>CM046874.1:643603643-644803643 GCA_025667525.1 Glebionis coronaria
ATATTGCCTCAATTGAAAGAAATGAAACGTGGGATTTGGTGGAATTGCCCGAGGGACATAAGCCCATTGAAGTTAAATGGGTATTTAATGAAAGTCTCAAATATGAGCCTATTAACTCAAATCCACGATATACATTTATGATTACTTTTCAAACGTGTAATGCTTTATTGCTTTTAAACAAAGTATTACAAAGTGTTATGGATCACACTTGTTGAATGACAATAAAAGAAAGAACCATTTGATCGAGTAAACTTGATTCGAGACTCAAGTTTACAAGTGAACCTAAGAGTCACTGAAACACGGCCTAGGACTCCAGAGGTTCAACATGGAGAAAAGTTAAACAATATTTTCAATAATACAAGTGATGCTTTTCTCCCTTTCCTATCCTTATTTATAGTGGTACGAGGTTGCTATCTTAGTGGGGGTAGTTGGCATGTGTCAGCTTCTGAGTGGAAGAAGTAGATTTCATTAAATGTATGTCTATTTTTGGACATGCCTTTAACCAACTTTCTGTGAACAGTTCTGCCAACTGTTCACTTTTCCCACTAGGTCGTACTAGGCTTCTTTATCTTGAATCTTCACTTTGTCCCTCCTAAAGTACTTTATCAGATTCTCCCGCCTAAACTATTAAGGGATAGGGAAAGTCTCTGCTTGATAGGTCTTCAAAGGGTCTGGAGTAACCTTTGAATATTGCCACCTTAGAGGTCCTCGAACACCATCACATTCCTTCTACATTCTAGCTAATCCATAGTAGCTGGAAGGTATGACATCAGATAATCTTTGACTTTTCTGACGTTGTCTTGGACATGAATTTGTCTGGTGTGCCAGGCTTTGCCTTCAGCTGGTCATTGTCTCTGTCGCTGGGCTCCATCAGCGACACATAACACTTAGTCTAATTTAAATCAAATCTAGATTGGGCCATAGTTAGAACTTTCATTGGACCAACAATCTCCCCCTATTTGAGCATAAATTATACTAAGTCTAAAATTATTGTAAGTGAGTACACAACTTTTTTTTACACATAATTTAACAAACATACTTGAAGTTTTATTGAAAAACCTATTCTATTACAGAGACACCCAAAGGTGATTACAAGACGAAATATGAAAGGTCTTCAAAAATCAAGGTAAAGCTCACAGATCTTTTCGGATTCAGCTTTGTCAGCTCTAGAGTCAATCGTCACTTGAAACTCGTTATCCAAAATCTTTGCATACTCGCAGTTAAGTAGAAGTGCTTGTTTGAGTCTTATCAGTTGTGCTGCGGAGGCCAGGTACATATCGCTTTCCCTCTAAAAACCATAATCACAACATTTGTTTATAAAGATCATACCTCTCTCTGGTTCTGTGATTGCTTGACCATCAACTAGTTTGGTTATGAAAGTTTATGGACTTATATTTAACAGTCGTGTGATAGGATCGAACTCGAGATTACAGGATTGCACACAATACGTAAAGAGTAAATTTAATTAATAAATATATTTATCGTATTTATTAATTTATTTAATAAATATATTTATGTATTTATTAATTTAACCAAGCATGTAACTATATAACTTTAACGATCATTAATTCATTAATAGCTAAGTTATAACGAGAGTTAAATAAACATATAGTATGTAAATAAAAGGAAAGAAGGACGGAAGGTTCCAGAACATCCCATGGGGGGGGGGGGGGGGGGTGTTCGACTGTCGGTTATAGGCTAAGGGGGGGGGGGGGGGGGGGGGGGGGGGGGGGGGGGGGGGGGGAGGGGAGTTGCCTTATATTTATTGGGCTACAATGGGTTGGAAGTGTATAAATACACCTCCTAATCCCTCATAATCAACAACATCATAAATCTTTCTCCCTTATCTCTTTGGTTCGATCGCAAGTCTACACCCACGAAGGGTTTCAGTTGGTTTTTCTTGGTTGATCGATTGTATACGTAATCTAGTCCTAGCCCCTCTCTAGGGTTGTTGGGTAGATTATTTACAAGCGTTGTAGCTCGGTTTTCACGTGCTAGAATCACGGTTAGCTCGTTGTATTACGTGTGTACAAGATCGTAATATAGTCTTACTTTAGACTATATCTTGGTATATACGGTATGAACCCGAATTGGTGATTCATTCTTCGTCTTGTGGAATTGCTTTAGAGTAAAGGTATGTAACCCTAATTCGATTAAATTATAATTGTGTTATTAATTATGATCTTGTTAAATCGCTTTCGCTATATGTGCTTTGATCTCGTTTAGGGTTTTATATAATTGTTATGATACTTATAAACCTTTAGTGGCATCGAGAGCCGTTTTAACATGTTATACATTATCGAAAATCTAAAGTTTTTTTTAACTATAATTGTTTTGAGTTAAAACTACTATTTTTTTAGGTTTTCATAAAATTAGGGTTTTGTTTTTTTAAAAATTAGGGTTTTTTACTCTATTTTTTAATAAAAAAAAGGGAATTGTTATGAAACCCTAAATTACATGTGGGATAATTTTAGATTAAATTGCATGATTAATTGTTATGTCATGTATGGTTACGATCCGTAGAGATTTAATTGTTAAGATTTATGGGGAATCCATGATTACGTGCATGTTTTCATGGATCGTAAAATTATATGTTTATATGATTTTATGTGCTACGTGATTATTTGATTCAATAAATCTAGAATTAGGGAAGGCTTTTATATAGAGATATAAAGACCTAGATTTGGAGACTATTGAATAAATCGTATGCATGTGGCTATTTGATTTATTTGTTGCACATATAAATTGTTATTATGTGCTTATGATTTCGTTTTTTTTTTACTTTTTTATATATAAAATTGTTGAATTGTTGTAAACAAGGGTTTTTTTATGAAAAGAAATAATATGGACTAAATCATATTTAAATAATGATTTGTTAGAGATTTAAATTACGTAAGATTACGTTGATTGGTGAATTGCAATAATAATCTAACAGCCTACTCTATTTGACAAACTATAAAGTGGGTTTAACGCACCGCTGATCATGTACCCGGTTAAGGAAGGAGGTGTTATGCCATTAGTCGCTGACCAAACTCCCGGCTCGCCTATGCATCAAATTGAAATTACATACGATTATTAATTGAATTATACCTTAAGGGTGATTTACCACAAATTTACATCCGAACCACAATGAATAAGGGTATTCCTTTGTGCGTAGCCGAGTTCTAACAAAGTACGTTGTGATGAGTTGTGGGTAAAATTTTTAATTGGTTTAACCAATACCGCAACATAATTTTTGAAGAAATTTAATCTCGTGAAAAAGTTTACTAAATGTTTTATTAAACTTGTGCTATGGAGATTGTATGCATGCTTCTCCATACATTGATTTTGACATCAAAATTTATACCCTTAAAATTTAAGTCGAATGCTCCTAATTGACGAACACTTGAAATTACTTCGTCATCAAATGAGATTTTTGGATGATGTTGTGATGGAGAGAAAACCATTTGTAGAATGAGAATTCGTATGATGGTTTTACGCTACTCAGATTAGACGACTTAATTAAGTTACTCAGTGAGATCTGGAAACTTAATGCATTCAGAAGGGATGAAACATGTTTACAATGCAAAACGTTTTTGGCAATGTAAATCCCTTAAAAATCTAGAAACTGAAAATTGTTTGTCAATTGAATTGTTCGACAAGTCGTTATGTTGAGTACATTTATTACTAGCAGATCAACTGATGTAATGGATCTATGTCAATATAGTTATAGAATTCAAGGAAAATAATATGGTTTTAATACCGGGGTAATTTTATTTTGTTGATAGTATTTTGTTATCGAAAATACTAATAAATTGAACTTACTTATGTAGAAATGGCTCAACCCACCAATAACACTATAAGTTCTGCGTTCAAAGCTTTCTTTGAACGACCTGAACTTACTGGCCCAAACTTCAATGATTGGTACCGCTCGCTAAGAATTGTCTTGAGAGCAGCGGGTACTATCGATATCTTGACTACTCCCTATCCAGAGGATCTTGCTGAAGGAGCATCTGATGCGCAAAGACTTGAACACGCTGCTAATGTTAAGAAGCACTCTAAGGTGGCTTGCTTAATGCTAGGAAAAATGGCTCCTGCACTTCAACAAAAGTATGAGCTATTTCCACCAAAGCGAATGCTTGATGAGCTCAAGACTATGTTCGAAAAGCCGTAAGCAGTGGAGATCTACGACTTAGTAGATGCTTTACATAGCTGTAAGCAAGCTCCAGGAAAGTCTGTAAGTGCCCATTATTTGGAGATGAGGGGTTATATGGAACAACTCATTGCACTAGGACAACCCTATGATCATAATATAGCTATCAACTTGATCAATAGGTCCCTTAACAAGGACTTCAATGATTTTGTTAGAAACTATAATATGCATTGCACGGGGAAGACAGTTAATGATTTGCATGCAATGCTCATTGACTATGAAAAGGGGTTAAAAGACAAGGTATCTACCGCTACGCCTTCTGTACTAACCATACAAAAGGGTAGAGTGAGTAAGCCAAAACCGCAAGCGAACAAGAAGAAAGGCAAAGGCAAGGGTAATAAGGGCAAACAAGTTGCGACTTATTCAAGACCTAAGCAGAACTTTGTCAAGAAGAGTCAATCTCAAAAGGATGAGACTTTTCACCATTACAAGGCAAGTGGTCACTGGAAGAGGAATTGCCCTCTTTTCCTCGAAGAAGTGCGAGAAATAAAGAAGAAGTCTGAGCAGAGCGCTGCAGCTTCAGGGACTTTATTTATGATTGAATTATTCAATTTAACATACAAATTAAATTCCTGGGTATATGATTCGAGATGTGGTATTAACATTTGTAATATGCGACAGGGATTTAATCTGGAAAGGAAGCTTTCATATGGGGAATAATATCTGCAAGTGGGCAATGTAGCACAAGCAGCAGTTGAAGCTATAGGAACTTTTGATCTAGTTTTACCTTCGGGTTTAGTACTGAGATTAAATGATTGTCATTATGCACCTACAATTGTTAGGGGTGTTATTTCCTTTTCTTGTTTGTTAAATAATGGATTCATTCACATAATTGATAATAATGGAATTTTTGATTGAAAAATGGTATTTTCTATTTTAATGCAATTTCTGTGAATGGTGTATTTAAAATAGACATGCATGATAATGAATACAAGAACGATAAATCTGTATTTAGCATGAGTAAGAAGAGAAAGTTTGACAAGAACTCTTCTTATCTTTGGCATTGTAGACTTGCCCATATTGGGAAGACTCGTATACAAAGCTTCAACGTGAAGGTCTTTTGAAAAATATCAATGATGAATCATTTGATAAATGTGAGTCTTGTATCTCTGGAAAGATGACCAAGAAACCTCTTAATAGCAATATTGAAAAGGCTACTGGTCTACTTGGACTTATACATACTGATGTGTGTGGACCACTTAGACATACGTCAAGGAAAGGTGCTAGCTACTTCTTAACATTTACGAATGATTATAGCCGTTATGGTTATGTTTATTTACTTAAGCATAAACATGAAGTATTTGAAACATTCAAAGTGTTTAAAGCAGAAGTAGAACTGCAATTAGGGAAGAAGATTAAAGCTCTTCGTTCTGATAGAGGTGGTGGATATTTAAGTCAAGAGTTTATAGATTATCTAAGTGAGAATGGAATTGTTCAGCATCTTACTTCTCCATATACTCCACAACAAAATGGTGTATCCGAAAGGATAAATCGTACATCATTCGGTATGGTGCGATCTATGTTTAATCTTACAACTTTACCTTTATCCTTTTGGGATTATGCTTTAGGATCTGCTGTTCGCATTTTAAATATGGTTCCCACAAAGAAGGTCGATAAGACACCATATGAACTATGGCATCGCAAGAATCCATATTTGTCTTATTTAAAGGTCTGGGGTTGCGAGGCGTATGTGAAACGTCACTCGGGTGACAAACTCCAACAATCTGTAAAATGTATCTTTGTAGGATACCCTAAGGAAACTATGGGTTACTACTTTTATTATCCACCTGAGAACAAAGTAATTGTTGCTAGGTATGGAGACTTCCTTGAATATGATATTGTTAATCAAGAATTCAGTGGGAGAAATTATGATCTTGAGGAGAGTCATATAGATACATTACCTTCTGAAAACACTAGCGATGTAATTCCTGTAGAACTAGAAAGTCTGGCGGTTCCACCGGAATTAGTTCCTATGCGTAGATCCGCAAGGATTAAAAATGCAAATAGCAATATGTGTCTTAACATAGAGGATGATGATGAGTTAGGGGATCTTGGTGAAGCCGCTAATTATAAATCCGCCATACTTGATCCTAAGAAGGATAAGTGGATGGTTGCTATGGATGAGGAAATGAAATCCATGAAAGTAAATGATGTTTGGATTCTTGTAGAACCACCACCGAATGCTAAAGTAGTGAGACATAAGTGGATATATAAGAAGAAAACAGACATGGACGGAAAAGTACAATCCTATAAAGTGTTAGAGGATAGGTTGGCCCAAGCCCTGTTAGAGGATAGGTTGGCCCAAGCCCGATGGGCTTATGGTCTATTAGATCCAATAGACCACAAGCCCATCGGGCTTGGGCCAACCTATCCTCTAACATAAAGCTCGTTTAGTAGCTAAAGGTTTTACTCAAACTTTTGGAGTAGACTACGAGGAGACATTTTCTCCTGTAGCAGACTTAAGAGCTAATAGGATTCTCATAGCTATAGCAACATACTATGACTATGAGATATGGCAAATGGATGTTAAAAATGCCTTCTTGAATGGTCGCTTAGATGAAGACATCTATATGCAACAACCAGAAGGGTATATTGATCCTGAGAATCCAGGACATGTGTTCAAACTTCAAAGGTCCATTTATGGTTTGAAGCAAGCATCACGTCAATGGAATAAAAGATATGACAAAGAAATCAAAAAGTTTGGATTTATTCAGAATCGTGATGAGCCATGTGTATATCGCAAAGCTAGTGGGAGTGATGTAGTATTCCTAGTCCTATATGTTGATGACATATTAATCATGAGAAGTAACATTCCAAGACTTAAAGCTGTTAAGGATTATCTTGGTAAATGTTTTTCTATAAAGGATTTAGGAGAAGTTACATACATTCTGCGAATTAAGATCTATCGAGATAGGAAAAGACGGTTAATTGGTCTATGTCAAGATGCTTATATAGATAAGATTTTGAAGAAGTATAATATGCATAATTCTAAGAAAGGTTTTTAGCCTATGGAAGTTAAGCATATATGAGTCATGAGATGGATGCATCAACTCCTGAAGAGGAGTTACATGCAGAAGGTGCCTTATGCTTCAGCTGTAGGATCTATAATGTATACTGTTAGATGCACAAGGCCTGATGTGGCGTTTGCTCAGAACTTGGTCAGTAGATACCAACAGAATCTAGGGAAGCTCTACTGGACTGGTGTTAAACATATTCTAAAGTATTTGAGGAGTACGAAAGATATGTTTTTGGTTTATGGAAGGAAACCAGACACAGAACTGAATGTTACAGGTTTTTGTGATGCGTCCTGGAAATGTGATAAAGACGATACGAAGTCTTATACGGGTTACGTTTTTGTTATCAATGGAGGAACAGTTGACCGGAAGAGCAATAAACATACAACGTTTGCAATGCATGCTACTTAATCTGAGTACATGGCTGCTTCAGAAGCTGCAATGGAAGCTGTTTGGATTAGGAAGTTTATTTAAGATCTTGGAGTGATGCCTTCAATTAAAGAACCTATGGATATGTATTGTGACAATTCTGACGCAATAATATTTGCCAATGACCCTGGAGTCATGAAAGGCGCCAAACACTTTATGCGTAGACATCACTACGTCCGAGAACAAGTTGAAGCTCGGGAAATCAAATTGATAAAAGTTCACACAGATGATAACGTAGCCGATCCTTTAACTAAGGCTTTGCCTAGACCAAAGGTAGTTAAGCATGCCAAGGCGATTGGGTTGCAACTAGCTAGCGAACTCATGCAATAAACCTGTGATAAGTATTTGGATAAAGGATGTTATGACATTATTATATAATAAAATAAAGTTTGGGTTTCGTTTATTTTTATTATTTAATAAGTGTATCCTATTTTACATGTTTTAATCCATGAATAAAAGTTATGCTAAATGTCTGTTGTTGATTAATAATATTGAAATATTATTAAACTAAGACAAATCAAAATAGTGATAGAGTATACTTGAAAGTATATTGATCGATTTTGGATGATATTCGATGAATCGAATATAGGACTTATCCCAGCTATATGTTATTACTTTATGGATCTTTGTCATTAAGTAAAACATAAATAGTTATCCTTAGACTTGAGATACCAGGAAACTGTTGTGAATCTAGTGCATCTATGTGGAATAATCTAACGCTAAACATAACTGGTAGCTATAAGGATTATTTTCGGAAGTGTTGCAAAATTCATAAGTTTTTCTCGTAGTCAATATGGAATTTATTTCATCCAATTTAGTTTTGGAGTTTAATACAGCTGGGCCCCTTGTGGGATTAGTAAGATGTTTGTGTGGCCACACCCAAATTTGTTTTGGTAATCTTGCTGAATCTGTGAACGAGAAACAGAATGGTTAATGAAAGGAATGACTGAGATCCATATCCTTATTAACGTTGTACTAGAAATAAAAGGATAATAATAACAATGTAGAATCGTTAAAAGTTTTTATCCAGGAGACCTTACTCGAGTTGTACTAGTGACATTGCTAAGTGTAACTAGACGCTAGTCAATGTAATCACGATATTCGAAATATGTCCAAGTGGGAGCTGAAAGTTTATGGACTTATATTTAATAGTCGTGTGATAGGATCGAACTCGAGATTACGGGATTGCACACAATACGTAAAGTGTTAATTTAATTAATAAATATATTTATCGTATTTATTAATTTATTTAATAAATATATTTATGTATTTTTTAATTTAACCGAGCATGTAACTATATAACTTTAACGATCGTTAATAAATTAATAGTTAAGTTATAACGAGAGTTAAATAAACATATAGTATGTAAACAAAAGGAAAGAAGGACGGAAGGTTCTGGAACAGCCCATTAGGGGGGGGGGGGGGTGTTCGACCGTCGGTTATTGGCTATGAGGGAGGGGGAAAAAGTTGCCTTATATTTATTGGGTTACAATGGGTTGGAATTCTATAAATACACCTCATAATCCCTCATAATCAACAACATCGTAAATCTTTCTCCCTTCTCTCTTTGGTTCGATCGCAAGTCTACACCCACGAAGGGTTTCAGTTGGTTTTTCTTGGTTGATCGATTGTATACGTAATCTAGTCCTAGCCCCTCTCTAGGGTTGTTGGGTAGATTATTTACAAGAGTTGTAGCTCGGGTTTCACGTGCTAGAATCACGGTTAGCTCGTTGTATTACGTGTACAAGATCGTAATATAGTCTTACTTTAGATTATATCTTGGTATATATGGTATAAACCTGAATTGGTGATTCATTCTTCGTCTTGTGGAATTGCTTTAGCGTAAAGGTATGTAACCCTAATTCGATTAATTATAATTGTGTTATTAATTATGATCTTGTTAAATCGCTTCCGCTATATGTGCTTTGATCTCGTTTAGGGTTTTATATAATTGTTACGATACTTATAAACCTTCAGGTTATTTATGTGGGAAGTACCAGATTTCTGTACATCCCATCCACGACCACTTCCTATGTGACCAATATTTCAAAGATCGGACCCATTTTAGTTTTCTGTTTCCTAGTGTTTTTAGGCTGGTCATTAGATAATTGGTGTGGTAAGGGAAGTTTGAGCTTATGAGCTGTGTCTTTTATCCAACCAATCTTAGCCTGGATATTCTTCATCATTTGGGCTGTACCAAGCCAAGACTTCTTAGAAGCCAGAGATAGGAGTTCTAACCACTTAGAGAGTCCCAGACTCTTAAGCTTGATGTCATTATAAACTTTATAGTTGGTTGGTAGGTTTCCTCTAAAGATGATCATATTCACCTTCTTGTTTCTGTCAGTGAAACAGTTGTATTTGGTGATTGGATCAGGGTTAGATCTTTCATTTACCAACTTCATATATTCTTCCTTGAGCTTGATCCTCTTTGTTTTAATTTCTTCAAGTTTTCTTCTTTGTGCTTCCTTTGCAGCTGGGGTGAGTTGTTTTAAGGCTTCTCTGCTCTTCTGTTCAACTTGCTTGAGATCAGCAAGTCGCTTTTGTTCAACCATTTGAGCCTGTGCCTTTTCCAATGTCATGGGGTTTTCACCAGAGCTTCTGAACTTGTGAAGCCATGGGAGTTTGACGATCCTCCTTCCTCTTGCAAAGGATTTTCCTTTGTCTTTGGATGAGTCATAAAGAGGGGATGGTGAAAAGATGGTTTCATATGGTTTGTTGAGGTTAGCAACAAAGGATACAAACTCTTTGTCAGAGACTAATCTTAGAGGTATAGGTGTTGGTATGATTATAGGTTTGAGCTCCTTGGTTGGATGCTCATTTACTTGATTCCCTTTAGACCCTTCACCAGAGTCTGATGAAACATTAAATGTCTCTAGTGCATCAATTGTCTTCCGAGTCTTTGTCTTTGGTATGTCGTTGGCAGCAGATTTCTCCCCCTCAGGTGTAGCCCCAGTCAAGGATACAACTGATTCAAGCATGCTAACGACCTTTGAGACTAACTCCACCAATTCATTGAAGTCTTTAGACATGTTTGAGAGAGTTACAGAGAGATGACTCATGGGGCCAATCTCTAAAAATTTGAGAGTGGAAATATTTTCAAGCATCTACAAGTTTTTTATGACGTGCTTAGTGCAGTCTGTATATCTTTCAGTGATTTTGGAGAGTTCTGCCTTCACAGAGTGCCTGAACGTTTGCTTTAGAGATTTCTCTAGTATGACAAATCTTTTGGGTTCAACTTTGTGAAATTTTACAAACTCTTCATGTACAAAGATGCATATTTCTTTCAATTCTCCTTGGATCAGTTTCTTCAAGAGAGACTTGGAAGGTTAGTCTTTAGAGCATCACCTAGAGCAGAGGACAAATGCTGATCAAGACTGGTTTTCAGTACTGGTGGTAGATTAGTCTTTAGAGCATCACCTAGAAGTTGAGGTAGCAATGACTTGAGTGCGGACTCTAGAGACTTGGTCATAGAGCTCCCTAAGTTGTTTGTCAGGTCTAGGGCAACATTTGATAGAGTCTTAAGTTCGGACAATATAGCATCTTATTTTACTTCTGATTTGGATGAGCTAAGATCACCTTGTTTGACCTAGAGTTCCTCGGCACCTAGTGACTGAACGCTTGGCATAGTGGGAAATGGTATGGGTTTGAGCTATTGTTGTTCTTCCCTAAGTTTCCTAACACCTAGTTCCTAGACATTTGTCATAGTGGAAAATGGAACTGGGCTAGGGATTGGTGCTGCTTGTTTATGGGACAACAATTTCTTAGCTACAAGTTCTTGGACATTTGGTAGGGATGTGAGTATAGAGCTTGTGACTGCGGAAGTTAATTGGTCTTCATCGTCCTCCATGTATTCGAACCAAGAGATTTAAACATCCTCTTCAATCTCCATAATATCATCCTCTGGCATGGATTCCATATCTGATTCAACATTATCAATGATAGTCGAGACCCTAGCAATATCGTCCTCTGTGACAGTGTATGACTGATTATCCCATCTATTCATTATTAGGATTTTGTCCCTGTATAACATATGTTAGTGCATGAATGATGAGTTTGTAATGAAGTGAAGGTCGCCATTCGCTGCCCCTAGGAAAGCTTGGTGTGATTATCCAGCCCCCTACGGATTTCTCCTTATGACTCTTTTGATGGGAGTTTATAATGAGGTGATGGGTCGCCATTCTCTGCCCCTAGGATATCTGGGTGTGATTATCCAGCTCCCCCTTAAGGATTGCTCCTTGGGACTCTTTTAATGTGAAACATAATATGGTAAATGGTCGCCATTCGCTGCCCCTAGGATAGCTGGGTGTGATTATCCATCTCCTCCAGAAGGATTTCTCCTTAGGACTCTTTTGATATGAAACATTAGATGGTAAATGGTCGCCGTTCGCTGCCCTAGGATAGCTGGGTATGATTATCTAGCTCGCCCATAAGGATTACTCCTTGGGACTTTTTTAATGGTGAATTGTTATAAAAGGAATGGTTGCCATTTTTCGATGCCCCTAGGAAGGCCGAGGGTGATTATTTAGCCTCCCCAAAATAAAAGGTTGTTTGGGACTCTTTTAGTTACGAGGGGACCCAAAGACTGAGTGAAGTTCAGAGACTCTGGGTCGAGACATATGCATACTCTGGTTGTTGTTTCCTAGAGCACTGTCTAGAGGGTGAAGGATCATCGGCGTGCGTTATAAGCACAAATGAATCACTTCCTGATGCAGAGACATAGTTTACAAAGGTCTTATGAGATCTAAGTACATACACAAACTCTTTAAGGGTCGAGGTGAACCCTAAACTTCATCACTCTCCCCTACAAAGGTTTGAGAGTGATTGCTTGTGGACCTTAAAAAATAAAAAGAAGGGTAGACTGAATACCTTTGAGATATCAATTATAGATGGGTTCCCTAATGTCTTAGTTGATATAGAGACGCTAGACGCAAGTTGTTCATCAGCTTTGGGCTCTGCATCATCATCATCATCTATCTGAGCAACCGATGAGTGTTTCTTTTCTTTCTTCTTCCTTCGGACATCTTTAGAAGATTTAGGTTCAGAGGAAGGGGGATGACCTTCTACTTTTTCTTCTTATCCTTGGGAGCCTTGGACTAAGAGATAGTCTGCACAGTGGTCTTGGACAAAGACTTGTTAGAGGTTTCTTCAGTATTCACCTCTGATTGAGGGATCAAGAGCTCCCCTGGTTCAGAAAGACCAATAACTTTAAGCACGTTTCTCAAAGAGGCACTTCATCTCCTAGTGGAGTCTTTAAAGACGCAGTGGTGATGTGAAAGGGAGAGAAAGAGTGAAGTTCGAAATCATAATACTTAGCTCCTAATAAATGCTCAATGATTAGAGAGAGGTATGTTGTATAGCAGATGGTTGGGAGTTTGTGATTCTTCCATTTGTTAACCAACTTAGCAATAAGGTCAGTATAGAGGATGTGAGTAATTCCAATATCCAGACCCCAGATAAGACAACAGACGATCGCCTATTGAAACACATTAAGTTGGTCATGAGATCCTTGGTTTCCTCCTAGGCCATACACTTTACTACATACAGCATCAGCGTTTTCCACAGAGGAGAGAAGAAATTGATCTTGATCAATAATCTCTTGACGAAGGCTCTGGTGGTGAAGGGCTTGTTATCATCATCATGGGGTTTCAGAGTCATCAAGGCATTCTTCACTGTATCATTGCTTGGTACAACCACCATGTCATCATTGAACTTGAGTCCAATGATTTTGGTAAAATCATTTAGGTCAAATGTTAGGTTTTTGGGATGAGTGGAAAGGTTGAAGGAGATACTGTTTGTTGCATGATAAACTTCGGCTGAGAACGAAAACTCTTTGAGATATTGAGAGTAGCAAACATAAGGGGTTCTCGTGAGGGCAGTAGTTCTTCAAGAACTTGAACATGGGTGTATAGAGAGGGTTAGATTGCCTAAGCAAGGCTACACATTTGTTGAGGTTGATCTTTACTCCAAAGTCGACATTAGATGTGGTCGTGATGATGTACTTGGTGGACTTTGATGCGGATGCCATTGTTTAGTTTTGAGGTTTAGAAGGTTTGAGAGATAGAAAGTGTGTGCGAGAAAAATGGAGAGAATAGTGAAACACGCAACAATGATGAGTCAAGGGATATAGGAAATTCAATTCGTTTTAGTTTTACTTCATTTAATGAAAAGTGAAAACTTTTGCAGAAAAGTGAGACCCCTTGACTATTCAAAAAACATTTGTCCCCTTAGAATGTGGAAAAGTTGTTCGCATTAATTAGAAATAATTTGAATTAAATAAAGGAGAATATATGTTTTCCACTTGTGATGTAACTTCCTAGTTACATTCGATTTCATTTAATGCCTAGTGACACAGATCAATCATCAGACTTTTTCTTTATTAATATTGAGCATACCCAGCTCAGGAACCAGCCTAGTAAAACTTGGCTCAGCCGGAAGTTGGTGAAAATGTCAGCGAGCTGGCATTCAGTGGGTATAAAGTGCAACTTAATATCACCTTTCAAAATGTGGTCTCTAATGAAATGATACTTGATGTCAATATGTTTAGTTCTGGAATGAAGTACCGGATTGTTGGAAATGGCTATGGCATCGTGTTATCACAGAATATAGGAACCTTCTCATAGGTGATCCCATAATCAGCCAGTTGACTTTTCATCTAGAGGACTTGAGCACCGCAACCAAAGGCAGCGACATATTCTGCTTCGGTTGAAGACATGGCCACATAATTTTGCTTCTTGTCGCTCCAACATACTAACTTTCCACCAAGGATCTTACAACTTCCAGAGGTACTCTTTCTGTCAAGGCAAAATCCAGCGTAGTATGAGTCTGAGTAGGCCTTCAAATCAAAGTCAAGTCCATTTGGATAACAGAGACCAAGCAAGGATTGACAACTACAAGGTGGGATTCCTTGAGGTTAGCTTGGTACCTAGCATAGAGGCATGTGGAGAATTGGATATCTGATCTATTCGCTGTGAGGTACATTAGTGACCCAATCATGCCCTTGTACAAGGTCTCATTTACAGACACCTGAATCATCAGCTCCCAAATCATTTGGAGGAAGCATGGGGAATTTCACTAATGCAAAATCAGACAGATCATACTTCTTGAGCAAGTATCTAACATATTTTTCTTGACAAATAGAAATTCCCATTGAATATTTCTTAATTTTAAATCCTAAGAAAAAGGTTAGTTCCCCCATCATGCTCATTTCATATTTTTTGGTCATACATATAGCAATTGCTTGCTCAAGGTTATGTTGGTAGATCCAAAAATAATATCATCCACAAATATCTGTATTATAATGACGTCTCCCTTGGACCTATAAGTGAACAAGGTTTGATCAATAGTACCTCTGACAAATTTATTTTCAAGTAGAAATTTAGACAGGGTTTCATACCAGGCCCTGGGTTCTTGTTTCAACCCATAGAGTGCTTTGTGGAGTGTGCATACATAATATGGATCTTCAAACCCTAGAGGTTGTTTGACATAAACTTCCTCTGCGATTTTACCATTGAGAAAGGCACTCTAAACATCCATCTGGTATAACATGAAACCCATAAACACAAGATAGGCCAGAAAGATCTTGATGGCTTCTAATCTAGAAACTGGTGCGAAGGTTTCATCATAGTCAATCCTCTTTAATTGACTGTAACCCAATACAACCAGTCTTGCTTTGTTCTTGACGATTCTTCCACCTTCATCTCTCTTGTTCCTTTAAACCCATTTGGTTCCAACCACTTATTTTCTAATAGGAGCTTTGACTAAGGTTCATACCTTGTTCCTCTTGATCTGGTTTAGCTCCTCAGCATATCACTTACCCATCCCTCATCTAGGAGAGCAGCTACAATGATCTTGGGTTCATCCTCTGAGAGGAAGTCAGCGAACAGGCATTCACTGGCAGAGGCAGCTTCTAGATTTTCAAGTTTGCTTCTGGTAGTAACACCTTCAGAGGGTTCTCCAAGAATATTCACCAGCAGAATATCTTGATTTCTACTCCATTTGGTTTGAGGAGCAGGAGCAACAGTCGATTCAGATCTGGGTTCAAGAGATGGGATAGGTGGAGAGTGAGAGGGTACAATATCTGAGGGTCTTTCTTCACACAAGATTTATTCATCCATGATCTCATCATCAGTGAGGGAGTCCAAAGCCTTGGTATCTAATCTTTTAGTAACCAGAGGTTAGGGAGGATCAACACAGACTTCCAATACTTCAGTATCTTGATTGACTGGAACGGTGAGATTGGAGATGGAGTGAGGATCAAGGGCATGAACATAGGAATGATCTTGGTGATTTGTGTGAGTTGATTTCTTGGGAATGTAGAAATCATCTCCAGGATATGGCTTTACTTTATTAATATCAATATCATCAGCCTCAGAGTTGTGGTGTGAGATGACAGTATCAGACCTATTGAATGTAACATGAATGGATTCTTCTAGTTCTTGTCTACGAATGTTGAACACTCTAAAGGCTCTTGAGGTAGGAGAGTATCAAAGAAAGAAACCATCATCTGACTTTTCATCGAATTTACCCCGGAGATCCTTGTAGTTGTGAATGAAGACAGGGCAACCAAAGACATGAAAGTAACTAACATCAGGGGTTCTTTTTCTGTAGACTTCATAGGAGGTCTTTTCATGTCTTTTCACGATAATGGTTCTGTTTTGTGTATAACACGCAGTGTATAAAATTTCACCTCAGAATTGTTTGGGAAGTCTAGATTCATTAAGCATCATTCTGACTGCCTCTATAAGAGTTTTGTTCCTTCTTTTAGCGACACCGTCTTGTTCAGGAGTACCAGGGGTAGAGAATTTCTGTGATATCCCCTTCTCATCACATAAAACTTCCATACCATGATTTTTGAATTTAGTGCCATTGTCACTTTTAATAGCTTTAACTTTGCAGTCATTGAAGTTTTTCAATTTCTCTTATAAAAGACATGATGCGTTCAGCTGCTTCACTCTTCTTTTGAAGAAAGAATACCCAAATAAATCTAGAGTACTCATCTATGTTGACGAGGGTGTATTTGTTGTGATTAAGGGATTGGGGTTTAACTGGTCCAAACAAGTCCATGTGTAACAGATGAAGACACTTGTTGATGGAGAAAGATTGTTCTGTTTTGAATGAGGCTCTGTGGTGCTTTCCTTTTTCACAGGTTGAGAAAGGCTTGTCCTTTGAAAACGTCAAGGATGGGAGTCCAACAACAAGATCATTCTTTGCTAGTTTGTTGATGTTTTTGAAGTTGAGATAGGATAGTCTCTTGTGCCAAAGCTAGTTTCATTGTCAGAAGCTTTGGCAAAGGGACAAGTGTTGCTTCCGTCTAGGCATGATGTCATGTCAATAACATACACATCCCTTCTTCTTGGAGCAATAAGAACAAAATTATCATTTTGATTGTAAAATGTTCCTTGGATCTTAGTTAACAAAACTTTAAATCCTGCATCATAAAGTTGACTGATGCTTATCATTAAAAAATTTATTATTAATAAAATATATATTTTTATATTTAATATATTAATATAATAACTATTAACAAAATATTTAATATAAAAACTATAAAAAATTTAAATATTATTTTTGTTGTTATAAATTAAATATTGGTATAAAACAATAAAAATAATATAAATAAATATTATTTTTATTATTATTATTACTATTATACTATTTACATATTAAATAATAATAATAACAATATTATTATTATTATTTTATTTAAAATATTGTTTTATGGAAGATCACTTTATCAAAATAATAGGATTTACAAAAAGTTAGTGGGATGCCGGGATACAATTTGAGCTCCCACTCATTTAGCTATAGCGAAACTAATCCTATTAGAGATATGAACAGCAGCACGCGCTCCAATGTCCTGAATAATGGAGAACTTTTGGATCCGTTTCAGCAATGTAATAGCGCCCCCCTCTAGTTGCCCCAAAGAAGAGTAAGAAAATGGGAGGAACCCATATCCAATATCTGCACACTTAGTCCCATACTTAACATGTTTACGTTGTGCATCATCAATCACCACACGACCGGGCACAAAATCAGCCATCCCTGTTTGCGTCAAAGGGGAAGATCTAGTCAGATCCACACAAACATCTAGCCCTCCATCCCATGAATAAAGTAGCATGTCTGTTGGACGTAATTGTTTGTTACAACCCCCATCTAACCCAATATACACTTCCTTACCAACCGAAATCCCCGAACGATAACATATGTCAACAAGGGTATCACGCACAACATTATGACGATTCTTAATACGGATAACACAAACACACGATACTGTTGGGAATAAATGCATAAGTATAAGTTCCCCCTGCTGGTTGGTCAAAGTTCCCCCTGCTAGAGTAAGTTCCCCCTGCTGATTAATGAAATCAAGGGGATTGGTCCCCTTGCTAGAAGTCAAAGACCCTGCTGCATGGATAAACTAGGGACAGATATTGACGCGTTTCTATTACTACTCCAGAATAATTTCCTAGTTTGTTAGTAGCTATCTTGTACACGATTCCTTGTACTATAAAAGGACTCATTATGTTTTCATGTTTGATACATCTTTTTTGTCATTTCATTTCATAGCTTTAAGGTTGTAAAACCCTAATACCATCATTGGGTATTCGTATATCTTCAATATATTAAAGCTAAACGTTTGGTTCATTGTTTGTTCTTGTGCTAACATTACTTTCCGCATCTTGTTTAGTTACTTTGTGTATTGCAAAGTTTCTCTCATAGTAGTTTGAATTCTTTCTTTCTACTATAACCCTTAAATAAGCTAAGGTTTAAGATCTGAGTCTGGGGTCAACAAGTGGTATCAGAGCTTGTTGAGAAACTTTTATTAAACCAAGAACAACACAAACCTCACATCCATCCACAATCATGTCTACTGACTCTATTTCATCCACAAACAACAATGCACTCAAACTTCCAATATTAGATCCTGAAAAATTTGATATATGAGAATTCAGGATTCAATAATATCTCAAGATGGAACATGATGCTCTCTGAGAGGTCATAGAACTTGGTGATCAGTTCACCAAAATAGTACATGTTGAAGATAAGAACAAAGAAAAGTTAGATGGTGGTGAAAGCTCCAAAGGTGATGGAAAGAAAAAGTTTGTGTTGATCCCAAACTTAGACCGATTAGCTTTGTGTTAACGAGATTGAATCAAGTTTAACACGTAGAGAAACTTTGTTGTTATGAACAATCCAAGTGTTATGAGGAATTAACACTTAGAATAAAGAACAAGTAAAATAGTTAAACCAAACTTTCACTTTTGATTGATAATCGAACTTGCTTACAATGAAAGTTGAATGCTGAATAATGTATATTGTGTGTATCAACTACAAACCCTACGACCTCCTTTTATAACATAAGGAGTCGTGTACAAAGGATAACCTATCAACTATTCTAGGTAAAGATAAATATAGAAAATACAATATTGAGTATATCTTTACTTCAAATAATAAACGTGTTGACTAAGTATTCCTATCAGTGGTTGGACTTCTTGTCAGCGCTTGGATATCTCTTGTCAATGCTTGATCTGTCAGCGCTTCATTTCCTCTTGTCAGCATCCAATTTACTCTTGTCAGCGTCTGAGTGACTTAGCTCATTTTATTCCCAACAATCTGTTGATCCTAAACTTAGATCGATTTAGCTTGTGCAAACAAGATTAAATCAAGTTAAACACGTAGAGAAACTTTGTTGTATATGTAACAACTCAAGTATTATGCGGAATTAATACTTAAACAAGAACACACAAACAAGATAAACCAAACTTTCACTTTGATTGATAAATCAAACTTGCGTACAATGAAAGTGTTAAACGTATATATAACTTATAACCTAAAGGCCTCCTTTTATAGACTAAGGAGCCTTGTACAAGAGTCTACGTATAAGCTATTTTAGGTAAAGATAAACATAAGAAATACACTGTCGAACATATCTTTACTAGAAACATAATACATGTAGACTAAGTCTTCTATCAGTGCTTGACTTCTTCTTATCAACGCTTGAATTCTTCCTGTCAACGCTTGTCCTGTCAACGCTTGATTTCTTCTTAACAAAGTCCAGATTGCTCTTGTCAACGTCCAAGTGTATTCGCTACATTTTATTCCCAACAATCATCCCCTAAACTTGATATCTACTCTAGTAATCAAGTTTCTGAATAAAAACTAAGAACTAGGAGGATTCTTACAAATCTTATCAAATTGGAAATAAATATATCTAATCAAATCTTTGGCCACATCACTTGAGTAGTCTATCTCCAGCTGTGTTGTCATCATTTTCTTGAAAACTTCTTTGGACATAGGATACTCAGCATTCACAAAAAGATACTCAGAAAACTTTGTAGAACTCAAATGATACACACCAGCTACTGAATATAAACACCATTGAAGTCCACTGATATCATCCTCAAGATCCTTCCAAACTGGATCTTCTTCATCTGGTGCACACATTCTCTTGAATGTTGACCAAATCTTTATTCCATTAACTGAAGTAGGTGCTTCAGTCTCATACTTGGCCTGCAGTAACCTCCAAAGGTCTGCCAAGTCTTCCCTATCCAAACTTGCAAAAAAAGACATAAGAGTAGTAAAAGTATGTACCTCTTTCCCATATCTGCCAATCATCCAAAACCCACTTGCATCTTCTTCATAACTAATGACAGGGTTTTTGGAATCATGAGGTAATACTCTTACCATGTGTGAAGCTTCTATGGGTGAGAGCTTAATACTCTTTCTAATAACAGCTTCACTGGGATTCATTCTATTCAAATTTGAAGGAAACTCAAGTAGAACTCCCTTCTTCAGTGGTCATGGTATAATCATAGCCCTTTGGATCTCCATCTCCTCTACAAGTTCTTCTTTCCTTTCATCTGAAAGAAGTCTGATAGTGTTCATCTCTTGCACTCTTGCCCAAATAGGATAAGCCTTATACTCTAATTCATCAAAGGAGAATTCCTGCAACTTCTGGAAAGTCCAACCCCCTTGATGACATCTAAGCAACATATAATAATGCTCCCTTCTTTCTCTCTTATATTGTGAGAAAACTTTGCTGGCCTTATACTTTTAGATTACCTGGCAATCCTTTTGAATCCTGAGAAGAATCTCTAATCCCCAAATGTGATCTGATAAAGACATATCTGGATTCTCCATGATCTTATTCTCCCATGCAAAGTACATCTGGGCAACTTCTTGCATATCATAATCTACCTTCATTTTTAACTCTGCAAGTTTCTCTCTTTCCAACACATCGCCATATTCAAGTCTTTCTGGTTCTTCAATAATCATAACACTTGAATATGTGCTCTCATCATTACTTCCTTCTTGTTCCTTAGAAGTAACCACAAACGGTGACTCAATAACCTTCTTCTTTTCTTGTTCCATAAGTTGTGCAGCCAACATTGAATCAAATTTTACTTGTGCTGCATCCTTGGGAACCTCTGTTTCTACCATAGATGGTACATGTGAAGACACTTCCTTGATGATAGACTGGAATACATCAACCATATCTGCAGGTCTATCAACGTACAAAACCTGTGTGTCAACGCCCACCTTACTTTTGTCAGCGCTTGGCTTATCAGCGTCTAAAATCTACTTGTCAACGCTCATCTTACTCTTGTCAGTGCTTCTTGTGAACTGCTCCATCATCTCAGTAAAAGATAAATTCAAATTTGTAGGGGTAACCAATGAAACATCAACACCTGGTTGCCTCTTCAAATATGTAATAACTTCAGCCACACCCAAAGATTCTCCATCATGTGAGCCTTTTCCATTCAAATCAATTGGCTCTGTAGCAGCTTCATGTGAGCCTTTGTCACTCAAATTAATTGGCTCTGTAGCAGCTTCCTCCCCTTTGTAAGAATCCTCCCCTGATGAAAGGACTCTTGTCTGCCTTCTCCTATTTTCAACAGCTTCTAAAACAACAATCCTCTCCCTCAATTGCTTGAGTTCAAGGCCTTGGGTAGAGACAGTATGTACAAGGTCTGCATTTTGCTTTTTCAAGCTAATGCAGACAGCCGTCAATTCCAACATTGTATATGGTTCCAATCTGCCTTCCTCTAGAGTGGGGATTTGACCTCCCAAAATAGAGTCATGGGGCATGGATGAGGTCTTAATGATGTTAGGACTGGCTTGGCCTGCATCTAAGCGAGTACCAATAGTCCTAGCCTCACCTATATCACCAACCACACTTGTGGTGGTGGTTCTCTCTGCAACATGGCTAGGACCACCAGAGGAGAACACTCCAATGGTCCTTTGGTGTTTTTCCATCCTAAAGTCTGGGGGTGAAGAAGATGATGTGGATTGAGTAGTAGTTTTAAGGTTAAGGGGTGTTTGGGTCTGTTGTAGAAAGGTGTCAACGTTTGGATTTGAAGTATCAACGCCAACATTGAATGTGTCAACGTTGAAGGGATCTTGGATAAGTTCCATATGTTGAGGTGAAGGTGATGATTCAGGTAATGGGTCAAGTTGTGGTTGTGGGTCAGGTTGAGGTAGTGCTGCTGCAATAACAGCAAGCATGGCTTGGGTAAGGGGTAAGTCTCTGTGAGGGGGTGAATTCATCTTACTAAAAGTAGCTTTCTTTTGCACAGGGATCGCATAAAAATCATTATGATCCCTGGTGCAATACCTTTGTTCATCAAAAATCATTTGTAAAAATCTTGGGTAAGCCAGAGTCATCTTGCTACCATTGTTTTTACACATGCCATCAAAAATCAGTTTAGAAAAATTATACTTTTGCCCATTAATAATACACACAATGGCACTACCAATAGATCTGTTAATTTCATTTTGTGCAGTACATTTGGGACTTAAACATTGAAGGATGACATGTATTAAGTACTTCCAAGCTGGGGAAAATTCCTGTTTATTATATTTATTTAAAGTACCCTCTTCAGGGAAAGGATACCCCAAAGCTTGAAGTCCCTGTTCTATCTCACCAATGGGTAGGGTGGTTATACCATCTGCATCATTAAGATGCAAATCCTGGCGAACCAAGGCTTCAGTAACCACCCATGGACGCCCATGGACAATAGCAGTTAATGCAGTCACATTATTAAGCGTTGAGGAACTAACAATGTTCCAAAATTGTTTAATATGAGTAACAGGGATAAGAGGAGCATGATAAAGTGCATACCGTAATGGGGATGCATTCAAATATGCCACCATCTGAGTATATTGAGGAAACAGAGCATCATCAGCCTCCAAATAGGCAACCATGTTATGCTGACTTTTGAACCCCAATACCAAGTCACTCGGTTTAAACTTAGGCGCCATTGATGTAGAAAGCTGTGTGAAAGGTTATGAAAGATGAATATAGGAGAAAAGTTTGTTATATAAGAATATGAAATTACCCTGTTTAAAAAGAAGGAGCCAAATATATAGGAGAGGTAGGCACATGGGATTGGTAAAAAATTAGGCAGTTATTTTCAAAATATAATGATGAAAATCTTGAAAAGAAAATAACTTATCTTGTGCGTTAATTAAAAGTTACCAACTCCCAAAATTACGGCCCCAATTTTCGTCAAAAATAACAACTGGGTAGGACCCAATGAGTGTCAGCGGTAAAAAATAACCTATCAACGCCCAACGGCTATATTCTTGTCAACGTTGGAAAAAGCCATGTCAACGTCTAAATTTGTCCTAACAACGTTTGGAAATAAATCTGTCAACGTCAAAAAATAAAAATAATAAAAATGAAAAAGGACCTTAACAAAGTGATTTATCCTAGTGAAGATAACCTATAAACTGAAAATTACTATAGGGTGGCAAGCACTGTCCAATCATGCACACTTGCTTAAGCAAGATAGACATAACAGTCCTCTAGTGTCCCTTGCTAACCAAAGTTCTTAACAGTGAAGTTATCTCATAAAATCCTTTGTAACTTCCCAGGTAAGCCCAATAAAAATCATACACAAGTCTCCCAACAGACCACATCCAATTCTAGGTCAAAAAGTCTTGGCAGCGTGCATAGTATATCAACTTTGCATGCTACAGTGCCTCATGAGTTAGTAAACTAATTCATACTCACCAGTGGACACAATCTAGAATTGTGATAAGAGTATTATATGAATACCCAAAAAGTCTTAAAAGGTTCCTAAACCTCCCCTTAAACTATGATACATAAGTTGCCAAATAATATGCATGTAATAAAAATTTATGTCATGATAGGAATATAAATATTCCAACCATCATCCATAAACTAAAACATGCTCCAAGAATGCTCCAAGAATCCATAAGCAACTATGTATCCAATTGTACGATGCTGACAACGCTTGCATAATTAGATCAAAAACCACAAAACTAACATGTTGCTGACAACGTCAATTTAACACTTGTCAGAGTTAAAATAACCTTTGTCAGCGTTAGACAAATAAAGTGGAAAATCTAATTTTGTACAAAGACCAATAACAAATGCATATCCTGTACATACTTTTACAATAAGTTCCCAAAACACATATTAAGTAAGATTGATCATTCCAATACTTGTTACCAAGTATTGAAATCTTCCAGTATCAAAAGGTTTAATTAATAAATCAGACACATTTTCTTCTGTGTCAACCCTATCTGGTTGTATTAAACCTAATTCAAAAAAATCTCTTATAAAATGATGTCAATTTCTATATGTTTTGTTTTAGAGTGATGTACAGGATTTTTAATAATGCATAAAGTACTGTTATTGTCTACAAAAATCTTGGTATGCATGAAATTATACCCATAATCCAACAGCTAGTTCTGAATCTATAAGACTTGTCCACAACAAGCAGCTGCAACAACATACTCTGCTTCAGTTGTAGAATTGGCCACCACTGTTTGTTTCTTGCATTGCCAAGGTATCAATCTACTCCCAAGAAATTGGCATCCACTAGTTGTGGATTTTCTATCAAATTTGTTACCACCATAATCACTGTCTGAATATGCAATAAGCTCCAATGGGGAATCTTTTCGATACCATAATCCCAAGTCTGGATAACACCTAAGGTACTTAAAAATCCTCTTGACAACATGAAGATGACACTCTTTAGGAGTTACTTGATGACGTGCACAAGCACACATGTAACACCCCCAAAAATATACAACTCAATACAGCGGAAGACTCGTTGGTGTTACGGGATAGCACATTACTCACCTCATAGACAACGCTTAAAAATCGCGTCGTTTAATAGTAAAGCATTTCCATTCATAAATATCAAATTTACATAGGTCCCAAGTCATAATCATTTCATACAATTTTTCAAAAGATTTGAATGGAAATTGTTATTTAAGTGCGGGCCATGAATTCTTTGTCGTCTTCCCGAGAATTACCTTCAAGTACCTGAGATAAAACATGTTAAAAGAAAAGGTCAGCGATAACGCCGAGTGAATTCATAGAGTTTAATAAAATCCATCAATATAATATCGGTATAAAATTATTACCGAAAATCATTTTGTACAAATCATTGTAATAGGTCATAAAATAGCCAAAGTCATTTTATACAAATCCTTATAAAAAATAATGATATAGGCTTTCGCCTTCAAAATCATTATACGAATCAATGTCGTAAAAATATCATACAATACGTTTTATAACGTTGTACAAAAATAAAAACCGTTATATTAATATGGTTATATAAAACCAAAACACAAACATAACATCAGTAATAAGACCCCGTATTGCTAGTCAGGCAATACATCGTAATTCAATGCGTATATCAGTATTTTCGTTATTTGGATTATTACAAGCCGCATGACATTGTTACCTTACTTTCACAACAACGGGTAGCTAACCCGA
Source organism: Glebionis coronaria (assembly GCA_025667525.1). NCBI lineage: Eukaryota > Viridiplantae > Streptophyta > Magnoliopsida > Asterales > Asteraceae > Glebionis > Glebionis coronaria. Next base: position 643,629,031 of record CM046874.1, read on the forward strand.
TACTCAATTTTCCCATCTAAGTTAGCGTGTCGTCACAATAATCGCGCTATGGAAATCTTCTCATACATAAATTCGCTTACCAATCAATGTGGCACGACAGGGATCAACCGTCAAGGCGCGAACTGGGGTGATCGTCCTCAAATAGTACTATTATATGCATAAGCGTCTACCAAATCCCGGTAGTTCACAATTCATGCTAATGGGACTTTTAGTGACATAACCTAACTTTAATAATCCATTTTGTTTCATCTATCAGGTCATTTAATCATTCATCGGGTCATACAATCATTTGGGTCCAAATCAATAAACAAACAATCGGGACAAATGGTGTCCTATTTTATCAAAACTAACATGTTATCTCTCTCGCGGGTTTATAAAACATTTCATAAAAACATTTAGAAGAGTGCGAGGCTATGAACTCACGTTGATGTGGGAAGGCGGGTTATCGGCAATTCGGACGTACGGTACGTGCTTCAATCACGGAAACCTAAAAAAATAATACTCGTCTTAGACCCTTGTCCAATGACTTTATAAAAATAACAATTATGTATACATATGATGATTTTATATATATGATGATCAAGTGGGTTTACATATTCTCATTTACTCATTTAGTGTTATGTGTTGATAACTTTTATACTAGTTTACTAGTTTTACCTATTTACATGTTTTAAGTCCAATAAGCTTATTATAAGTTCTTTAACTTGTATTAATCCAATTTATACTTGTATTATCAGTATTTACACCTTACATGTTGGGCCCAAATGGGTTTAGCCCAATAAATAAGTTTATAAGTGTTTTAGCCCATTTTGTTATATTATTAGTCCAATAACGTTAACTTAGCCCGTTAATTTCCGTATGTTATATAGTTCGGGTTTTATCGGTTTTTACTTGTTATATATGTTTATATATCAGTATATGAGTTTATAAAAGTTTACATTAGACGGGTCCAACCGTCTAAGTTTTATTTAACAAAAACGTTAATTTTACGGTAATAGCCGAAAAAGTCGTAAAAATCATGTTTATAGTTTTATAACTTATAAAACTTATGAAACTACTATTTTTATAAAATGTCCATTTATTTATCCTTATACATATTTATATAAATATATTATATAAGTTATTGGGTTTTAATTCATATTTTATACTATTTTTATTTGAGTGCTTATATAATACTATTATACTTTAATTTCCCAAAATCTGATTTTTACTTTCATGTTCACCAAAACAGCCATATCTAGAGTTCTATATGGAGATAGAAGCTCAAATTTTTATTGCATAAACTACATGATATGTGATCCGTTTAACTCTCCTATGGCTACTGTTGAATCAGCCTCTAAGTGTTTTATAAAATTCGTCCAAAACAGTGTACTCTGATTTGCACTCTAAACTTGTTTTGATCATATCTCACTCATTCTAATGATTCCATTGCATGGAAAACTCTCACATGTGTATAAGACATATTACTTACTGTATATTAATTTATTCATGCCATTTTATCAGTTCATCATATGATTCTTTACTTTTTTATACAGCCATTAATTTAAGCATGATTTTAACCTTTTTACATATAGTTTTTCATCTTTTTACCCATATTTATCAACACCAAATCCCCACACAATATTTTTATCATCATATATTCATCATATACATATACAATAGGAAAGAAAATACATGATTACATAATCAAATAACAAGAAGGATAGGAAGAATGATCCTTATACCATCATAGTGATGAAAATGTGAGGTTTTTGATGAACAAGACTTGGTTCTTGTTATCAAATCTTCAACTTTAGCAAGGCTACTTCTTGGGTCCTTTGGATGGATGAACATCTCCATGAAATCAGCCCTTTAACCTCATGAAAACTCCTTTTCATAGGTTATGATCACCTCAAATCTTCATATCTTCAAAGGGTTTCCATCATATGTAAATTATACATATGATTTATGGCTATATTTTTGGTTCATGGTGGTGTTTGATGGTGATATATGGACGGAAAAATGGAGGTTAGTGAGAGATTTGAGAGAGTTTTATTAGTTTTGCATGTAAGAAATGAAGATAGTGGTTTTGGTTTAGATGGTTTTGTGTAAGTAGCTAGGAAAAGTGTCCTAGCTTACTTAGTAAGCTTTGATGTGTTGTTAGCTTAATATGGCCGATGATAGTGGGGGTGGGACAAGTGTCCCACTTGTCTCATCTCCACAAATTTACGGGTACTCCTCGATTCTAGTTTCCTCGATTTACGTGCCCTCGGGTCATTTTACGAAAAACTTTTTTATAAATTATGAATCAACGGCACAAAACGAATCTAATAAAAATTGTCTCATCAAAAACGGAGTTCGAAAACGTAAATACGTAATCCTAAGGTTTTCGGTTTAGTCGTAAAGGACAATAAATTAAAATCGTAAGTCCTAATCTCTTCTCGTTAGTTTGTGAGTTTATGAATCAACTCAAAATTAAAATCCCAAAATAATATTTATGGATAAATTTATTTTCTGAAATGTCGGACTGTCACCAAATACGGTGTATGTAAACGTAAGCACGTAACGTAGAATCCTCCGGTTTAGACGTAGTCGATGCTACTTCAAGACGTAAATACAAATTTCTTCCCAAAAATAAGTGAGTTCATAATATAACATTAAAATAATATTTTCAAATAAATATTGAGAATAAAATATCAACCATAAATTGACGGATTGTCACAACATTTACCCCTAAACAGGATCTTTGTCCTCAAAGATCATCTTACCTTATTACTCGCTTCTTATAGAGTTAAAGCCATGTGGGTATTTCCTCCACATTCGGTCTTTTCTCACCAGTGTAATCCATTACAATACGCGAGTTTCATCAAACATAACTACGAGAATAAGATCAGGCTTAATGTTGACTTACTTTCTCTATCCATGATGCTCACGGGTTTTTGATGAATGCAACTTTTCGCCGATCTAAACTTTAATAAGAAACAATCAGATTCTCACTTGATAGATATTCCATCAAGTTCGATATTCGAATCATAATTCACGCAGATCTTGAAGTCCTAGGGTAGATCTAGCTTATACGCATTTCAAACCAATCTTTTTACATCATCTCTATGGTCCCATACAAAGGGGACTTATATCCCATGATCATTCAGATCATCAATTCATTTTTCCATGGCTAAAATTTTGGCATAACTTCGCTACCCATCTGGTACTTCAAGATCTACATTTCATATTCACATAACCTCCTGCCCACTACCGGCAGTCAATTATCAAATCCTAATTTCAACAATCATTTCAGGTCTCGCGGGTCGAGTATTTTTTAAGGTTAGGTTCGCCATCATAGGAAACCTTACACCTAAAAGACATGTCCAACTCACAATGGGTGTATGTCGGGTGTCTTCATCTCAACTCCTGCTTACAGATGCTCTAATATTTAGATCCTAACAAGATTCGATCTCGATCCTAACACGATAATTATCAATGATAATCTCTCCAAAGGAAAACGATTATACGGTTCATTACCAAAGGTCAATCATTCAAACATAAAACAATACTTCTAGTGTTTTGTATTGTTACTTTACCTCGTCCCTTCGATTTGGGGTGGTAAACAGTACTCTCATCAAGGTTCGTTCCCAATGACTTCTGAGCAGATATCTAGAAATTCGATGCGAAGCGATGATCTTGATAAAGATGTTCGATACAGGCACACTATGTTTACATAACTCCTTTAAATACAAAAGAGTCAATTTCTTCATCAAGAATTTATCATTAACGAGAATGATATTAGCAGATTTGGTCAGTCTGTCGACGATGACCAAAATCGAATCAAATTCAGATGATGACCTTTGCGATAGCTAGACGTTTACTAATGTATGAGGCGATGTCTGCCTTCATAATTTTCCATTAGTACAACTTCTTTTGATAATGATACATTAAATCAGAAATGACAGGAACAGAATACTTATACTTACGGGATTCCAACATGACTATATCTCAAATTCTCCATATTTATGCAACCACAAGTGGCCTTTAAAACATTCAACGCCATCGGCTTCTCAATTCTGATGGTTCATGTTAGCCGTGAACCCTCTTTTTGTTATCTATATTATCCTTCTTACAAGCATTGTTTATTTTTTTATATTGTTCGGCAATTTATTTTGCACCTTCATTATTAAGGAACATGTCCTAATTGATTCTTTATCCTTTCTATATTATGTGTCGATATCTACATTCACCTTTCCTGATTATATAATTATCATGACCAAAATTCACTCAGAATTTCTTTCTTCATATTTTCTAAGTTTTAGTTTCATCTCAACTATTATTTTTATCTGTTTTACTCAATCCGACGTCTAAAACGTCGATAATTATTACAACTAACTAAATATTAAATATTCAATTTTTATGAAACATAAGCGTAAAGATTTTAAATTTCTTAGTCCGTCCAATTATATGAAAATGTTCAAAATAATTTTAAATTTAATTAATACGATTTTTGTTGATTTATCGAAAATAATTAATAGGATTCGTAAATGTTCGAAAAATCTTTGTTTATATTTTGGTCAAAATTTCTTAGTTGAAAAGCAAAAATTGTCGTTTCAATTTCAAGTCATAAATTATATAGTTTCCTCAATTCTTCTTAAGATGTCTAGAAGTATACACAAACATTTACCCCTAAACAAGAGTTTAGTTAAATGATTTGTGTATAAGGGAATAATCTCTCAAAAGTTCTTTGTTAAAACATTTGTCAAAACACATTTGCACTTCTTTTTTGGTAAAACCCAAAGTCTTAAAAGGGCTCTTAATTTTTGAAGAGTCAATATAGATTCCATTATCTTTTAATCACACGATCAAATAATGTAAAAGATTAAGTCTTAAATCATATGTTAATTATTCAAGGTACATGTTTTAATTGTTCAGCCATTTCAAGGCAATCTATAACTAATTATTAACTCATTCTTATTCTTATAAACAAACAAATAGTCCTTAATGATCACAAGCATGAATTTATCAAATTACAGCCTACACACGTGATTCACCAAATTTATGAATGCTACGTGTGTATTAGTCAATCCAAACGACATCATGTGAAACTCATAATGTTCATTACAAGTTCTGGATGTAATGATTGGAATAGATAATCTTATTCGCGGACGCGAAGTTGATGATAACCATGCCATGGATCACATATTTAAAACATACGCTAGAACCTTGTAAATGATCGAACAAATCTTCCATTTCGAGTCATGGATATCGTTTTCGATTGTCAATTTACCCAGTTCACAGTAATCTATAAATATAAGAAATAATATGTAACACCCCCAAATTTATACAACAACGGAAGACTAGTTGGTGTTACGGGATAACACCTTACTCACATCATAGACAACGCTTAAAAGTCGCGTCGTTTTAACAATAAAGCATTTCCATTCATAAATATCAAAGTTACATAGGTCCCAAGTCATTGTATTGCATACAAGTTTTACAAAGTATTTGAATGGAAAATATTGTTTAAGTGCGGGCCATGAATTCTTGTCGTCTTCTCGAGAATTACCTTCAAGTACCTGAGATAAAACATGTTAAAAGAATAGGTCAGCGATAACGTCGAGTGAATTCATAGAGTTTAATAAATTCCATCAATATGACTTTGGTATAAAATTATTACCAAAAATCATTTTGTACAAATCATTGTAATAGGCCCTAAAATAGCCAAAATCATTTTATACAAATCTTTATCAAAATCATAATATAGGCATTTGCCTTAAAAATCATTATACGAGCCAATGTCGTAAAAACATCATACAATACGTCTTACAACGTTGTATAGATTAAATAAAAACCGTTATATGAATATGGTTACGAAAACCAAAACACGAACATAATATCAATAGTATGACCCTGTATTGCTAGTCAGGCAATACATCGTAATTCGGAGCGTCTAGTAGTATTTCGTTAGTTTTGGATTATTATAAGCCGCATGACATTGTTACCTTACTAAACCAACAACAGGTAGCTAACCCGATACCAATTTTTCCCATCTAAAGTAGCGTGTCGTCACAAAGGTCACGCTATGGAAATCTTCTCATACATAAATTCGCTTACCAATTAATGTGGCACGACGGGGATCAACCGTCAAGGCGCGAACTGGGGTGATCGTCCCCAAATAGTACTATTAAATGCACAAGCGTCTACCAACTCCTGGTAGTTCACAATTCATGCTAATGGGACTTTTAGTGACATAACCTAACTTTAATAATCTATTTAATTTCATCTATCGGGTCCTTTAATCATTTATCGGGTCATACAATCGGGTCATTCAATCATTCGGGTCCAAATCAATAAACAAACAATCGGGACAAATGGTGTCCTAATTTTATAAAAACTAACATGTTATCTCCCTCGCGGGTTTATAAAACATTTATAAAACATTTAAAAGAGTGCGAGGCTATGAACTCACGTTGATGTGGGAAGGCGGGTTATCGGCAATTCAGACGTACGGTACGTGCTTCAATCACGGAAACCTAGACAAATAATACTCGGTCTTAGACGTTTGTCCAATGACTTTATAAAAATAACAATTATGTATACATATGATGATTATATATATATGATGATCAAGTGGGTTTACATATTCTCGTTTACTCATTTTAGTGTTATATTCTCGTTTACTCATGTATACATATGATGATTATATATTTATACGTTTTAAGTCCAATAAGCTTATTATAAGTTATTTAACTTGTTTTAATCCATTCTATACTTATATTATCAGTATCTATACTTTCCATGTTGGGCCCAAATGTGTTAAGCCCAATAAGTTCTTTTTATAAGTGTTTATCTTATTTAGTCCAATTATTAGTCCAATATGCTTAGTTAGCCCGTTAATGTCCGTATGTCCTATAGTTCGGGTTTTATCGGTTTTTACTTGTATTAGATACTTATATATATCCGTATATGACTTTTAAAAACTTTACATTAGACGGGTTTGATCGTCTAAGTTTTAATTGGCGAAAAACGTTAATTATACGGTAATAGCCGAAAAAGTCGTAAAAATCAAGTTTATAGTTTTTATTACGTATAAGTATTATTCCACTATCATTTTTATAATTTATACACTTATTTAACCTTTATCATATTTATATAAATAAAATCCATGAGTTAGTGGGTTTTAGTTTTACATTTTATACAATATAATTTTTGAGTGCTTATATAATAGCATTATACTTTAATTTCCAAAATCTGATTTTTATCTTCACTTTCACCAAAACTGCCATATCTAGAGTTCTATATGGAGATAGAAGCTAAATTTTTTATCACATAAACTACATGGTATTTGCTCCATTTAACTCTTCTATAGCTACTGTTGAATCATCTTCTAAGTATTTTCTAAAAATCGTCCAAAACAGTGAACTCAGATTTGTACCTTAAACTTGTTTTGATCATATCTCACTCATTACAATGATTCCATTGCATGGCCAACTCTCACATGTGTACAAGACTCATAGCTTACTGTATATCAATTCTACTTCATCATTTTATCAGTTCATGGCATGTTTCTTTACTGTTTTATACAGCCTACCATTTAAACAATATTTACCCATTTTACATGTAGTTTATCCATTTTTTTAAGCATGTTTATCAACACCAAATCCCCACACAATACTTTTATCATCATATAATCATCATATACATATACAATAGGAAATAAAATACATGATTACATAATAAAAAAATAACAAGAGGATGAGGAGGACAATCTTTATACCACCATGATGATATAGGTTGATCAAAACATGGATTTTGATGGAGAAACTTGTGCATAGCCAAGACCATCTTCAAGACCACCAATCTTCATGATCACCTTGTGGAAAATCAGCCCTAATACTCCATGGAAACTCCTCCTTGGATGTTATAACTTGCACCAATCAATAGGGTTTCAAAAGGGCTTCAACATGTGTGTAAATAACATGAGATTTTATGGTAGAATCAAGATCAAGTGAGGGTGTTTTGTGAGGAGGAGTGGACGGAAAAGAGAGAGAGAGATGAGAGAGTTTGAGGTGGTTTTGCATGTGTGTAAATGAGAAAGTGGTATGAGTGAATGGTTTTGTCTAGTGGAAGCTTAATGTTTAAGCTTAAGTGACATGTGTAAGCTACTTAGCTTACACTTGACACCAAATGTGGTGTGGTGGCTAAGTTAGGCCGGTTTGAGTGGGGGTGGGACAAGTGTCCCACTTGTCTCATCCCCATTTATTTACGGGTACTCCTCGATTCTAGTTTCCTCGATTTGCGTGCCCTCGGGTCGTTTTACGAAAAACGTTTTTATAAATTATGAATCAACGACACAAAACGAATCTAATAAAAATTGTCTCATCAAAAACGGAGTTCGAAAACGTAAATACGTAATCCTAGGGTTTCCGGTTTAGTCGTAAAGGACGTTAAAATAAAATCGTAAGTCCTAATCTCTTCTCGTAAATTTGTGAGTTTATGAACCAACACAAATTTAAAACTCCAAAATAATATTCATGGACAAATTTATTTTCTGAAATGTCGGACTGCCACCAAAGACGGTGTATGTAAACGTAAGCACGTAACGTTGAATCCTCCGGTTTAGACGTAGTCGATGCTACTTCAAGACGTAAATCCAAATTACTTCCCAAAAATAAGTGAGTTCATATTGTAACATTAAAATAATGTTTTCAAATAAATATTGAGAATAAAATATCGACCATAAATTGACGGATTGTCACATCATTTACCCCTAAACAGGATCTTTGTCCTCAAAGATCATCTTACTTTACTACTCGCTTCTTATAGAGTTAAAGCCATGTGGGGTATTTCCTCCACATTTGGTCTTTTCTCACAAGTGTAATTCATTACAATACGCGAGTTCCATCAAACATAACTACGGGAATAAGATCAGGCTAAATGTTGACTTACTTTCTCTATCCATGATGTTCACGGGTTTTTGATGAATGCAACTTTTCGCCGATCTAAGCTTTATTAAGAAGAATTCAGATTTTTACTTGATAGATATTCCATCAAGTTCGATATACGAATCATAATTCACGCAGCTCTTGAAGTCCTAGGGTAGATCCAGCTTGCATGCCTTTCAAACCAATCTCTTTACATCATCTCTATGGTCCCATACTACGGGGACTTATATCCCATGATTTGTCAGATCATTAATTCATTTTTCCAAGGTTAAAATTTTTGGCATAACTTCGCTACCCATCTGGCACTTCAAGATCTACATTTCATATTCACATAACCTCTTGCTCACTACCGGCAGTCAATAGTCAGATCCTAATTTCAACAATCATTTCAGATCTCGCGGGTCGGGTATTTTGCAAGGTTAGGTTCGCCATCATAGGAAACCTTAAACTTAAAAGAAATGTCCAACTCACAATGGATGTATGTCGGGTGTCTTCATCTCAACTCCTGCTTACAGATGCTCTAATATTTAGATCCTAACAAGATTAGATCTCAATCCTAATACGATGATTATCAATGATAATCCTCCAAAGGAAAACGATTATACGGTCTATTACCAAAGGTCAATCATTCAAACATAGAACAATGCTTATAGTATTTTGTATTGTTACTTTACCTCGCCCATTCGATTTGGGGTGGTATATGGTACTCTTATCAAGGTTCGTTCTCAATGATTTCTGAGCAAATCTCTAGAAATTCGATGCGAAGCGAGGATCTTGATAAAGATGTTCGATACAGGCAAACTATGTTTACATAACTCTTTTGCATTTATCATTAACGGGAATGATATTAGCAGATTTGGTCAGTCTGTCGACGATGACCCAAATCGAATCAAATTCAGATGATGACCTTTGCAATAGCTAGACGTTTACTAATGTATGAGGCGATGTCTGCCTTCATAATTGTCATCAGTACAACTTATTCAGACAAAGATACTTTTAGTCATAAAATGACATAAATAGAATGCTTATACTTACAAATTCCAACATAACTATATCTCACAATCCTCCATATTTAGGCAACCACAAGTGGCCTTTAAAACATTTAACGCTATTGGCTTCTCAATTTTTAATGGTTCACATTAGCCATGAATCCCCTTTTTATTATCTATATTATCCTTTTTACAAACATCGTTTATTTCTAAGATGTTCAGTAATTTATTTTGCACCTTCATTATTAAGGAACATGTCCTAATTGATTCTTTATCCTTTCTATATTATGCGTCAGTAATTACGTTCACTTTCCTGATGAAATAAATATCATAACCGTATTTATTCAAAATTCTTTCTTCTTATCTTCTATGTTTGAGTTTCGTCTTTACTATTATCTTTATCTGTTTTACTCAATCTGACGTCTAAAGCGTCGATAATTATTACATGTAAATTAACAATAATTATTTAATTTTTATGAAACGTAAACGTAAAAATTTTAAATTTCTTAGTTCGACCAATTATATAAAATGTTCAAAATAAATTTTAATTAACAAGATTTTTGTTGATTTATCGAAAATATTTGATAAGATTCGTAAATGTTCGAAAAACATTTGTTTATACTTAGGTCATAGTTTTCTTAGTTGAAAAGCAAAAATTGTCGTTTTAAGTTTTCAGGTTATGGTATAAATGGTTTTACTCAATCCTTGTTAAGTTATCTTGAGGCATACACAAACATTTACCCCTAAACAGAAGTTTAGTTAAATGGTTTGTGTATAAGGGAATAATCCCTTAAAAATCCTTTGTTAAATCATTTGTCAAATATATTTGCACTTTCTTTTTAGTATAACTCAAAGTCTTAAATGACTTCTAAATTTTAAAGAGTCAATTTATATTCCATTATCTATTAATCACATGGTTAAATCATGTAAAGGATTAAGTCTTAAATCACATGTTTAAATATTCAAAGTACAGGTTTTCCATTGTTCGGCCAATTCAGGGCAATCTATAATTAATTATTAACTTCATTCTTATTCTTATAAACAAACATATAGTCCTTAATGATCACGAGCATGAATTTATCAAATTACATCCTACACACGTGATTCACCAAATTTACGAATGCTACATGTGTATTGATCAATCCAAACGTCATCGCGTGAAACTCATAATGTTCATTACAAGTACCGGATGTAGTGATTGGAATAGATAATCTTCTTCGCAGATGCGAAGTTGATGATAATCATGCCGTGGATCAAATCTTTAAAACATACGCTAGAACCTTGTAAATGATCGAACAAATCTTCCATTTCGAGTTATGGATATCGTTTTCGATTGTCAATTTACTCAGTTCACAGTAATCTATAAATATAAGGAATGATAACACCATAGCTCTTCATGATGACATGCTTGGTAGAATAAGATCTTTCTCCGACACTCTCTCAGTTGTACAGTAATTCCTTTAATTCAGATGGTGCTGACGTACAGTGCACACGCCACAGGTGCAACACCGGGAATATAATCAATACTAATTTTAACTTTCCTTAATGGCGAAAGTATAGGTAATTTACCAACAAATACCTCCTAAAGTTTCAGATAACGGAAACATCTTTTAATAAATTCATATTAGGTTCTTTCTAGATTATAATATCTATGACTAATTAACAACCATTCACGGTATAATTTTAAGTCTAAATACAAGATATCGTCACTCATCAAGAATCATTTAGATCACTTTTGATAATCAACATCTTATCATTAGGGGAATTCTATTCGAGTTCCCATCAATTAAGACAATGTCGTCATGTCATAATCAATCAATCCATTCTACTGGCACTATCAACTTTTCAGTTTTTATTGCCGTTGATAAGATGTGAACTTCTCAAAAGACTAATAATAACTCATAATCCTTCATAATTCAAGGATATCAGGAGACACAACTAACCTTAAAAGAGTAAGGTCAACGCATAATCTATGCGAGAGAATTTCAAATCAGATACAGATGAAAACATTTAACGAATATGAATATATTCCATGTTTTCATAATTTGAGTACGCATTCGAAAGCTCCTCGGATCGTTACCCAGGTCATTCAAATGAAATCAAATCAAAAGAAATGATAGGCATGTCGATACATCCAGTCGCGTATCAACACTCGATAATCAGATTCTTTTCCTAAGAATCTCACTACGGGAGAATTGGACAAGAAGGGAATATCAATTGTCAGATAAGACAAGTTCCACAGATGAGTAAATTCGACTCAGAAGAATAGATGCTACAGGCACATATGTAGGTGTCCCTAACACTATGTCCCTATTTTTCACTGCTTGCAGATCTCATAAATTTTAATCTTTCACAATCTTCAAAGAAAATGTAGTGTTTGTTCATTAGTTTTATGGTGATACTAATCAGCCTTGCATGGTCCATTCCAAATTGTATGTAGGCGCACAACTATATACAAGTTCAAGATTAACGATGCAATACTCAGTTCGTCAAAACTTTATCATCATGTTTATAATAAAAACATTTTCATGCTTAATTCTTAAATAAGAATCAAAAATATATTTACAAAAATTTTCTTTGTTATGGAAATAATTAAGTTTCCAAAGCGTCTTATAAACAACTTCATTTTGATATCAATCACTTATAAATCTTACTTTGAATAATCCTTATTGTGATGAAAATTAAATTTTTCTCAAGGGATACTGTTTTATCTTATAAAAACAATGAGTGATCTGCAAAAGAGTGATGAAAAGTTGTTCACCAAGAACTAACTTCAATATAATAGGAAATGAGCTTAGCCAAGAAATCATGAGGTTCATGATCTAGATGGCACTCAAAAAGAATAATCCACAACGTAACTCAATTCGAGATGAGTACTTGTTCAATGATTGTATCACTAATGCGAACATTAGGAAGAGGCAAGAAAGATAGATAACATCGATACATGTAGAATTTAGCAATCAAAGGTAGTCTTTTCATTAATCACAAACAAGTCAAATTGTACCGTAACACATTACGTGTCACTATGTCATACAATTCTCAGAACTCATCCTACCAACTGATATCTCAGTTAGTTAGGGATTTTTAAAAGATACCACAATGAATACTAATCTACAAGAGTCATTAGGTGTTCCACATGTCCCGGAAGATCCATCGGTCCCAATTCAGAAGAAGATTTCTTCAATTTATTTCTTGGACACTGGGCATCCTCGTCGGTGGACAATGGCCTAGGAACAACCCTTAACACGAACCTACAATCATTTAAAACCTTATAATTCAATCACAGAACTTAACGACTTATATAACAATCTCATATTCCATACAGGTTAAATTTTACTTTATTCAAGTTTTTAACCAATTTATACTCAAGGCAATATCCTACCTCATTTTCCAATACTTTCAACCTTATTTATAAACCTTAATAGGGCAATAAAAGCTCGATATGATCAACACTTAATTTCCAATCCTATAGCTCTTACAAGAATAGTTATCAAATGAGTCACTAGTATGAAATGACTTGATCATTCAACTAGACTTCTCGGAAAGGTACTAGTGCCATGAGGCTTTTGGGTAATGGTTCCAATGACAGCCTCAAATGCAATATTCCCCCTTTCGATTTTAATTTAATAATTGGATGACAACGAATCAGATGACATCTTTCTAGGTGGTAACGTTTTGTCAAACTCCACTCTATAAGAAAAGATCGTCATGACATTGATATCAGTGTTAATCTCGCCAATTCTTCTTCAATATCACCATCAACTAATATCTACATTTCTACGAATATCAACCATTTGTTGGGATCACAAAGATCCACAACTTGGTTTAGATCTAGGATGGCTAGAATTCCTACGAGAATAGCTTCGATTAATTTACTAGGGGATTTAGGGTTCCTTGTGACAATCTACGTCGTATAAATACCGCGTATAAATACCAAAATAATCATCAAAAAATCATGTAATAAAATTACATCATATATATATATATATATATATATATATATATATATATATATATATATATATATATATATATAATCCAAGTTATATATATATATATATATATATATATATATATATATATATATATATATATATATATATATATATATATATATATATATATATATATATATATATATATATATATATTAAAATAACACTTCTCAGTCTGGCCATGTCGGTAACTCGGGAATTCTTCGGCACCGTTATAGTCAAAAGATTTTTAGACATTTTGTGAAAAATATTTATAGTTAAAAGATTTTGAAATGTTTTATTCAAAACCTTGGTTTTAAAAATCTTTCGTTCTCTATAACGAGAGCTCTGATTCCAAACTGTAACACCCCCAAATTTATACAACTCAGTACATCGGAAGACTAGTTAGTGTTACGGGATAGCACATTACTCACATCATAGACAACGCTTAAAAGTCGCGTCGTTTTAATAATAAAGCATTTCCATTCATAAATATCAAAGTTACATAGGTCCCAAGTCATTGTATTGCATACAAGTTTTACAAAGTATTTGAATGGAAAATATTGTTTAAGTGCGGGCCATGAATTCTTAACGTCTTCCCGAGAATTACCTTCAAGTACCTGAGATAAAACATGTTAAAAGAAAAGGTCAGCGATAACGCCGAGTGAATTCATAGAGTTTAATAAATTCCATCAATATAACTTTGGTATAAAATTATTACCAAATATCATTTTGTACAAATCATTGTAATAGGCCCTAAAATAGCCAAAATCATTTTATACAAATCTTTATCAAAATCATAATATAGGCATTTTCCTTAAAAATCATTATACGAGCCAATGTCGTAAAAACATCATACAATACGTCTTACAAAGTTGTATAGATTAAATAAAAACCGTTATATGAATATGGTTACAAAAACCAAAACACGAACATAATATCAATAGTATGACCCTGTATTGCTCAGGTAATACATCGTAATTCGGAGCGTCTAGTAGTATTTCGTTAGTTTTGGATTATTATAAGCCGCATGACATTGTTACCTTACTAAACCAACAACGGGTAGCTAACCCGATACCAATTTTGCCCATCTAAAGTAGCGTGTCGTCACAAAGTTCACGCTATGTAAATCTTCTCATACATAAATTCGCTTACCAATCAATGTGGCACGACGGGGATGAACCGTCAAGGCGCGAACTGGGGTGATCGTCCCCAAATAGTACTATTAAATGCATAAGCGTCTACCAACTCCCGGTAGTTCACAATTCATGCTAATGGGACTTTTAGTGACATAACCTAACTTTAATAATCCATTTAATTTCATCTATCGGGTCCTTTAATCATTTATCAGGTCATACAATCGGGTCATTCAATCATTCGGGTCCAAATCAATAAACAAACAATCGGGACAAATGGTGTCCTAATTTTATAAAAACTAACATGTTATCTCCCTCACGGGTTTATAAAACATTTATAAAACATTTAAAAGAGTGCGAGGCTATGAACTCACGTTGATGTGGGAAGGCGGGTTATCGGCAATTCGGACGTACGGTACGTGCTTCAATCACGGAAACCTAGACAAATAATACTCGGTCTTAGACGTTTGTCCAATGACTTTATAAAAATAACAATTATGTATACATATGATGATTATATATATATATGATGATCAAGTGGGTTTACATATTCTCGTTTACTCATTTTAGTGTTATATGTCGGTAACTTTTATATTAGTTTACTAGCTTTACCTATTTATACGTTTTAAGTCCAATAAGCTTATTATAAGTTATTTAAATTGTTTTAATGCATTTTATACTTATATTATCAGTATCTATACTTTCCATGTTGGGCCCAAATGGGTTAAGCCCATAAAGTTCTTTTTATAAGTGTTTATCTTATTTAGTCCAATTATTAGTCCAATATGCTTAGTTAGCCCGTTAATGTCCGTATGTCCTATAGTTCGGGTTTTATCGGTTTTTACTTGTATTAGATACTTATATATATCAGTATATGACTTTTAAAAACTTTACATTAGACGGGTTTGATCGTCTAAGTTTTAATTGGCGAAAAACGTTAATTTTACGGTAATAGCCGAAAAAGTCGTAAAAATCAAGTTTATAGATTTTATTACTTATAAGTATTATTCCACTACCATTTTTATAATTTATACACTTATTTAACCTTTAACATATTTATATAAATAAAATCCATGAGTTAGTGGGTTTTAGTTTTACATTTTATACAATATAATTTTTGAGTGCTTATATAATAGCATTATACTTTAATTTCCAAAATCTGATTTTTATCTTCACTTTCACCAAAACTGCTATATCTAGAGTTATATATGGAGATAGAAGCTCAAATTTTTATAACATAAACTACATGATATGTGCTCCATTTAACTCTTATATAGCTACTGTTGAATCATCTTCTAAGTATTTTATAAAAATCGTCCAAAACAGTGAACTCAGATTTGTACCTTAAACTTGTTTTGATCATATCTCACTCATTACAATGATTCCATTGCATGGCCAACTCTCACATGTGTACAAGACTCATATCTTACTGTATATCAATTCTAATTCATCATTTTATCAGTTCATGACATGTTTCTTTACTGTTTTATACAGCCTACCATTTAAACAAGATTTACCCATTTTACATGTAGTTTATCCATTTTTTTAAGCATGTTTATCAACACCAAATCCCCACACAATACTTTTATCATCATATAATCATCATATACATATACAATAGGAAATAAAATACATGATTACATAGTAAAAAAATAACAAGAGGATGAGGAGGACAATCTTTATACCACCATGATGATATAGGTTGATCAAAACATGGATTTTGATGGAGAAACTTGTGCATAGCCAAGACCATCTTCAAGACCACCAATCTTCATGATCACCTTGTGGAAAATCAGCCCTAATACTCCATGGAAACTCCTCCTTGGATGTTATAACTTGCACCAATCAATAGGGTTTCAAAAGGGCTTCAACATGTGTGTAAATAACATGAGATTTTATGGTAGAATCAAGATCAAGTGAGGGTGTTTTGTGAGGAGGAGTGGACGGAAAAGAGAGAGAGATGAGAGAATTTGAGGTGGTTTTGCATGTGTGTAAATGAGAAAGTGGTATGAGTGAATGGTTTTGTCTAGTGGAAGCTTGATGTTTAAGCTTAAGTGACATGTGTAAGCTACTTAGCTTACACTTGACACCAAATGTGGTGTGGTGGCTAAGTTAGGCCGGTTTGAGTGGGGGTGGGACAAGTGTCCCACTTGTCTCATCCCCATTTATTTACGGGTACTCCTCGATTCTAGTTTCCTTGATTTGCGTGCCCTCGGGTCGTTTTACGAAAAACATTTTTATAAATTATGAATCAAAGGCACAAAACGAATCTAATAAAAATTGTCTCATCAAAAACGGAGTTCGAAAACGTAAATACGTAATCCTAGGGTTTCCGGTTTAGTCGTAAAGGACGTTAAAATAAAATCGTAAGTCCTAATTTCTTCTCGTAAATTTGTGAGTTTATGAACCAACACAAATTTAAAACTCCAAAATAATATTCATGGACAAATTTATTTTCTGAAATGTCGGACTGCCACCAAAGACGGTGTATGTAAACGTAAGCACGTACGTTGAATCATCCGGTTTAGACGTAGTCGATGCTACTTCAAGACGTAAATCCAAATTACTTCCCAAAAATAAGTCAGTTCATATTGTAACATTAAAATAATGTTTTCAAATAAATATTGAGAATAAAATATCGACCATAAATTGACGGATTGTCACATAATAACACCATAGCTCTTCATGATGACGAGCTTGGTAGAATAAAATCTTTCTCCGACAACTCTCTTAGTTGTACGGTAATTCTTTTTAATTCAGATGGTGCTGACGTACAATGCACACGCCACAGGTGCAGCACCGGGAATATAATCAATACCAATTTCAATCTGCCTTAATGGCAAAAGTCTAGGTAATTCACCAATAAATACCTCCTAAAGTTTCAGATAACAGAAACATCTTTTAATAAATTCATATTAGGTTCTTCTAGATTACAATATCTATAACTAGTTCACAACCATTCATGGTATAATTTCAAGTCTAAATGCAGGATATGTTCATCATCACTTTTGATAATCAACATCTTATTATTTAGGGGAATTCTATTCGAGTTCCCATCAATTAAGACAATGTCGTCATGTCATAATCAATCAATCCATTTCTACTGACACTATCAACTTTCCAGTTTTATTGCCGTCGATAAGATGTGAACTTCTCAAAAGACTAATAATAACTCATAATCCTTCACAAGTTCAAGGATATCTGGAGACATAACTAACCTTAAAAGAGTAAGGTCAACGCATAATCTACGCGAGAGAATTTCAAATCAGATACAGATGAAAACATTTAATGAATATGAATATATCCCATGTTTTCATGAATTGAGTACGCATTCGAAAGCTCCTCGGATCGTTACCCAGGTCATTCAAATGAAATCTAATCAAAATAAATGATAGGAACGTCGATACGTCCAATCGGGTATCAATACTCGGTAATCAGATACTTTTCCTAAGAATCTCACTACGGGAGAATTGGACAAGAAAGAATTGTCAATTGTCAAATAAGACAATTTCCACAGATGAGTAAATTCAACTCAGAAGAATAGATGCTACAGGCACATATGTAGGTGTCCCTAACATTATGTCCCTATTTTTCACTTCTTGCAGATCTCATAAAATTTAATCTTTCACAATCTTCAAAAAAATGCAGTGTTCACTCATTAGTTTTATGGTGATTACTAATCAGCCTTGCATGGTCCATTCCAAATTGTATGTAGGCGCGCAACTATATACAATTTCAAGATTAACGATGCAATACTCAGTTCGTCAAAATTTTATCATCATGTTTATAATAAAAACATTTTCATGCTTAATTCTTAAATAAGAATCAAAAATAAATTTACAAAGATTTTCTTTGTTATGAAAACAAATAAGTTTTCCAAGGTATTTCATAATCAAATTTATTTCAATAATGATTATTTATAAGTCTCACTTTAAATAATCCATATAGTGATGAAAATTCGATTTTCTCAAAGGATACTGTTTTATCTTATAAAAACAATGAGTGATCTGCAGAAGAGTGATGAAAAGTTGTTCATCAAGAACTAACTACTATATATCAGGAAATGAGCTTAGCCAGTTAATCATGAGGTGCATGACCTCGGTGGCACTCAAAAAGAATAATCCACAACGTAACTCAATTCGAGATGAGTACTTGTTCAATGGTTGCATCACTAATGCGAATATTAGGAACAAGCAAGTAAAGATAGATAACATCGATACATGTAGAATTTAGCAATCAAAGGTAGTCTTTTCATTAATCACAAACAAGTCTAAATTGTACCGTAACACATTACGTGTCACTATGTCATACAATTCCAAGAACTCATCCTACCAACTGATGTCTCAGTTAAGTTAGGGATTATTTTTAAAAGATACCACAATGAATACTAATCTACAAGAGTCATTAGGTGTCCCACCTGTCCCGGAAGATCCATCGGTCCCCATTCAGAAGAAGATTTCTTCAATTTATTTATTGGACATTGGGCATCCTCGTTAGTGGACAATGGCCTAGGAAAAACCCTTAACACGAATCAACAATCATTTAAAACCAAATAATTCAATCACAGGACTTAACGGATTCCTCTTAACAATCTCATACTCCATATAAGTTAAATTTTTATTTTATTCAAGTTTTCAATCAACTTATACTCAATTCGATATCCTACCTCATTCTCCAATATTTTCAATCTTATTATTAGGCCTTAAAAGGGCATAAAAGCTCGACATGATCAACACTTAATTCTTAATCCTATAGCTCTTACAACAACAATGATCAAATGAGTCACTAGTATGAAATGACTCGATTATTCAATTAGACTTCTCGGAAAGGTACTAGTGGCATGAGGCTTTTGGGTAATGGTTCCAATGACAGCCTCAAGTGCAACATTCACCCTTTCGATTTCAATTTAAGAATTGGGTGTCAACGAATCAGATGACATCTTTCTAGGTGGTAATGTTTTGTCAAACTCCACTCTATAAGGAAAGATTATCATGTCGTTGATATCAGATTTAGTCTTGCCAATTCTTCTTCAATATCATAATCAACTAATATCTACATTTCTACGAATATCAACCATTTGTTGGGATCATAAATATCTACAACTTGGTTTAGATCTGGAATAGCTAGAATTCCTACAGAAATAGCTTCGATTAATTATTAGGGAAGTTAGGGTTTCTTGTGACAATCTACGTCGTATAAATACCTCGTATAAATATCAAAATAATTATCAAACAATCATGTAATAAAATTTACATCATATATATATAATCCAAGTTATATATATATATATATATATATATTAAAATAACACTTCTCAGTCTGGTCTTGTCGGTAACTCGGGAATTCTTTGGCACCGTTATAGTCAAAAGATTTTTAGACATTTTTAGAAAAATATTTATAGTTAAAAGATTTTGAAATGTTTTATTCAAAACCTTGGTTTTAAAAATCTTTCGTTCTCTATAACGTGAGCTCTGGTACCAAACTGTAACACCCCCAAAAATATACAACTCAATACAATGGAAGACTCGTTGGTGTTACGGGATAGAACATTACTCACATCATAGACAACGCTGAAAAATCGCGTCGTTTAATAATAAAGCATTTCCATTCATAAATATCAAATTTACATAGGTCCCAAGTCATAATCATTTCATACAAATTTACAAAAGATTTGAATGGAAATTGTTATTTAAGTGCGGGCCATGAATTCTTTGTCGTCTTCCCGAGAATTACCTTCAAGTACCTGAGATAAAACATGTTAAAAGAAAAGGTCAGCGATAACGCCGAGCGAATTCATAGAGTTTAATAAAATCCATCAATATAATATCGGTATAAAATTATTACCGAAAATCATTTTGTACAAATCATTGTAATAGGCCATAAAATAGCCAAAGTCATTTTATACAAATCCTTATCAAAATCATGATATAGGCTTTCGCCTTCAAAATCATTATACGAATCAATGTCGTAAAAATATCATACAAGACGTTTTATAACGTTGTATAGAAATAAAACCGTTATATGAATATGGTTATATAAAACCAAAACACAAACATAACATCAGTAATAAGACCCCGTATTCCTAGTCAGGCAATACATCATAATTCAATGCGTATATCAGTATTTTTGTTATTTGGATTATTACAAGCCGCATGACATTGTTACCTTACTATCACAACAATGGGTAGCTAACCCGATACTCAATTTGCCCATCTAAGTTAGCGTGTCGTCACAGTAATCACGCTATGGAAATCTTCTCATACATAAATTCGCTTACCAATCAATGTGGCACGACAGGGATCAACCGTCAAGGCGCGAACTGGGGTGATCGTCCCCAAATAGTACTATTATATGCATAAGCGTCTACCAAATCCCGGTAGTTCATAATTCATGCTAATGGGACTTTTAGTGACATAACCTAACTTTAATAATCCATTTTGTTTCATCTATCAGGTCATTTAATCATTCATCGGGTCATACAATCATTCGGGTCCAAATAAATAAACAAACAATCGGGACAAATGGTGTCCTATTTTATCAAAACTAACATGTTATCTCCCTCGCGGGTTTATAAAACATTTCATAAAAACATTTAGAAGAGTGCGAGGCTATGAACTCACGTTGATGTGGGAAGGCGGGTTATCGGCAATTCGGACGTACGGTACGTGCTTCAATCACGGAAACTTAAACAAATAATACTCGTCTTAGACCCTTGTCCAATGACTTTATCAAAATAACAATTATGTATAAATATGATGATTTTATATATATGATGATCAAGTGGGTTTACATATTCTCATTTACTCATTTAGTGTTATGTGTTGATAACTTTTATACTAGTTTACTAGTTTGACCTATTTACATGTTTTAAGTCCAATAAGCTTATTATAAGTTCTTTAACTTGTATTAATCCATTTTATACTTGTATTATTAGTATTTACACTTTACATGTTGGGCCCAAATGGGTTAAGCCCAATAAATAAGTTTATAAGTGTTTTAGCCTATTTTGTTGTATTATTAGTCCAATAACGTTAACTTAGCCCGTTAATGTCCGTATGTTATACAGTTCGGGTTTTATCGGTTTTTACTTGTTATAGATGTTTATATATCAGTATATGAGTTTATAAAAGTTTACATTAGACGGGTCCAACCGTCTAAGTTTTATTTAATAAAAACGTTAATTTTACGGTAATAGCCGAAAAAGTCGTAAAAATCATGTTTATAGTTTTATAACTTATAAAACTGATCAAACTACCATTTTTATAAAATTTCCATTTATTTATCCTTATACATATTTATATAAATGTATTATATAAGTTAGTGGGTTTTAATTCACATTTTATACTATTTTTATTTGAGTGCTTATATAATACTATTATACTTTAATTTCCCAAAATCTGATTTTTACTTTCATGTTCACCAAAACAGCCATATCTAGAGTTCTATATGGAGATAGAAGCTCAAATTTTTATGTCATAAACTACATGATATGTGCTCCGTTTAACTCTCCAATGGCTACTGTTGAATCAGCCTATAAGTATTTTAAAAAAATTCGTCCAAAACAGTGTACTCAGATTTGCACTCTAAACTTGTTTTGATCATATCTCACTCATCCTAATGATTCCATTGCATGGCCAACTCTCACATGTGTACAAGACATATTACTTACTGTATATTAATTTATTCATACCATTTTATCAGTTCATCATATGATTCTTTACTGTTTTATACAGCCATTAATTTAAGCATGATTTTAACCTTTTTACATATAGTTTTTCATCTTTTTACCCATATTTATCAACACCAAATCCCCACACAATATTTTTATCATCATATATTCATCATATACATATACAATAGGAAAGAAAATACATGATTACATAATCAAAATAACAAGAAGGATAGGAAGAATGATCCTTATACCATCATAGTGATGAAAATGTGAGGTTTTTGATGAACAAGACTTGGTTCTTGTTATCAAATCTTCAACTTTAGCAAGGCTACTTCTTGGGTCCTTTGGATGGATGAACATCTCCATGAAATCAGCCCTTTAACCTCATGAAAACTCCTTTTCATAGGTTATGATCACCTCAAATCTTCATATCTTCAAAGGGTTTCCATCATATGTAAATTATACATATGATTTATGGCTATATTTTTGGTTCATGGTGGTGTTTGATGGTGATATATGGACGGAAAAATGGAGGTTAGAGAGAGATTTGAGAGAGTTTTATTAGTTTTGCATGTAAGAAATGAAGATAGTGGTTTTGGTTTAGATGGTTTTGTGTAAGTAGCTAGGACAAGTGTCCTAGCTTACTTAGTAAGCTTTGATGTGTTGTTAGCTTAATATGGCCGGTTATAGTGGGGGTGGGACAAGTGTACCACTTGTCTCATCTCCACAAATTTACGGGTACTCCTCGATTCTAGTTTCCTCGATTTACGTGCCCTCGGGTCGTAATACGAAAAACGTTTTTGTAAATTATGATTCAACGACACAAAACGAATCTAATAAAAATTGTCTCATCAAAAACGGAGTTCGAAAACATAAATACGTAATCCTAAGGTTTCCGGTTTAGTCGTAAAGGACGTTAAATTAAAATCGTAAGTCCTAATCTCTTCTCGTAAATTTGTGAGTTTATGAATCAACTCAAAATTAAAATCCCAAAATAATATTTACGGATAAATTTATTTTCTGAAATGTCGGACTGTCACCAAAGATGGTGTATGTAAACGTAAGCACGTAACGTAGAATCCTCCGGTTTAGACGTAGTCGATGCCACTTCAAGAAGTAAATACAAATTTCTTACCAAAAATAAGTGAGTTCATAATATAACATTAAAATAATATTTTCAAATAAATATTGAGAATAAAATATCAACCATAAATTGACGGATTATCACAACACACAACAAACATAATGTTAGGTCTTGAAGCTGTAAGATACATCAATGAACCAATCATTGACCTATAATGCCTGACATTCACCTATTTTCCATCTCCAACTTTTCCCCAAGGGTGTTCCCTATCCATAGGTGTGCTAGCCCGTTTCTCATTTGGATAAAAGCCAAACTTCTTCAAGATTTCTGCTACATATTTATCTTGAGAGATGAAGATACCATCTTGTTTCTGCTGTACTTGTAACCTTAGAAAGAAGTTCATCTCCCTCATTACACTCATCTTGAACTTGTCTGTCATAAGTTTGGAAAAATCTTCACTCATCTTTGGACTAGAAGAGCCAAAGATACTATCATCCACATAGACTGGTACAAGTAAGAAATCCTTACCAGTCTTCTTTGTAAACAAGGTCTGGTCTATGGTGCCCATTTTAAATCTATTTTCCACCAGATAAGTGGACAATGTGCCATACCATGATCTTGGGGCTTGATGAAGTCCATACATAGCTTTCTTCACTCTATACACCTTGTCTGGATGTTCTGAATCTTCAAAACCAGGAGGCTGCATTACATAAACATCCTCTGCAATAGTGCCATAAAGAAAAGCACTCTTCACATCCATTTCATAGACTGTAAATCCCATGCAGGAAGCATAGGCTATAAAAATCCTTATAGCCTCAATCCTTGCAACAGGTGCAAAGACCTCCTCATAGTCTATCCCTTCTTCTTGTGTATATCCTTGTGCCACTAAACGTGCCTTGTTTCTGACCACAATGCCTCTCTCATCCTTTTTGTTCCTAAGAACCCATCTTGTCCCAATAGGTCTGACATGTCTAGGACAATCAACCAACTCCCAAACATCCTGAATAACAAACTGGTGAAGCTCATCCTGCATTGCTTCCACCCAACTTGGTTCTTTGAGAGCATCATAAATATTCTTGGGTTCTTGTTGTGACAGAAAACAGGCAAACAAACATGCTTTAACAAGAGGGGTATCAACCTTCTTGTGAATATTGGCAATAAATCCTCCATGATTCTGATGAGACCTTCTAGTTTGCACAGGAGTCATCACATCACCAATAATTAGAGAAGGAGGATGATTTTTGATTGTAGAAGTAAGCACTCCTCCTTCAATAATTGTGTTGTCCTCAATCTCATCTTCCAAGTTAACAAGATCCTCTTCAGACTCTCTTCCATCATCATCTGAATGAACTCCTCCATGGCTGAAGGTTCACCTTGTTCAAAATTATTGGAAGAGAAAAGATGGTCAAAAGATCTGTCAACGCCTAAACCAAAGCTGTCAACGTTTGAGCCATCAACACCTGAATTTGTCTTGTCAGCGCCAGAATTTCCTTTGTTAGCGCCTGAAGGATCATGCATGTTTTCAACTGGTGATACTTGGGGATCACCTTTTTCCTTTCCAACAGCAGCAACAACAACAAATGCATCTGTCCATATGGGAATGGTAACATACTCAAGTATGGGTGCTGATTTTTCTGCTTATGATCCAACCTCTTCATCAGCCTGTTTACCTTAAATATCAACAACTGGTTCTTCCACAACATTTGAAGTCACCTTCACAATGTTTGGATTAGTAACAGGCATATAATTCAATGTCCTAGATAAAGGTTCCTGTTGATCCCTCAATTTAGATCGATTTAGCTTGAGTAAACGAGATTAAATCAAGTTAAACACGTAGAGAAACTTTGTTGTGTATAAATTTTTTTAGTATTATGCGGAATTAATACTCAAACAAGAACACACAAACAATTGTAAAACAAACATTCACTTGATTGATTAGAACAAACTTGCTTACAATGAAAGTGTTAAACGTATGAAAACTTATATGAAACAAAACCTAAAGGTCTTCTTTTATAGACATAAGAAGCCTTGTACAAGAGTCTACGTATCAGCTATTCTAGGTAAAGATAAATATAGAAAATACATTGTTGACCTATCTTTACTAGAAACAAACTAGAAACATAATACGCGTAGACTAAATCTTTCTATCAGTGCTTGACTTCAACCTATCAACGCTTGACTTCTTCCTGTTAACACTTGATCTATCAACGCTTGTTTTCTTCTTATCAACACTTGTTTTCTTCATGTCAGCGTTCAAGTGTACTGGCTACATTTTATTCCCAACAATCCTCCCCTAAACTTGATATCTACTCTAGTAATCAAGTTTCTGAATAAAAATTAAGAACTAGGAGGAATCTTACAAATCTCATCATATTGGTAATAAACATGCCTAATCAAATCTTAGGCCACGTCACCTGAATAGTCATTTTCCAGCTGTGTTGTCTTCATCTTGTCCAAAACTTCTTTGGACATGGGATACTCAACATCTACAAGAAGATACTCAACAAACTTTGTAGAGCTCAAATAATACACCAGCAACTGAATACAATCGCCATTGAAGTCCACTGATATCATCCTCATGATCCTTCCAAACAGGATCTTTCTCTTTTGGTGCACACATTCTCTTGAATGTTTACCACAACTTTATTCCATTGACTGAAGTAGGTGCTTCAGTCTCATACTTGGCCAGCAACAACCTCCAAAGGTCTGCCAAGTCTTCCCTATCCATACTTGCAAAGAGAGACATAAGAGTAGTAAATGTGTGTACCTCTTTCCCATATCTTCCAATCATCCAAAACCCACTTGCATCTTCTTCATAGCTAATGATAGGGTTTCTGGCATCAAGAGGTAACACTTGTACCATATCTGAAGCTTCCATGGGTGAGAGCTTAATGCTCCTTCTAAGAACAGCTTCACTAGGAACCACTTTATTTAAATATTTAGGAAACTCAAGTGGAACTCCCTTCTTCAAAGGCCTTAGAACAATCATTGCCTTTTGAATCTCCATCTCTTCTGCAAGTTCTTCTTTCCTTTCATCTGAAAGAAGTCTAAGAGTATTCATTTCCTACACTCTTGCCCAAATGGGATAAGCCTTGTACTCCAATTCTTCAAAGGATAATCCCTGCAATTTCTCGAAGGTCCATCCAGTTCCATGACATCTGAGTAACATGTAGTAAAGCTCCCTTATATCCCTCTTCAGCAGTGAGAAAACATTGCTAGCGTTATGCTTCAGAATTACCTTGCAGTCTCTTTGAACTCTTAGAAGAATCTCCAATCCCCAAATTTGGTCTGAAATTGTCAAATCTGGATTCTCCATAATCCTATTCTCCCAAGCATGGTACATCTGAGCAACTTCTGGCATATCATAGTCTACTTTCAATTTTAACTCTCTAAGCTTCTCTTTTGCCAAGTCATCACCATATTCAAGTCTTTCTGGTTGTTCAATTATCATCACACTTGAATCTAAACTCCCTTCATCACTTCCTTCTTGCTCCTCAGAAGTAACAACAAATGGTGATTCTCCAACCTTCTTCATTTCTTGTTCCACAAGTTGTGCAGCCAACCTTGAATCAAACTCTACTTGTGCTGCATCCTTTGGAACTTCTACTTCTACCATGATTCCTTTACCCTTATCTAATGGATCAATAATGGGTAAAGATGATAAGGGTACCTGTGAAGACACTTCTTTAATGATAGCTGATGATTGGAATACATCAACCATATCTGCAGGTCTGTCAACGCTCAAATTCTGTGTGTCAGCGCCCAACTTACTCTTGTCAGCGCTTGGTGTGTCAGCGTCCAAAGTTTGCTTGTCAACGCTCACCTTACTTGTCTCAGCGCCTCTTGTGAACTGCTCCATCATTGCTGTAAAACACAAGTTCAAGTTTGTAGGAGTAACCAAAGATGTATCAAAACCTGGTTGCTTCTTCAATTCAGTGAGGGCTTCAGCAACACCCAAAGACTCTCCATCATATGAGCCTTTGTCACTCACATGGATCTGCTCATCCTCCCCTTTGGAAGGTTCCTCCATACCACGCCTAGAGTTAGGATCCTCCAAAATGACAATCCTCTCCCTCAATTGCTTGAGTTCAAGGCCTTGTGTACTGACTGTTTGTACCAGGCATGCATGTTACTTTTGCAAGCTAATACAGACAGCCGTCAATTCCATCATTGTGTATGGTTCCAATCTACCCTCCTCTAGAATAGGTATTTGACCTCCCAAAGTAGAGTCATGGGGCATGGATGAGGTCTTAAAGATGTTAGGACTGGCTTGGCCTGCATCTAAGCTAGCACCAATAGTCCCAGCCTCATCCATACCACCAACCACACTTGTGGTGGTGGTTCTCTCTGCAACATGGCTAGGACCACTAGAGGAGAACACTCTAGTAGTCCTTGGGAGTTTAATCAACCTATATTCAGGGGGTGTATAAGATGATGTGGATTGGGTGGTAGTTTGAAGGTTAAGGGGTGTTTGGGTCTGTGAAGGAAAGGTGTCAACGTTTGGATTACTGGTGTCAACGCCAACATTCAATGTGTCAGCGTTGAAGGATTCTTGGTCAATTTCCAAGTGTTGAGGTGAAGGCAAAGGGTCTGGTATTGGGTCAAGTTATGGTTGTGGGTCTGGTTGGGGTTGCGCTGCTGCAATAACAGCAAGCATAGCTTGGGTGAGGGGTAATTCATGGTGGGGGGTGAGTTCATCTTACTAAAAATAGCTTTCTTTTGCACAGGGATCTCATAAAAATCATCATGATCCCTTATGTAGTACCTTTGTTCATCAAAAACCATTTGTAAAAATATAGGATAAGCCAAAGTCATCTTATTCCCTTTGTTTTTACACATGCCATCAAAAATTAATTTTGAAAAATTATACTTTTGCCCATTTGTAATGCACACAATTGCACTAGCAATTGATCTGTTAATTTCATTATGTGCAGTACATTTGGGACTCAAACATTGAAGGATGACATGTATGAGGTACTTCCAGGCTGGGGGAAGTTCTTGTTTATGATATTTATTTAAAGTACCCTCATCAGGGAAAGGATACCACTAAGCCCGAAGTCCTTGTTCTATTTCATTAATAGGGAGAGTGGTTATACCATCTGCATCCTTAAGATGCAAAGCCTGGCGAACCAAGGCTTCAGTAACCACCCAAGTACGCCCATGAACAATAGCTGTTAATGTAGTCACATTATTAAGCGTTGAGGAACTAACAGTGTTCCAAAACTGTTTAATATGAGTGACAGGGATGAGAGGAGCATGAGAAAGTGCATACCTAAGAGGAGATGCATTCAAATACGCCACCATCTGAGTGTATTGTGGAAACAAAGTATCATCAGCCTCCAAATAAGCAATCATGTTGTGCTGACTCCTGAATCCCAATACCAAGTCACTTGGTTTAATCTTTGGTGCCATTGTTGAAGAAAGCTGTTTGTGAAAGATTTATGAAAGATGAATTATAGGAGAAAAATTGTTAGACAAGAATATGATAGTACCCTGTTTAAAAATAGGAGCCAAATATATAGGAGAGATAGGCAGATGTGATTGGTCAAAAATGAGGCAAGTATTTTCAAAATATAATGATGAAAATATTGAAAAGAAAATAAGTTATCTTGTGCATTAATTAAAAGTTATCTACTCCCAAAATTACGGCCCCAAAATTCGTCAAAAATAACAACTGGGTAGGTCCCAATGAGTGTCAACGGTAAAAATAACCCATCAACGCCCAACGGCTATATTCTTGTCAATGTTTGCAAAAGCCATGCCAGCGTCTAAATTGGTCACAACAACGCTTGGAAAAATACTTGTCAGCGTCCAAAAATAAAAGTAATAAAAATGAAAAAGGACCTTAACAAAGTAATTTATCCTAGTGAATATAACCTATAAACTGAAAATTATTATAGGACGGCAAGCACTGTCCAATTATGCACACTTGCTTATGCAAGATAGACATAACAGTCCTCTAGTGTCCCTTGCTAACCAAAATTCTTAACAGTTAAGATATCTCATAAAATCCTTTGTAACTCCTAGGTAAACCCATTATAAATCATTCCCAAGTCTCCCAACAGACCACATCCAATTCTAGGCCAAAAAGGTCTTGGCAGCATGCATAGTATATCAACTTTGCATGCTATAGTGCCTCATGAGATAGAAAACGAACTCATACCCACCTGTGGACACAATCTAGAATTGTGAAAAGAGTATTATAAGAATATCCAAAATTCCTAAAGGTTCCTAAAACCTCCCCTTAAACTGTGATACACAAGTTGCCAAATAATATGCATGTAAATAAAAATTTATGTCAAGATAGGAATATAAATATTCAAACCATCATCCATAAATTGAAACATGCTCCAATGATTCTCCAAGGATCCATAAGCAACTCTGTATCCAATGGTACAATGCTAACAACACCTACACACTTAGATCAAAAACCACAAAACTAACATGTTGCTGACAACATCACGATAACACTTATCAGCGTTAAGATAACCTTTGTCAGCGTTAGACAAATATAGTGGAAAATCTAACTTTTCAAAAAGACCAATAACAATGCATATCCTGTACATACTTTTACAATAAGACCCCAAAACACATATTAAGTGAGATTGATCATTCCAATACTTGTTACCAGGTATTGAAACCTTCCAGTATCAAAAGGCTTAGTTAATAAATCAGACACATTTTCTTCTGTGTCAACCCTATCTGGTTGTATTAAACCCTTTTCAAAACAATCTCTTATAAAATGATGTCTAATTTCTATGTGTTTTGTTTTAGAGTGATGTACAGGATTTTTAATAATGCATAAAGTACTGTTATTGTCTATAAAAATCTTGGTATGCATGAAATTATACCCATAATCCAACAGCTGGTTCTGAATCCATAAGACTTGTCCACAACAAGCAGCTGCTGCAACATACTCTACTTCAGTTGTAGAATTAGCCACCACTGTTTGTTTCTTGCATTGCCAAGATATCAACATACTCCCAAGAAACTGACATCCACCAGTTGTGGATTTTCTATCTAATTTGTCACCACCATAATCACTGTCTGAATATGCAATAAGCTCCAATGGTGAATCTTTTGGATACCATAATCCCAAGTCTGGATAACATCTAAGGTATCTAAAGATTCTCTTGACAGCATGAAGATGACACTCTTTGGGAGTTACTTGGTGGCATGCACATGCACACACAACAAACATAATGTCAGGTCTTGAGGCTGTGAGATACATCAATGAACCAATCATTGTTCTATAGTGCCTGACATCCACATCTTTTCCATCTCCAACTTTTCCCCAAGGGTATTCTCTATCCATAGGAGTACTAGCCCTTTTCTAATATGGAGAAAAGACAAACTTCTTCAAGATTTCTGCTACATATTCATCTTGAGAGATGAAGATACCATCTTCTTTCTGCTGAACCCCTAGAAAGAAGTTCATCTCCCCCATTGCACTCATCTTGAATTTGTCTGTCATAAGCTTGGAAAAGTATTCACTCATCTTTGAGTTTGATGATCCAAAGATGATATCATCCACATAAACTGAACAAGTAAGACATCCTTAGCAGTCTTCTTTGTAAATAAGGTCTGGTCTATGGTGCCCCTTTTGAATCCATTTTCCACCAGATAGGTGGACAATGTGCCATACCATGCTCTTGGGGCGTGATGTAGTCCATACATAGCTTTCTTGACTCTATACACCTTGTCTGGATGCTCTGAATCTTCAAAACGAGGAGGCTGCATTACATAAACCTCCTCTACAATTGTGCCATAAAGAAAAGCACTCTTCACATCCATTTGATAGACAGTAAAGCCCATGCAGGAAGCATAGGCTAGAAATATCCTTATAGCCTCAATCCTTGCAACTGGTGCAAAGACCTCCTCATAGTCTATCCCTTCCTCTTGTGTATATCCTTGAGCCACTAAACGTGCTTTGTTTCTGACCACAATGCCTCTTTCATCTTTCTTGTTTCTAAGAACCTATCTTGTCCTAATAGGTCTGACATGTCTGGGACAATCAACCGACTCCCAAACAACCTGTATAGCAAATTGGTGAAGCTCATCCAGCATTGCTTCCACCCAACTTGGTTCTTTGAGAGCATCAAAAATCTTCTTCGGTTCCTGTTGTGACAGAAAACAGGCAAACAAACATGCTTGAACAAGAGGGGTATCAACCTTCTTGTGTATATTGGCAATAAATCCTCCAACATTCTGATGAGATCTTCTATTTTGCACAAGAGACATCACATCACCAATAATAAGAGAAGAGGGGTGATCCTTCATTGTAGAAGTAAGAACTCCTCCCTCAAAAAGTCTGTTGTCTTCAATCTCATCATCCATGTTACCAATATCTTCTTCAGACTCTCTTCCATCAATATCTGTATGAACCTCTCCATTTCTGCTTGAAGGTTCACCTTGTTTAAAATTGGAAGAGAAAATATGGTCAAAAGAGTTGTCAACGCCTGAACCAAGGTTGTCAGCGTTTGAGTCATCAACGCCTGAAATAGAGTTGTCAACGTTTGAGCCATCAACGCCTAAATTTGTCTTGTCAGCGCCAGATTTTCCTTTGTCAGCGCCTGAAAGACCATACATGTTGTTAACTGGTGATACTTGGGGACCACCATTTTCCTTTCCAGCAGCAGCAGCAGCAAAAGCATCTGTCCATATGGGAATAGTGACATACTCAAGTATGGGTGATGACTTGTCTGCTTGTGATCCAACCTCTTCATTAACCTGTGTACTTGAAACATCAACAACTGGTTCTTCCACAACACTTGAAGTTACCTTCACAATGTTTGGATTAGTAACATGCATATAATTCAAAGTCCTAGATAGAGGTTCCAAGTCAAATAACCAATTTGGACCACTTTCAGGATCACTAGGTTTACTTTCTAAAAACCTAACACGTACCTTTTCAAGTATACGTTTTTCCTTCTTAATGTAAACCCTATATCCTTTACTCTGCACTGAATAACCCATGAAGTAGCCTTCATCACCTTTAGCACTAAATTTACCTAAGGCATCACTAGTGTCCAACACAACTACATGACAACCAAAAGGTTTAAGAAAACCAACATTAGGTTTCCTTCCCCAAAGTAACTCATAAGGTGTTTTGTTATGTATCTTGTTGACTAATGCTCTATTCTGAACATAACAAGCTGCATTCACAGCCTCAGCCCAAAAAGCAATAGGAAAGTGAGCATCAGCCAACATAGTCCTGGCTGCTTCTATGAGGGTTCTATTCTTTCTCTCAGCAACCCCATTTTGCTGTGGGGTTCTGGCTACACTAAACTGTCTAGTAATCCCTTTCTTGGCACAAAAATCATCCAATAGCTTATTTTAAACTCACCACCATTGTCACTTCTAAGCATCTTAACTTCATTACCAGTCTTCTTTTCAATTTGGTTAATAAAGTTAATTAAAGTATCAGCAGTGTCACTTTTCAAAGCTAAAAAGAAAGTCCAAGTAAACCTAGAAAAATCATCAGTAATGACAAAGCAGTAAGATTTACCATTCAAGCTTTCTATATTAGTTGGCCCAAACAGGTCCATATGTAGCAAGTGAAGTGGTTTAGAACTAGAGTGCACCTGTTTAGACTTAAATGAGACCTTGTGCTATTTTCCTTTAAGGCATGCAACACAAGAGTGGTCATTTTGGAAAGCCTTTTTAGGCAAACCATCAACCAAGCCAAGTCTCACAAGCCTGTTTATATTTTTAAAGTTAATGTGCCCTAGTCTCTTGTGCCATAGATTACTCTCATCAACTGAAGCCTTAGCATAAAGACATGACAAGTTATTATTCATCCTAATCCCATTAAGATTCATATTATAAATGTCCTTATGCCTAGGTGTTCTATAATCAATGAATTTCTCATCTGGTATTTTAAAATCCTTGCTCAACACCAAGCATTCAGTATCAGTGAAAAGAACCTTATTTTTGTTATCACAAACTTGTGATACACTAAAAAGATTATAGTCAAGTTCTTTTACTAGAAACACGTTTTCGAAACGCAAATTATTGGTGAGAAGAGTTCCTTTGCCTGTGATAGTTCCATATCCGCCTCCAAAGTAAGCTTTATCACCATCCTTAGTGGGAGTGAAGTTTGTGAGATAATCTTCCTTCCCAGTCATGTGCCTAGAGAATCCACTATCCCAATAGCCATAATAATTAACCTGTTTTTGAATGCCCTTCACATAAAGAAAACAAATTAGTTTTCTTTGGGAAACCAAGCCTGAGTAGACTTGGATTCATTTGGTTGTTCAACAAGAACAGACTTAGTCCTCATAACAACCCCTTGTTCATCCCTTTTTGGATTAAACACCTAGTTAACCCCAATTGGTTTTATGATGACCTTTGAAATATAATTAAATTTGTTACAGGTCATAGAAATCCCATTAGAATTAGGGTTTTGATCTTGCTTAGGTCTCCATGTCAAGCTAGAAGAAGCTTTAGACCCCTTTCCCTGTGGTTGCAAATAATTACCATTATTTGGTCTAGCAACGTTTCTGTCAGCGTTTGATTTGGTCTTGTCAACGCTGAAATTACCCTTATCAGTGTTGAAGCTAGGGTTTGCTACAGGAACCCATTGCCTATTAGACCACATATTGGTCTTCTGAAAAGGTCTTTGTCCATAAGTATTAGACCCTTTTGAAAAGAATGGGGTTGGTCTAACAACTTGTGGACTTTGCTAAACAATAGTTTTGGATTTGACAGTGTTTGAATTTTTGTCAGCGTTGACCTTGGAAGCGTTGACACACTTATAAGCTAAATGTGAAAAGCTACCACAAGTATAGCAAGCTTTTCTAGACATAACTCTAGGTCTAGAAGAAAAGAAACCTGTTCCATTATCACTAATTTGGCTTTTTGGTGACCTAGTATTTCTATACATTTCTGCATATTTAATGCTAGGTTTTCTAACAACGTTTGAGCCAAGGTCAACGGTCTTGCCAGTGATTGGGTTTGTTACTTTGATAGGGGTAGGCTCATTTGGACTATCACTAAGCATGCCACCCTTGACAAACAAGGTAGGGTTGGCTTTCTTCCATTGGTCCAAATCAGTCAACTTCTCCCTATATTCTTCTACTGGAGTAAGGACTCTTGGTGGAGGAAAAAATTCCTCTTCTTCGAGTTCTGGTAAACCAGTCCAAGATAAGTCCTTTCTTTAGACACCATAGAAGTCCCCAGCAGGTGGTGGAACACCAGCATACTCTTTCATCCCAATCCCAGTCATACCCCTAGAATCCCTTTGTTTACTAACACATTCTCCTAGGGTTTGTGAGGCTTTATCAAATCTCTGAATTTTAAGATCTACATTATCCTTATTCTTGATAGCCTCATCTAACTTAGCCTGCAATTCAGCATTGACCCTCTCCATGATGTTTCTAATATCAGTACTAGCATTTAAATCATGTTTTAAGATATTGATTTTATCTTTTAGGTCAAGCTCCCTTTTCTTATACTCAGCTACAGTCTTTTCAGTTTGAGTGAGAGTAAGTTGATAGTTAGACAACTTGCATCTCTCATTACTCACATCTGTTGACAATCTTAAAACCTCTTTGTTAAGTCTTTCAGTATTTAAACGACAACCCTTACTACAAAAAGCATCATCATATACCTCATTGTCTGATGAAGATGAGGAGTGTGCCATGAGAGCATAGTGAACATGCTCTTCTTCTTCCATCTCAGCAACCAAAGCTTTTTTCTCTTCCTCATCCTTAGCCAAATAGCTCAAATCCTATCCAACACCATCAATTTCTTACATTGCAACCATGGCCTTGGGATCCTGAGCCTTAACAATTTGGCTTGAGGGTTTTCCAGCATCAGATCATCTTGGAGATCTGCATTCTCTCATAAAGTGTCCCATACGATGACAATTGTAACACTAAACCTTAGATTTATCAAATCTAGCAGTTTCCTTAGCATTAAAAGTCATCTTCTTCTTGAATCTCTATTCCATCTGTTTGCTCTTATACTTGCAAGAGCCATATTCCACTTTATGTCCATCTCCTCCAAATGCTCATCACAAATTTGCTCAAGGTCATCATATGTAACCATTGAACCATTAGGCAATGAAGCAATGTATGCACACACAGTATCCAGATCAATACCAGCAGGCTTAACTCTTGGTGAGTCAATTTTGTATGTGTCAGCGTCTGAATGTGAGGCGTTGACAGGATATGATCCAGCGTTGACACAGGTTGATCCAGTAACTAGATGCATGTATGACTCCTTCTGATCAAATTGACCTTCACTATGTGAGAAGAAGGCCATGTTTTCATTTGTAGACTTGCTTCCATGATCCAAAAGAGTTTCATTCTCTATCAGCCTCAGTTTATTGTACACATCATCAAAGGTAGAACTTTTGTGAGTGTTATTAGCAATTATAGACCTTGCTTCAATTTTCCATGCGTCACCAAGGCTTTTAAGGAAGGTAGAGATGATATCAACATCACCAAGCACTGTTCCCATGAAGGATAGCTTGCTTGTGATGTCCAGAAGTCTGCTTCTCACACTACTTAGCTTCTCATTAGGTTGAGCCTTGATAGGTGTGAAAACACCCATCCTTTTACCACTTATTTCTTACTAAAACAAGACCAAAAAGCGTGTTTAATATCATTTGTTTGGAATTATGCGTGGTTTTTGTGT
The DNA here is from genome assembly GCA_025667525.1 of Glebionis coronaria. Taxonomy (NCBI): domain Eukaryota; kingdom Viridiplantae; phylum Streptophyta; class Magnoliopsida; order Asterales; family Asteraceae; genus Glebionis; species Glebionis coronaria. Next base: position 643,665,440 of record CM046874.1, read on the forward strand.
TTATTGTGTTTTCAGAGTCAACCGGATGATTATTGAAGAAAACATGGGATTGCACGGGTTTTATCAAGGAAAAAGACTAAAGACGAAGTCTATTGTCCAAGAGATGCAAACGATTTGAAGTCAATGGGCCTATTTGAAGATTTATCGAAGAAAAGGACCAAAGATGGAAGATTTGCATATGTCGAAGAAACTCAAGTCTATTAAAAGAAGAAATTAAAATACGAGTTGAATTTAATCGACGACAAATCCCGAATCAGAATCGAAAACGTCAACTTTTCTGAAAAGACGAGAAGACAAGAAGAAAGGGAGAAAGCCCACTCACCAACCAACCACTCAGCCTATATAAAGGGATCACCCTCACAAAATTTGGCATCTAGTTTTTCTTTCAGTTACATTTCTCCTAGTTCGTAGGAAACCATCTCCCTTAAGGAGTGGTCTTCATCTTTTTGATTTCTTCTTTTAATCTTGTAAGTTTGATCCTTTCCTTTTTTGTTTACTGAATCTTAATCATCAATACAAGTTTTCCTTTAATCTTTTCATTCATCTTGTTCTTCATCTTCTTTTTATTCAAAGTTCTTAAGTGCTTATTTAGTTGAGTTTTAATCTTAAAAAGTTGTTGAATTTGTGTTTTCATGTTTGGGATTTGATCCTTGTGGTTAGTAGATGATTATTGGTTAAATTGGTTAAACCTTTTTGCTTATTTGGCTCGATTTGTGATCAAATCGTATTCCCCTGTTTTGCTTCTGTATTACTGTTCTTCGTCCAGTTCATTCCGAATAGTCACTTGGTTTTGTCCCTTACTCGGAATGTTTAGTTATTCCGGATAGTCCATTTGTCTTGATCCTTATTCGGAATATGCATATATTCCGAATTGCCTTTTTCCTTTTTCCTTATTCGGAATATTTCATATATTCCGGATAGTCCCACTTCATTTTCTTCCATTCGGAATACTTCAATTATTCCGCATAGTGCTTATATTCCGAATGGTGTCCATTATTCCGCATTGCCTTGATTTCTCCGCATAGACATCTTTATTCCGAATTGGACAATATTCCGAGTAGTTTTTTTTATTTTTTTTATTATTTATTCAGCATAGAGATTAAATAGAATAGAGCAAGTTTATTCCGCATGGTCCAATATTTCGAATAGCCTATATATTCCGAATAGAGTGAATTGTTCCGCATGGCAAGTTTATTCCGGGTAGCATAATATTCCGTATAGAGCAAGTTTTTCAGTAAGGTTCTTTTACAGTTTTACCATTTAATTGCTTAATTTTAATTCAAGTTTTATTGATTAACTGTTACTGGCTTTAATCTTTATTTACTTCATTTATTTAGAATAGAAAACCAAAACCACTTTTTGTCACCAAGAACAAATCATTCCACTTAGAGCTGTAATCAATTCGAGGAGATACCGAGAACTTATTCCGAACCATAGTAAAATCTATGTATTAAATGGCGCCGCTGCCGGCTCTTCTCGTTAAGATTAACAGTTTTTTGTGAGAACTTGGATTTTAGGATCCGTTCACCGTGAACGTTACTTTTTCATAAAAATTTTCAAAAACCCTAAAAAATATTAAATTTTCAAAAATCCTAAAAATTAAAAAAAACATAAAAAACCAAAAATATTTTTGCTTTGTTTTTGCCTTGTTAGTTCTTTTGCAGGTGCATGCGTACCCGATCAACGTCTTATCAAGAGCCCGAGCCTCTCGAAGACTTAGACATGGCCGGTGTACAAAACAACAACATACCACCTCAAAACAATAATAATAACAATAACAACCCACCTTTCAACAATAATAACAACAACAACAGCAACAACAATGAGCCTCTACCAGATAATCGCCCGATGATTGAACTTCTACAAGCACATGTAGATGGTAACAATGATCCAATTGTCCTACCAGCGATTGCAGCTAACAATTTTGAGCTCAAATCCGGCTTTATCCAGATGGTCTCTGCTCAACCATTCTTGGGGCGTACCATTGATGATCCACATGACCACATCAAGAGATTCTTGCAACTCACCAATACGGTCAAATTCAATGGTGTTCCACAAGAGGTAATCCGGTTACAACTTTTTCCCTTTTCTTTAGAGGGACAAGCCCGGCATTGGCTTGCTAAGGAACCGCCACAGAGTATTCTTTCGTGGACGGATTTGGAGACCAAGTTTATCAATTACTTTTTCCCACCCTCTCGTACTACCGCTTTGCGGAATGACATTATCAATTTTGAACAAAAGTACGATGAGTCGTTTAGTGAATCTTGGGACTGTTTCAAAGACCTTTTGAGAAAATGCCCACAACATGGTTTTACCAAAGTGCACCAAATTAACACTTTTTACAATGGTTTAAGCATGAATGACCAAGATTCACTAAACAGTTCCTCGGGGGGTAATCTTTTGGCTAAGACTTCCAATGCTGCTTGGGATATCATTGAGAATAAGTCTCGTGTGCAAACCAAGAGTGTTCGGACCAATGTCGCTAGTGCTAGTACTAGTGACAGCGATAAGCGACTTGACAAAATCACTGCGCTTCTTGAATCGCTTGCTACCCAAACCGCCAGCAACACCAACAACATCAACGCTAGAAAAGGCTAAAGACGCTCAAGTCAATGCTGTTAGCCAACCATGTGAGATATGCGGGGGTCCTCACTCTTACACCACTTGTACCGCCACCCAAGACTACCCTTCTTAGAATATGAATGCAGCATACGGCACCTATCCTCAACCTGCTTATCAAGCTCGTCCTCAAGGTGACCGCAACTTGCTTAGCTACCGCTCCAACAACTATCTCTCACCACCCGGTTTTCCTCCTAACAACCCAAACCAACAACAACACCTCAATAGCCCTCCTCAACAACAACAACAACCTCGTACACCATACATACCACCTCACAAACAGCAACAACCACCTCAACGAATATACCAGTAACCTGCTTATCAACCACCCGCATACAATGCTCCTCCCAACCAACCCACCGCTTTACACCATGAAGTGGAAACCTATATGAGGACTAATGATGTGATGTGGGAAATCTTCAGCGCGAAGTGCTCAACTTGAAAGCAGATCTGGTGAAACAAGGGAACGATCTGAGAGCTGACATGAGAAACACGTTGGATAGTCAAACGAATGACTTAAAGAACATGATGGCTAGTTTCTTCCAAGGTAATCAACCCTCTTCTTCGGGTACTCTTCCGAGTAACACCGTTGCGAATCCAAGAGGGGAGATGAAAGCAATCACCACTCGCAGTGGCAAAGGTACCAAGGAACCCGAGCTTCCTATACCTCCACCGGTGATTGTGACTAAGGAGAACGAGTCACCTGCTCCTATTCCTCATCCTTCTACTTCCCCAATTTCTCCACCTCTTACTTCTACCCCTCCTCCACCCAAGGATGTGAGTGATCCTTCGATCCCAAAGCCTTCCTCTTCTTCTAATATACCTTATCCATCTAGGTTGAGGAAAGAGAAGCTCAAAAGCAAGGATGATATTCAAGTTTCGAACTTTCTTAAAATGTTCAAACAATTGAATTTCAACATCTCTTTCGCTGAGGCTCTCGCTCACATGCCTAAGTACGCAAAAATGTTTAAAGATCTTCTGAGTGACAAGGAAAAGCTTCTTGATATTGCCAACACCCAACTTAATGAGAATTGCTCTGCAGTGCTCTTAAGGAAATTGCCAACCAAGCTTGGTGATCCGGGTCGTTTCTTAATCCCTTGCAATTTCCCGGGAGTAGAGAATTGCATGGCCCTAGCCGATCTAGGTGCCAGTATTAATCTAATGCCTCTAAGCGTTTGGAAGCAATTATCTCTCCCTGAGCTAGTCCCCACCAAAATGACTTTGGAATTAGCTAACCGTACGGTTGCTTATCCAGTGGGGATAGCCGAAGACGTCTTTGTAGGAGTCGACAAATTCACTTTTGCTGCCGATTTCATCGTCGTCGACTACGAGATGGACCCTCGTGTTCCCTTGATCGTAGGTCGTCCATTCCTGAGGACCGGTCGCACTCTCATCGATGTTGAAGCCGGTGAGCTTATCATGAGAGTGGGTGACGATAAAATCGTCTTCAACATAGGAAAGTTGTCTAAACAACCTTATTCATACGAGAGTGTTAATTGTATTGACGTTCTGGATGAGGCTTGTGAAGAACACTTTATTGATGCTTGTAAAAATATTCCTACCTCTCTTCCCAATGTTGAGACCGTTTCCTCTATTGATTCATCACTGTCTCTATTTGGAGAAAGTGATTTGTTTTGGAAAGATCTTAAAGCCACGATGGGAGATGTGAACTTAGCTAATAACGATTCTACCACCATTTGGGATGAAGACATGCATTTCTTTGAAAACCTTCTCAACGAAGACAATCTTTCTCCACCATCTCCTAAGGTTATTGCTATCGATACTCCGACTTTGAAAACGCCTCCCATCAAAAATCCTCCAGATTTATAACTTAAGGAGTTGCCGCCCCATCTCGAGTACGTGTTCCTTGAAGAAGAGAAGAAGTCGCCCGTCATTATCGCGAAGGACTTGAAAGATGAAGAGAAAACTCGCCTCATCGCCGTGCTTAAAGATCATAAGAAGGCAATTGCTTGGAAAATTTCTGATATTCGTGGAATTGATCCTCACTTATGCACACACAAAATTCTCATGGAGGACGACTTTAAGCCCACAATTCAAAGACAACGAAGGGTGAATCCAAAAATCCATGAAGTCATCAAAACAGAGGTTATCAAACTTCTTGATGCGGGTATGATTTACCCTATTTCGGATTCACCATGGGTTAGTCCAGTCCATTGTGTGCCTAAGAAAGGCGGCATCACCGTTGTGCCCAATGCAAACAACGAGTTGATTCCTACCCGTCTCGTTACTGGGTGGAGAGTTTGTATAGACTACCGCAAACTCAATGATGCCACGAGAAAGGATCACTTCCCTCTACCTTTTATGGACCAAATGCTTGAACGTTTAGCGGGTAATGAATATTACTGCTTTCTTGATGGTTTCTTGGGTTATTTCCAAATACCCATCGATCCCCAAGATCAAGAGAAGACAACATTCACTTGTCCCTATGGCACATTTGCTTACAAAAGAATGCCTTTTGGCTTATGCAATGCCCCTGGGACTTTCCAAAGGTGCATGTTAGCTATCTTCCATGACATGGTTGAACAAACCATGGAAGTCTTCATGGATGATTTCTCGGTCTTCGGGGATTCCTTCTCTTCTTGCCTTGCCAATTTGGAACGTATGCTTAAGCGGTGCGAAGTCACTCGCCTTGTTCTGAATTGGGAAAAATGCCATTTCATGGTAAAAGAGGGCATCATGCTAGGACACAAGATCTACAAAGCCTGTCTTGAAGTAGACCGTGCTAAAGTCGATGTTATCGCTAAGTTGCCTCCACCTTCAACCGTGAAGGGTGTGAGAAGTTTTCTGGGTCGTGCGGGCTTCTACCGTCGATTCATCAAAGATTTTTCTCAAATCGCTCGCCCGATGACCCACCTCTTGGAAAAAGATACTCCTTTTATCTTTTCCAACGAGTGCCTTGAAGCCTTCAACTCGCTTAAGGATAAGCTAACTAAGGCACCGGTCTTGGTTACCCCTAATTGGGAGCTGCCTTTCGAGTTGATGTGCGATGCTAGTGACTTTGCTATTGGTGCGGTTTTGGGCCAATGAACAAACACTTCCAACCGATCCATTACGCTAGCAAGACAATGACGGGGGCCCAATTGCATTATACGACAACCGAAAAAGAGCTTTTAGCTGTTGTCTATGCTTTTGAAAAGTTCCGCCCCTATCTTGTCCTTTCCACCACAATCGTTTACACCGATCATTCCGCGTTGAAGTACTTGTTGACTAAACAAGATTCTAAACCAAGACTTCTTCGCTGGGTTTTGCTACTCCAAGAATTTAAAATCAAAATTCGCGATAAAAAAGGAGCTGAAAACCTAGCCGCGGATCATCTCAGTAGACTTGAGGATCCTTACCAAGGGGATCATCCGAACAAAGAAATCAATGATTCTTTTCCCTTGGAGACCTTAATGTCTATCAATTCGAATTTTGATGAAACCCCGTAGTTTGCGGATATTGCAAACTACTTAGCGGGTGGAATTCTCAAGGAAGGGTTCACATCCCAACAAAAGAAAAAGTTCTTTAAAGATGTTGAACATTATTTCTGGGATGACCCTTACCTATTTAAACAATGTGCCGACTTGATTATTTGCCGATGTGTTAATGGACCGGCAGCTTTAGAAATCCTTGACGCTTGCCACAAAGGACCTACCGGTGGTCACTTTGGTCCCAACTACACCGCCAAAAAAGTGTTTGACTCGGGATTTTATTGGCCCACCATCTATCGTGACGCTCACGAGATGGTTAAACATTGTGATGCTTGCCAAAAACAAGGCAAGATCACACATAAAGACGAGATGCCTCAAAATTTCATTCAGGAATGTGAAATCTTTGATGTTTGGGGTATCGACTTTATGGGGCCATTCCCTTCATCTAAAGGAAACAAATACATCCTTGTAGCCGTTGACTACGTCTCCAAGTGGGTTGAAGCCAAAGATTTACCTACTAATGACGCAAGGGTGGTTTGTAACTTTTTGAAATCTCTATTCGCTAGATTCGGTGTGCCTCGTGCCATTATTAGTGATCGCGGGACTCATTTTTGCAATGACCAATTTGCTAGAGTCATGGCTAAGTATGGTGTAAATCATCGTCTTTCCACCGCATACCACCCACAAACTAATGGCCAGGCTGAAATCTCTAACCGAGGATTAAAGCGAATTATGGAAAGAACCGTGGGAGAGCATCGTGCCTCATGGGCTGATAAACTTGATGATGCTTTGTGGGTTTTCCGTACTGCTTACAAGACCCCGATCGGCTGTACGCCTTATCGTCTTGTGTACGGGAAAGCGTGCCACCTCCCCATTGAGTTGGAGCACAAGGCTTACTGGGCCTTGAAGTGGGCTAATTTTGATATCAACAAAGCCGGTGACCTACGCAAGATCCAACTCAATGAGCTCAATGAACTCCGTAATGAGGCTTATGAAAATTCTTTGATCTATAAGGAAAAGAATAAGCTCATTCACGACTCTAAGATTAAGAACCGAGAGTTCCAAGTTGGAGACAATGTTTTACTCTTTAACTCTCGGTTGAAAATCTTTTCGGGCAAGCTGAAATCTCGTTGGTCCGGCCCATTCACCATTGCCCAAATTTTTCCATATGGTACTCTCGAGCTCGCTCAACCTAATGGACCAAATTTTAAGGTGAATGGCCAACGAGTGAAGTTATACTTTGGTGAGGACATCTCTCAGGAGATGATTCCATCCCTCACCACGTTCCCCATGAACTAATTTTGGGTCGAGTCAGGCTCGTAACTCGGTTATAAAAAACAAGCGCTCCTCGGGAGGCAGCCCGAGTATCTATCCTTTTATGTTTTAACCTCCTAAGTATAGGGGGACCTGTATAGGTTCTTTGTCTTTGTGTGGTGATGTGATTACAGGGATGAATGCACTCTTGGAATCTTTGAAGAACCGTGCTCCCGTGTTATCCGAAATCCGGTTCTATCTCTCAACTATCGTGATTCAATTTTCTTCATATTCACATTTGAAATTGATCACGTTAGTCGTCTCTTCCTTAACTTGATTTAACCAACGTGCACAATGCCATAAGTGTAGGGGAGACTTTTCCCACATGCTTAAACATTGAGGACAATATTTATCTTAAGTGTAGGGGGGGACTTCTATCGAAGTTTTAAGTGGACTTTTCCATGAAAATGCCTTCATTTAACCGGAAAATCATCTTTTTTAGCATTTTTCAAATTTTTAATTAACTTTGGCCATTTAGTCGTAATTTTTAAATTTTTATTTTTGCTTTCATATGTACATATCCCGCAATAAAGTGGGGTAGCTAGTTTTGAAATCTTTGACATATTAGGCCCGTTGCGATTATTTTGACTCAACCCGAATAGACTTATCCGAGTTTATTCTAGCTAGTATCCTTAACCATATAGACCTTAATTGGTTTATTAGGCTAAGCATCCACGAGTCTCATTACTTGAGATTTTAAATTGTGGAGAACGAGAGATGATAGAGTCAATTATAAGTCGGTATTCTTGCGCAAGCTCACTTGGTGTAATTATCTGCCTATTCTCCCATCACTTGCTAATAACTTATCTGCAATAAGTAAGGTCGTACGATTTGAAAAGTTACTTAGCTTCTAGCCCAAGATCGTTTAAAAGTTGCTCGGTAATGATAAGAGTTCATAGCCAAGGCATAACTTATGAAGCGGGGCGCGAAGATTGGCGAGTCCGAAAAGGCCCTAACAAGGCATGAGGATTCCATTTTATTGCTGAAGATCCAAAGTGATGTGAAAAGCATTATTCCCAAAATCAATATGAAGGATCAAGCCTCACGACGAAAAGCAATCAACTCCCATAAAGATCATGGAGAAGTCTATCCGAAAAGACCCTAACAAGGTATGAGGATAAATAGATCCAAGTACGAAAAGGAGGCGGATCGTTGTATCTAAAATTCCCAAATAGAGATTGAAGAAATAAACATGAAGTCGTGGTCAACAAAGTTGGAGTACCCCTCAAAAGTATCCAAGAGAAGAAACTCTATGAACGATGAGAAGACCATTATCTCAAGCACGTCTCTCATAATATGAAGTATGAAGTACACGCCAAATATCGGCCCGAGAAAGGTCTCAAATCGTGAACCGAGTTATGCCAAGATATGAACTTTTTGATATCCCGAGAAGCAGTTTTAAGAGATTTTGTCCTTTAGCTAACTATTGATCAAATCGTCCTACTTTGCTTTCAGCCTAAATAAACTATCGAAATAAGTCGAAAAAAATGCATCTTCATGATCATTCTAAGACAAAAATAAAATATAAGAGATACACCTAGGAATAAGGGAGTTTAAGCATATAATTAAGCCATGTGTGTAAGTGTTTGATTTGCTAACTTATAATAACAATGATCTCGTTTTTAAGCTTAGTTTAGGGAACGTGAAACTTGAGGGTGATAAATCTTCGGAGCACCAAAGCCCTAATGTAAGTCCTTGACCTCTTTGCAAGTTATTTCCATGTAGCTATTTCCAAGTGAAAATGGTTTTCTATCCTTTTGTTTACTTTAAAGTTTTATTTTTTCTTAGTACTTTAATTTTTGTTTAGTAATATTTTAATAAGGCCAAGGTTGATTGATTACGAGAAAAGTTTAAATTTGCTTTATCACTAAGCATTGCATGAGGGCATGGCAATGGTTAAGTGTAGGGGATTTGATAGGTGTGAAAACACCCATCCTTTTACCACTTATTTCTTACTAAAACAAGACCAAAAAGCGTGTTTAATATCATTTGTTTGGAATTATGCGTGGTTTTTGTGTTTATTGTGTTTTCAGAGTCAACCGGATGATTATTGAAGAAAACATGGGATTGCACGGGTTTTATCAAGGAAAAAGACTAAAGACGAAGTCTATTGTCCAAGAGATGCAAAAGATTTGAAGTCAATGGGCCTATTTGAAGATTAATCGAAGAAAAGTACCAAAGATGGAAGATTTGCATATGTCGAAGAAACTCAAGTCTATTAAACGAAGAAATTAAAAGACGAGTTGAATTTAATCGACGACAAATCCCGAATCAGAATCGAAAACGTCAACTTTTCTGAAAAGACGAGAAGACAAGAAGAAAGGGAGAAAGCCCACTCACCAACCAACCACTCAGCCTATATAAAGGGATCACCCTCACAAAATTTGGCATCTAGTTTTTCTTTCAGTTACATTTCTCCTAGTTCATAGGAAACCATCTCCCTTAAGGAGTGGTTTTCATCTTTTTGATTTCTTCTTTTAATCTTGTAAGTTTGATCCTTTCCTTTTTTGTTTACTGAATCTTAATCATCAATACAAGTTTTCCTTTAATCTTTTCATTCATCTTGTTCTTCATCTTCTTTTTATTCAAAGTTCTTAAGTGCTTATTTAGTTGAGTTTTGATCTTAAAAAGTTGTTGAATTTGTGTTTTCATGTTTGGGATTTGATCCTTGTGGTTAGTAGATGATTATTGGTTAAATTGGTTAAACCTTTTTGCTTATTTGGCTCGATTTGTGATCAAATCGTATTCCCCTGTTTTGCTTCTGTATTACTGTTCTTCGTCCAGTTCATTCCGAATAGTCACTTGGTTTTGTCCCTTACTCGGAATGTTTAGTTATTCCGGATAGTCCATTTGTCTTGATCCTTATTCGGAATATTCATATATTCCGAATTGCCTTTTTCCTTTTTCCTTATTCGGAATATTTCATATATTTCGGATAGTCCCACTTCATTTTCTTCCATTCGGAATAGTTCAGTTATTCCGCATAGTGCTTATATTCCGAATGGTCTCCATTATTCCGCATTGCCTTGATTTCTCCGCATAGACATCTTTATTCCGAATTGGACAATATTCCGAGTAGTTATTATTATTATTATTATTTATTCAGCATAGAGATTATTCTGAATAGAGCAAGTTTATTCCGCATGGTCCAATATTCCGAATAGCCTATATATTCCGAATAGAGTGAATTGTTCCGCATGGCAAGTTTATTCCGGGTAGCATAATATTCCGTATAGAGCAAGTTTTTCAGTAAGGTTCTTTTACAGTTTTACCATTTGATTGCTTAATTTTAATTCAAGTTTTATTGATTAACTGTTACTGGCTTTAATCTTTATTTACTTCATTTATTTAGAATAGAAAACCAAAACCACTTTTTGTCACCAAGAACAAATCATTCCACTTAGAGCTGTAATCAATTCGAGGAGATACCGAGATCTTATTCCGAACCATAGTAAAATCTATGTATTAAGCCTTAAAAACAACATACTCATGCAAGAGTTGCTTCTTTTTCTCTTGCACAGTATCAGCATTACCACCATAGGCAACTTCAAGGGCTGCCCAAAGATCTTTTGCAGACTCATAGCTTCTGTATTTGTGCTGATTTTCTTGTCCCAAAGAGAGTTTCAGAATGCTTAGGGTTTTCATATCAACCCTTCTCTTTTCTATATCCTCAGCTGAGACAGCTCTACCATCATCAGGTTTTTCTTTTCGTTCCTCTTCAGTAGAACTTTGAATAGCTATTCTTGCAGCAATGGCAGTTGCAATCTTTTGAGCCTTATCGAATATGTTTCCATATTCAATAATTTCCCATAGAGTGTAGTCATGGATTTGTAGATATTGCTCAAAGTTAAACTTCCACAGCTCAAAATTGTCTGGGTCTAGCATGGGAATCTTGATATTGTGGTTTGAGGAGGAGGAGGAGTTTGCTTATGGGGTAGACATGATGTTTTTATGGTTTTGTGAAAATTAGGGTTTTTGGTAATTTAGGGTTCTTGTGTTCTTTAGATCAAAGTTTCTCAAAAAGCTCTGATACCATTTGTTGATCCCTCAATTTAGATCGTTTTGGCTTGTGTAAACGAGATTAAATCAAGTTAAACACGTAAAGAAACTTTGTTGTGTATAAAACAATTTAAGTATTATGCGGAATTAATACTCAAACAAGAACACACAAACAATTGTAAAACAAACTTTCACTTGATTGATTAGAACAAAGTTGCTTACAATGAAAGTGTTAAACGTATGAAAACTTATATGAAACAAAACCTAAAGGTCTTCTTTTATAGACATAAGAAGCCTTGTACAAGAGTCTACGTATCACCTATTCTAGGTAAAGATAAATATAGAAAATACATTGTTGATCCTATCTTTACTAGAAACAAACTAGAAACATAATACGTGTAGACTAAATCTTTCTATCAGTGCTTGACTTCAACCTATCAACGCTTGACTTCTTTCTGTCAACGCTTGATCTGTCAACGCTTGTTTTCTTCTTATCAACGCTTTTTTTCTTCTTGTCAGCGTTCAAGTGTATTGGCTACATTTTATTCCCAACAGTTCCAAGTCAAATAACCAATTTGGACCACTTTCAGGATCACTAGGTTTACTCTCTAAAAACTTAACATGTACTTTTTCAAGTATACGTTTTTCTTTCTTAATGTAAACCCTATATCCTTTACTCTGCACAGAATAACCCATAGAGTAGCCTTCATCACCTTTAGCACTAAACTTACCTAAGGCATCACTAGTGTCCAGAACAACTACATGACATCCAAAAGGTTTAAGAAAACCAATATTGGGTTTTCTTCCCCAAAATAGCTCATAAGGTGTTTTGTTATGGATCTTGTTGATTAATGCCCTATTCTGAACATAACACGCTGTATTCACAGCCTCAACCCAAAAAGATATGGGAAAGTGAGCATCAGCCAACATAGTCCTAGCTGCTTCTATGAGTGTTATATTCTTTCTCTCAGCAACCCATTTTGTTGTGGGGTTCTAGCTACACTAAACTGTCTAGTAGTCCCTTTCTTGGCACAAAATTCATCTAATAACTTATTTCTAAACTCACCACCATTGTCACTTCTAAGCATCTTAACCTCATTACCAGACTTCTTTTCAATTTGGGTAATAAAGTTAATCAAAGTATCAGCAGTGTCACTTTTCAAAGCTGAAAAAGAAAGTCTAAGTAAATCTAGAAAAATCATCAGTGATGACAAAACAGCAGGATTTACCATTTAAGCTTTCTATATTAGTTGGACCAAACAAGTCCATATGCAGCAAGTGAAGTGGTTTAGAACTAGAGTGCACTGGTTTAGACTTAAATGAGACCTTGTGCTGTTTTCCTTTAAGGCATGCAACACAAGAATGGTCATTGTAGAAAGCCTTTTTAGGTAAACCTTCAACTAAACCATGTCTCACAAGTCTATTTATATTTTTAAAATTAATGTGCCCTAATCTTCTGTGCCAAAGATTACTCTCATCAACTGAAGTCTTAGCATATAAACATTACACATTATTATTCATCCTAATTCCATTAAGATTCATATTATAAATGTCCTTATGCCTAGGTGTTCTATAATCAATGAATTTCTCATCTGGTATTTTAAAATCTTTGCTCAACACCAAGCATTCAGTATCAGTGAAAAGAACCTTATTTTTGTTATCACACACTTGTGATACACTAAACAGATTATAGTCAAGTTCTTTTACCAGAAACACGTTTTCAAAACGCAAATTGTTGTTGAGAAGAGTGCCTTTTCCAGTGATAGTCCCATATCCTCCTCCAAAGTAAACTTTGTCACCATCTTTAACGGGGAAAAAATTTGTCAGATAATCTTCCTTCCCCGTCATGTGCCTAGAGCATCCACTATCCCAATAGCCATAATCATTAACCTGCTTTTGAATGCCCTGCACATAAAGAAAATAAATTAGTTTTCTTTGGGAACCCAAGCCTGAGCAGACTTCGATTCATTTGGTTGTTCAACAAGAACAGACTTAGTCCTTATGACAACCCCTTGTTCATCCCTTTTTGGTTTAAACACCCAGTTAACCCCAATTGATTTTGTTATGACCTTAGAAATATAATGAAATCTATTACAGGTCATAGAAATCCCATCTAAATTAGGGTTTTGGTCTTGCTTTGGTTTCCATGTCAAGCTAGAAGAAGCTTTAGACCCCTTTCCCTTTGGTTGCAAATATTTTCCATTACTTGGTCTGGCAACGTTCCTGTCACCGTTTAATTTGTTCTTGTCAACGCTAAAATTACCCTTATCAGCGTTGAACCTAGGGTTTGCTACATGAATCCATTGTCTGTTAGACCACGTATTGGTCTTCTAAAAAGGTCTTTGTCCATAAGTATTAGACCCTTTAGTAAAGAATGGTGTTGGTCTAACAACTTGTGGAGTTTGCTGGACAAAAGGTTTAGGTTTGGCACTGTTTGACTTTCTATCAGCGTTGAACTTTGAAGCATTGACACACTTATAAGCTAAATGTGAAAAACTACCACAAGTATAACAGGCTTTTCTAGACATAGCTCTAGGTCTAGAAGAAAAGAAACTTGTCCCATTATCACTAATTTGGCTTTTTCGTGACCTAGGTTTTCTATACATTTCTACATATTTAATACTAGGTTTTCTATCAACGTTTAAGCCAAGGTCAACAGTCTAGCCAGTAGTAGGATTGGTCAATTTTATGGGTGTAGACTCATTTGGGCTGTCACTAAGCATGCCACCCTTAACAAACAAGGTAGGGTTGGCTTTCTTCCATAGGTCCAAATCAGTCAAATTCTGCTTGTATTCCTCCACTGGGGTAAGAACTCTTGGTGGAGGAATAAATTCCTCTTCTTGGAGTTCTGGTATACCAGTCCAAGACAAGTCCTTTCTAAGGACACCATAGAAGTTCCCAGCAGGTGGTGGAACAACAGCATACTCTTTCATCCCAATCCCATTCATATCCCTAGTATCCCTTTGTTCACTAACACATTTTTCTAGGGTTTGTGAAGCTTTATTAAATCTCTGATATTTAAGATCTACATTATCTTTGTTTTTGATAGCCTCATCTAACTTAGCCTGTAAACCACCATTGGCTCTCTCCATGATGTTTCTAACCTCAACACTAGCATTTAAATCATGAGTGAAGATGTTGATTTGATCTTTTAGGTCAAACTCCATTTACTTATACTCAGCTACAGTCTTTTCAGTTTGAGTAAGAGCAAGTTGATAGTTAGATAACTTGCATCTTTCATTAACCACATTTGTTGTCAATTTTAAAACTTCTTTGTTAAGTTTTTCAGTGTTTAGACGACAACCCTTACTACAAAATGCATCATCATATACCTCATTGTCTGATGAAGATGAAGTGTGCCATGAGAGCATAGTGAAAATGCTCTTCTTCTTCCTTTTCTGCAACCAAAGCTTTGTTTTCTTCCTCGTCCTTGGCCAAATAGCTCCAATCCCAGCCAACACCATCAATATCTTGCATAGCAACCATATCTTTGGAATCCTGAGCCTTGATGATTTGGCTTGAGGGTTTTCCAGCATCAGATCTTCTTGGAGATCTGCATTATCTCATAAAGTGTCCCATTCGATGACAATTATAACACTCAACCTTGGATTTATCAAATCCAGCAGTGTCCTTAGCATTAAAAGTCATCTTCTTCTTAAATCTTCGATTCCATCTATTTTCCCTTATGCTTGCAAGAGCCATATTCCACTTTATGTCCATCTCCTCCAAATGCTCATCACTAATTTTCTCCAGGCCCTCATATGTAATCACTGAACCATTGGGCAATGAAGCAATGTATGCACACACATTATCTAGATCAATACCAGCAAGCTTAACTCTTGGTGAGTCAACATTGTATGTGTCAGCGTCTGAATGTGAGGCGTTGACAAAGCTTGATCCATCGTTGACACAAGGCGATCCAGTAACGGGGTGCATGTATGACTCCATTTGATCAAATTGGCCTTCACTGTGTGAAAAGAAGGCCATATTTCCATTGGTAGACTTGCTTCCTTGATCCAAAATGATTTCATTCTCTACCAACCTCAGTTTATTGTAAACATCATCAAAAGTGGAACTTTTGTGAGTATTATTAGCAATCATGGACCTTGCTTCAATCTTGCATGCATCACCAAGACTTTTAAGAAAAATGGTGATGATATCAACATCACCAAGCACTGTTCCCATAAAGGACAACTTGCTTGTAATGTCAAGTAGTCTACTTCTCACTCCACTTAGCTTTTCATTGGGTTGAGCTTTGAACACAGCATACTCATGCAAGAGTTGCTTCTTTTTCTCTTGTACAGTATCAGCATTACCACCATAAACAACTTCAAGTACTGCCCAAAGATCTTTTGCAGACTCATAGCTTATATATTTGTGCTGATTGGCTTGTCCCAAAGAGAGTTTGAGGATTCTTAGGGTTTTCATGTCGTTTCTTCTCTTCCCAACGTCCTCAGCTGAGACAGCTCTTCCATCTTCAGATTTTTCTTTTCGATCCTCTTCTGAAGAACCTGGAGTTGATCTTACCAAGATAGCAGCTGCAATCTTGGCAGCCTTATTGAATGTGTTTCCATATTCAATAATTTCCCATAAGGTGTGGTCATGGATTTGAAGATAATGTTCAAAGTTAAACTTCCACAGCTCAAAGTTGTCTGGGTCTAGCATGGGAATCTTGATGTTATGGGTTGAGGAGGAGGATCAGGTTAACTTTGGAGTAGACATAAGGTTTTAGTTTTAGGGTTTCTTGAAAATTAGGGTTTTTGGTGATTTAGGGTTTTTGTGTTCTTTAGATCAAAGTTTCTCAACAAGCTCTAATACCACTTGTTGAACCCAAACTTAGATCGATTTAGCTTGTGCAAACGAGATTAAATCAAGTTAAACACGTAGAGAAACTTTGTTGTATATGTAACAATTCAAGTATTATGCGGAATTAATACTTAAACAAGAATACACAAACAAGATAAACCAAACTTTCACTTTGATTGATAAATCAAACTTGCGTACAATGAAAGTGTTAAACGTATATATAACTTATAACCTAAAGGCCTCCTTTTATAGACTAAGGAGCCTTGTACAAGAGTCTACGTATCACCTATTTTAAGTAAAGATAAACATAAGAAATACATTGTCGAACATATCTTTACTAGTAACATACTAGAAACATAATACATGTAGACTAAGTCTTCTATCAGTGCTTGACTTCTTCTTATCAACGCTTGACTTCTTCCTGTCAACGCTTGTCCTGTCAACGCTTGATTTCTTCTTAACAACGTCCAGATTGCTCTTGTCAGCGTTCAAGTGTATTGGCTACATTTTATTCCCAACACAATCCTCCCCTAAACTTGATATATAATGTAGTAATCAAGTTTTTGAATAAAAACGAAGTACAAGGAGGATTCTTACAAATACAAATTACTTGTTAATTATATAGTAAACAAATCTAATTAAATATGATACAAAGGTTTTTGCCAAGTATAAAAATTTGTTCGTCTCGATTCAATTCGAATTGATTTCCGGTTCAAAGTGTGACTCAGTCGTTCTTGGTGGAAAATAAAATGGTTTGGTTATCTATTCTACTTAAAAGGTAGATGCGCAAAATAATAACAATAAGCTAAAAACAATTAACTAAAAATAACGAAACAATATAAATAATAAAACGTGAATTTAAAACGAAACAATTAATAAAAATAAAACTAAAGACGAAATTAACTATCGACTCGAAAATAAAGTTTACTTAATGAAAAAGGAGAGAATAAAACTAAAATGGCACTTTAAAGCTAAACGAGGCAAAACCTAAAGCGGGTACTAAATAAAAGATAAAACTTGAACTTTACGAAAAAATATTAACTTTAAAAATAGACGAAAAATTCAACTAAAAATACGTAACTTTCAAAATCAAAATCGGAATAACTTTCAGATAAAACTAAAAAATTACGAAACAATATTAATTAATAAACAAGCTAGCAAGCAAGCAGCTGGAAGCTGCCAACCAGGCACCTCAATTGGTGGGAAACTAAAAGAACCAGGCAGGCAAGCTGCTTAATTTTCTTCGCAATACGATCTGGGTTCTTCGGAATCTTCATTTCTTCGCAATACAAGTTTTTTCGGAAAAACTGAGTTTTTCCTAAAAAATGAGTTTTTCCCAAAAAATGAGTTTTTCCCAAAAAAAGAGTTTTTCCCAAAAAGTGAGTTTTTCCCAAAAAATGAGTTTTTCCCAAAAATGAGTTTCTCCCAAAAAATGAGTTTTTCCCAAATAATGAGTTTTTCCCAAACAAATGAGTTTTTCCCAAAAGTGAGTTTTTCCCAAAAAATGAGTTTTTCCAAAAAAATGAGTTTTTCCCAAAAAATGAGTTCTTCCCAAAAAAAGAGTTTTTCCCAAAAAGTGAGTTTTTCCCAAAAAATGAGTTTTTCCCAAAAAATGAATTTCGGAATAATGGTATTTTCAGAGAAATGACTAATTTCAGAAAAACAAGGAATTCAAAGAAAACTAAATTCAGAAAAAAGGAAATCTTCGCAATGTTAAAACCCTTTTGCGAAGATATGATAGACAGATACAGTAACAATAAAAATTCACGAAATAAGCTAAAAATAAGCACAAATCAAATAAGCAATTAACTAAAACTTAATCTAAAACAATTTTAAGAAAAACTAATTAAACCACAATTAAAAACTTGAAAAACACTAATAAAACTAAAAATTAAAAATCAACTTTTAATAAAATAAACTAATAAAAACACTTAATTAAAAATAAGCAAAATCAAACAATAAGCATCAAACACAATAAGCTATAAAAATCAAACACATAAAAACCAATAAGCACAATCAATCAAAAGCATCAATAAATCAATAAACATCAAGATTAAGCAACTACATGATCATCTAAATCAACACAAGATTAATAATAAAGAAAGGAAGAATGAGAATGATTAATTGAAAAGCTTGATTAAGATAAAGATTAAGATCTAATACAAGATTAATGAAAAAGATTAAAACATGAAATAAAATCTAGAGAGAGAAAATGAAAACTAGAGAGAGAAAGTAAATCTACACCACTCCTAATCTAAACTAACTAACCCTCTCCTAATGACACATTAGGAGGGTATTTATAGTAGGAGTAAAATGTTGGTGCTTTCTTCCTTCTTTCTTCTTGTCTCGAATCGATTTAAATTCGTTGTCATTCTCGACGTCGTCTTGGGATTTGTCGATATAAATTGAACTCGTCTTATAATTTTCTTCTTTTAATTAGACTTGGTTCTTCGACTTCATTAAACTTCCGTCTTTAGACTTTTTCTTCGATAAATATTCAGAATAGGCCTTTGACTTCCGTTCTTTTTGCACTCTTGATCTTTTGACTTCGTCTTTTCTCGTTTTCTTTGATAAAAGCCCGTGAAAGCCCGTGTTTTCTTCCTTTTTCATCTTTTGGTCCTAAAACACAATAAAAACACAAACCACGCATAATTCTGACATTTACGACATAAAATACACGTTTTGGCTTGGTTATTATTATAATTAAGTGGTAAAAGGATGGGTGTTTTCACACCTATCAAATCCCCTACACTTGACCAATGCAATGCCCTCATGCAATGCTTTAATTTCAAAGCACAGATTACATTTCTCATCATAATTAACCCACCTTGGCCTTTATTAAATACTAAACATTAAGGTTACTGAAAAGATAGAAATAAATACAAAACAAGTAAAGAAATCAAAGACTTACATTGGGGTCTTGGCTGTCATGAATGTTTATCATCCTCAAGTTTCACGTTCCCCATACCAAGCTTAAAAACGAGATCATTGTTATTATAAGTTAGCAAACTAACACAAACTCATGTGGCCTAATTATTCACTTAGACTCCCTTATTCCTAGGTGTATCTCTTATATTTTATTGTTGTCTTGAATGATCACGTGGATGCATTGTTGACTTATTTTGATAGTTATTAGGCCGAAAATAAAGTAGGACGATTTAATCAATCGTTAGCTAAAGGACAAAATCTTTTAAAACTGCTTCTCGGGACCTCATAAAGTTCATATCTTGGCATAACTCGCTTCACGATTTGAGACCTTTCTCGGACCGATATTTGGCAGTGACTTCATACTTCAAATCTTTGAGAGACGTTCATGAAATAATGGTCTTTTCTTCATAATAGGAATTTCTTCACTTGAACTTTTGAGAGATTCTTCATATTTGGACCACGACTTCTTCATTTTTCTCCAATCTTTATTTGGGATTTTGATATACAACGATCCGCCTCCTTTTAGGACTTGGATCTATTTATCCTCATACCTTGTTAGGGCCTTTTTGGATAGACTTCTCCATGATCTTTAAGGGAGTATTTGCTTTTCGTCGTGTGTCTTGATCCTTCATATTGATTTTTGATAAATGATTCTTCACATTACTTTTGGATCTTTAGCAACAAAATGTAGCCCTCATGTCTTGTTAGGACCTTTTCGGACTCACAAATCTTCGCATCCCGCTTCAATAAGTTATGCCTTGGCTATGAACTCTAATTAATACCGATCAACTTTTAAACGATCTTGGGCTAGAAGCTAAGTAAATTTTCAAATCGTACGACCTTATTTATTGCAATTAAATTTATTAACAAGCGATGGGAGAAAAAACTCATAATCAACTCACATAAATTCATGAAAGAATACCAAACTTATAATTGACTATCATCTCTCGTTCTCCACAATTTAAAATCTCAAGGAGAGACTCATGGATGCTTAGCCTATTAAATCAAAGTTTTGGGTTTTCAAGTCATCTATAGGATCTTGCAACTTCTTAGACTTTTTCAAGTTTAGAATTCGCATTTTAAAGTTCCCTTGATAAATGACTTTCTAGGATCAATTATAGGAACTTGCGAAAAGTTCTTGTTCTTAACCCGTAAGAGTTAAGACTTTTGCGTTTTAAAGTTCCCTATATAAAAGCCTAGCAAAACTTGACTTAAACACGTTAAGGATACTAGCTAGAGTAAACTTAGATAAGTAAACTCGGGTTGAGTCAAAAGATTCACAACGTTGAAAAATTTAAAACCACTTTATTGAAAATTTATTCTAACACAGAAAGTAAATAACGATAACAAAGGAAAATACTACTATACTACTAGGCCAAAATAGATTAAAAATTTTGAAAAATGTCGAAAAATCAAATTATCCGGTTAAAATGAGGACAAATACAAGGAAAAGCCCACTTAACTTCGATAGAAGTCCCCCTACACTTAATATAAACATTGCCCTCAATGTTTAAGCATGTGGAAGTAACCTCCCCTACACTTAGGACATTGTGCACTTTGTTTAAATTTTTCTAAGGAAGAGACAACTAAAGTGATTCCTATTTTAATATTGAAGAATATAAAATAGAGAATCAAAAGAGTTTAGGATAGAACCGAGAAGACGGGAACACAGAATCACGGGTCGTCAAAAGTCATCAAGAATGTATCTTTGAAAGCTCGAATCCCTGCACATGATAAGAAAGAAAACAACAAACACATACTAGGGTCTCCCCCTACACTTATTAGAAAAACAGAATAAAAGGATAGATAATCGGGTTGCCTCCCGAGAAGCGCTTGTTTTTGGTAACCGAGTCACGAGCCTGACTCGTCCCCGAATTAAATGGTCCATGGGGAAGCCTCGAATGTAATACCGGGATCAAAGACCTTGTCCTCGTTCCCGGAGGACATTAATAAAGGAGAGGCATGAGGATAAGTCTTGAAGGGGAGAAAAGTCCTCTCAACATACGAAAAGTATGTGAAATCATGATCCACGGGAGGTGGGGTGGGTAAAGGAATAAAAATGTCATCCCCAAAAGACATATGATTATCACTAATCGGCAAAGCCGTAAAGGTGTCAATCATGGAATGGTCAATGTCACCTCCCGGGTCAAAGCACTCATCCTCCGTAATGGTGTCTAAAGGAGTGGATGAAAGGTTCTCGGGAGGGGGACTTGGACAATATCTTCATGCAGCAAATTATCAAAAAGAATACCCCCCCCCCCCCCTCCGTGTCATCATCATCAATACCCGGAGGTATTGAGAGAATGTCGATTTCCTCCATAGCTATATCATTATTCTCAACTAAAATAACAGACGGAGGTAAAGACTCAGAAATAGGAGCAGAATTCAACGCTTCAATCTTAGCAATAAGAAGATGAACTTTCAGTAATTTGTCGCGAAGAATAACGTCTTTCACCTCATCTACAAGACCAAGTTCAGTGGTGAACTTCTCGTATGTCGGAGAGAATAAATCAACATCGCCTTCATCGCCCGAAGGAGAATGAGAAATTTCAAAGGTGAAATTCTCATAGCATGGAGAAAAATCATCATTAAGAGCGACCTCGTCCGTAAGCTCAGCAAAAGTAGGGACATCACAAACCACATCAAAGAATTTATCAAGACCAAAATCACTAATCTCACTCGATGTATCACTATCCTTAGACGCATTTGGGATATCAAGAGTAGGAGTAGTAATCTCAGAAGATGTGTTGAGATCATAGATATCATCTTCGTCATCATCATAAAAGTAGTATGGACGCACAAGAGGAGGAGTATAATCACTAAGATTAGATACTTGTTCTTGTTATTGTCGCTTTTCCTCCTCCCTTGCTTCGCGTATGCTAGCTAATTCTTGTTGAACGTATTGAAGTGTATTCAAAAATTTGGCTCGTTCTTCTTCACACATTTCAACAGAAGGTTGATGATCGAGGGTGTATTGTGGGGGATCAAAATTGTGAAAACCAGAATTATAGCACGGATGTGGCTCATAGTAATTCATCGGTTGAGAAGAATTAGAACACGGATTTGGTTCATAATAATCCATCGGTGAAGAAAAATGAGGACACGGATTTGGCTCATAATAATTCATTGGCTGAAAATAAGAAGTATCGTGAGGGCCCCCATAATAATTGAAACACGTGTATTGAGAAAAACCCGGTGCTTCTTCTAGATAGCTATTACCATTGTCATAATTGTAACCTAGTTCTTGCTCGCCATGAGGCGGGTATCGAATTGGACACGAAATATGCCAATGAGAATTGCTTCCACAATATATGCCAGGGGGATAGTAGGTGGATTAGAGGAAAAGGATGAATTAGTTGAATTGCACGATGGACAAAATCCAAATAGTGAATCGGTTGAAATGGGTGGAAGATCTTTTCTGTATTGCTCGCATGAACACCATTGACATGATTCACATCCATATAATCGTCTCCCACACCCTACGCAATGGACATAAGAATCCATGAAGAATTAAAAATTAGAGGGGTTGAGAAAAAGAATTAAACATAATAGAGGGTAAAGAGGAATATTTTTGGTGCAAAACTTTCGAAAAAGAAATGTTTTTAATGATTTTTCAAATGTTTTTGGATTTTTGAAATTTTTATTTTTTTATGGATTTTTGAAAAATTTTGAGCAAGAAAAATAACGTTCAAAAGTGAACGGATCCCAAAATCCAACGCGTCTCTCACAAAAAACCGTTAATCTTCACGAAAAGAGCCAGCAGCGGCGCCATTTGATACAAATGTTTTTGCCAAGTATAAAAATTTGCTCGACTCGATTCAATTCGAATTGATTACCGGTTCAAAGTGTGACTCAGTCGTTTTTGGTGGAAAATAAAATGGTTTGGTTATCTATTCTACTTAAAAGGTAGATGCGCAAAATAATAACAATAAGCTAAAAACAATTAACTAAAAATAACGAAACAATATAAATAATAAAACGTGAATTTAAAACAAAATAATTAATAAAAATAAAACTAAAATACGAAATTAACTATCGACTCAAAAATACATTTTACTTAATGAAAAAGGAGAGAATAAAACTAAAATGGTACTTTAAAGCTAAACGAGGCAAAACCTAAAGCGGGTACTAAATAAAAGATAAAACTTGAACTTTACGAAATATTAATTTTAAAAATAGACGAAAAATTCAACTAAAAATACGTAACTTTCAAAATCAAAATCGGAATAACTTTCAGATAAAACTAAAAAATTACGGAACAATATTAATTAATAAACAAGCTAGCAAGCAAGCAGCTGGAAGCTGCCAACCAGGCACCTCAATTGGCGGGAAACTAAAGGAACCAGGCAGGCAAGCTGCTTAATTTTCTTCGCAATATGAACAGGGTTCTTCGGAATCTTCATTTCTTCGCAATACAAGTTTTTTCGGAAAAACTGAGTTTTTCCTAAAAAATGATTTTTTCCCAAAAAATGAGTTTTTCCCAAAAAATGAGTTTTTCCCCAAAAAAAATGAGTTTTTCCCCAAAAAAAGAGTTTTTCCCAAAAAATGAGTTTTTCCCAAAAAGTGAGTTTTTCCCAAAAAAATGAGTTTTCCCAAAAAATGAGTTTTTCCCAAAAAATGAGTTTTTCCCAAAAAGTGATTTTTTCCCAAAAAAATCAGTTTTTCCCCAAAAATGAGTTTTTCCCAAAAAATGAATTTCGGAATAATGGTATTTTCAGAGAAATGACTAATTTCAGAAAAACAAGGAATTCAGAGAAAACTAAATTCAGAAAAAAGGAAATCTTCGGAATGTTAAAACCCTTTTGCGAAGATATGATAGACAGATACAGTAACAATAAAAATTCACGAAATAAGCCAAAAATAAGCACAAATCAAATAAGCAATTAACTAAAACTTAATCTAAAACACTTTTAAGAAAAACTAATTAAACCACAAATTAAAAACTTGAAAAACACTAATAAAACTAAAAATTAAAAATCAACTTTTAATAAAATAAACTAATAAAAACACTTAATTAAAAATAAGCAAAATCAAACAATAAGCATCAAACACAATAAGCTATAAAAATTAAACACATAAAAACCAATAAGCAAAATCAATCAAAAGCATCAATAAATCAATAAACATCAAGATTAAGCAACTACATGATCATCTAAATCAACACAAGATTAATAATAAAGAAAGGAAGAATGAGAATGTTTAATTGAAAAGCTTGATTAAGATAAAGATTAAGATCTAATACAAGATTAATGAAAAAGATTAAAACATGAAATAAAAGCTAGAGAGAGAAAATGAAAACTAGAGAGAGAAAGTAAATCTACACTACTCCTAATCTAAACTAACCAACCCTCTCCTAATGACACATTAGGAGGGTATTTATAGGAGGAGTAAAATGTTGGTGCTTTCTTCCTTCTTTCTTCTTGTCTCGACTCGATTTAAATTCTTTGTTATTCTTGACGTCGTCTCGGGATTTGTCGATATAAATTGAACTCGTCTTATAATTTTCTTCTTTTAATTAGACTTGGTTCTTCGACTTCATTAAACTTCCGTCTTTAGACTTTTTCTTCGATAAATCTTCAGAATAGGCCTTTGACTTCCGTTCTTTTTGCACTCTTGATCTTTTGACTTCGTCTTTTCTCGTTTTCTTTGATAAAAGCCCGTGAAAGCCCGTGTTTTCTTCCTTTTTCATCTTTTGGTCCTAAAACACAATAAAAACACAAACCACGCATAATTCTGACATTTACGACATAAAATACACGTTTTTGCTTGGTTATTATTATAATTAAGTGGTAAAAGGATGGGTGTTTTCACACCTATCAAAATCCTTGCTGACATCACTAGTATAATCCACCTCTAGCTCTGTAGACACCATCTTCTTCAAAACATCCTTGGACATAGGATATTAAGCATCCACAAGAAGATACTCTGAAAACTTTATAGTGCTTAGATGGTAAACACCATCAGCTAAATGTAAACGCCATTGTAACCCACTGATATCATCCAGATCCAACCATATTAGATCCGCTTCATCTGGATGAATCATCCTTTTGAATGTTGTCCAGATCTTTATTCCATTGGCTGAAGTAGGTGTTTCAGCCTCATACTTGGTCTTCATCAAACTCCAAAGAGCTACCAAGTCTTCTCTATCCATGCTTGCAAATAAGGAGATCAAAGAAGTGATCATCCAGAACCCACTTGCATCTTCTTCATAATTAACTATTGGGTTTCTAAAATCTAAAGGTAATACCTCTGCAAGATCTGAAGCCTCCAATGGTGAAAGCTTAATACTCTTTCTAATCACTGCTTCACTAGGATTCAATTGATCAAGAAATGGGAATTCAATGGGAACTCCCTTCATTGGTCTTGGTGCAATAGAAGCCCTCTAGATCTGCATATTCTCCTCAATCTCTTCTCTCCTTTCAGCTGATAGAAGCCTCATAGTATTCTCCTCACAAACTCTTACCCAAATTGGATAAGCATGATGTTCCAATTCATCAAAGGATAGCTTCCTTAACCTTTCATAGGTCCATCCACCTTGATGACACCTAAGCAACATGAAGTACAACTCCCTTCTATCCCTCTTGAGTTCAGAAAGCACATTTCTAGCCTTGTGCTTCAAAATTACCTTACAATCTTCCTGAACTCTAAGTAATATCTCCAAACCCCAAATTTGTCCAGTTATAGACATATCTGGGTTCTCTTCAACCTTAGACTTCTATGTAAAGTACATTTCTCTCACTTCAGGCATGTCAAAGTCTACTTTCATCTTTAATTCTCTTAGCCTTTCCTTGGGTAAGTCATCCTTCGTATACTCTAATTTCTCTGGCTCTTCTAAAATCATTACACTAGAATCAGAGCTCTCATCACCATCACTACCATCTTTATCCTTCTCTGTGGTATTCCAATCCTGTTCTTGCAATTGTGCAGCCAAAACTTGATCAAAATGTACCTGTGTTGCATTCTTTGGCACCTCAACTTCTTCCAAAATTGCTTTACGCTTGTCTTTTGCTCTAATAGCTGGTAAAGTTGTTGTTGGCACCGGTGTAGTAACATCCCTAATAATAACTGGTGGTTGGGATACACCAATCATACCTGTAGGTCTGTCAGCGCTTGCTTTACTCTTGTCAGTGCTCAAACTCTGAATGTTAGTGACTAACTTTGTAGTTTGTTCCATCATCTCTAAAAATACAATTTCTTTGGAGTGATCAATGAAACATCAAGAACAGGCTTCTCCTTCAAACTGGTCAAAGCCTCAACTATTTCCACCTGTTTACTTCCAAAAGAACCACCTTCTTCTTCTTGTGAGCCCTTGTCACTCAAATTTAATGGCTCTGTTGGTGCATCCTCCTCCCCTTTGTAAGAATCCTCCCTTGATGAAAGGACTCTTGTCTGCCTTCTCCTAGCATTGGCAGCCTCCAAAACAACTAGCCTCTCCCTCAATTGCTTGAGTTCAAGGCCTTGACCTGTGACAACTTGTACAAAGTCTACATTTTGCTTTTGCAAGCGAATGCAAACAATCGTCAATTCCAAAAGCGTATAAGGTTCCAATCTACCCTCTTCTATGATGGGAATTTGACCTCCCAAAAGAGATTCATCAGGCATGGATGGGGTCATAATGATGTTAGGACTGTCTTGACCTGCATCTAAGCCAGAGTTAATAGTCCCACCCCCACCCATGTCACCAACCACACTTGTGGTGGTGGTTCTCTCTGCTACATGGCTAGGACAACTAGAGGAGAACATTCCAGCAATCCTTTGGTGTTTTTCCAACCTAAAATCGGGTTGTTCAGAAGAGGAAGTGGAATGAGGGTCTGTTTAGGTGTGAGGGGGTGTTTGGGTGTGTGGTAAAAGGGTGTCAGCATTTGGGTTGGATGTGTCAGGGCTCACATGTTGAGTGTCAGCGCCGGATGGTTAGGGGTCAATGTCCATGTGTTGGGGAGATGGAGGATGTTCTGGTAATGGTTCTGGTTGTGGTTGTAGGTGAGGTTGAGGGTGTGCTACTGCCTCAATGACAGCAAGCATGGCTGGGGTGAGTGTTAGGTCTCTATATGGTGGTGAATTTATATTCCTAAAAACCTTTTTCTTTTGAACATGGACCTCATAAAAGTGGTCATGGTCCCTGTTGCAGTATCCTTGCATGTCAAAAACCATTTGTAAAATCATAGGGTAAGCAAGAGTCATCTTGTTACTCTTATTGTGACACATGCCATCAAAAATCATCTTTGAAAAATTGTATCTTTGCCCAGTTGCCATACAAACAATAGCACTCCCGATTGAACGATTGATTTCATTGTGTGAGGAGCATTTGGGACTCAAACATTGTAGGATGACATGTATAAGGAACTTCCAAGCTGGGGGAAATTATTGTTTGGTATATTTATTTAAATGGCCCACTGGGGGCAAAGCATAACCCAAAGCTTAGAGTCCTAGCTCTAGCTCTGTGAGGGGAAGGGTGGTTATACCATAAGCATCCTCAAGATGCAAAGCTTGGCGAACCAAAGCTTCAGTAACCACCCATGAAGCCCAATGAATAGTAGCAGTCAATGTAATCACTCCATTAACTGTTGATGAACTTACAGTGTTCCAAAACTGTTTAATGTGTGTGATAGGGACAAATGGAGTATGTGAAAGTGCATACCTTAAAGGAGACGCATTCAAATACCCAATCATCTGAGTGTATTGGGGATGCAGAGTATTATCAGCCTCCAAATAAGCCACCATGTTGTGTTGGCTTGTGAATCCTAATTCCATTTGAGCAGGTTTAAACTTTGGTGCCATGAAGATTGATGATAGAAAACTGTGATATGAAAAGTATGAAGATATGAAGGTTTGAGAGATTTTAGTTAGACAAGAAATAGTAGTTATCCTGTTTGAAAGAAAATAGGCGTATTTATAGGAGAGGTAAAAACATACTATTGGTTGAAAAACGAGGCAGTTATATTCAAAAAGTAATGATCACAATCTTGAAAAAATATATAACTTATCTCATTCATTAATTAAAAGTTACCAACTCTCTAAAATTATGGCCCATATTTTCGTCAAAAATAACAACTGGGTAGGTCCCAATGTTTTTAAACGATAAAAAAGTAAACATCAGCGTCTAACGGCTATATTCTTGTCAGCGTTGGAAATTGCCATGTCAGCGTTAAAATTGGTCTTATCAGCTTCTGGAATGAAAATATGTCAGCGTCCAAAAATAAAAATAATTAAAAATAAAAAGGACCTTAACAAAGAAGTTTACCCTAGTGAAGATAACTCTTAGACCAAAAATGACTATAGGGTGGCAAGCACTGTCCAATCATGCACATTTGCTTAAGCAAGATAGACACAATTGTCCTCAAGTGTCCCTTGCTAACCAAAGTTTTTAACAGTGAATTTACCTCATATAAACCCTTTGTAACTTCCCAGGTAAGCCTAATAAAAAGGTTCCCAAGTCTCCTAACCGACCAAATCCAATTCTAGGCCAAAAAGTCTTGGCAGCGTGCACAGTATATCAACTTTG
Organism: Glebionis coronaria; assembly: GCA_025667525.1. Taxonomy (NCBI): domain Eukaryota; kingdom Viridiplantae; phylum Streptophyta; class Magnoliopsida; order Asterales; family Asteraceae; genus Glebionis; species Glebionis coronaria. Next base: position 643,694,039 of record CM046874.1, read on the forward strand.
CATGCTACAGTGCCTCACGATTTAGAAAACTAACTCGTACTCACCAGTGGACACAATCTAGAATTGTGATAAGAGTATTCTAAGAATACCTAAAATCCTAAAGGTTTCCTAAACCTCCCCTTAAACCATGATACACAAAGTTGCCAAATAAAAAGTATGTAATAAAAATTTATATCAAGATAGGAATGTAAAAATTCCAACCATCATCCATAAGCTATAACACATTCCTAGTAGCTAAAAGATCCATAAGCAATTCTGTATCCATTTGTACAATGCTCATAATGCCTGCATGATTAGATCAAAAACCACAAAACTAACATATTGCTGTCAGTGGCCATTTTAACACTTGTCAGCATTCAAATAACCTTTGTCAGTGTTAGAAAAATAAAGTGGAAAACCTAATCTTGTACAAAGACGTACACATCCTGTACAAACTATACAATGATTTCAAAAACACATTTAGGTGAGATTGATCATTCCAATACTTGTTACCAAGTACTGGAACCTCCTAACATCAAAAGATTTAGTTAAAAGATCAGCCACATTTTCCTCTGTGTCTACCCTATCTGGATGTATTAAACCTTTTTCAAAACAATCTCTTATAATATGATGTCTAATTTCTATGTGTTTTGTTTTAGAGTGATGTACATGATTCTTAATAATGCATAATGTACTGTTATTATCTACAAATATCTTGGTATACATAAAATTATACCCATAATCCAATAGGTGGTTTTGTATCCATAGAACTTGTCCACAACAAGCAGCTGCAGCAACATATTCTACTTCAGTTGTAGATTTGGCCACCACTATTTGTTTCTTGCATTGCCAAGATATCAATCTGCTCCCAAGAAATTGGCATCCACCAGTTGTGGATTTTTATCAAACTTATCACCTCCATAGTCACTGTCGGAATAGCCAATAAGTGTTGGGAATTAATTTGATGAGACAAATCAAGAATATTGAAACAAGAAGGACTTATATGCAATTATCAAGATTTACAAGAATATAGAGCCCTTTCATACAACAAGGAGGACTTATTAGCAAAAGATGGAGGGACTTCTAGTGTAAATTAGATTTCTTGTAAAGAGGGTTATGTGTAGTATATAAACACACACCCTGCATAAGTTTACTCATTCAATTATTCACAATGTAAACCTAAAGTGTCTTCGTGTTCTAGGCGTGGGATTAATGTATACACGCCTAGAGGTTACTTGTATCGTTTAGTGCAAGTAATCGTTTAGAATAAAGTAAACGTTGGAGAGAATCTGTTTGCTGTTTAATCACCTTCTTTATGTATCGTGTTCTATTTCGCTATGTTAATCATATAAACATGATGCATTCTTAGTAAGCTTAATCGATCCATGAATAATGGTTTCCATAATTGGTATCAGAGCGGGTGGCTCTCGATACTAGGAAATAAGAAGGTGTTTGAGTCGAAGAATGAAGATCGAAGCTTAAAATTTTGTCTTTGTTTTTAAGTTCGGATCTCACTGTGCAGCCATGTTTAAACAGTCATAACTCCTTCGTTAACCGTTGGATCGACGTGAAATTCAAACTGTAGGTTCTTGGCATATATGTCTTGAATCTCACCAGAAGGATCTTTGATCTGAGGTTTATGAAGGAGATATACATCGTCGAAGTTGGTTGCAGAGAATGGTATTCAAATTTCTGTTTTTGTTTTTATTGAATAATAATTTAGGGTTTCTTCCCCTAAACCCTAGATCGATTTTAAAGACAGAAAAAGAAGTTTCTTGTTTATGATTGTAACACCCCATTTTGATAATGGAATGTCACGCGTAATTATGGCGTGTCATAAAAGCATACAAGGAAAAATGTCTAAACATTACATGACCATAAAAGGAAAATATCGGAATCAAACATCGGTAGTCCAAAAGTAAAGCTCATCACACACAAACATAAGTACTGTAAAGGGAAAGGACTAAACAATGTCCCTAGCAAGTGTATCAAAGGAAAAATAATGCAAAAAGTAAAGAAAGGCTAGAAAGCTTCCAGTCCATATGCACGTACGCTTAAAGTCTACGAGCGTCTCTGAGTACCTGCCGTTTTGGGAACATAGAAAAGGAAAACGACTGAGCAATACGCTCAGTGCACGGATGTACAATAAAGCATGAATAGGATAAGCATATAACATATAACAGCGGAAGAACTAAGTCCCGAGTAACCTGGTTAAGTCTTGATAAAACTGGTTTTATAGTTTGATAAGCCTTATGTTTATCTTATAAAAACTGTTTAACATGTTCTACCATTAGCCAATATAGGTCATGAAAATCCACCGTGCATGAATACTTAGAGGGGTGACCTCATCATGCAAATTAGAGGGGCTGCCTCTAACTTAATATACTGGTTTGGGTAGGAGGGATCAAATCCTTGTGAAGGATGCAAGGCACACACCACATTCACACTGAGTAATATGTTGAAAAACATGTAACTAGGATGCACCCATACGCCCCACATGATAAATATAATAATATGTCCAAAAGCTGAAGGGACGCCACGAGCAATCACTCCGTCGTGGTGAAGTCATAACATCAGTGCCTCTAATGTTATGGTTATGGTACCTCCATAACTAGGTGAAACTGGTCATGCATGTATATGGCTATAGGTATTCTAAATTAAACATAAGCAAGTCAAACATATAAACTTATACTACGGGAAAATATTTGGCTGCATACGGGGAATCCTAATAAGGAAAGAATGTTCATACTGAAAGGACGGGAATCCGTACCTTATGTCCAGTGAACGAAGAAGATGAACTGAGGAGAATCCTACTTGGGTATCACTAATGCTACATAAATACATACATGAATAAGTATCTGCTTACTAACTACGTAACTGGTTTTATGTCATGTCTTAGCTTATTTTATATGTTCATATCATGTTTTACTGTTTAAAGCCTTAAACTGTGTTTATCTTATATTCTGTCTATTCTGATTAAGTATTTCTCGTATTTCATGTATTATTATACTTATTGTGTAATAATAAGTAACTTTCCAAAAATAGCAGGTTTCCTAAAATAGAAAGTTTCTAAAAATTGAAAGTTTCCAAAAATAGAAAGTTACCAAAAACAGAAATTTTCCAAAAATAGAAAGTTTCCAAAAATAGAAAGTTTCCAAAAATAGATCAGCTGCCATAATTAAATAAGTTTCCAAAAATAGATTAGCTTCCTGAATTAAATAAGTTTCTAAAAATAGAAAGTTTTCATAAATAGATTAGCTGCCTTAATTAAATAAGTTTCTAAAAATAGAAAGTTTCCATAATTAGATTTAAGCTGGTTAAATAAGCTAAGTATAAAAGCCTAAGTGTTTTTCTGATTATTTTCTAAGTCATAATGATATAATGTATAGTTTATTAATTATTTCATGTAATTTAAATAAACTATAGGTTAAAAGTATTTAATTAAAATATATCATGTTTTTAATTAAATAAAGTTCAATACTTAGGTTAAAACATGTATTGTTATTTATTAGTAATATAACCTAACTCATGTTAATTAATTAGTTATAACCATGGTTTTTAAATAATTAATTAATTATAAGTCTAGGAAATATAAAATACTTAGGTTAATAATTTCATGATCTAATAATAATATAACCTAAGTCATGTTTATTAAATTAACCATGTCATATTATTAATTTAATTTTAACATATGATTATAAAAAAAATAATCTTAACATAAACCGTGAACCGGATCTTGACTAGAAACCATGAACCGGACATGAAATCGAAACCATACCCCGAACCACTTCGGGGTTCCCTTTGTTTTGCTGCTGCCGTGGGACCCACACCACCCAACCGGGACCATATGGTCTCGGTGGTGGTTTATTAGCCAAACCGAGACCTCCTTGGGGTTCGGTTTAGGCGCCGGCCAAACAAACACCCCTAAAAACAACCTTTTTGATTTACCCAATAACCATTTTCATGATTGATTTATGTTTTTAATTAGGTTTTTAAAAACATCATGTTCTTAATTATTTTATTAGATCAAATCAAAAAGAAAAGGATTAAAAGAATATACCGAATGCGTGGATCTAAACAAGGATGAACAAACACGAACACTTGCACCAAAACCAAGATCAAAAATCAAACTAACACCCCCCCTTGGTGTGTTCATATGCAGCGGCCAAAAAAAGAAAAAGAGGAGAAGGAGAAAATTTTTTAGGTTTTTGTTTAATCTTCTGTAAAATGAAAAATGACTAGCAAAATTTACCTTAACCCCTTATTAGTAAGTTTTGAGATGGGCTTGGCCCATCTCCTTAATGTTGCCGCGCGTAGGGGCCCCACATGGGGTACCCGTACCGTTTTCCGTGTCTCGTTGTTTAAGTGTTCGTTCGTGTTTAATTGTGTTCGTGTTTACTGTGTTCTCGTTAAATATTTACCGTGACCTAATATATTTATTCACGCTCGTAACAAATATATATACGTAATTAATATTAGTCCGTGATTTAATTACGTTCATGATTTCATGATCGCATGTTCGTGATTAATTATTGTTAAATAATTATTGCGTGTTCGTGCGTAGTAAATACTTATCGTGTTCTAACACGTACGTAATACGTAAAATCTAACACGTAATCGTAATCATGCTATAATAGGAAAGTTTTAATCTAGTACGTACGATCTTAAGGGTACTATTCATGGTAAAAGCATGCGGGTTTTACAACTCTTCCCCCCTAAAAAGAATAATTCGTCCCCGAATTATAGATAAAGTAAACTGAAAAAGAAGAACATACCCGAATTCAAAATATGAAATGAGGGTAAGAAGCCCGGATAGACTCCCCTGTTTCCCAAGTGGCTTCCCGCTCGGTATGATCCCTCCAAAGGATTTTGACGAATGGAATCGTCTTCCTTCTCATGACTCGTTCTTGTCTGTCAAGAACTCGTTCGGGTTCTTCTATGAAAGTGAGATCTTCACGTATCTGTTCTAGTGGATACTGAACCATGTGAAGGGGATGATACGGGTACCCTCTGAGTAAGGACACATGAAACACATTGTGTACATGCGAAAGTTGCGGAGGTAACGCTAACCGGTAAGATACTCCACCGACTCGTTCAATGATATCAAACGGTCCGATGAAACAAGGACTGAGGTTCCCTTTAATCCCGAAGCGTCTAACACCACGTGTCGGCGAAACCTGAAGAAAGACTGATCTCCTACGTTACAATGTATGTCCCTACGATGCTTATCGGTGTAGCTTTTCTGACGTGACCGTGCTTCCTGAAGTTTCTGCTTAGCTACTGCGATCTTTTCATTAGTCATCTCTATGATTTCTGGTCCTTCAAGTGTTCGCTCGCCAACCTGATCCCAGCAGATTGGGGCGTGACAATTCCTGCCATACAACATCTCGAAAGGAGCACACTTGATACTTGCGTGCCAACTGTTGTTGTATGCAAACTCCACCAAACAGATGTAATCGTCCCAATCACCCGTCCATTCCAACGCACATGACCTCAACATGTCTTCCAATGTCTGAATCGTTCGTTCTGACTGTCCGTCCGTTTGAGGATGAAAAGCCGTGCTAAGCTTAAGTTGTGTACCCCAAGCTTTCTGCAGACTCTTCCAAAAGCGCGAAGTGATTCAAGGATCTCTGTCTAAGACGATGCTGGATGGTGCACCGTGGAGTCTCATGATTTCTCTTCTATACGTATCGGCGAGTTTACTTACCGGATCTTCCTTGCGGATCGGTAAGAAATGAGCTGATTTGGTAAGTCGATCTACGATAACCCAAACTGCATCGTGCTTCCTCTTGGTAGGCGGAAGACCAGTAACAAAATCCATGGTGATTTTGTCCCACTTCCACTCTGGAATATCTAACGGTTGAAGGAGACCGCCAGATCGCTGATGCTCGATCTTAACCTGCTGGAAGGTAAGACATTTGGAGACATAAGTGGCCACATCCTGTTTCATACCACTCCACCAAAAGTATTGCTTGATGTCATGGTACATCTTAGTCGAACCAGGATGTATAGAGAATGGGGAGTTATGAGCTTCAGCTAACAAGGCTTCCCGGAGTGCTTGGTCATCAGGAACACAAAGTCTCGTGCCCTGCCATACAATACCATCTGCATCTACTCTGAATTCCGTCTGTTTCTCCAAATTCTGTACTATCGCCCAGATTTCTCCATCATCTTTCTGAGCTTCCTTGATCTTAGAGAGTAACTCGGGTTCTACTCTAAGATTAGCCCAGTAACCGTACTTTCCACGTACCAAGATCTCGATGTCTAGTCGCTCCAATTCTCTTATGATTTCCTCCTCAATTTCAATGCCGTTGATCATTCCAGACTTCCTGCTAAGAGCATCTGCTACTACATTTGCCTTTCCGGGATGATACTGTAGATTAATGTCATAATCCTTCAACAGCTCTAACCATCTCCTCTACCTCATGTTCAATTCACGTTGAGTGAAGATATACTTCAAGATCTTGTGGTCTGTGAAAATGTCACATGATTCTCCATACAAATAGTGCCTCCATATCTTCCATGCAAACACGACTGCAGCAAGTTCCAAGTCATGCGTAGGGTAATTTTCTGCATAAGGCTTAAGCTGCCGTGAAGCGTACGCGATCACCTTCCCATGTTGCATGAGAACACATCCAAGTCCCTTCCCCGATGCATCACTGTAGATTTGAAATCCACCCGTACCAGATGGGAGAGTAAGAATAGGTGCAGATACTAGCTTCTGCTTCAGGTCTTCAAAGATCTTCTCTCGTTCTTCAGTCAAGACGAATTTCTCCCCTTTTCGCATCAGTTTGGTCAATGGTAGTGCTAAGCGGGAAAAGTTCTCCACGAACCTACGGTAATAGCCAGCTAAGCCTAAGAAACTGCGGACTTCCGTCGCTGATGTCGGCCTTGGCCACTTAGTAATGGCCTCAACCTTCGCTGGATCCATAGTGATTCCTTCTGCTGATACAATGTGACCTAAGAATGCCACCTTGTCTAACCAGAACTCACACTTGGAGAATTTAGCATACAGCTGCTTCTGGCAAAGAATCTGTAGTACTGTACGAAGATGGTCTTCGTGTTCTTCCTTGGACTTTGAGAAAATCAGGATGTCATCGATGAAGACAATGACGAACTTGTCTAGAAATTCATGGAAGATTCTGTTCATCAAATCCATGAACACTGCTGGAGCATTTGTTAGGCCAAATGGCATAACTACAAACTCGTAGTGGCCATAGCGGGTACGAAAAGCAGTCTTGGCGATGTCCTACTCCTTAACCCGTAGCTGATGGTAGCCTGACCTAAGATCAATCTTGGAGAAGTGTTTGCCCCCTTGGAGTTGGTTAAACAGATCGTCTATACGTGGCAGTGGATACCTATTCTGGATAGTAATCTTGTTGAGCTCGCGATAGTCTATGCCAAGACGCATACTGCCATCCTTCTTCTTAACAAACAAGACCGGTGCGCCCCATGGAGATGCGCTCGATCGAATGAAACCTCGTTCAAGAAGTTCTTGCAGTTGATCCTTCAGCTTCTTCAGCTCTCTGGGAGCCATGCGATAAGGAGCCTTCGAGATTGGTTCAACTCCTTGAATAAGCTCGAAACTGAATTCCACTTCTCGTGCAGGTGGTATGCCCGAAAGTTCTGCTGGAAAAACATCTTGGAATTCCGACACTATAGGTTGATCCTGAATTGATGGAAATTCAGCATCCATGTCGTGAACCGTAGCTAGATAACCCTCGCAGCCATGTGACAGTAGTGCACGCGCTTGCAAGGTAGATATGATTTGTACAGACCGTCCGGGTATGAACCCGTTATGAATGTACTCTGGTGCATTAACATCACCGAAGATACCTCGATATGAATGGCAGTCTATGGTAGCATGATGCTTGGATAGCCAATCCATGCCCAAAATCATGTCGAAGTCATTCATGTCCAGCGGAAGTGCGTCAACAGGTCGAACCTTATCGTCAAATTCTAGGGGAAGACTCTTGTATACATGGGTGATTAATACAGAGTCCCTCAAAGGCGTGGAAATATAAGCCTATTCTCTAGTGGCATGGGGAGCATCCTAATGTTCTTAGCATAAGCAGTAGAAATAAGCGAGTGAGTAGCACCCGTATCGAAAAGAACACATGCAGCTTGACCATACATATACAAGATTCCAGTGATGGTACCTGTAGACTTGTTGGCCTGGTCTCGAGATGTCGTGTAGACACGCCCAGTGGTAGGAGGCGGCTTGGAATCAGCATGTCCCGATGTACCCTCCATCTCGCCCTTTCGGCAATCCTTCATGATATGGCCAGGAAGACCACACTTGAAGCATGCGTTAGTGTTATGACGACATGGCCTTGGGTACCTATGGTGGCAAGTAGATCAAAGAGGATGAGTAAATCCTCCAGCAGGTGCTCTGGCTGGCTGGGAACCTGATAAAACATTTTACATAAGACATGATAATAGGGTACAAAGGACAATGCGGATAATTGTAAGATTGAATACTAGTGATAGCTGGACGGCTAGGCTGTGAACCTCTCTGGTTCTGTCCCCTACCGTTTCCATGGTTCCTGGTAGAAGTTTTGCTAAAGTGTCAGAATATGAGTTTTAACATGAAATCATAAGAAAATGCGTAAATTTAGGACCTGCTGCTGTTGGAGTGTCCAGCGTTGTTATGGTAATTATCATTACCGCCACGCCTATCCGTAGCAGAACGGTCGTTAGTCTGACCGTTTCCCTTGGGCTGATGAGGCTGCTGCTGAGTAGCTGGCTGAGACCGGTCCCCAGTTTTCTGCCTGGAAGATACATTTAAAGAGATGAATATTTGACATATATAGAAAGAATACGGATTGATCACCTCTTGAATACGAATGTTTACCTCTTGTCGGGTCTCTCAGCTTCCCCGAACTCATCTCTCTCCTGCAGCATCTCCAGCTTACGTGCTGCATCGGCCACTTGTGCTACAGTGTTGAACGTAACACACACCAGATTGTTTGCGACCGATGTGCGAAGAGCCCACCTAAAGTGGTGTGCCTGCTCTTCAGGAGTACCTGCTGCCGCACCAAGGAAACCAGCTAAGCTAAGAAAGCGCTGCATAAACTCGTTGATATTCTCCCCAGCTCTCTGTCGGATCCCATGGTACTCTCTCTTTAGCTTGTCTTGCTCAGCCTTGGGAAAGAACTGCTCCATCACCCTGTCCTTGAACTGAGCCCAAGTCAAACCAGTAACCCACTCGTCACCTCCCTCAGACTGCATCAACGCTAACCACCAATTTAGCACATCGCCTTCGAACCGATATCATGCCAACCTCACTTTGTACGCGGAGTCGCAGCCCATAGCATTGAAAATCTTCTTGATGTGAGCCAACAAGCTTTCAGCATCACTGGGGCTATCTGTTTTCTCAAAAGCTCGAGGACGGAGCTTGTTGAATCTCTCCAGCCATACTGCTAATGTCACTGGAGGATGAAGAGGAGGTGCCTGATTATGCTGCTGATTGTTGGCAGCTTGAACCTCAGCCCTGATGTCGTTCCCCAGTTGAGGAAACAAAGCCTGCATTGTAGCTTGGATTGCAGCATTGAGCTGTTCCTGTTCGCGTGTGAGAACCATCTGACAGTATAACATAAAACATATGATTAAACAGATCAAAACATAATATATATATATATATATATATATGAAAAAAATTTATACCAAAATTTCAAGAGAAAAATTTTATGCAAGAAAATGTTTGTGTATGAATGCATGATGCAGTTTTATGAAAACTTTTGTATGCTCGAGAGTGAACGCCTATGGTCAGTTCACCCAAAATAAAAGACATGGCAAGGGGACGCCTATGGGTCGGTCCCAAATTTAAAAGTTTCGATAAAACACATGCGACTAAATAGGGCCAGTCCTGTACCAACCATTACTTAGTCATAAACCTGCGACAATGACATGTATATGTATGCATAAAAATGATGAATGCATGAAAAACGACTGTCAGTTATAGGAAGACCGTAGTGACTACCTGATAACTAGCCTTTACTCAGGTTAAAAATATTCGTTGTACCAATCTCTTCGAATTGAAAAACTTATGTTAAATGTGTGACTCTGTTTTATTTTTTGTGGAAACAAAGATGTGTCGTTGTAGTGTTTAGAATTAAAAGGTGCAAAGCAATTAAAGTAAATGGGCTCTTAAATTAATCTAAGTCTAATTAAAATAAAGGTGCAAGTATTTAAAAACGTGACTGAAATTAAAGGGGCACTAAAGAAAATGACGTAAACTTAAATCTATCTAAGGCAAACTTAAAGTGCGACTAAAACTAAGGCAAGTCTAAAATAAAACTAAGGCAAATAATCTTAAAGTGCAATTAAATAAAAGGCAGGAAAAATAAAGCTTGAAAATAAAAATCAAAGACAAAGGCTAATAAGAACCTGAATTCAGCTCATTTGGAATAAACCTTCGTTTGGAATAATCACTCGTCCTAAATGTCACCTTTGGTTGAAATGATTCTTCTTCACTTGGAATATGACCAAAATCCTTGATCCGGAACAAGTTGGTCTGAATATGTCACTTATCCAAAACAATGCTTCGTTCGGAACTTACTGATTCGGAACTTGTAAATTCTGCCTTGATTCGGAAGTATTAGGTCACCCCTTGATTCGGAAGTTTCCGAATGAAGTCCTTTGATTCGGAAGTCTAGAACTTCCGAATGAACCTTTCTTGAGTCGGAAGATGACCCTTGATCCGGAACTTTGAGAAGTTCCGAATGAATCCTTGACTCGGAAGTTTATGACTTCCGAATGAAAAGCCTTGATTCAGAACTTGGTCCTTGATTCGGAACTTTGAGTTGATTCGGAACTTTTGAGAAGTTCCAAATGAAACCCTTGGTTCGGAACTTTGGAGTTCCGAATGAATTCCTTTGGTTCGGAAGTTTTCACTTCGTCCGGAACTTTGAAAGTTCCGGATGAACAAGCTTGGTTCGGAACTTTTTGAGAAGTTCCGGATGAAACCTTGATTCGGAACTTTAGAAGTTCCGAATGAACACTTTCCTCCTTCTTGGTTCGGAACTTTTCCTGGAAAGATCAGAAACAAGCAAACACCCCCGAAGAACAAGGAAATACAGTAATAGCAGATATAACCAAAAATCAATCAAATAAACACAAACGATCTAAACTAAACAGTAACAAGATCAATAGATAACATAAACAAACAATTTAAAACATGAAATCAAACAACTTTAACCAAAATAATCAAACATCACTTGGATCAAAATAAAAGCATGAACATGAACATAACATAAACACATGAATCAAAGAATAAGAAAGGTAGATAAGAGATTGACAAGATAAAATAAAGATTTGACAAAAATTAAAATGAAAACTTACTTGGAATTAAATGGTAATTAAGGTGCATAACATGAATTTAAATTGACAAGAAAAGTAAATGACAAGTATTTAAATGGTGGAAGGTCTAATTGTCACCATTAGCCAACAAAATGAAAAATGACTAATCCTAAACTATTTATAGGGGAGGATTAAGGAAGCTTCCTCCCCTCTTTCCTTTTCTCTTAATTGCATAATTAAGTCCCTCTTTCTTTTAATCTTCATTAATTGCGTACTTTGTCCTTTTCTTCTAATCTTCTTTAATCTTGGACTTAAGGGACTTTTGACTTCGGGATTTCTTTTGAACTCGTCTTTAAATTCTTCAATAAAATAGACTTTAATTCTTCGGCTTTTGATAAACTTCCGTCTTTTGACTTTTTCTTCGATAAATCTTCAGAATTGGTCGTGGACTTCCGTTCTTTTTGCACTCTTGACTTCTTGACTTCGTCTTTCATCCTTTTCTTCAATAAAAGTCCATAAATGCCCGTGAATGTCCGTGTTTTCTCCATTTTTCACCTTTTCATCCTAAATCACAACAAAAACACAAACCACGCATAATTCCGACATAAAAGACATAAAATACACGTTTTGGTCCGGTTATTATTGTAATTAAGTGGTAGAAAAGATGGGTGTTTACACACCTATCAAATCCCCTACACTTGACCATTGCAATGTCCTCATGCAATGCATTAGTTACAAAGCAAGATTACACTTTTCATCATAATCAATCCACGTTGGCCTTTATTAAAGAGATAGAAAATTAAAAACATACAAAATAAAGAAATCAAAAGCATACCTTGGGTTTTGAAAATGTTATGAATAATCATCATCCTCAAGTTTTCACTTTCTCCAAACCAAGCTTAAAAACGAGATCATTGTTATTATAAGTTAGTAAACTAACACGAACTCATGTGGGCCAATTACTCACTTAGACTCCCTTATTCCTAGGTGTATCTCTTATATTTCATTATTGTCTAGAATGATCACGAGGATGCATTGTTTGACTTATTTCGATAGTTAGTCTGAAAATAAAGTGCACGATTTAATCAATAGTTAGCTAAAGGACCAAATCTTTTAAAACTGCTTCTCGGGACCTCATAAAGTTCATATCTTGGCATAACTCGCTTCGCGATTTGAGACCTTTCTCGGACCGATATTTGGCAGCGACTTCATACTTCAAATCTTGAGAGACGTTCATGAAATAATGGTCTTCCCTTCATAATAGGAATTCTTCACTTTGAAGTTTTGAGAGATTCATACTTGGACCACGAATTCTTCATTTTTCTCCAATCTTTATTTTGGACTTTGATATACAACAATCCGCCTCCTTTTATGACTTGGATCTATTTATCCTCATACCTTGTTAGGGTCTTTTCGGATACACTTCTCCATGACTTTTGGGGAGTTTTGCTTAACGTCGTGTGCCTTGTTAGGGCCTTTTCGGACTCGCCAATTTTCGCGTCCCGCTTCAATAAGTTATGCCTTGGCTATGAACTCTAATCCATACCGAGCAACTTTTAAACGATCTGGGGCTAGAAGCTAAGTAACTTTTCAAATCGTACAACCTTATTTATTAGCAGATAAATTATTAGCAAGCGATGGGAGAATAGGCTTATAATTAACTCACATAAATTCACGAAAGAATACCGAACTTATAATTGGCTCTATCATCTCTCGTTCTCCACAGTTTAAAATCTCAAGTAATGAGACTCGTGGATGCTTAGCCTACTAAATCAAAGTTTTGGGTTTTCGAGTCGCCTATAGGATCTTGCAAATTCTTAGACTCTTTCAAGTTTAGAAATCGCATCTTAAAGTTCCCTTGATAAACGACTCTCTAGGATCAATTATAGGAACTTGCGAAAAGTTCTTGTTCTTAACCCGTGAGAGTTAAGACTTTCGCGTTTTATAGCTCCCTATATAAAAGCCTAGCAAAACTTGACTTAAACACGTTAAGGATACTAGCTAGAGTAAACTTGGATTGAGTCAAAAGATACACAACGTTTAAGAATTAAAACCACTTATTAAAAGATTTATTCTAGCAAAGAAAGAAAATAGCTATACAAAAGGGAAAAATTAATAGGCCAAAATAGATCAAAAATTTTGAAAAATGTCGAAAAATTGATTTTCCGGTTAAAATGAGGACAAATACAAGGAAAAGGCCACTTAACTTCGATAGAAGTCCCCCTACACTTAAGATAAACATTTTCCTCAATGTTTAAGCATGTGGGAGTAAACTCCCCTACACTTAGGACATTGTGCACTTTGTTTAAATCTTGCTAAGGAAAAGACAACTAAAGAGATTCCTATTTTAATATTGAGAAAATATAAAATAGTGAATCGAAAAGAGTTTAGGATAGAACCGGGATGAAGTAGAACACGGAATCACGGGTCGTCAAGAATCATCAAGAGTGGATCATTGAAGCTCGAATCCCTGATTAAGAAGTGAGGAGAGGAAATAGCAATCCAACGGGTCCCCCTACACTTATGGTAAAGAAAGCGAAAGGATAGATGCATGGGTTGCCTCCCAAGAAGCGCTTGATTTTTGTTAACCGAGTCATTAGCCTGACTCGACCTTGATCATCAACGGAAGTAGCATGAAACATATCCACCAGGATCAAAGACATAGTTTTCATCCATCAATAAGCAAGAGCTTAAGGCGAACAAGGCAAGCCAAAAGAGCAGTGGCAAGGTTCCCTTAAGCAGCGATGGAGCATGGTGGAAGCAAGTATGGTGTGGTGCAAGCATGGCTTCATTAGTTCCAAAGATTTTTCCTTTTATTTCATCAGATGGATACTGAGATGGCTTAAAGACTTCAATACCGGGGTCGAACACCTTTTCCTTTAAGGGAAAATAGCACTCAGGCTCAGCCGAGTGTGAAGAAGATCCACAAAGAAGCACAACCTCGTCCTCAGAAGTGGGACAAAGAGGTGTCAAATCATAAGTGCAACGGATTTCGGTGTCGACCGGTTTCTTCTCCTTTGTCAAAATGCTCTTCAAATCCAAAGTAGGATCAAGGCGATAATCTTCAAAGTCCAAAGGAGGAGCATCACTCTCATGAGGGAAGTATGTGTTGAGAAATTCAGAGAAATCTTCCTCAAATGAATAATCGTCCAAAGTAGGATCGAGTGATGGCGGAGGATCTTCATCATGTGAAGAATCGCTCGATAGAGTATCAGCCTCATCGAAATCATCGAATGTGGGTAGCTCGGGATACTCAGAAGTGCAATCAAAATCATCCGAATCTGAGCTAGAATCATCATCATCATAAGCATCGAAGACCGGTTGAGAATCATAAATGGGCGAAGCGTCCAAAGTAGGGGAAGAATCATCCACATCATCTTCAAAGAGTGGATTATCAGTGGAAGACTCGAATAAAGGATTATCGTAGACGGTAAAGTCATCGAGCACATTTATCATATTCACTGATTCTCGGCCTCCAAAGGATTTGCCTGTAAGCTTCCCCATTTTAAAAACTTTAGAATCATCCCCGACTCTTAAGATTAACTCACCTTCGGCGACATCTACTAAAGCACGTCCGGTTCTCAAAAATGGCCGACCAAGTATTAAAGGAATACGAGGGTCCATTTCATAATCAACTACGACAAAATCGACCGGGAAAGTAAATGTGCCAACTTTGATGAACACGTCTTCGGCTATACCAACGGGGTAAGCGAGAGTGCGGTTTGCAAGTTCGAGAGTCATCTTTGTTGGAATGAGGTCGGGAAATGATAGTGTTTTCCAAACACTCAGTGGCATCAAATTAATACTAGCCCCGAGATCAGCAAGGGCAGTAAATTCTTCAGTTTTGTTGAACACGCAAGGCAACACAAAACGACCGGGATCTCCAAGTTTTTCCGGAAGTTCTCTAAGAAGGACTGCAGAGCAGTTTTCATTTAATCGTGTGTTGGCGAGTTCAATCAACTTCTCCTTCTTGCTAAGCAATTCCTTGAATGCTTTGACAAATTTCGGCATGTGGCAAAGTGCTTCAACAAGGCTAATGTTGATGGTCATTTTAGATAGCATATCCACATATTTCGATACTTGACAGTCATTCTTGGTTAGCTCGTTGGTCTTGCCTATGCGAGAAGGGTATGGGATTCTGGGTTGATAAGGGTTGGGTGAAGGTGTAGTCGGTGAAGGTTGTGATGTTGAAGGGTCCTTCCGAGATACATCGTCATGACGAGGCGGAGACGGTAATGGTGTACTAGCACTAAGTGTAAGAGGAGTAGGGATATATGGTGGTGGAGGATGTGTAGATGATGGTGGTGAGTCAGGTGGATTGACAATGGTAATTCCACTACGCTAGTTATAGCACTCACATTAGCTCGTGGATTGGTGACGGTGTTTGAAGGTAGAGAACCCGAAGAAGAAGAAGGTTGAGCTTCGGGCAAGAAACTAGCCAACATATTCTTTAATTCAGTTGTTTGAGTGACGAAGGAGGATTGAAGATTATCACGAACCTCGGTTCTGATGTCATTTCCTTGCTTCAAGATATCTCCTTTCAAATTGATTATTTGGCTTTGTAGATTCTTGATTTGCTCACCTTGAGTTCTCATGATGGTGTCAACATCGGGATTAATGGGTGGGTGTTGTTGGGTGGGTGGTTGATAAGGGTTAGAAGCACGAGGTGGGATTTGGTCGCTTCTATTGTAGTTGTTGGCGGGATTTTGGTTTTGAGGAGAAAAACCGGGTGAAAGGTAATTGTTGGAACGGTAGCTCAGCAGGTTTCTATCCCCTTGTTGTCTAGCTTGGTAATTTTCCGGTGAATAATTACCGTAAGCTGCATACACATTTTCCGGATTTCCTTGTGTCGAAGGACAATCGGTGTATGAGTGAGGACCGCCACATGTTTCACAAGGATTAGAGACTGCTTTAACTTGTTGTTGTTGTTGGTTTGAAGCGAGAAGCGTAATACTTTTGCTCATTTCAGCCATCATGCGGGTGAGTTCGGTCATCTCAGGGTTTGCTGAGGTTGAGGAAACATTGACTCTCGGGTTGTTCCTAGAAGAAGCAGAGGAATCCTAGTTCTTGTGGTGAGTAGTCATGTTCTCAATTAACTCTCTACACTCCTCGGGTCTCCTTTTCATGAATGTGCCACCGGCGGCTGCATTGATCGTATCACGATCTCGAAAAGTCAAACCGTTGTAGAAAGTATCAATCAATGTGACGGGAAGCATGTTGTGGTTTGGACAACGGTCGATCAAGACATTATATCTCTCCCAAGCGTCAAAAAGAGATTCATCAGGGTCTTGCATGAAACCGCTGATCTGATTGCGAAGGCTTGTGACCATGGATGGTGGAAAGTAGCGCGATAGAAAGCGTTGAGTCATATCATCCCAAGTGTGAATAGAATTCTTCGGGAGACGATCAAACCATTTCTCGGCATAATGCGATAAAGTATGTGGGAAGAGTTGTAGGCGGAGTACATCCATTGTGGCACCAGGCAACTTCATGCTTTGGGTGATTGTAATGAACTTGTCGAGGTGTTTGTTGGCATCATCATCAGGCAATCCTCTAAATGGGTTTGTTTGTACTTGCTGAATCATGTGGTGCTTCAACGAAAACTCAGGAGCGTTGATTTGCATCGGCGCAATCGGTCCTCCTCGTCCAAACATGGTTGGTTGACAAAGTTCCTCCATGGTCCGAAGATCGGGCTGTGGAAGAGCATTGTTGTTATTATTATTGAGGTTCGGTGGGATGTTGTTGTTAACACCTGCCATATCTAAATCTTCTTGAGGCTCGGGCTCTTGATAATTAGAAGATCTAGTACGCATACACCTGAAAATGCAAAAGAAAACAAAACCAAACACAAAGACAATATATATACACAATAAAGATAAAATCTTTTTGGATTTTTGAGATTTTTAATTTTTATGGATTTTTATCAATTTTTAATTTTTATGGTTTTTTGAATTTTTTATGCAAGAAAGGTAACGCTCACACGTGAACGGATCCCAAAAAGCAACGTGTCCCTCACAGAAAACTGTTGATCTTAACGAAAAGAGCCGGCAGCAGCGCCATTTGATAACTAGCCTTTACTCAGGTTAAAAATATTCGTTGTACCAATCTCTTCGAATTGAAAAACTTATGTTAAATGTGTGACTCTGTTTTATTTTTGGTGGAAACAAAGATGTGTCGTTGTAGTGTTTAGAATTAAAAGGTGCAAAGCAATTAAAGTAAATGGGCTCTTAAAGTAATCTAAGTCTAATTAAAATAAAGGTGCAAGTATTTAAAAACGTGATTGAAATTAAAGGGGCACTAAAGAAAATGACGTAAACTTAAATCTATCTAAGGCAAACTTAAAGTGTGACTAAAACTAAGGCAAGTCTAAAATAAAACTAAGGCAAATAATCTTAAAGTGCAATTAAATAAAAGGTAGGAAAAATAAAGCTTGAAAATAAAAATCAAAGACAAAGGCTAATAAGAACCTGAATTCAGCTCATTTGGAATAAACCTTCGTTTGGAATAATCACTCGTCCTAAATGTCACCTTTGGTTGAAATGATTCTTCTTCACTTGGAATATTACCAAAATCCTTGATCCGGAACAAGTTGGTCTGAATATGTCACTTATCCAAAACAATGCTTCGTTCGGAACTTACTGATTCGGAACTTGTAAATTCTGCCTTGATTCGGAAGTATTAGGTCACCCCTTGATTCGGAAGTTTCCGAATGAAGTCCTTTGATTCGGAAGTTTAGAACTTCCGAATGAACCTTTCTTGAGTCGGAAGATGACCCTTGATACGGAACTTTGAGAAGTTCCGAATGAATCCTTGACTCGGAAGTTTATGACTTCCGAATGAAAAGCCTTGATTCGGAACTTGGTCCTTGATTCGGAACTTTGAGTTGATTCGGAACTTTTGAGAAGTTCCGAATGAAACCCTTGGTTCGGAACTTTGGAGTTCCGAATGAATTCCTTTGGTTCGGAAGTTTTCACTTCGTCCGGAACTTTGAAAGTTCCGGATGAACAAGCTTGGTTCGGAACTTTTTGAGAAGTTCCGGATGAAACCTTGATTCGGAACTTTAGAAGTTCCGAATGAACACTTTCCTCCTTCTTGGTTCGGAACTTTTCCTGGAAAGATCAGAAACAAGCAAACACCCCCGAAGAACAAGGAAATACAGTAATAGCAGATATAACCAAAAATCAATCAAATAAACACAAACGATCTAAACTAAACAGTAACGAGATCAATAGATAACATAAACAAACAATTTAAAAAATGAAATCAAACAACTTTAACCAAAATAATCAAACACCACTTGGATCAAAATAAAAGCATGAACATGAACATAACATAAACACATGAATCAAAGAATAAGAAAGGTAGATAAGAGATTGACAAGATAAAATAAAGATTTGACAAGAATTAAAATGAAAACTTACTTGGAATTAAATGGTAATTAAGGTGCATAACATGAATTTAAATTGACAAGAAAAGTAAATGACAAGTATTTAAATGGTGGAAGGTCTAATTGTCACCATTAGCCAACAAAATGAAAAATGACTAATCCTAAACTATTTATAGGGGAGGATTAAGGAAGCTTCCTCCCCTCATTCCTTTTCTCTTAATTGCATAATTAAGTCTCTCCTTCTTTTAATCTTCATTATTTGTGTACTTAGTCCTTTTCTTCTAATCTTCTTTAATCTTGGACTTAAGGGACTTTTGACTTCGGGATTTCTTTTGAACTCGTCTTTAAATTCTTCAATAAAATAGACTTGAATTCTTCGGCTTTTGATAATCTTCCGTCTTTTGACTTTTTCTTCGATAAATCTTCAGAATTTGTCGTGGACTTCCGTTCTTTTTGCACTCTTGACTTCTTGACTTCGTCTTTCATCCTTTTCTTCAATAAAAGTCCATAAATGCCCGTGAATGTCCGTGTTTTCTCCATTTTTCACCTTTTCATCCTAAATCACAACAAAAACACAAACCACGCATAATTCCGACATAAAAGACATAAAATACACGTTTTGGTCCGGTTATTATTGTAATTAAGTGGTAGAAAAGATGGGTGTTTACACACCTATCACTACCCACTAATCACAGGTCATATTTTGAGAGCCTACAGGTCGAAGCCTTGGCTCTGATACCATAATTGTAACACCCCATTTTGATAATGGAATGTCACGCGTAATTATGGCGTGTCATCAAAGCATACAAGAAAAAATGTCTAAACATTACATGACCATAAAAGGAAAATACCAGAATCAAACATCGGTAGTCCAAAAGTAAAGATCATCACACACAAACATAAGTACTAAACAATGTCCCTAGCAAGTGTATCAGAGGAAAAATAATGCATAAAGTAAAGAAAGGCTAGAAAGCTTCCAGTCCATATGCACGTACGCTTAAAGTCTACGAGCGTCCCTGAGTACCTGCCGTTTTGGGAACATAGAAAAGGAAACGGCTAAGCAATACGCTCAGTGCACGGATGTACAATAAAGCATGAGTAGGATAAGCATATAACATATAACAGCGGTAGAACTAAGTCCCGAGTAACCTGGTTAAGTCTTGATAAAACTGGTTTTATAGTTTGAAAAGCCTTATGTTTATCTTATAAAAACTGTTTAACATGTTCTACCATTAGCCAATATAGGTCATGAAAATACACCGTGCATGAATACTTGGAGGGGTGACCTCATCATGCAAATTAGAGGGGCTACCTCTAACTTAATATACTAGTTTGGGTAGGAGGGATCAGCGCCTTGTGAAGGATGCAAGGCACACACCACATTCACACTGAGTAATATGCTGAAAAACATGTAACTAGGATGCACCCAAACGCTCCACATGATAAATATAATAATATGGCCAAAAGTTGAAGGGACGCCACGAGTAATCACTCCGTCGTGGTGAAGTCATAACATCAGTGCCTCTAATGTTATGGTTATGGTACCTCCATAACTAGGTGAAACTGATCATGCATGTATATGGCTATAGGTATTCTAAATTAAACATAAGCAAGTCAAACATATAAACTTATACTACGGGAGAACATTTGGCTGCATACGGGGAATCCTAATAAGGAAAGAATGTCCATACTGAAAGGAGGGGAATCCGTACCTTATGTCCAGTGAACGAAGAAGATGAACTGAGGATAATCCTACTTCGGTATCACTAATGCTACATAAATACATACATGAATAAGTATCTGCTTACTAAATACGTAACTGGTTTTATGTCATGTCTTAGCTTATTTTATATGTTCATATCATGTTTTACTGTTTAAAGCCTTAAACTGTGTTTATCTTATATTCTGATTAAGTATTTCTGGTATTTCATGTATTATTATACTTACTGTGTAATAATAAGTAACTTTCCAAAAATAGCAGGTTTCCTAAAATAGAACGTTTCCAAAAATAGAAAGTTTCCAAAAATAGAAAGTTACCAAAAAAAGAAAGTTTCCAAAAATAGAAAGTTTCCAAAAATAGAAAGTTAGCAAAATAGATCAGCTGCCTTAATTAAATAAGTTTCTATAAATAGATTAGCTGCCTTAATTAAATAAGTTTCTAAAAATAGAAAGTTTCCATAAATAGATTAGCTGCCTTAATTAAATAAGTTTCTAAAAACAGAAAGTTTCCATAATTAGATTTAAGCTGGTTAAATAAGCTAAGTATATAAGCCTAAGTGTTTTTCTGATTATTTTCTAAGTCATAATGATATAATGTATAGTTTATTAATTATTTCATGTAATTTAAGTAAACTATAGGTTAAAAGTATTTAACTGAAATATATCATGTTTTTAATTAAATAAAGTTCAATACTTAGGTTAAAACATATATTATTATTTATTAATAATATAACCTAAGTCATGTTAATTAATTAATTATAACCATGGTTTTTAAATAATTAATTAATTATAAGTCTAGGAAATATAAAATACTTAGGTTAATAATTTCATGATCTAATAATTAAATATAACCTAAGTCATGTTTATTAAATTAACCATGTTATATTTATTAATTTAATTTTAACATATGATTATAAAAAATTAATCTTAACATAAACCGTGAACCAGATCTTGAATAGAAACCATGAACCGGACATGAAATCGACACCATACCCCGAACCACTTTGGGGTTCCCTTTTTTTTGCTGCCGCCGTGGGACCCACACCACCCAACCGGGACCATATGGTCTTGGTGGTGGTTTATTAGCCAAACCGAGACCCCTTGGGGTTCGGTTTAGGCGCCGGCCAAACAAACATCCCTAAAAACAACCTTTTTGATTTACCCAATAACCATTTTCATGATTGATTTATGTTTTTAATTAGGTTTTTAAAAACATCATGTTCTTAATTATTTTGTTAGATCAAATCAAAAAGAAAAGGATTAAAAGAATATACCGAATGCGTGGATCTAAACGAGGATGAACAAACACGAACACTTGCACCAAAACCAAGATCAAAAATCAAACAAACACCCCCTTGGTGTGTTTATATGCGGCGGCCAAAAAAAGAAAAAGAGGAGAAGGAGAAAACTTTTTAGGTTTTTGTTTAATCTTCTGTAAAATGAAAAATGACTAGCAAAATTTACCTTAACCCCTTCTTAGTAAGTTTTGAGATGGGCTTGGCCCATCTCTTTAATGTTGTCGCGGGTAGGGGCCCCACATGGGGTACCCGTACCGTTTTCCGTGTCTCGTTGTTTAAGTGTTCGTTCGTGTTTAATTGTGTTCGTGTTTAGTGTGTTCTCGTTAAATACTTACCGTGACCTAATATATTTATTCACGCTCGTAACAAATATATATACGTAATTAATATTAGTCCGTGATTTAGTTACGTTCATGATTTCATGACCGCATGTTTAATACACGGCTTTTAATACATAGATTTTGACACCCCGTATAAAAGTTAAAGTTCTTGTTCTCGATATCTTAACGAATTGATTTCTGGCTTAAAGTACGACTCAGTTGATTTTGGTAAAACAAATATTTTTGGTTGATTTTAAATTAAAACGTGTAAAGACTTAAAAGTAAATGACGTTAAAGTAAAATGCGTTAAAATAAATCTAAGTCTAATTAAAATTAAATGGTGCAATATTTAAGAAACGTGACGGAAAGTAAATTGATTAAACGAGTTAAAATAAAAACGTGACGAGAATTAAAATTTGACAAAGTATAAAAATGAGAACTTAAAAATTAAACAAAACGAAATAAGTGAAAAACAAGCCCCAATCGGAATATATTCCGATCAGACTCAATCGGAATGTACACAAACCTCTTAATCGGAATGTTGATCGGAACCTATCGGAATGCTGTCACCTCCGATCGGAATGATCAAACAACCCCAGATCGGAATGATGACTTACCTCTGATTGGAATGTGGAACAGACCCTGGTCGGAATGCTGAGCGGAACCCCTAATCGGAATATCGTCACTATACCTGATCGGAATACCACACAAACACCTCGATCGGAATGAGGAAAGGATCACCAATCGGAATGCTGTCACAACTCCAAATCGGAATACTCAAAACTCACCCTGATCGGAATACCAAAGCCCTCCAATCGGAATGTTGTAAACCCTTATCCGATCACCCCAATCGGAATGATAAACCCTTTTCCGATTTACCAGATCGGAATACGGTGAAAAGAAGGCAAAATAAGCTAAACAAATAAGCTATAACTCTAATAAGCACAAGTCTAAAATCCTAAACAAAACCGTATGAGAAAAAGCTAATAAGCTACAATTTAAAGACTTTTGAAACACGAAAAGAAAAAGGTTTATCAAAAACAAACTTTTATATAAAAATAACTTTTATAAAAACTTTACAAACTTAAAGATGAAAACAAATAAGCTACAAGAATCAATAATCCAAAACAATCAAAAGCATAAAAACACAATCTTTAATCAAATAAGCAAGATAATAAAAATGTAAACATAAAGATCAAGCAAGAAAGAAAGGTAGAATCAGAGATAAAAACAAGAAAATTAAAGAACACTTACTTGGAAATTAAAGGTATTAAAAGTGCAAGACAAGTATTTAAATTTGACATGTATTTAAAGAGCAAGTAAATAAAGATGGAAGAACTAGTGTCACTCTAGCCAACAAAAACTAATGAAATGAAAATGAGGGGTATTTATAGGAGATTAGGAAGATGGTTAGAGGAAGCTTCCTCTCCTCCTTCCTTTCTTCTTAATTGCATGATCAAGTCCTTAAGCTTCTTTAATCTTCTTAAATCTTCTTAATACTTGGACTTTGTTTTGGGATTTCTTTGAACTCGTCTTTTAATTCTTCAATAAATAAGACTCGAGTTCTTCGACTTTAAGTAAACTTCCGTCTTTTGACTTTTTCTTCGATAAATCTTCAGAATTGGTCTTGGACTTCCGTTCTTTTCGCACTCTTGACTTCTTGACTTCATCTTTCATCTTTTTCTTCAATAAAAGCCCGTAAATGCCGTGTTTTCTCCACTTTTCACAATTTTGTCCTAAATCACAACAAAAACACAAACCACGCATAATTCCGCCATAACAGACATAAAATACACGTTTTGGCTCGGTTATTATTGTAATTAAGTGGTAAAAAGGATGGGTGTTTACACACCTATCAATGTTCGTGGTTAATTATTGTTAAATAATTATTGCGTGTTCGTGCGTAGTAAATACTTATCGTGTTCTAACACGTACGTAATACGTAAAATCTTAATACGTAATCGTAATCATGCTATAATAGGAAAGTTTTAATCTAGTACGTACGATCTTAAGGGTAATATTCATGGTAAAAGCATGCGGGTTTTACAATGATTGTGTTGCTGTAAAGAAGAATGTGTATGGTTCCTTTATTTAAGAACCCTAAATCTGATCGTGATGCTGGTGGTTTGATCGTCTGATGTTTATGGCTGTTGTATCAGATTCGTGTTTGAAAACAAAGATCATGGCTGATTTGATCGACTCTCTTGTCATCGTTTTTCTGTTTGATTGATGTTATTTATAAACATTAGGGTTTTTTCTCAAATCCTATAATAATAATAACAGAAGATGGTGAACAATAATATTGCAAACAATCAAGCAACATGAATGAACATGTGAAGAATTTTTCCTTCACATGGCAGTACTGTTTAAAGTATATATTGTCGATCTGTTGATGGCTACATGAGAATGCTGCAATGGAAGAAAGTGCAACGTACCATTGGTGTAAGGCCCAAGGTACACATCTGTTTTGGCTTCAAGATTGATCACGTGGGCTGTTTGTATTATTCAGTTGTGGTCCACGTTATACTATTCAAGTGGACTTATGAGTAAAATACGTAGGCCAAGGAGTAAAACTAGCAAGTCAACGAAGGTAAATATTATGGTCAATAAAGGGGTGCTGTTTGTAAAAAGGTGCAAGTGGTGATCAAGTGAGTTATAGATTCATTGAAGGATTTGATTTTCCTTTTTATTGTCACGTGAGGACAAGAGATGCTATGGTCCCGTAGGTTGTTGCATAATTTTTGGAATATGGAGATGCTGCATTACGTGTCAATATTCAGTAGTTTTATTATGGTACGTTAATGCTGTTTTTATGGGAGTTATTTGATTAATAACCCTGCTTTATTAGGTGGATATATGGTTGCCTATCTTTAAGGGATAAAAAAACGTGATCATAGTTTGTGGGATTTGTAAGGTGAAGGATTTGTTTACAAGTGAACAGATGGTGTCAGTGGCTGAGCCGAGTCGCTGACAAGAATAAAACACACGCTCACGGAGAAGACGCTGATACGTTGTAATTTAGACGCTGACAGCGTATTGTCCGATATATGGTTTTTAAGCGCTGACACGAATCGTCCGATATCGGGCAGTACATACAGATGATATATTGGATGACTCGGGATCTCGGACAAAACTATCTGTTAAAATTTAATGGCTTGTTTTTGAAGATTGTGTTTGATACAATAAAGTTTTATTTGATTACGTGACAAGGCTAACCTTGCGGTTACGTACCGACTTGGATTAGAAGCAGAACGCCGATAGAGGCAGCGGTTGCATAAAAGAAGAGGATGATATTGTACTTAGATGATTTTCATTTCAAATTGGAGGTTTCGATGAAGGCGATTGATTATTGCTTCTTTGGTGTTGGAGTTGTTTTTCGCAGGTTTGTATTTTATCATATCTCAAAAGATTCTCCTCTCTTTTGGGATAACTTGCTCGTTCTTTTAATGGTTGGTGATGAAGACTTGTCTGAATCTAGCAATTAGGTGACATTGCTATCACTTGAAGGAGTTACATTATCGTGCTCAATGTCTCACAAAGGATGAGGATTTTGACAAGAGATCGAGGTCTGCTTATACTTTAACGTTTTCATATAAGTTCGACATCACATGAATAGTGCAATATATAAGGTACAAGCTTGGGAGATTTCACTTCTTCAACAAATAAGTTATATTCGTTTTTCTTCATTCGTAATCTACAATTAGAGTCTACATGGTTCGTGATTCATTTACATGTACCACTCAAGGGGAAGCGTTTATTAGTTGTTTATCTTTCGAAGACCCCTATTGGATGAGACAAAAAGGGGAAGAAGATTCAAAGATCAAGGTATACAACTTATTTTTATGTGGTGATATGTTTTACAAGAAATCTTACTTTACGGGGAAGCTTGCTTCATTCGTGAAGATTGGTTTTGTCATCATCAAATAGGGGAAGATTGTTGTGAATTAATTTGATTAGACAAATCAAGAATATTGAAACAAGAAGGAATTATATGCAATTATCAAGATTTACAAGAATATAGAGCCCTTTCATAAAACAAGGAGGACTTATTAGCAAAAGATGGAGGGACTTCTAGTGTAAATTAGATTTCTTGTAAAGAGGGTTATGTGTAGTATATAAACACAGACCCTGCATAGGTTTATTCATTCAGTTATTCACAATGTAAACCTAAAGTGTCTTCGTGTTCTAGGCGTGGGATTAAATGTATACACGCCTAGAGGTTACTTGTAATCGTTTAGTGCAAGTAATCGTTTAGAATAAAGTAAACGTTGGAGAGAATCTGTTTGTTGTTTAAACGCCTTGTTTATGTATCATGTTCTATTCTGCTATGTTAATCATATGAACATGATGCATTCCTAGTAAGCTTAATCAATCCATGAATAATTGTTTCCACAATAAGCTCCAATGGAGAATCTTTAGGATACCATAATCCCAAGGTGGGATAGCACCTAAGGTATCTAAAAATCCTTTTGACAGCATGAAGATGACACTCTTTTGGAGTCACTTGATGGCGTGCACATGCACACACATCAAACATGATGTCAGGTCTAGAGGCTGTAAGATACATCAATGACCCAATCATTGATCTATAATGCCTGAAATCCACTTCTTTTCCATCTCCAGTCTTTCCCCAAGGGTGTTCCCTATCGATGGGTGTGCTAGCCCGTTTTTCATGTGGAGAAAAACCAAACTTCTTCAAGATCTCTGTTACATACTTGTCTTGAGAGATAAAGATACCATCTTCTTTCTGTTGAACTTGTGACCCTAGAAAGAAGTTCATCTCTCCCATTGCACTCATCTTGAATTTGTCTGTCATGAGCTTAGAAAAGTCTTCACTCATCTTTAGATTTGATGATCCAAAGATAATATCATCCACATAGACCTGAACAAGTAGAAAATCCTTACCAATCTTCTTGGTAAATAAGGTCTGGTCTATGGTGCCCTCTTAAATCCATTTTCCACCAGATAGGTGGACAATGTACCATACCATCCTCTTGGGGCTTAATGAAGTCCATACATTGCTTTCTTGACTTTATACACTTTGTCTGGATGATCTGAATCTTCAAAACTAGGAGGTTGCATTACATACACCTCCTCTTCAGTTGTGCCATATAAGAAAGCACTCTTCACATCCATCTGATAAACTGTGAAACCCATGCAAGAAGCATAGGCTAGGAAAATCCTTATTGCTTCTATCCTTGCAATAGGTTCAAAAACCTCTTCATAGTCTATTCCTTCTTCTTGTGTATAGCCTTGAGCAACTAAACGTGCCTTGTTTCTGACCACAATCCCTCTTTCATCCTTCTTGTTTCTTAGAACCCATCGTGTCCCAATAGGTCTAACATACCTTGGACAATCCACTAGCTCCCACACATCTTGAATGGCAAACTGGTAAAGCTCATCCTGCATTGCTTCCACCCAGCTTGGTTCTTTAAGAGCATCAAAAATCTTCTTGGGTTCTTGTTGTGACAGAAAAAAAGCAAACAAACATGACTGTACAAGATGGGTATCTTCCTTCTTGTGGATATTGGAATGAAACCACCTTGAGTCTGATGAGACCGCCTTGTTTGAACAAAAGCCCGAACATCACCAATGATTTGGGAAGGAGGATGATTTTTGGCCAGATGTGTAAGTATTCCTCCCTCAAATAGTGTGTTGTCTTCTATATCAGTTTCCATGTTGCCAATATCATCTTCATTTCCACTCCCATCTTCACTGGAATGAACCTCTTGATTGAGTACGGAAGGTTCACCATGTTCAAAGGTATTAGAAGAGAATAAATGTGCAAACAGGTTGTCAGCGTCTGAATTTAACCTGTTAGTGTCTAAATTGGCTTTGTAAGAGCTTGAAGATGCATGCATGTATTTATCAACTGGCTTTTCTTGTGGCCCTTATTCCTCCTTTTCAGCAGCAGCAGTAGCTTGTGCAAACCCATCAGTCCATATAGGAATGGTTACTCAAGTATGGGGTCTGATTTGATTGCATGGGATCCTTCTTCCTTAGCAACCTGTTTACCTACAATTTCAACAATAGGTTCTTCCACAACATTTGAATCCCTTTTCACAATGTCTGGATTAGTGACATGCATATAATTCAAGGTTCTAGATAATGGTTCTAAATCAAAGAACTAGTCTGGTCCACTCTCAGGATCACTAGGTTTACTTTCTAAAAACATAGCATGCACTTTTTCAAGAATGCATTTTTCTTTCTTCTTGTAAACCCTATACCCTCTGCTCTGCATAGAATAACCCACAAAGTAGCCTTCATCACCTTTTGCATTAAACTTTCCAAATGCATCACTAGTATCAACTATCACTACATGACATCCAAAGGGTTTAAGAAAACCTATGTTGGGTTTCCTATTCCAAAATAGCTCATAAGGTGTCTTATTGTGGATTTTGTTGACCAATGCTCTATTATGAACATAGCAGGCTGTGTTCACAGCCTCAACCCAAAAAGCAATGGGAAACTTAGCATCAGCCAACATTGTCCTAGTTGCTTCTATGAGTGTTCTATTCTTTCTCTCAGCCACACCATTCTACTATGGAGTTCTAGCTATGCTAAACTCCCTAGTAATCCCTTTATCAACACAGAAGGTATCTAACAGTTTATTTCTAAACTCACCACCATTATCACTTCTAAGTATTTTAACCTCATTACCTGTTTTCTTCTCAATTTAGGTAATAAAGTTAATCAAAACAGTGGCAGTATCACTTTTTAAGGGCAAAAAGAAAGTCCTTGTAAATCTAGAAAATTCATCAGTTATAACAAAACAGTAAGATTTACCATTTAAACTTTCTATATTAGTTGGGCCAAATAAGTCCATATGTAGCAAGTGAAGTGGTTTAGAACTAGAATACAATTTTAGACTTAAAGGAGACTTTGTGCTGTTTTCCTTTAAGGCATGCAACACAAGAGTGATCATTGTGGAAAGCCTTTGAAGGCAAACCATCAACTAAATCATGTCTCACAAGTCTATTAATATTCTTAAAATTTATGTGCCCTAACCTTATGTGCCATAGATGACTCTCATATACTGAAGCTTTAGCATAAAGACATGACAGATTTTTGTTCATTTTAATCCCATTGAGATTAAGATTATATATGTCCTTATGCCTAGGTGATCTATACTCAATAAAATTCTCATCAAGCATCTTAAAATCTCTACTCAACACCAAGCATTCAGTATCAGTGAAAAGAACTTTATTTTTGTTATCACAAACTTGTAACACACTAAACAAGTTATAGTCAACTTATTTTACCAGAAAAATGTTTTCAAAACGTAAATTGTTGGTGATAAGAGTGCCTTTGCCAGAAATTTTACCATATCCTCCTCCAAAGTACACTTTGTCACCATCTTTAATTGGGGTAAAATTTGACAAATAATCTTCCTTCCCCGTCATGTGCCTAGAGCATCCACTGTCCCAATATCCATGCTCATTGACCTGCTTTTGAATGCCTTACACATAAAGAAAACAAATTAGTTTTCTTTAGGAACCCAAGCCTGAGCAGACTTGGATTCATGTGGTTGTTCAACAAGAACATATTTAGTCCTTATAACAACCCCTTATTCATCCCTTTGTGGACTGAACATCCAGTTTACCCCAATTGGTTTAGTAATGACCATTGAAAGATAATGAAATATGTTACAGGTCATAGAAATCCCATTAGAATTAGGGTTTTGGTCTTGTTTAGGTCTCCAAGTCAAACTAGATGAAGCTTTAGACCCCTTTCCCTTAGGCTGTAAATACCTATTGTTACTTGGTCTAACACAAGATCCAACACCAGCTTGTTGTGGCATTTTCATGCCAAACCTAGAGCTGTCAACTTTGGAATTGTTCCTGTCAGCGTTGAATTTGTGAGTGGCAGCGCTGAAATTGTTCTTGTCAGTGCCCAAATTAGGGTTTGCTACAGGAACCCATTGTCTGTTAGACCAAGTGTTGGTCTTTTGAAAGGGCCTTTTCCATGAGTATTTGTCCCTTTAGTAAAGAAGGGAGCTGGTCTAGTAACTTGTGGACTTGGTTGGACTAAAGGTCTGGGTTTGACCATTGTTGAGCTACTGTCAGCGTTGACGTTTGTGGCACTGACACATTTATAGGCCAAGTGAGAAAAACTCCCACATGTGTAACAAGCTTTTCTAGACATAACCTTAGGTCTAGATTGAAAGAAACGTGTCCCATTAACACTAGCTTGGCTTTGTGGTAACCTAGGTTTTCTATACATTTCAGCATATTTAACACTAGGTTTTTCTTAACTGGTGAGCCAAGGTCAACGGGTTTTCCAGTGGTAGGGTTAGTCACAGTAATGGGTGTAGGCTCAAATGGACTCTCACTAAGCATTCCACCCTTAATAAAAAGAAAAGGGTTGGTTGCTTTCCATTGCTCAAGATCAGTCACCTTTTGTTGATATTCCTCAACTAGCGTGAGCACTCTAGGTGGATGAATAAATTCCTCTTCTTGGAGTTCTGGAATACCAGTCCAAGAGAGATCCTTTCCCTGAACACCATAGAAGTTCCCAGCAGGTGGAGGAACAACAACATATTCATTCATCCCAATCCCAGACATATCCCTAGGGTTTCTTTGTTCATTGACACATTTTTCTAAGGTTTGGCTGGCTTTATAAAAAATTTTAATTTTAAGCCCTATATTTTCTTTATCCTTAATGGCTTCATCTAACTTAAGTTGCACTTCTCCTCTGGATCTCATCAGTGTGTCCCTAAGTTCAACACTAACTTTAAGATCACGAGTAACATTAATTTGATCTTTTAGGTCAAATTCCATTTTCTTATATTCTTCTACAGTCTTTTCTGTTTGTGCAAGTGCCATTTTATAATTTGATAGCCTACATTCTACATCAAAAACATCTGATTTTAACTTTAAATTTTCTTTGTTAAGCTTTTCAGTGTTTAATCGATAGCCTTTACTACAGAAAGCATCATCATATACCTCATTATCTGATGAAGACGAGAAATTGGCCATGAGGGTAAAGTGAACATGCTCTTCTTCTTCCTTCTCAGCAATCAAAGCCTGATTCTCCACCACATCCTTTGCCAAAAAGTTGTAGTCCCATCCAACACCATCAATTTCTTGCATGACAACCATAGCCTTTGGCTTAGTATCTTCAACCTTGATGATTTGGCTAGAAGTCTTTCTAGCATCAGATCTTCTTGGAGATATGCATTCCCTCATAAAGTGACCCATCCTATGGCAGTTATAACACTCAACCTTGGATTTGTCAAATCTAGCTGTGTCTTTAGCATTGAAGGTCATCTTCTTTCTAAATCTCCTATTCCATCTGTTGGCCCTTATGCTTGCAAGTGCCATATTCCATTTAATATCCATCGCTTCCAAATTCTCAACATTGATTTGCTTAAGATACTCATAGGTAATCAAGGAACTATTGGGCAATGCAGCAATGTATGCACATATTGTATCCAAATCAATACCAGTAGGTTTAAGCTTTGGTGAGTCAACATTGTATGTGTCAGCGTCTGAATGTGAGGCGCTGACAAAAGTTGATCCACCACTGACACAAGGTGATCCAGTAACAAGATGTACATATGACTCTCTTTCACTGGTTTGAGCTTCACTAGGTGAGATGAAAGACATGTTTCCATATGTTGACTTGCTTCCATGATCCAGTAAGATTTCATTCTCTATAATCTTTAACTTATTGTAGACGTCATCAAAAGTAGAACTCTTATGGGCATTGGTGGCAATGATAGACCTAGATTCAATTTTCCACGTATCACCAAGACTTTTAAGGAAAGTAGTAATGATATCAGCATCATCATATTCTGTTCCCATAAAGGTCAACTTGCTAGTGATGTCTAGAAGCCTGCTTCTTACCTCACTTAGCTTCTCATTGGGAAGAGCTTTAAACACAGCATATTCATGCAAAAGTTGCTTCTTCTTTTCTTTGGTAGTGTCATCATTACCACCATAGTTGATTTGAAGAGATGCCCAAAGTTCTTTGGCAGACTCAAAGCTTCTGTACTTGTGTTGATCGTTTGGATCCAAAGAGAGTTTAGGAATACTTACGGTCTTCATATCATTCCTTCTTTTGACTAAATCTACAGTTGAGATAGCTCTTCCATCTTCAGGTCTTTCTCTATGCTCTTCAGTAGGAGAACTAGCAGTAGTTCTTGCTGCAATAGCAGCAGTAATCCTAGCTGCTTTATCAAATTTATTTCCAAATTCAATAATTTCCTAGAGAGTATGATCATGAATTTGAAGGTATTGTTCAAAATTGAACTTCCATTGTTCAAAGTTGTCAGGGTCGAGAATGGGGATTTTTAGGTTGTGATTTGATGAGGAAGAAGATTCTATAGCAGACATCTTTTCTTGTTTTAGGGTTTCGGTGTTTTTAGGGTTTACTGTTCTTCTAGATCAAAGTTCCTCAACAAGCTCTGATACCACTTGTTGATCCCAAAATTAGAGCGATTAGCTTTGTGTTAACGAGATTGAATCAAGTTTAACACGTAGAGAAACTTTTTTGTTATGAACAATCGAAGTGTTATGCGGAATTAACACTTAGAATAAAGAACAAGTAAAACAGTTAAACCAAACTTTCACTTTTGATTGATAATCGAACTTGCTTACAATGAAAGTTGAATACTGAATAATGTATATTGTGTGTATCAACTACAAACCCTACGAACTCCTTTTATAACAAAAAGAGTCATGTACAAAGGATAACCTATCAACTATTCTAGGTAAAGATATATATAGAAAATACAATATTGAGTATATCTTTACTTCAAATAATAAACGTGTTGACTAAGTATTCCTATCAGTGGTTGGACTTCTTCTTGTCAGCGCTTGGATATCTCTTGTCAATGCTTGATCTGTCAGCGCTTCATTTCCTCTTGTTAGCGTCCAATTTACTCTTGTCAGCGTCTGAGTGACTTAGCTCATTTTATTCCCAACAGTTTGCTGTTGTTTCAGACAAAGAAATCTAATTGAGAAGGCATGATGTCAGAGCTCACAGTTCTTTGCTGTTGGCTCTACCTGATAGACATCAGCTAAGGTTTAGGAAGCATAAGACGGCTAAGGATCTTTGGGAAGCCATTGGTAACACGTTTGGAGGAAATGAAGCTACCAAGAAGAAGAAGAATCAGATGATAGACCAATTTGCTTCTTTTAAAGGAAAAGGTGATGAAGCAATTGGTTCCATCTATAGTAGGCTTCAAGTAGAGATGACATTGATGATAAAAACATTGATGATATCTACAACAACCTAAATGTTTTTGAGCCCGTGGTCAATGAAATGAAGGCCTTAGGGACTATTCCCACAAACTCATGTGGAACTACTGATCCACCTGCCAACATTGCTTTCATTTCTCAAAGTAGTAGAATTGCTGTTTCAAACACAAGCAGTAGGATTGACGTTTCCTCTGCTACATACTCTAATGTTTCAAATGGAAAAGAAAGGCCTGCAACATTTAGCCTTGACACTGCTTGTGCCTTTATTGCATCACAAGGATCTCATGGTTCCACTGTGCTACATGAAGATCTAACTCAAATCAATAAGCAAGGTTTGGAAGAAATGGACATCAAGTGGAATATGGTTCTACTTAGCATGAGAGCCAACAGATTCTATAAGAAATATAGGAAAAAGATTTCCATTAATCCTTCTGATGTAGTTGGATTTGATAAATCAAAGGTGGAATGCTACAACTATGGCAAGAAAGGTCACTTTGCTAGGGAGTGCAGAGGTCCAAAGAATGGAAGCAGCTATAGGAAGGAAAGCAGGGATGAGGATTCTGAGGCTAAGGCTATGGTAGCCATGCAAGGAATAGATGGAATTGTTGGATGGGACTAGAGCTCTATGACATAAGGTGTTGAAAGAAATCAGGCTCTAGTTGCTGAGGAGAAAGAGGAAGAATTTGCTCTTATGGCTATGTCAACATCTAGCTTAGTCAATGAGGTATATAATGATTCCTATTGTACCAAAGCATGTAGGAAGAATACTGAGTCATTAAATGACCAAATAAGAAAGCTAAATGTTGATTACATAAATTCTTAGAATGATTTAGACAACTACAAACGTGCTTTGGAACAACTAGAGTCTAGCATTAGAGAATATAAGCAAAGAGAAAACCAATATAGAGATCACATTGGAATTCTAGAAAGAGATGCTAGAGAAAAAGATGATTCCATTAAGGAATTAACTAATGAAGTTGAAATCTTTAGGGCTAATAAAAAGATAATGAACAAACTATTGAAAAGTTTGGAAAAGCCTCTAAAGATCTAACCAAGGCTGTTGAAATAGGAAATCTCTAAGAGATAAAACTGGTTTTGGTGTTAAAAATGAACATGTGGCTTTTCCACCACCACCTACTAACATACATGGAGCCACTCCTATTAAAGATTTTTCTTGGACTAGTCTTCCTTGTTTTGCCAAGCAGGCAGATATTAAGTTTAGCTTAAATGATTATGTAAAAACCAGTGAGGTTAGGGAATTTGAAAAAGAACAAGCTGCTCTAAAGCAGTATAAAATAGATAACCCTGTCCTTTTCTCTAGATAAGGTTTGTTTGGTAGTGACACTAGTTCCAAAAGTACATCATCTAGAACTAGTAGTAAATCAGGAGCTGAAACTAGAACTACTAGTCCAAAACCTTACCAAACCACCACTAGATATGCAGAGATGTATAGATCTAAATACAATAAAAATGTGGTTAGAGGAAATCAAAGGAACTGGAATAATCAAAAGTCTATTCAACTAGGAAAAGACTTTGCAAAAAACACAAAACCTTGTTTCACCTGTGGCAGTTTTGATCACTTAAACCAAGACTTTAAAGCAACCAAGGGAATGGTGGCTGTAAATCCTTTAAAGGAAATGCAACCACAAGATATTTTATTGAATACAAGGGCAAAACCTTTTTCTCCTGCCAAGTATATTCTCCCTGCTTTGAGAAATAAGGCAATTGATAAGTATGTTGTGCCTGCCTTGAGAAAGAAAAGTGAAGCATACCCCCAATCTAGCTCTAATGTGACCAGACAAACATCTCATACTGAATTTGCATCTGGCCATAGACCTTACCAACGCACCTATAAAGGCTAGAACAAGCAATGGGTTCCCTCTACTAAGCATAGGGATTCCCCTGTTAAGCATAGGAATTTCCCTGCTACGCCCAGGGTTTCCCCTGCTGGCAAAATTATGGCATCTAGAAACATGGGTAGATGGGGAAAAGCTGTGAAAGCCTCAGCTCGTTGGGTTTGGGCTCCCAAAAGGGGTAGTAAACCCAATGGTGTATCTTTATCCTTTGACAAGTTATCTTACATTGATACACGAGGTAGATCTAAGTCAGTAATGGCTTGGGTCCCCAAGAAAAACTAATTTGTTTTTCTTTTTGTAGGTAACAAAGCAGAACAAGAATGAAAAAGCTTATTGGGATAGTGGATACTCAAGAAGCATGACTGGTCATAAAGCATATCTGTCAAACTTTGTTCCTTATACATGATAATGATGGTGTCTCATTTGGAGATGGACATGGGACAATCACTAGGAAAGGGACCATTATGACTAATGGCATGACATTTGACAATGTCTATCTAGTGAAAGAACTAAAGTATAACCTTTTTAGTGTGTCTCAGATGACTGACAACAAGAACTTTGTTCTTTTCACTAATACTGAGTGTCTGGTGTTGGGAAAGGAGTTTGTTTTACCACCAAATACTCCTATTGTACTAAGAACACCAAGGTAGAAGAACATGTACACCATTGACTTAAAAGATATTCCTTCTCAAGACAATGAGAACTGTTTTATTGCCAAATCCTCAGTAGATGAATGCAAGAAAGGGCATAGAAGACTTGGTCATTTAAACTTCAAAAACATGAACAAATTGGTTAAGTTCAATCTTGTTCATGGTCTGCCATCCAAGACTTTCACCAATGATCATACCTGTGTTGCTTGTTAGAAGGGAAAGCAACATAGAGCTTCTTGCAAATCAAAATTTGCTCTCTCCACCACCAAGCCATTGGAGTTACTTCACATGGACCTTTTCGGTACTACATCTGTGGAAAGTATGAAAAAGAAGTGGTACTGCCTAGTGGTTACTGATGATTTCTCAAGGTTCACATGGAACTTCTTCTTATTTGAAAAGAGTGACACAACAGGAGTACTCAAAGACTTCATCACTCAGATTGAGCTTCAAAAGAGTCTGATGGTGGTGACAATTAGGTCTGATAATGGTGGAGAGTTTAGGAACAAAGAGCTGGACACTTTCTGCACCAGCAAAGGGATCAAGATGGAATATAGCATATCCAGGACACCTTAACAAAACGAAGTTGCAGAAAGAAGAAACATGTAACACCTGGTAAGTTTCCCTACTTTGTAAAATGACTATTTTACCCTTTGACTTTTTATTTAGTCAACTATGTGATTTAACTGTGTTGGAACCGGGAAGATATCCCGCGTTTTCTTAAAAACTGTTTGCTGACGAGTAATGGCCTGACACTGAGCTCAGTCATTATTCTGAACATTTTCTGTGAACCTGACCAAAGTGTTGAGACAGTCAATGAATTAACGATAATCCATGAGATTATTCGTTATCTGTGAATTATGTGCTTAACTGTTTAGTTTTTAACAGCGTGATCGTATTTTCTTGAGCAGTTCTTGAGCAGCGTATTTAAATATTTCTGTATATGTTTATATATGCCTGTATTCTACTATTTTTGCTATTTATAGTAATAAATCGTATTTACTGTGAATATTTAATTAATGTATCGCGTTTTCGTATTTTACGTCGTTTTTATGTTTAACCGTCGTTAACATGCATAAAATACTTTACCAATCGTAAAATGTCAGTTTTCGTCGAAAAATCGTAAATTTAATATATTTCGTCAAATTTTTAAGTTTTACGTAATTTTTAACTTAACTATATACTTTTTGATATTTACCTAAAACTAACTAACCTTTTTACCTTAAACCTTTTAACTAATTACCATAGTAAAATTTTTGAATAATTTACCCCATGTGGACCCCCCATAACCGGCCAAACCATGACCATGTGCAAGATACACCAAAATTTTACCCTTACCCTTTTAAGCTTAACTTACACCTTCCTACACATTTTAACTTATTTACCTTTTAACCCTAAATCACTTCACACTTATACACTTCACTTCACTCCACCAAAAACACACACAACACCTCTCTCTCTCTCTAAAACACACGGCACAAACACAACTCTCATTTCCACCATTGTTGATTTTGAAAAGCTTCATTTTACCAAGATTCAACACAAAACAAATACACCCTAGAGCTTGTATAAGCATATAGAAGAATGGATTTTCTTGGTTTGACGATTTGAGAAGTTTTTGGGTTGAAGATTAGGGTAGAGTTCTTGTTGATTATTAGTGGGTATTATTGTAGATCGGATCGTTGTGGTTACGTAGAATCGTTACACAAGGTTACTTCTTAAACCTTTTTCATCTTTTCATTTTCCATGCATAATCTTTGTAGATCTATGCATGCATGTTACTCATCAAGTATTTTCATGAAATAAAATGATAAAAATTATTTTTGGTCATGAAATATTTTAAGATTTGTGGTAATTAAGTGTGGATCTGTTAGATCCATACATGAAAATGGGTTAATTGAAAGATTTGTGAAAAATATAAGTATGTATATTTTGGATTTGTAAACTTGAGGAAAAATCTTTGATTTTGTTGATGTTTATGAAAAATTAGAAGGAACTATTAGTGTTACTACTAGTGGTTACGCTTGAAAATGGTCGAAAACGAGTTTTTACGGAAAACTTATAATCTGTCCGACTTTTGTAAGAGGCGTAGAGAGTCGTAAAAATTGTTTTGACACTAGTTTACTACGATATTATGAAAATATAAGTTAATACCTTCGTTTCGATATATTATAGGCTAAAAACGGATCTAAAATGAGTAAGTTGTGGTCGTTTAAATTTCGTTGTCGGAAAACTTAATTTTTGGAGAACAACACTATAAGTGGTTGCTGTCCAGATTTTTAAAGTGGTCGAAACGACATTTTCGAGTTAAACGGAGTTGTTTTAAGTGTCGAAATGGTTACTAAATGGTATGTATGAATGTTGGACTTGTTTTGTAAAAGCGTATTAGCTCGAAATGTGAATACTTGTTATACTATTGAAAGTTTGAACGTTGGAAGTGGAAATTGTTACTATTGTGAAAATGACTTGTTGAATTGTTGGCGATTGAGAAATTGTTGAAAATAGGGGTTTTAGGACGAGATTTGAGTATTTACTAAAATGGCAAATTTTTATGTCACGCCGAAAGGCTGCCGAATTTTCGTTTGAATTCACGTAGGAAAATTCGTTAAGATAAATTTTGGTAAATTAAAATTTACGCCGAAAGGCTGTCGAAATTTCGTCGAGTAAAAAATAAATATTTTTGCCTAAGTATATATATACTATAATGTTTATAACGATATAACATTTACAAGTCACGATTTTAACAACAAAATATATACTTGATCAATAAGTAACGTACGTGATGAACTTCTGTGATTTAGCGCCTAAACTATAGTATTATATTTAGGTTGTTGCTAGAGTTGCTCGCTACTATTTGATCTTACTTGTGCGGTTTGAATCGTTGCTTAAGGTGAGTTTATAGATCCCTATTAAACTATTTTTGTATGTTTAATGTTTTGGGATGTGATAAATGCTTTGATAACTTGCTTCTAGACGCAAGTAAAACTTGATTTCTGTGAACGCTTTGTGAACACTATTTATGAGATAGGTTAAGTTGCTTTAGCCATAGTCCCCACTATCATGAATCGTTAGTTACTCTGCTGGAGTAAGCTCTTATGTTACAGATAGATCTATTGAGGGTTGACAACCTCCACTCGGGCATTCTGACGCCGGACGAGTGTGTACCATTTGTATGAACGGAGTCATCTTGGCTAGGTACTCCATTGGGGCCAAATTTATGTATGCAATCTATTGTATGCACTGGATCACTAGTTTCGATGTCACGAGCTTAGCGCTATCATAAATATTGTGAACACCCAATTAATCCTACACTTGGCACTATACCTCCTATAGTTGCATGTGCACATGAAATGAAATCTGAAATTGAATGACTATGAATTTTTACTTGAAACCTATATTCTCACCAACTCTATGTTGACCCAATTTAGCATTTATCTCAGGTAATTGATGATGTGTTGCATCTGCTGTATGAAGTACTTGGAGTCCGCATGCATTTCATGGATATCTTCGGACATTTATTTACTTATGCTTTTGAACAATTATCTCGTTGATGTTTAAAACTTTTACATTCCGCTGCACTATCTTTTGAAACTGAGACCTTTTGTACTGTGATGCTTTTTAATTTAAATTCAACGAGGTATTTTTATAAAACATCTCATTTAGAGTCGTTCTCTTATACCTTGAACTATGATACAATGACGTAACAGCCCCCGAGCTTCACCGCTTCCGCATATCACATTTTGGGGTGTTACAGAATTGGTATTAGAGCCTTGGTTATAGAGAACTATGTTTGCATCTTAGGCCTAGACTATAACCGATGTGGCTACTTGTTACTCTGTATATATAGGTGTACTACGTAATGTATTACGTAGGATAACACTATAAGTAATATGTAATATATATTATGTAATACGTAATATGTATTATATACATATGCATTTCGCTGATTTGCATACTTTAATTTCTATACATGATTATTTCATGCATACCCTACAACTGCTTTAATACGCGTGAATGGTTGTTGTAGCATATGTCATCGCATACTATCACGTATCATTTCGATTACATCTATAGTCTGATTCTAATCCAATCACCATTTTTGGTGTTATTTTTGGTTTTGTTTTGATCTTTGGTATTTAATCGTACTCTTATTTTATGATTATGTACTTGATATTTTGATTATGAATTGGAATTTAACTTTATGACCTTGACCAGTGACTATCCTTTTTATGTTTGTTGTACTGTTAAATTCTGCATTCTATTTTAGCATATGAAATATATAACGTGTATATTCATGCTTGAACCTTAATTGCATTGTTGTCTTAACGCAAAGAAACAATGGTGAACACACGTAACGGAATGACTGACGCTCAATTGGAAGCACTGATTACGCAACGAGTGACTGCTTCACTGGCAAACGTTCAAGCTAACAACAACGTGAACGAAGCACCACCGAACAATGTTGACAATCGACCGCCTAAGCCATGTACTTACAAGGACTTTAGGAGCTGTGATCCTTTGACATTTAATGGTACTGAAGGAGCTGTCGGATTAGCTCGTTGGGTTGAAAAGATGGAAGTTGTGTTCCGTGTTAGTGGATGTGCTGTTGAGAACCAAGAGACTTATTCTACTTGTACTTTAGCTGCTGGAGCATTGACCTGGTGGAACACACATGTGCAGACGGCTGGAGCCGAGGAGGCGTATGGAATGAGTTGGGAGGAACTTAAGAAGTTGTTGACTAAGGAGTACTGTCCTCGTAATGAGATTCATAAAATGGAAATCAAACTGTGGAACTTGACTGTGAAGAACAATGATATTGGGACGTACACTAGGAGGTTTCAAGAATTGTGTTTGCTATGTCCTGGAATGGTTCCGGATGAAGAGAAGAAGGTTGAGCGCTATATTTGGGGTTTACCGGGTAGAGTTCAAGGGAATGTGACATCGTCTGGACCGACAAAAGTTAGTGATGCTATAAGGATGGCTCACAGTCTGATGGACCAAATTGTTCGAGGAAATGCTGGGTATGCCGTGGACAACAAGAGAAAGTGGGGGAATAACCAAAGGAACAACCAAGGGAACAATCCGAATAAGAGGCAAGACACTGTGAAACCGTACACTGCTGATACTGGGGAAAAGGGAGTGTACAATGGGACGTTACCTCTGTGCAATCGATGCAAGCGTCACCACAATGGACAATGCAATGTACAGTGTCACAACTGCAAGAAAACTGGACACATTGCTAAGGATTGTAAGTCACCACCCAACACGAAAGCCAACGTCACTTGCTTTGAATGTCAGCAGAATGGACAGTACAGCAATGAGTGCCCAAAGAAAAAGAACAAGGACAAGGACCAAGGAAAGAATGCTAAAGCTGGGGAAGCTCGTGGAAGGGTCTATGTGATAGGAGGAGGAGAAGCGCAACAAAACCCCGACGTTGTGACGGGTACGTTTCTTCTCAATGGTCGTTATGCTTCTATTTTATTTGATACTGGAGCCGATAGGAGTTTCGTGTCGACTGCTTTTAGTGTTTTACTTGATGTGACCCCTTCGCCCTTAGACACTAAGTACACTATTGAGTTAGCTAATGGGAAGTTGATAGAAGCCGACACTATACTTCGTGGATGCACTTTAAATCTTCTAGGTCATCCTTTCGTAATAGACCTTATGCCTGTTGAGTTAGGGAGTTTTGACGTGATTGTCGGAATGGACTGGTTGTCGAGATATCGTGCTACGATTGTATGTGACGAGAAGATCGTTCGTTTACCATTTGGTGATGAAGTTTTGGAGATACAAGGGGATACAAGTGACAAAAAAGGGAAGTCACGACTGAACATTATCTCGCGTGTCAAGGCTCAGAAGTTGTTGTCGGAAGGTTGCCACGTATTTTTAGCCTGTGTTACTGAAAAGCAGACGGAAGAAAAACGGTTGGAAGATGTACCTATCGTACGGGATTTTCTGGAAGTCTTTCCTAAAGATTTGCCTGGATTACCGCCGGCTAGACAATTTGAATTCCAGATCGATTTAATACCGGGAGCTGCACCTGTTGCTCGAGCGCCTTACCGTTTAGCACCGTCAGAATTGCTAGAACTAGCGACGCAACTACAAGAGGTGACTGATAAAGGATTCATAAGACCGAGTTCTTCACCCTGGGGAGCTCCAGTCTTATTTGTGAAGAAGAAGGATGGGAGTTTTTGGATGTGTATCGACTATCGTGAGTTGAACAAACTTACCATCAAGAACCGTTACCCGTTACCTAGGATCGATGATCTGTTTGATCAGTTGCAAGGATCGAGCGTTTACTCAAAGATTGACCTTAGGTCTGGTTATCACCAATTAAGAGTCCGTGAGGAGGATGTTGCAAAGACTACTTTTAGGACTAGGTATGGACACTATGAGTTCCAAGTGATGCCGTTCGGTTTGACAAACGCACCTGCTGTGTTTATGGACCTCATGAATCGGGTGTGTAGACCGTATTTGGACAAGTTTGTCATTGTGTTCATCGATGACATACTGATTTACTCAAGGAATGAGAAGGAACATGAGGAACATCTTAAGATAATATTGGAATTGCTTAAGAAGTAGGAATTGTACGCTAAGTTCTCGAAGTGTGATTTTTGGTTGCCAAGAGTACAATTTCTAGGACACGTTATAGATATCAAGGGGATTCATGTTGATCCTGCTAAGATTGAATCAATTAGGGAGTGGACTGCTCCTACGACACCGACTGAAATTCTCCAATTCTTAGGACTCGCCGAATATTACCAAAGATTCATCGAGGGATTCTCGAAGATCGCGAAACCATTGACGAAGTTGACTCAAAAGAAGGTGAAATACGAATGGGGAGATAAGGAGGAATTAGCATTCCAAAAGTTGAAGCAAATGTTGTGTAGTGCGCCTATTCTATCGTTACCAGAAGGATCGGAAGACTTTGTGGTCTATTGTGATGCATCAGCAAAAGGATTGGGAGCTGTGTTGATACAGAGGAAGAAAGTTATCGCCTACGCGTCACGACGATTGAAAACGCATGAGAAAAACTACACTACACACGACTTGGAGCTAGGAGCTGTAGTATTTGCCTTGAAGTTGTGGAGACACTACTTGTATGGAACCAAGTGTGTCGTCTATACCGATCACAAGAGTTTACAACATATTCTTGATCAGAAGGAACTGAACATGAGACAACGTCGATGGATTGAGTTGCTCAGCGATTATGACTGTGAAATCCGTTACCACCCTGGGAAGGCCAATGTAGTGGCGGATGCGCTAAGTAGAAAGGAACAACTGGTGACACGTAGAGTTAGATCGTTAGCTATGGTTATCAATTCGAACTTACCCGTGCAAATTCGTGAAGCACAAACCGAAGCTCTCAAGCCTGAAAATGTTGAAGCTGAGAAACTAGGAGGAAGGGTTACTAAGAAATTGGAGACTAGCACTAATGGAACGCTATGTCTGAATGGTAGAAGTTGGTTACCACGGTTTGGAGGACTAAGGGACGTGATTATGCACGAGTCGCATAAATCTAAGTATTCGATTCACCCAGGATCTGACAAAATGTATCAGGATATGAAGAAGCTATATTGGTGGCCAAATATGAAAGCTGAAATCGCTACTTACGTAGGGAAGTGCCTGACTTGTGCTAGAGTGAAAACAGAACACCAAAAACCATCTGGATTGTTGGTTCAACCTATAACTCCTATGTGGAAATGGGAAAATATAACCATGGATTTCATAACTAAGCTGCCTAAAACGACCAACGGATATGACACAATTTGGGTAATTGTGGATCGACTTACGAAATCTGCACACTTTTTGGCTATGAAGGAAGATGATTTGATGGATAAGCTTACGAGACTTCAGAAAGCGTTGGGTACGCAATTGGACATGAGTACTGCTTATCACCCGCAGACTGACGGACAGAATGAGAGAACTATTCAAACGCTGGAGGACATGTTGCGTGCTTGTGTGCTTGACTTTGGAAAGCAATGGGAAAGACATCTGCCTCTAGTAGAATTCTCTTACAACAATAGTTATCATACCAG
This sequence comes from Glebionis coronaria, assembly GCA_025667525.1. Classification (NCBI taxonomy): domain Eukaryota; kingdom Viridiplantae; phylum Streptophyta; class Magnoliopsida; order Asterales; family Asteraceae; genus Glebionis; species Glebionis coronaria. The sequence goes on from CM046874.1 coordinate 643,737,789, forward strand.
TATTAAGGCTTCACCGTTTGAAGCGTTGTATGGTCGTAAATGTCGCTCGCCTGTATGTTGGATTAAGGTTGGGGATAGTCAACTCACTGGCCCTGAACTCATCCGTGAAACGACTGAGAAGATTGTTCAAATCAAGAGCCGAATTCAAGCAGCCCGTGATCGTCAGAAGAGTTACGCCGACGTTTGACGTAAGCCTCTCGAATTTCAAGTGGGAGACAAAGTGATGCTAAAAGTATCGCCTTGGAAAGGTGTGGTACGTTTTGGCAAGCGAGGAAAGTTGAACCCCCGTTATATTGGACCTTTCAAAATTCTGGTGAAGGTTGGAACTGTAGCCTATCGTCTCGAATTACCGCAAGCGTTGAGCCGCGTGCACAGTACTTTTCATGTGTCGAACTTGAAGAAGTGCCTTACTGATGAAACACTCGTTATACCGTTGGAGGAACTCCGAATCGACGACAAGATGCAATTAGTCGAAGAACCTGTTGAAATCATGGACCGTGAGGTCAAACGATTGAAACAGAGTCGTATTCCTATCATCAACGTGAGGTGGAATTCTAAACGTGGACCTGAATTCACCTGGGAGCGTGAGGATCAATTTCGCAAGAAATATCCGCAACTCTTTGACAATTCTAGAAACCGTGACACTCCTAAGCTTTGAGGACAAAGCTTCTCTATCAAGGGGATGATGTAACACCTGGTAATTTTCCCTACTTTGTAAAATGACTATTTTACCCTTTGACTTTTTATTTAGTCAATTATGTGATTTAACTGTGTTGGAACCGGGAAGTTATCCTGCGTTTTCTGAAAAACTGTTTGCTGACGAGTAATGGCCTGACACTGAGCTCAGTCATTATTCTGAACATTTTCTGTGAACCTGACCAAAGTGCTGAGACGGTCAATGAATTGACGATAATCCATGAGATTATTCGTTATCTGTGAATTATGTGCTTAACTGTTTAGTTTTTAACAGCGTGATCGTATTTTCTTGAGCAGCGTATTTAAATATTTCTGTATATGTTTATATATGCCTGTATTCTAGTATTTTTGCTATTTATAGTAATAAATCGTATTTACTGTGAATATTTAATTAACGTATCGCGTTTTCGTATTTTACGTCGTTTTTACGTTTAACCGTCGTTAACATGCATAAAATACTTTACCAATCGTAAAATGTCAGTTTTCGTCGAAAAATCGTAAATTTAATATATTTCGTCAAATTTTTAAGTTTTACGTAATATTTAACTTAACTATATACTTTTTGATATTTACCTAAAACTAACTAACCTTTTTACCTTAAACCTTTTAACTAATTAGCATAGTAAAAATTTTGAATAATTTACCCCATGTGGGACCCCCCATAACCGGCCAAACCATGACCATGTGCAAGATACACCAAAATTTTACCCTTACCCTTTTAAGCTTAACTTACACCTTCCTACACATTTTAACTTATTAACCTTTTAACCCTAAATCACTTCACACTTATACACTTCACTTCACTCCACCAAAAACACACACAACACCTCTCTCTCTCTCTAAAACACACGGCACAAACACAACTCTCATTTCCACCATTGTTGATTTTGAAAAGCTTCATTTTACCAAGATTCAACACAAAACAAATACACCCTAGAGCTTGTATAAGCATATAGAAGAATGGATTTTCTTGGTTTGACGATTTGAGAAGTTTTTGGGTTGAAGATTAGGGTAGAGTTCTTGTTGATTATTAGTGGGTATTATTGTAGATCGGATCGTTGTGGTTACGTAGAATCGTTACACAAGGTTACTTCTTAAACCTTTTTCATCTTTTCATTTTCCATGCATAATCTTTGTAGATCTATGCATGCATGTTACTCATCAAGTATTTTCATGAAATAAAATGACAAAAATTATTTTTGGTCATGAAATATTTTAAGATTTGTGGAAATTAAGTGTGGATCTATTAGATCCATACATGAAATGGGTTAGTTGAAAGATTTGTGAAAAATATAAGTATGTATATTTTGGATTTGTAAACTTGAGGAAAAATCTTTGATTTTGTTGATGTTTATGAAAAATTAGAAGGAACTAGTAGTGTTACTACTAGTGGTTACGCTTGAAAATGATCGAAAACGAGTTTTTACGAAAAACTTACAATCTGTCCGACTTTTGTAAGAGGCGTAGAGAGTCGTAAAAATTGTTTTGACACTAGTTTACTACGATATTATGAAAATATAAGTTAATACCTTCGTTTCGATATATTATGGGCTAAAAACGGAGCTAAAATGAGTAAGTTGTGGTCGTTTAAATTTCGTTGTCGGAAAACTTAATTTTTGGAGAACAACACCAGAAGTGGTTGCTGTCCAGATTTTTAAAGTGGTCGAAACGACATTTTCGAGTTAAACGGAGTTGTTTTAAGTGTCGAAATGGTTACTAAATGGTATGTATGAATGTTGGACTTGTTTTGTAAAAGCGTATTAGCTCGAAATGTGAATACTTGTTATACTATTGAAAGTTTGAACGTTGGAAGTGGAAATTGTTACTATTGTGAAAAATGACTTGTTGAATTGTTGGCGATTGAGAAATTGTTGAAAATAGGGGTTTTAGGACGAGATTTGAGTATTTACTAAAAATGGCAAATTTTTATGTGACGCCGAAAGGCTACCGAATTTTCGTTAGAATTCACGTAGGAAATTTCGTTAAGATAAATTTTGGTAAATTAAAATTTACGCCGAAAGGCTGTCGAAATTTCGTCGAGTCAAAAATAAATATTTTTGCCTAAGTATATATATACTATAATGTTTATAACGATATAAAATTTACAAGTCACGATTTTAACAACAAAATATACACTTGATCGATGAGTAACGTACGTGATGAACATTTGTGATTTATTTGCTAGCGCCTAAACTATAGTATTATATTTAGGTTGTTGCTAGAGTTGCTCGCTACTATTTGATCTTACTTGTGCGGTTTGAATCGTTGCGTAAGGTGAGTTTATAGATCCCTATTAAACTATTTTTGTATGTTTAATGTTTTGGGATGTGATAAATGCTTTGATGACTTGCTTCTGGACGCAAGTAAAACTTGATTTCTGTGAACGCTTTGTGAACACTATTTATGAGATAGCTTAAGTTGCTTTAGCCATAGTCCCCACTATCGTGAATCGTTAGTTACTCTGGAGTAAGCTCTTATGTTACGGATAAATCTATTGAGGGTTGACAACCTCCACTCGGGCATTCTGACGCCGGACGAGTGTGTACCATTTGTATGAACGGAGTCATCTTGGCTAGGTACTCCATTGGGGCAAAATTTATGTATGCAATCTATTGTATGCACTGGATCACTAGTTTCGATGTCACGAGCTTAGCGTTATCATAAATATTGTGAAAACCCAATTTATCCTACACTTGGCACTATACCTCCTATAGTTGCATGTGTACATGAAATGAAATCTGAAATTGAATGACTATGAATTTTTACTTGAAACCTATATTCTCACCAACTTTATGTTGACCCAATTTAGCATTTATCTTAGGTAAATGATGATGTGTTGCATCTGCTGTATGAAGTACTTGGAGTCTGCATGCATTTCATGGCTATCTTCGGACATTTATTTACATATGCTTTTGAACAATTATCTCGTTGATGTTTAAAACTTTTACATTCCGCTGCACTATCTTTTGAAACTGAGACCTTTTGTACTGTGATGCTTTTTAATTAAAATTCAACGAGGTATTTTTATAAAACGTCTCATTTAGAGTCGTACTCTTGTACCTTGAACTATGATACAATGACGTAACAGCCCCCGAGCTTCACCGCTTCCGCATATCACATTTTGGGGTGTTACAAAACAGAACACTCATAAAAGCTGCAAGGACCATGTTATCTGACTCTAAGCTTCCAGTTATCTTTTGGGCTGAAGCTGTTGCCACTGCTTGTTATGTTCAGAACAGTGCCTTGGTGGTAAAGGTTCATAACAAGACCCCTTATCAACTATTCAATGGAAGACCTCCTTTGATTGAATTTTTCAGACCTTTTGGGTGTCATGTAGTAATACTCAACACTCTTGATCATTTGGGAAAGTTCAATGAAAAGGGGGATCATGGATACTTTGTTGGTTATTCACTAACAAGTAAGGGATATAGGGTCTTCAACAAGAAGACAAGCAAGGTGACAGAGAACTTACATGTGGATTTCCTTGAAGATAAGCCTGAAGATATACAAACAGGTCCCAAATGGTTCTTTGATATTGAAGTACTTTCTAAGTCTATGAATTATGTGCATGTTGCTTTGGAAAATACTAACATTTCAGGTATACAAGAACCAACTGCTATGGAGAGTTTACCATTAAGGTACATGACTGTACCTTCATTCTTCCATGCTGATGAGGCTACCAAAGGAATAGCTGAAGAAGAAGACCTCTCACAAAAGGATGGACGGCCAGTCTCTTCCCCCTGCTAAGCCAAGTTCTGAAAGTAGTGGAATGACTGAAAGCAGTGGAATCATGGATTCCCTTGCTGGACCAAATGTTTCCCCTGTCGTGGAAGAACCAGTTGTGAATGATGTTAATGATGAAGAAAGAGAATCCCCACTCATTTCTACATCTTCACCAATCACTTTATCAAGTAGTGGAAGTAGAATCATTAGGCATGGAGGTCCAAGTTATTCAGAGTTGTACACATCTCACCAACAACTCGTTCTTGAGATATTCAGGCTTAACAAAAATCGTTTTCATTTTTCTATTGAGCATATTCATAGTTTGAATATACTGACCCGTTTTGTAAACAATGTTGTTTAACGTTTTGACTCTCTTTTCCAAATCAAGAATTTTTTCAATATCCTTTTCTTCACGAGTTTTATAAAGCTCAGTTTGTTCTTTGTTAACCGACTCTAACTCAGTAATCTGGAGTTTATGTAGCAGCAGTTGTTCTTCAAGTTCCGATATCTTTTGTTTTTACATATGAATTTCGTGTGTTACTTCAGAACAATATTGTTCGTTGAGCACCTTACGTTCATATACCAAACCATTAGCTATTGCAACTCGTCGATCAGCTTCTTTTACATAATCACACTCTTTAAGCCTGTCTATCTCCTCGGCTAAGGATGCGTTTTCTTGCTTCAAACGTTTATTAGCCTCTTTGTTTTCATCAATTTCACGTTTTAAAGAAATAATAGACGTAAGCAAATCACGGTCCTCATCCGAGTCAGTATCCTGAACAACTTTTCCGTCATCATTACACATATGTTGTGAATCCGTAGAGATATTGCTATACTCCGTGTCCATTACACATGTGTCATTGATGCTTCCGGGTTGCTCAGGATGACGTCGTTCATTGGCAAACACATTATAGTTATCGTATGATGGTACCTTTTCAAGTGGCTCAATATCAAAGATAGGTCCAGAAGTATGAGTAGTCTCTGGAGTCACTTCTTGAATCTTTGCCATGTACACATAATGTGCCTCCAACTCTTCATCATCGTCTTCTTCATCAGTGTCATCACGCCAGTCAACTTCATCTGCTGTGAGTGGAATCCTTGCTTCTTCTTTCTTACACATCAACATCTTTTCCTTGTGATATCCCTAATCCTTAACCCGTTTTGGCTTCTTACATTCCCTAGCCATGTGCCCAAATCCTTGAAGTTGAAGCATTGAATCCCAGTCTTCTGCACAACCGGAGTGCCTACAATATCTCTAGCCCCAACTTGATTCGGCATCCTCTGATTATCATACCTAGGTGTATTGTAACACTCTCATTTTTCGTATCGGTACAGCGGAAGGGTCTTTCAGAGTGTTACGGGATAGCACAATAACTCCAATCATAGACAACACATAAAAATGGTTGTACAAGGTTTAACAAACATTCATTCGATAAAAAGTTTCAAAAGTGTACAACAGGTCCCAAATTATACAGGTCATTAAGTTTACAAAACACAGATCGAATGAACATTTTTAATATTAAGTGTGGGCCATCAGAGTCGATCTCCATCCGGATTACCTTCAAGCACCTGAGATAGAAAACATGCAAAAATCATATCAGCGAATGTCGAGTGAATTCATAGAGTTTAATGAAAACCGTTATATAAAAACAATCATTTACATTCATTTAAAATCAGAACACAAGTATAATATCGGAAGTAAGTCCACATATTGCTAGTCAGGCAATATATAAATCAAGCATACATCTGAAACCGTCCATGAGACCGTAGTCTCTATATTACCATGTTAGGTAATATATTCATCGTAATAGCGTCGTTATCGTTTATTATTTATGTCTTATAGCATACGTTGTATAGGTTGTAGGATTATTATTAGCCGCATGACATTGTTACCTTACTGTGAGAACAGCGGGCCGCGAACCCGACAAACAATTTGCCCATCTAAGTTAGTGTGTCGTCACAAAAATCACGCTATGGAATCTTCTCATACATAAATTCGCTTACCAATCAATGTGGTACGACGGGGATCAACCGTCAAGGCGCGAACTGGGGTGATCGTCCCCAAATAGTACTATCAAATGCATAAGCGTCTACCAAAACCCGGTAGTTCACAATTCATGCTAATGGGACTTGAAGTGACATAACCTAACTACTAATAATCCTTTTAGTCTCGAATATAGGTTCATAGCATCATTCGGGTCCATATCATTAAGCATACAATCGGGACTACTTGTGTTCTATTTTTATAAAAATCTAGCATGTTATCTCCCTCGCGGGTTTACAAATCATTTTATAAAAACATTTAAAAGAGTGTGAGGCTATGAACTCACGTTGTTAATGAAAGGCGGATTATCAGCTACGGGCGTGCTTCGGTCACGGAAACCTATATAAATAATAATCGGTCTTAGACTCGGTCCAATGACTTTTATCAAAATAACAATATACATATGATGATTTTGTACATATGATGATGATCAAGTGGGTTTATAAATCCTTGTTTACTCATTTTAGCGTTTACGTTTTGGTAACGTCTTACTAGTTCACTAGTTTTATCGATTTTACCTATTTTAAGTCCATTAATTCTTTTATAAGTTCTTTTACTTGTTTTTACCCATTTTATACCTATATGATCAGTATATATATCTTTCATGTTGGGCCCAAATGGGTTAAGCCCAATTAATTCTTTTTACAAGTTTTTATCTTATTAAGTCCAATGATTAGTTTAATAGGTTTAGTTAGCTCGTAAATGTCCGTAATTCTTATAGTTTGGGTTTTATCGGTTTTTACTTGTCTTAGTTATCTATACATCAGTATATGAATTTTATAAACTTTACATTAGACGGGTTTGGTCGTCTAAGTTTTATTTGGCGAAAAACGTTAATTTTACGGCGATAGCCGAAAAAGTCGTAAAAATCAAGTTTATAGTTTTTATTACTTATAAATATTATTTTTACCACCATTTATATAATTTACCCATTTAATTAACCTTTTATACATTTATATAAATAAGTTCTATAAGTTAGTGGGTTTATATTTTACATTTTATAAATTATAATGTGAGTGCTTATATAATAATAATAAACATTATTTCCAAAATCTGATTTTTAACTTCATATTCACCATTTTTACCATATCTAGAGTTCTACAATGACTTAGAAGCTCATTTTTGGATGAAAAGTTCTTCATAATATGTGCTACATATAACTTAGTTATAGCTACTGCCCATTTTGAGTCTAAGTTGCCTTAACAGTCCCTACAAAACTGCTTATTCAGATTACACCACCTAACATGTTTTGATCATATCTCACTCATTATTTTGATTCCATTGCATGGCCAACTCTCACATGTGTATAACATCATATACTTACTGTAAATAGATCAAACCATGCAATTTTATCAGTTCATCTTTTAGTTATCTACTGTTTTTATACAGCCAACTAAATAGTCATGATTTTAGCTTCATTTCTTATGGTTATCATCATTTTTAAGCATGTTTATCAACACTTGATCCCCACACAACATTTTTATCATCATATATAAATCATATACATATACAAAATGAAATAAAATACATTTGTTCTTTACAAAATAATAAGAGAAAAATGTAGAGGATGATCTTCTTTACCAATCCAAGTGGATTTCTTGTTTTAGGAAGGCAAGAACTTGATGAACACAACAAGTATCTCCAAGACCATCAAATATCAAGAACATATGTTGGAAAATCAGCCCTAGGACACAAGCAAATCACCTCCAAAGTTGTTAATATGGCCACCAAATGATCAAGGCTTCAAGAGAACACCTTAATAGGACTAGTAAACATGTGGTTTGTGGCTAGAAAAGATCAATGATGGTGTTTGTTAGATTATTTGGGACGGCAAGGAGAGGAGAGTTGAGAGAGTTTTAGAGTGGTTTGCATGGAAGAAATGGTAGAAATGAAACCATTTTCTAGTTTTGTGTTAATGTGGGGAAAGTTGCTTAATGTGTAAGCACAAGCTTACACTTGTGTAAGTATTAGCTAACTTGATGCCACATTAGTGTTGTGGTGTCAAGTGTAGCCGTCCCATGTTGCTAGTGGGATGTGGCAAAGTGTTTTGTCCCATCTCACTAGTTTACGGGTATTTCTCGATTCTAGTTTTCTCGATTTGCGTGCCCTCGGGTCGTTTTACGAAAAACGTTTTTATAAATTATGAATCACCGTCACAAAACGAATCCAATAAAAATTGTCTCATCAAAAACGGAGTTCAAAAACGTAAATACGTAATCCTAAGGTTTCCGGTTTAGTCGTAAAAGACGCCAAATTATGCACGTAAGCCCAAATTTAAATCCGTAAATTGTGAGTTCGTCAACCAACACAAAAATAAGTTTCAAAATATTATACGAGAAAATATTTTACTACCTGAAAATGTTAGATTTGTCACAGCTTTTCCTCCTAAAAGGGATCAACGTCCTCGTGATCCATTTCATTTGGATGTCCGTTTCTTATTGAAATCGAAGAGGTGCGGATATTTCTTCCACATTTCATCCTCTCGTTCCCAAGTATACTCCGGTCCATGCTTTGAATTCCATCGGATTTTGACAATAGGTATCCGAATTTGTTTCAGTTGCTTTACCTCACGGTCCATAACTTCGACGGGCTCTTCGATAAAATGCAACTTCCCATCTATTCGAACCTTACCTAACGGAATTTTCTCATCACTCACTGCTAGACATTTCTTCAGATTAGATACATGGAATGTGTTGTGAACACCATGAAGTTCTGGGGGTAACTCTAGTTTGTAAGCCACCGGACCTACTCTAGATAAAATCTTAAAGGGTCCAATATAACGGGGATTCAATTTTCCTCGTTTTCCAAATCTGATAACGCCTTTCCATGGCGATACTTTCAACATTACTCGGTCACCCACTTCAAACTCCATTGGCTTCCGCCGCACATCCGCGTAACTTTTCTGTCTACTACGGGCAGTCAACAACCTCTTCTTAATCTGAACTATCATCTCCGTAGTCTCCCGGATCAATTCCGGTCCCGTGAGCTGGGTATCCCCAACTTCACTCCAACATACAGGAGATCTACACTTCCTACCATACAAAGCTTCAAACGGTGCAGCCTTAATACTAGAATGGTAACTATTGTTATACGAATACTCTACTAACGACAAATGTTTATCCTAATTCTTACCAAAGTCTAACACACAAGCTCTCAACATATCTTCAAGTGTTTGTATCGTCCTTTCACTCTGCCCATCAGTCTGGGGGTGATAAGCAGTGCTCATATCGAGATTCGTTCCCAGATCTTTGGAGAGATTTCCAAAAATTCGATGCGAATCTAGGATCTCGATCTGAAATGATCGATACAGGCACTCCATGCTTGCATACAACATTATCAAGGTATATTCGAGTCAGCTTCTCCAGTGAGAACTGCTCCTTAACCGGAATGAAGTGTGCTGATTTGGTCAGTCTATCGACAATAACCCAAATCGAATTGTTTCCAGATGATGTTCTAGGAAGCTTGGTGATAAAGTCCATCGTAATTATCTCCCACTTCCATTCAGGAATCTTTGGTTGTTGAAGTAGTCCTGATGGCTTTTGATGTTCAGCTTTAACTCTAGCACAAGTCAAGCATTGAAGAACATACATAGCTATGTCAGCTTTCATATTCGGCCACCAGTACAACTTCTTCAAATCATGGTACATCTTATCAGATCCCGGATGAATGGAATACTTAGATTTATGGGATTCTAACATAATCAAGTCTCTTAAGCCTCCAAACTTAGGTATCCACATACGACCTCTTAAGCATTTCACTCCATCAGCTCTAACCTCTAAAGGATCTCCTTCTCCTCAGAACCCTTCATTAACAAAATTCTCCTTCTTACAAGCTTCTATTTGCGCATTTCTAATTTGCTCAGGCAAATTATTGTGCACGGTCAAGACTAGAGAACGCACCCTGATAGGCTCTCTATCTTTCCTACTCAATGCATCAGCAACAACATTGGCTTTTCCTGGGTGATATTTTATATCACAATCATAATCACTTAACAACTCTATCCATATTCGTTGCCTCATGTTCAATTCCTTCTGGTCGAGAATATACTGTAGGCTTTTGTGATCGGTGAATACCGTACACTTGGTGCCATACAGATGATGTCTCCACAACCTAAGAGCAAAGACTACAGCTCCTAACTCAAGATCATGAGTAGCATAATTCTCCTCATTCTTCCTTAATTGCCTAGAAGCATAAGCTATCACTTTCTCTCTCTGCATCAAAACAGTTCCATAACCTCTAATAGATGCATCACAATACACTACAAAATCTTCACTCCCGTCGGGTAATGATAAGATTGGCGCACTACATAATTTTTGCTTCAATATCTGAAATGCTCCATCTTCATCACTTCCCCAAACGAAAGGTTTATTCTTCTGAGTAAGCTTAGTCAAGGGTTTAGCTATCAAAGAAAATTCTTTAATGAATCGCCTATAATAGCCAGCCAATCCTAAGAACTGTTGCACTTCCGTTGGTGTTGTCGGTGCAGACCAATTCTTAATAGCTTCAACCTTTGCAGGATCAACATGAATTCCATCTCTGTTAATCACATGACCAAGAAATTGCACAAAATCCAACCAGAAATCACACTTCGAAAACTTAGCATACAACCTTTCATCCTTCAACAACTTCAAAACAATCCTCAAATGTTCTCTATGCTCATCTTCATTCTTAGAATAGATTAGAATATCGTCAATAAACACAATCACAAATTTATCCAAGTAGGGCTTGCACACTCGATTCATTAAATCCATGAAAACCGCAGGTGCGTTAGTTAACCCAAATGGCATTACTTGAAATTCATAGTGTCCATAACGAGTTCTAAATGCAGTTATAGGAATATCTTCTTCACGGACGCGAAGTTGGTGATATCCTGACCGCAGATCTATCTTAGAATACACACTAGATCCTTGCAGTTGATCAAACAAATCATCAATCCTAGGTAAAGGATATCGATTTTTAATTGTCAACTTATTCAGTTCCCTATAATCAATGCACATACGAAAAGATCCATCCTTCTTCTTAACGAACAAGACTGGAGCTCCCCAAGGCGACGAGCTCGGTCGAATAAAACCTTTATCAGACAACTCCTTAAGTTGCTCAGATAACTCCTTTAATTCAGAAGGGGCTAATCGGTAAGGCGCACGTGCCACCGGTGCAGCACCAGGAATAAAATCGATTCGAAACTCTACTTGCCTTATCGGTGGAAGTCCGGGTAAATCTTTAGGAAATACCTCAAGAAATTCACAAATAATAGGTACATCTTCCAATCGTTTCTCCCTAGACTCATTCCCGGTCACTTAAGCTAAGAATAACTCACAACCGTTCCTGATGTACTTTTGGACCTTAATACATGAAACGATTTTCAAACGGGATTCACCTCGACTACCATCAATTACTAACGTCCTATTCTTAAGAGGAATCTTAACCTTCTTCTCTCCACATAAAATAGTAGCATTATTCAACGACAACCAATCCATACCAATAATAATATCAAAACTACCTAATTCTATCAACATCAAATCAATCGGAAAGGAATGGTTCAAGAGATTTAGAGAGCATCCTTCTAATAGCTTATTAGTTTTCACTAATTTACCATTAGCCAATTCCACCTCGTAACTGGTACTTATCTCAACAGGTTCAATATCAATAAGGGCACTAAATTTAGTGGATAGAAAGCTCCTATCGGTACCCGAATCGAATAAAGCAACAGCATAGTGATTGTTGAGTAAAAACGTACCGGTAACGACATTCGGATCCTCTTTCTTCACCTCAATTGTTCCAAGTTGGTAGTACCACCCTGGGGGTTTCTTCCAGGTACAATCGCTTTCAACTTGGGGCGTTCCGATTTCCTCTGACCTTCTTCATTACAGTTGAAGCAAATGGTTCCCTTCTTACACCTTTCAACCTTGTGTCCAAGCTTTCCGCAATTTCGGCATTTCCAGCAGTCGCCAGCATGCCTCTTGTTGCCACACTTAGGACATCGATCATCGTTGCGCGGTGCATTGTTGGTAAGAGCATTTGCATTCCCCTTTCTCTGGTTCTGACGGCGATTGAAATTCTTCCTATAATCACCTCTATCTACACGATCACCGTCTCCCTTCCTTTTCTCACCAACACGGGCTTCATCTTCCTTATCCTGAATTATCTGTCCAATGAGTTGGTAAGCCATTCGAACAACATCATCAATGGTCAGTGGTTTCGATGATGTCACGTCCCCCCGGATATTCCTGGTTAACCCTTTCACATATTGCTCAATTCGGATCTCTTCGGGTTCAACCAATCGAGGACATAGCAAGGCCAACTCATGGAATCGATTCGTGTAACTATCAATGTCCACACCCTTCATTCTCAGATGAATCAACTCTTGTTCTAACCTAATAATCACACTACGAGGACAAAACTCCAAAGTCATCCACTTCTTGATTTCAGCCCAAGGAGTAGCATTAGCAGCATCAAGACCCATGAAAGCAATTCTCCCGTTCCACCAAGTCAACGCACGACCTTTAAGAGTAGCCATAGCAAAAGTCACCTTATCTTCCTCTTTACACTTACTAATCCTAAACATCAATTCAATCTTCCCGATCCACTGGCTTAGTCCTACAGCACCTTCAGTTCCATTAAAAGGTAGAGGTTCACACTTCATGAACGTCACATAAGTACAGCCACCAACTTCAGGTGCATTAGCTCCAAGTCCTCCTACATTTCCTCCAGCATTAGCATTCACATTATTAGCATTCACATTCACATTAGTACCGCCAATTCCACTACCGTCAGCTCCACTACCGCCAGCTCCACTACCGCCAGCTTCATTTCTAGCATTTGCCATAAATTAAGTCATAGATGCGGTAACTTGCTCCGTAATAATCCTACGTACATCATCCTCAGTCACAGCCTTCTTGGGCGGCATAGTTCTATAATTCCACAATTTCAAAGTATTAAGCATTCATCCAACAAAGGATTCATATAATATGGATCGAATTCATAATCAAGATACAAATAAGGCACAATATGGAATTCAAGACAAGATACATATTTCATTCGATCTGAAACAAAAGTATTGTCTTAGTACATCCATATCAAAGTTCTAACACTATATACACTCAAAATTCGTGCCAAGTCTATTACTAACAAGTCGGTTCAGTCAAAGCTACAAGCACAAAAGATATAAAGGTCACTACTAAATACAGACTGGTCTACTGAGAACCGCCAGATGGTCCATCATCCATCGTCTTCTGGATCTTCGCTGGACGATCACTAGACACATCTTCAGCTGGGCGCTTACGGATTACTCCTCTTTCAACCATGTCGGCATAAAATCTACTGTTCCATCCTACGGATATATTCAACTCCTTTTCAGCTTTCTCACGCATCGCACGAGCCACACTCAACTGAATCTCCATAGAATTCACCTTTCTCTTCATAGCAGCATACTCACCACTTTCCAATACCGATAACCTCCTAAAAGCCTCATTCAATCCACGCTCTACATCGCTCAAATCCAAACTAAGCAATTCTCGCTCTTTCTCGCCAATCTTAGTCTTCGACTCCAAATAAGCAACCTGAGTCTGAACAACACCTAATCCAACCTCTGTCACACAACTCTTAACACGGGAAGCATCTAGATCACGTCTCAAGGCCCATGGTGCAAGACCATCAATATGAGTAGCCTCTCGAGTACTAGACGACTCTCCTATCTCACGTCTACGAGTATCAATACCATCAGTACCGTCAGGTGCATCGTCATCCTCATCCTCCTCTGATTCAGAATCAGATTCAGACGATTCAGACATTTCATCCCTAGGTAACTCATCCTCAGATTCAGAAAAACAAACTGGTGGGGGCAAAGGCTCGCCCTCTGGAACATCATACGGATAAATAAGCTCAGCTTCCTCATCGTCATCAACCTCAACATCTATACCTACGTCTTCCTCATTCTCAATATCCACATTCTCATTACCCACATTCTCAATCTCATTCTCTACTAAGTCAACCTGAGGGGCAATCTGATCTCCTAGTCCTAATTCGGGCTCGGGATCCTCAAATGGTTCCTCCTCATCATCAATATCAAAATCTACTAAGTCTAAATAAGGATCATCTTCTATATTAGGTTCGGGAATAGCATGGTTTTCTACAGGAATATTAGGGTCAGCCATGACAATCTGCATTTATATATATTTATCTCGTATTAGGATAACATACTAGTTAAACAATTACATAATGAAATCACGATATATACATATATATAAATTATATTATATATATATCAAAATATATATCTTCTCAATAGGGCTTGTTGGTAACGTCGGAGATCTCTGGCACCGTTATAGTCAAAAGATTTTTCAAATATTTTCTTAAATGTTCATTGTCAAAAGATTTTGAAAAGTTTTGTTCGAAACCTTGGTTTTTAAAATCTTTTGTTCTCTACAACGAGAGCTCTGGTACCAAAATGTAACACTCTCATTTTTCGTATCGGTACAGCGGAAGGGTCTTTCAGAGTGTTACGGGATAGCACAATAACTCCAATCATAGACAACACATAAAAATGGTTGTACAAGGTTTAACAAACATTCATTCGATAAAAAGTTTCAAAAGTGTACAACAGGTCCCAAATTATACAGGTCATTAAGTTTACAAAACACAGATCGAATGAACATTTTTAATATTAAGTGTGGGCCATCAGAGTCGATCTCCATCCGGATTACCTTCAAGCACCTGAGATAGAAAACATGCAAAAATCATATCAGCGAATGCCGAGTGAATTCATAGAGTTTAATGAAAACCGTTATATAAAAACAATCATTTACATTCATTTAAAATCAGAACACAAGTATAATATCGGAAGTAAGTCCACATATTGCTAGTCAGGCAATATATAAATCAAGCATACATCTGAAACCGTCCATGAGACCGTAGTCTCTATATTACCATGTTAGGTAATATATTCATCCTAATAGCGTCGTTATCGTTTATTATTTATGTTTTATAGCATACGTTGTATAGGTTGTAGGATTATTATTAGCCGCATGACATTGTTACCTTACTGTAAAAACAGCGGGCCACGAACCCGACAAACAATTTGCCCATCTAAGTTAGCGTGTCGTCACAAAAATCATGCTATGGAATCTTCTCATACATAAATTCGCTTACCAATCAATGTGGTACGACGGGGATCAACCGTCAAGGCGCGAACTGGGGTGATCGTCCCCAAATAGTACTATCAAATGCATAAGCGTCTACCAAAACCCGGTAGTTCACAATTCATGCTAATGGGACTTGAAGTGACATAACCTAACTACTAATAATCCTTTTAGTCTCGAATATAGGGTCATAGCATCATTCGGGTCCATATCATTAAGCATACAATCGGGACTACTTGTGTTCTATTTTTATAAAAATCTAGTATGTTATCTCCCTCGCGGGTTTACAAATCATTTTAAACATTTAAAAGAGTGCGAGGCTATGAACTCACGTTGTTAATGAAAGGCGGATTATCGGCTATGGGCGTGCTTCGGTCACGGAAACCTATATAAATAATAATCGGTCTTAGACTCGGTCCAATGACTTTTATCAAAATAACAATATACATATGATGATTTTGTACATATGATGATGATCAAGTGGATTTATAAATCCTTGTTTACTCATTTTAGCGTTTACGTTTTGGTAACGTCTTACTAGTTCACTAGTTTTATCGATTTTACCTATTTTAAGTCCATTAATTATTTTATAAGTTCTTTTACTTGTTTTTACCCATTTTATACCTATATGATCAGTATATATATCTTTCATGTTGGGCCCAAATGGGTTAAGCCCAATTAATTCTTTTTACAAGTTTTTATCTTATTAAGTCCAATTATTAGTTCAATAGGTTTAGTTAGCTCGTAAATGTCCGTAATTCTTATAGTTTGGGTTTCATCGGTTTTTACTTGTCTTAGTTATCTATACATCAGTATATGACTTTTATAAACTTTACATTATACGGGTTTGGTCGTCTAAGTTTTATTTGGCGAAAAACGTTAATTTTACGGCGATAGCCGAAAAAGTCGTAAAAATCAAGTTTATAGTTTTTATTACTTATAAATATTATTTTTACCACCATTTATATAATTTACCCATTTAATTAACCTTTTATACATTTATATAAATAAGTTATATAAGTTAGTGGGTTTATATTTTACATTTTATAAATTATAATGTGAGTGCTTATATAATAATAATAAACATTATTTCCAAAATCTGATTTTTAACTTCATATTCACCATTTTTACCATATCTAGAGTTCTACAATGACTTAGAAGCTCATTTTTGGATGACAAGTTCTTCATAATATGTGATACATATAACTTAGTTATAGCTACTGCCCATTTTGAGTCTAAGTTGCCTTAACAGTCCCTACAAAACTGCTTATTCAGATTACACCACCTAACTTGTTTTGATCATATCTCACTCATTATTTTGATTCCATTGCATGGCCAACTCTCACATGTGTATAACATCATCTACTTACTGTAAATAGATCAAACCATGCAATTTTATCAGTTCATCTTTTAGTTATCTACTGTTTTTATACAGCCAACTAAATAGTCATGATTTTAGCTTCATTTCTTATGGTTATCATCATTTTTAAGCATGTTTATCAACACTTGATCCCCACACAACATTTTTATCATCATATATACATCATATACATATACAAAATGAAAGAAAATACATTTGTTCTTTACAAAATAATAAGAGAAAAATGTAGAGGATGATCTTCTTTACCAATCCAAGTGGATTTCTTGTTTTAGGAAGGCAAGAACTTGATGAACACAACAAGTATCTCCAAGACCATCAAATATCAAGAACATATGTTGGAAAATCAGCCCTAGGACACAAGCAAATCACCTCCAAAGTTGTTAATATGGCCACAAAATGATCAAGGCTTCAAGAGAACACCTTAATAGGACTAGTAAACATGTGGTTTGTGGCTAGAAAAGATCAATGATGGTGTTTGTTAGATTATTTGGGACGACAAGGAGAGGAGAGTTGAGAGAGTTTTAGAGTGGTTTGCATGGAAGAAATGGTAGAAATGAAACCATTTGCTAGTTTTGTGTTAAAGTGGGGAAAGTTGCTTAATGTGTAAGCACAAGCTTACACTTGTGTAAGTATTAGCTAACTTGATGCCACATTAGTGTTGTGGTGTCAAGTGTAGCCGTCTCATGTTGCTAGTGGGATGGGGCAAAGTGTTTTGTCCCATCTCACTAGTTTACGGGTATTTCTCGATTCTAGTTTTCTCGATTTGCGTGCCCTCGGGTCGTTTTACGAAAAACGTTTTTATAAATTATGAATCACCGTCACAAAACGAATCCAATAAAAATTGTCTCATCAAAAACGGAGTTCAAAAACGTAAATACGTAATCCTAAGGTTTCCGGTTTAGTCGTAAAAGACGCCAAATTATGCACGTAAGCCCAAATTTAAATCCGTAAATTGTGAGTTCGTCAACCAACACAAAAATAAGTTTCAAAATATTATACGAGAAAATATTTTACTACCTGAAAATGTTAGATTTGTCACATGTATGATCAACTTCCTTATATCTCGCATTGGATGATGATCTGAGGTTGTTGTTGGTAGGTTTGTAGATCTTCTTATAAGTTATGGTGAGTAAAGACATGAGTTCTTCAATGTTCTTGTCCCTTGAAGTTTGTTCATAATCACTGTCTCCATCTGACTCGGTGTCATACTTTGTAGGTGGAGTGGGGACAATTGCTTTTGCTTTGTTTCTAGCAGTAGCTAGAGGTTTGGTGGATGAGCTTGATGACCTTGAGGAATGTGTAGGTGGTTGTTGACAAGGAACGGGTTTTGTAGAAGTAGCAGCCACAAAAGCAATAGAGTTCGCAGATCGTTCTGCCTTTTCAGCTCTTAGTTCATTCACTTCATTCTGATGTTGTTTCAATCATCATAGAGTTTGTGGAAAGATATAGTCTTGATATCCTCCCTTTGTTTGACCAAAGTCACAAACCTTTACCATTCCGGTTTGAGTTGAAGTAGAAACTGAACATTGGCATGATGGTTGGAGATGGTGCACTGATTTTGACAAGCTCATTCATCATTTTGTAGAATCTCGAGTAATATGAGTCAATGGATTCACCATCTTTGGATGTGAATTTTCCAAACTCCCAAAGTAGATTAGTCTCGATATCTTGAACATTTATCGACTCACCTTGCTTCAATCGATGAATTGCATTCCACATTTCCATAGCATTAGGACATGCATCAACCGTGGAATAGATGTCGTTATCAATCCCTGTGAGTATGTAGTTAACCACATCGGCTTCAGCTTGGAGGAGTTCCTTTTTCTCAGCAGGACATGTGTCAAAATTCTCCATAGCTCGCGTAGTTGACGAAGTACCGTCCTCTGCTTGTGTGGTAAAGGGTCTGAATTCAAAAACTGGAGGTGGGTTCTCAAGGCAATGACGAAGAGCGGTTCGGTTCTCCTTAGTGTCGAGAAATCTAAGGAAACGATATCTCCACTGAACGTAGCAACCGGTAGTGAGCACAGGTGGATTACCATCGCCACCTTGTTCCAAACGAATTTGATTAGCCGTCGCATTGTTGTTGTTGTTATTAGACATGGTGATTACTTGTGAATGGATTAGGATCTTAGTGGATTTTTTGTGATGAGGTGTGGTTTAAAATTTCGAAGTGTTCCGAGAATTTTTAGTTCGACAATTAATTCCCCAGTCCGACAAAACGGTAAGCCAAAAAATTTTGTATCGCCAAATTTTGAAATTGAGTTAGAAATAGCCAAAAACTAGTAGGGGAATTTTTTTATTTTATTAGACCTAAAAATTTTAACTCTTTTTTTTAATCTTCGTGTAAACTATGATCCGGGACTAGTCTAGATAGTGGCTAAGTCTAATAAATACTCAAACAAAATTTAGATGTCCATCGCAATACCCATCAGAATGTGTGATCGCACCTCTTAATCGCAGTGGGTGATCGTAACTTTGGATCGCAGTCTCTGATCGTAACAATGGATCGCAGTCTCTGATCACAGTCCTTAATCGCAGTCCTAGATCGTAGTCTTTGATCGTAACGTTTGATCGCAGTCCTTCATCGCAGTCCTTGATCGCAGTCCTAGATCGTAGTCTTAGATCGTAGTCCTTGATCGCAATCCTAGATCGTAGTCTTTGATCCCAGTCCTAGATCGTAGTCATTGATCGTAACGAATGATCGTAACAGTCGATCGCAGTCACTGATCGTAAGTCTGGATCGTAACACTGATCGTAACAACAGATCGCAGTCACTGATCGCAATCACTGATCGTAACTTTGGATCGTAACAATCGATCGTAAGATGTGATTGTGATATTCGATCGCAAGTAGAAACCTCCATGGTTTATGCGATCGCAATATTCAGATCGTAACAAGGAATCAAAAGTACCCCTTTTCTCGGATAGTACTAGAACACAACAAATTCGAGATTTTTAGCCTAAAAATGAACCAAGCACCAAAAAATTTTATGTTTTTAACCAAAGTAACAATACCAAATCACTACCAATAGTATGTAGATGATTTGTATCAAGAATAAATCATAAAAACACAAAAAAAAATTGGTACGTGAGTTTTAGATCAAAATAGGCACGAAAAATCAAGAACACAACACACGAATCTTCAATCACCTATCCACTATAGGCTCTTGATACCAAATGTTATTCCCATTTCAATCCGTAACACAAGATTTAGTTGATATTTAGAGAGAGAAAGAGAAGAAAGTAGAGAGAGAAACAAGAGAGAATTTGGAAGGTTAAACACTTTAGAGAGAGAAAGTAAAATGGTAACCAACACCCTCTTCCACACATGGAAGAGGGTACATATACCCTTGGCATTTGGGCCGTGGGTTTAGTTTCCATGGGCCGGGCTTGGCTTTTCTTGCGCTTACGCCCCTAACTTATACAATATTAGCTAAAAGTCCAAGCCCGGTTTTCCAGACTAACCTATTATAATACAAGACCATTTACGACTAAGATGACCTATTACATTCTTGTTCGACTATATAAAATATAGGGCTAACAAAAATCCTTTGAAGAGTTCTTTCCCAATCAAGATAGTCCCATAGAGCCTGACTTGGGAAATGATGAAACTGAAGTCCTCATGAGTATGCAGCCTACCTATAGAATCAATAAAGATCACCTCCAATCACAAATCATTGGTGATCTTGATACTCCTAGACAAACAAGGTATCAAGAAAAGGAACATAGCCTCATTGCCAACATCACAATGAAATTCAATCATGACAATATGCAATGTTGCCTATTTACTGCTTTTTTGTCACATGAAGAGCCAAAGAAGATCTTTCAAGCTTTGAATGATCCAAGCTGGGTAGAGGCTATGCAGGAAGAGTTATTACAGTTTGATATTCAAGAGGTTTGGATTTTGGTTGATTGACCAATATGGGTAAGACCCATTGGGACAAAATGAGTGCTTAGGAACAAGAAAGATGGGAGGGGCATAGTGGTCAGAAACAAAGCCAGGCTAGTAGAACAAGGATACACATAAGAGGAAGGAATTTATTAAGATGAAGTCTTTGCTCCAGTTGCCAGAATTGAAGCCATCAGACTGTTTCTGGCATATGCTTCTTTCATGGACTTTATTATCTACCAAATGGATGTTAAGAGTACCTTTCTCTATGGCACCATTGACGAGGAGGTGTATGTAATGCAGCCTCTAGGTTTTGAAGATCTAAAACATCCAGACAAGGTGTACAAGGTGAAGAAGGCAATGTATGGGCTTCATCAAGCTCCTAGAGCATGGTATGGGACTCTATCCAAGTATCTCTTGGACAATGGCTTCAACAGGAGAAGATTGACCAGACCCTGTTTATCAAGAAACAAAAAGGTGTGGAAACCTTGGTTTCCTCGGATCTTTAAGCAACTAGGCATAATCATTGTTCATATGATTAAACAATCAAAGCGGAAAAGAACAATAATCATGAAACAAGGTGTTTAGGCACAAGACACAAATGATTACTTCAACAATTGTTCAATAATAAACAATCACTAGACGTGTATACATTTAATCCCACGTCTAGTGCAACATACAGTTTAGGTTTACATTGTATATGAAAGTTATGAATAAACCTATAACCCTTGGTTCCTTTTATAGTGTAAGTATTAGTGTGACAATCTAACATTTTTAGGTAGTGAAATATTTTCTCGTATAATATTTTGAAACTTATTTTTATGTTGGTTGACGAACTCACAATTTACGGATTTAAATTTGGGCTTACGTGCATAATTTGGCGTCTTTTACGACTAAACCGGAAACCTTAGGATTACGTATTTACGTTTTTGAACTCCGTTTTTGATGAGACAATTTTTATTGGATTCATTTTGTGACGTTGATTCATAATTTATAAAAACATTTTTCGTAAAACGACCTGAGGGCACGCAAATCGAGAAAACTATAATCGAGAAATACCCGTAAACTAGTGAGATAGGACAAAACACATTGTCCCACCCCACTAGCTTGGTTGGTATGGCACACTTGACACCACAGCCTGAAGGTGGCATCAAGTTAGCTAACACATTCCTTGTGTAAGCCATGCTTACATACTAAGCTAACACATTCCACTAACTATCAAAACTAGCTACTTGTTTTCACTTCCACCATTTCATACATGCAATTCAACATCAAACTCTCTCAAACTACTCCTCCTTGCCGTCCAAAATAAACCAACAAACACCCTCTTTGATCTCTTCTAGCCATGAAACACATGTTTACTAGCTCTATTAAGGAGTTCTCTTGAAGCCTTGATCATTTGGTGGCCATATTAACATCTTTGGAGGTGATTTGCTTGTGTCCTAGGGCTGATTTCCCAACATATGTTCTTGATATTTGATGGTCTTGGAGATACTTGTTGTGTTCATCAAGTTCTTGTCTTCCAAAAACAAGAAATCCACTTGGTTGGTAAAGAAGATCATCCTCTCCATTTTTCTCTTGTTATTTTGTAAAGAATAAATGTATTTTATTTCATTTTGTATATTTATATGATGTATATATGATGATAAAAATGTTGTGTGGGGATCAAGTGTTGATAGATATGCTTAAAAAGGATGATAACTATAAGAAATGAGGCTAAAATCTTGATTATTTAATTGGCTATATAAAAACAGTAGATAACTAAAACAAGAACTGATAAAATTGCATGGTATGATCCATTTACAGTAAGTAGAAGATGTTATACACATGTGAGAGTTGGCCATGCAATAGAATCAAAATAATGAGTGAGATATGATCAAAACAAGTTAGGTGGTCTAATCTGAATAAGCAGTTTTGTAGGGACTGTTAAGACATGATAAACTTAAAATGGGCAGTAGCTATAACTAAGTTAAATGTAGCACATAATATGAAGAACATGTCACCCAAAAATGAGCTTCTAATTCATTATAGAACTCTAGATATGTTAAAAATGGTGAACATGAAGTTAAAAATCAGATTTTTGGAATTAATGTTTATTAATATTATATAAGCACTCACATTATAATATATAAAATGTAAAAATATAAACCCACTAACTTATAAAACTTATTTATATAAATATATAAAAGGTTAATTAAATGGGTAAATTATATAAATGGTGGTGAAATAATATTTATAAGTAATAAAAACTATAAACTTGATTTTTACGACTTTTTCGGCTATCGCCGTAAAATTAACGTTTTTCGCCAAATAAAACTTAGACGACCAAACCCGTCTAATGTAAAGTTTATAAAAGTCATATACTGATGTATAGGTAACTAAGACAAGTAAAAACCGATAAAACCCGAACTATAAGAAATACGGACATTTACGAGCTAACTAAACATATTGGACTAATAATTGGACTTAATAAGATAAAAACTTGTAAAAAGAACTTATTGGGCTTAACCCATTTGGGCCCAACATGGAAAGTATATATACTGATAATATAGGTATAAAAGGGATTAAAACAAGTTAAAGAACTTATAAAAGGCTTAATGGACTTAAAATAGGTAAATAGGTAAAACTAGCAAACTAGTAAAACGTTACCAAAACGTAACCGCTAAAATGAGTAAACAAGGATGTATAAACCCACTTGATCATCATCATATGTACAAAATCATCATATGTATATTGTTATTTTGATAAAATTCATTGGACCGATTCTAAGACCGATTATTATTTATATAGGTTTCCGTGACCGAAGCACGCCCATAGCCGATAATCCGCCTTTTATTAACAACGTGAGTTCATAGCCTCGCACTCTTTTAAATGTTTTATAAAATGATTTGTAAACCCGCGAGGGAGATAACATGCTAGATTTTTTTAAAAATAGAACACAAGTAGTCCCGATTGTATGCTTAATGATATGGACCCGAATGATGCTATGACCCTATATACGAGACTAAAAGGATTATTAGTAGTTAGGTTATGTCACTTAAAGTCCCATTAGCATGAATTGTGAACTGTCGGGATTTGGTAGACGCTTATGCATTTGATAGTACTATTTGGGGACGATCACCCCAGTTCGCACCTTGACGGTTGATCCCCGTCGTACCACATTGATTAGTAAGCGAATTTATGTATGAGAAGATTCCATAGCGTGATTTTTGTGACGACACGCTAACTTAGATGGGCAAATTGTTTGTCGGGTTCGCGGCCCGCTGTTTTCATAGTAAGGTAACAATGTCATGCGGCTAATAATAATCCTATAAAACATATATAAATTCAAATACAATGTATCCTATACATAATAACGACTCTATTAACGATGAATATATTACCTATCATGGTAATATAGAGATTACGGTCTCATGGACGGTTTAACATGTATGCTTGATATATATTGCCTGATTAGCAATATGAGGACTTACTTCCGATATTATGCTTGTGTTCTGATTTTAAATGATTGTTTTATATAACGGTTTTTATTAAACTCTATGAATTCAAGCGGCATTCGCTGATATGATTTTTGCATGTTTTTATCTCAGGTGCTTGAAGGTAATCCGGATGGAGATCGACTCTGATGGCCCACTTAATATTAAAAATGTTCATTCGATCTATGTTTTGTAAACTTAATGACCTGTATAATTTGGGACCTGTTGTACGCTTTTAAACTTTTTATCGAATGAATGTATGTTAAACCTTGAACAACCATTTTTATGTGTTGTCTATGATTGGAGTTATTGTGCTATCCCGTAACACTCTGAAAGACCCTTCCGTTGTACCGATACGAAAATTGAGAGTGTTACAGTTTGGTACCAGAGCCCTCGTTATAGAGAACAAAGGATTTTAAAAACCAAGGTTTTGAACAAAACATTTCAAAATCTTTTGACAATGAACATTTGAGAAAATATTTGAAAAATCTTTTGACTATAACGGTGCCAGAGATCTCCGACGTTACCAACAAGCCCTATTGAGAAGATATATATTTTGATATATATAATTTAATTTATATATATGTATATATCGTGATTTCATTATGTAATTGTTTAACTAGTATGTTATCCTAATACGAGATATATATATAAATGCAGATTGTCATGGCTGACCCTAATATTCCTGTAGAAAACCATGCTATTCCCGAACCTAATATAGAAGATGATCCTTATTTAGACTTAGTAGATTATGATATCGATGATGAGGAGGAACCATTTGAGGATCCCGAGCCCGAGTTAGGACTAGGAGATCAGATTGCCCCTCAAGTTGACTTGGTAGAGAATGAGATTGAGAATGTGGATATTGAGAATGTTGATATAGAGAATGATGATGAGATTTGGTTAGATAATTTAGATGATGAGATTGACGACGAGGATGTAGGTATAGACGTTGAGGTTGATGATGATGAGGAAGATGAGCTTATTTATCCGTATGATGTTCCAGAGGGCGAGCCTTTGCCCCCACCAGTTGATTTGTCTGATTCTGAGGTTGAGTTACCTAGGGATGAAACGTCTGAATCTGATTCTGAATCAGAGGAGGATGAGGATGATGATACACCTGATGGTACTGATGGTATTGCTACTCGTAGATGTGAGATAGGAGAGTCGTCTAGTGCTCGAGAGGCTACTCATATTGATGGTCTTGCACCATGGGCCTTGAGACGTGATCTAGATGCTTCCCGTGTTAAGAGTTGTATGACAGAGGTTGGATTAGGTGTTGTTCAGACTCAAGTTGCTTATTTGGAGTCGAAGACTAAGGTTGGCGAGAAAGAGAGAGAATTGCTTAGTTTGGATTTGACTGATGTAGAGCGTGGTTTGAATGAGGCTTTTAGGAGGTTATCAGTGTTAGAAAGTGGTGAGTTTGCTGAAATGAAGAGAAAGGTGAATTCTATGGAGATTCAGTTGAGTGTAGCTCGTGCGATGCGTGAGAAAGCTGAGAAGGAATTGAATATATCTGTGGGTTGGAATAGTAGATTTTATGCTGACATGGTTGAAAGAGGAGTGATCCGTAAGCGCCCAGCTGAAGATGTGTCTAGTGATCGTCCGACGAAGATTCAAAAGACGATGGATGATGGACCATCTGGCGGTTCTCAGTAGACCAGTCTGTATTTAGTAGTGACCTTTGTATCTTTTGTGCCTTTGTAGCTTTGACTGAACCGACTTGTTAGTAGTAGACTTGGCACGAATTTTGAGTGTATATAGTGCTAGAACTTTGATATGGGATGTACTAAGACAATACTTTTGTTTCAAATCGAATGAAATATGTATCTTGTCTTGAATTTCATATTGTGCCTTATTTGTATCTTGATTATGAATTCGATCCATATTATATGAATCCTTGTTGGGTGAATGCTTAATACTTTTAAATTGTGGAATTATAGAACTATGCCGCCCAAGAAGGCTGTGACTGAGGATGATGTACGTAGGATTATTATTGAGCAAGTTACCGCATCTATGACTGAATATATGGAAAATGCGGTAGTGGAGCTGGCGGTAGTGGAGCTGGCGGTAGTGGAGCTGGCGGTAGTGGAGCTGGCGGTAGTGGAGCTGGCGGTAGTGGAATTGGCGATACTAATGTGATTGTGAATGCTAATAATGTGAATGCTAATGCTGGAGGAAATGTAGGAGGACTTGGAACTAATGCACCTGAAGTTGGTGGCTGTACTTATGTGACGTTCATGAAGTGTGAACCTCTACCTTTTAATGGAACTGAAGGTGCTGTAGGACTAAGCCAGTGAATTGAGAAGATTGAATCGATGTTTCGGATTAGTAAGTGTAAAGAGGAAGATAAGGTGACTTTTGCTATGGCTACTCTTAAAGGTCGTGCGTTGACTTGGTGGAACGGGAGAATTGCTTTCATGGGTCTTGATGCTGCTAATGCTACTCCTTGGGCTGAAATCAAGAAGTGGATGACTTTGGAGTTTTATCCTCGTAGTGTGATTATTAGGTTAGAACAAGAGTTGATTCATCTGAGAATGAAAGGTGTGGACATTGATAGTTACACGAACCGATTCCATGAGTTGGCCTTGCTATGTCCTCGATTGGTTGAACCCGAAGAGATCCGAATTGAGCAATATGTAAAAGGGTTGACCAGGAATATCCGGGGGGACGTGACATCATCGAAACCACTGACCATTGATGATGTTGTTCGAATGGCCTACCAACTCATTGGACAGATAATTCAGGATAAGGAAGATGAAGCCCGTGTAGGTGAGAAAAGAAAGGGAGACGGTGATCGTGTAGATAGAGGTGATAATAGGAAGAATTTCAATCGCCGTCAGAACCAGAGAAAGGGGAATGCAAATGCTCTTACCTACAACACACCGCACAACGATGATAAATGTCCTAAGTGCGGCAACAAGAGGCATGCTGGCGATTGCTGGAAGTGCCGAAATTGCGGAAAGCTTGGACACAAGGTTGAAAGGTGTAAGAAGGGAACCATTTGCTTCAACTGTAATGAGGAAGGTCATAGGAAATCGGAATGCCCCAAATTGAAAGCGATTGTACCTGGAAGAAACCCCCAGGGTGGTATCTACCAACTTGGAACAATTGAGGTGAAGAACGAGGATCCGAATGTCGTTACCGGTACGTTTTTACTCAACAATCATTATGTTGTTGCTTTATTCGATTCGGGTGCCGATAGGAGCTTTGTATCCACTAAATTTAGTGCCCTTATTGATATTGAACCTGTTGAGATAAGTACCAGTTACGAGGTGGAATTGGCTAATGGTAAATTAGTGAAAACTAATAAGCTATTAGAAGGATGCTCTCTAAATCTCTTAAACCATTCCTTTCCGATTGATTTGATGTTGATAGAATTAGGTAGTTTTGATATTATTATTGGTATGGATTGGTTGTCGTTGAATAATGCTACTATTTTATGTGGAGAGAAGAAGGCTAAGATTCCTCTTAGGAATAGGACGTTAGTAATTGATGGTAGTCGAGGTGAATCCCGTTTGAAAATCGTTTCATGTATTAAATTCCGAAAGTACATCAGGAACGGTTGTGAGTTATTCTTAGCTCAAGTGACCGGGAATGAGTCTAGGGAGAAACGATTGGAAGGTGTACCTATTATTTGTGAATTTCCGAGGTATTTCCTAAAGATTTACCCGGACTTCCACCGATAAGGCAAGTAGAGTTTCGAATCGATTTAATTCCTGGTGCTGCACCGGTGGCACGTGCGCCTTACCGATTAGCCCCTTCTGAATTAAAGGAGTTATCTGAGCAACTTAAGGAGTTGTCCGATAAAGGTTTTATTCGACCGAGCTCGTCGCCTTGGGGAGCTCCAGTCTTGTTTGTTAAGAAGAAGGATGGATCTTTTCGTATGTGCATTGATTATAGGGAACTGAATAAGTTGACAATTAAAAATCGATATCCTTTACCTGATGATTTGTTTGATCAACTGCAAGGATCTAGTGTGTATTCTAAGATAGATTTGCGGTCAGGATATCACCAACTTCGCGTCCGTGAAGAAGATATTCCTATAACTGCATTTAGAACTCGTTATGGACACTATGAATTTCAAGTAATGCCATTTGGGTTAACTAACGCACCTGTAGTTTTCATGGATTTAATGAATCGACTGTGCAAGCCCTACTTGGATAAATTTGTGATTGTGTTTATTGACGATATTCTGATCTATTCTAAGAATGAAGATGAACATAGAGAACATTTGAGGATTGTTTTGAAATTGTTGAAGGATGAAAGGTTGTATGCTAAGTTTTCGAAATGTGATTTCTGGTTAGATTCTGTGCAATTTCTTGGTCATGTGATTAACAGAGATGGAATTCATGTTGATCCTGCAAAGGTTGAAGCTATTAAGAATTGGTCTGCACCGACAACGCCAACTAAAGTGTAAACCCTTGACTAAGCTTACTCAGAAGAATAAACCTTTCGTTTGGGGAAGTGATGAAGATGGAGCATTTCAGACATTGAAGAAAAAATTATGTAGTGCGCCAATCTTATCATTACCCGACGGGTGTGAAGATTTTGTAGTATATTGTGATGCATCTCTTAGAGGTTATGGAGCTGTTTTGATGCAGCGAGAGAAAGTGATAGCTTATGCTTCTAGGTAATTAAGAAGAGTGAGGAGAATTATACTACTCATGATCTTGAGTTAGGAGCTATAGTCTTTGCTCTTAGGTTGTGGAGACATTATCTGTATGGCACCAAGTGTACAGTATTCACCGATCACAAAAGCCTACAGTATATTCTCGACCAGAAGGAATTGAACATGAGGCAACGAAGATGGATAGAGTTGTTAAGTGATTATGATTGTGATATAAAATATCACCCAGGAAAAGCCATGTTGTTGCCGATGCGTTAAGTAGGAAAGATAGAGAGTCTATCAGGGTGCGTTCTCTAGTCTTGACCGTGCATAATAATTTGCCTGAGAAAATTAGAATTGCGCAAATAGAAGCTTGTAAGAAGGAGAATTTTGTTAATGAAGGGTTCCGAGGAGAAGGAGATCCTTTAGAGGTTAGAGCTGATGGAGTGAAATGCTTAAGAGGTCGTATGTGGATACCTAAGTTTGGAGGCTTAAGAGATTTGATTATGTTAGAATCCCATAAATCTAAGTATTCCATTCATCCGGGATCTGATAAGATGTACCATGATTTGAAGAAGTTGTACTGGCGGCCGAATATGAAAGCTGACATATCTATGTATGTTCTTCAATGCTTGACTTGTGCTAGCATTAAAGCCGAACATCAAAAGCCATCAGGACTACTTCAACAACCTAAGATTCCTGAATGGAAGTGGGAGCGAATTACGATGGACTTTATCACCAAGCTTCCTAGAACATCATCTGGAAACAATTCGATTTGGGTTATTGTCGATAGATTGACCAAATAAGCACAATTCATTCCGGTTAAAGAGTAGTTCTCACTGGAGAAGCTGACTCGAATATACCTTGATATTGTTGTATGCAAGCATGGAGTGCCTGTATCGATCATTTCAGATCGAGATCCTAGATTCGCATCGAATTTTTGGAAATCTCTCCAAAGATCTTTGGGAACGAATCTCGACATGAGCACTGCTTATCACCCCCAGACTGATGGGCAGAGTGGAAGGACGATACAAACACTGGAAGATATGTTGAGAGCTTGTGTGTTAGACTTTGGTAAGAATTGGGATAAACATTTTTCGTTAGCAGAGTTTTCGTATAACAATAGTTACCATTCTAGTATTAAGGCTGCACCGTTTGAAGCTTTGTATGGTAGGAAGTGTAGATCTCCTGTATGTTGGAGTGAAGTTGGGGATACCCAGCTCACGGGACCGGAATTGACCCGGGAGACTACGGAGATGATAGTTAAGATTAAGAATAGGTTGTTGACTGCCCGTAGTAGACAGAAAAGTTACGCGGATGTGCGGCGGAAGCCAATGGAGTTTGAAGTGGGTGACCGAGTAATGTTGAAGGTATCGCCATGGAAAGGCGTTATAAGATTTGGAAAACAGGGGAAATTGAATCCCCGTTATATTGGACCCTTTAAGATTTTATCTTGAGTAGGTCCGGTGGCTTACAAACTAGAGTTACCTCCAGAACTTCATGGTGTTCACAACACATTCCATGTATCTAATCTGAAGAAATGTCTAGCAGTGAGTGATGAGAAAATTCCGTTAGGTAAGGTTCGAATAGATGGGAAGTTGCATTTTATCGAAGAGCCCGTAGAAGTTATGGACCGTGAGGTAAAGCAACTGAAACAAAGTCGGATACCTATTGTCAAGATCCGATGGAATTCAAAGCATGGACCGGAGTATACTTGGGAACGAGAGGATGAAATGTGGAAGAAATATCCGCACCTCTTCGATTTCAATAAGAAACGGACATCCAAATGAAATGGATCACGAGGACGTTGATCCCTTTTAGGAGGAAAAGCTGTGACAATCTAACATTTTCAGGTAGTGAAATATTTTCTCGTATAATATTTTGAAACTTATTTTTATGTTGGTTGACGAACTCACAATTTACGGATTTAAATTTGGGCTTACGTGCATAATTTGGCGTTACGACTAAACCGGAAACCTTAGGATTACGTATTTACGTTTTTGAACTCCGTTTTTGATGAGACAATTTTGATTGGATTCATTTTGTGACATTGATTCATAATTTATAAAAACGTTTTTCGTAAAACGACCCGAGGGCACGCAAATCGAGAAAACTAAAATCGAGAAATACCCGTAAACTAGTGAGATGGGACAAAACACATTGTCCCACCCCACTAGCTTGGTTGGGACGGCACACTTGACACCACACCATGAAGGTGGCATCAAGTTAGCTTACACATTCCATGTGTAAGCCATGCTTATATACTAAGCTAACACATTCCACTAACTATCAAAACTAGCTACTTGTTTTCACTTCCACCATTTCATACATGCAATTCAACATCAAACTCTCTCAAACTACTCCCCCTTGCCGTCCAAAATAAACCAACAAACACCCTCTTTGATCTCTTCTAGCCATGAAACACATGTTTACTAGCTCTATTAAGGAGTTCTCTTGAAGCCTTGATCATTTGGTGACCATATTAACATCTTTGGAGGTGATTTGCTTGTGTCCTAGGGCTGATTTCCCAACATATGTTCTTGATATTTGATGGTCTTGGAGATACTTGTTGTGTTCATCAAGTTCTTGTCTTCCAAAAACAAGAAATCCACTTGGTTCGTAAAGAAGATCATCCTCTCCATTTTTCTCTTGTTATTTTATAAAGAACAAATGTATTTTCTTTCATTTTTTATATGTATATGATGTATATATGATGATAAAAATGTTGTGTGCGGATCAAGTGTTGATAGATATGCTTAAAAAGGATGATAACTATAAGAAATGAGGCTAAAATCTTGATTATTTAGTTGGCTGTATAAAAATAGTAGATAACTAAAACAAGAACTGATAAAATTGCATGGTATGATCCATTTACAGTAAGTAGAAGATGTTATACACATGTGAGAGTTGGTCATGCAATGGAATCAAAATAATGAGTGAGATATGATCAAAACAAGTTAGGTGGTCTAATCTGAATAAGCAGTTTTGTAGGGACTGCTAAGACATGATGAACTTAAAATGGGCAGTAGCTATAACTAAGTTAAATGTAGCCCATAATATGAAGAACATGTCACCCAAAAATGAGCTTCTAATTCATTATAGAACTCTAGATATGTTAAAAATGGTGAACATGAAGTTAAAAATCAGATTTTTGGAATTAATGTTTATTAATATTATATAAGCACTCACATTATAATGTATAAAATGTAAAAATATAAACCCACTAACTTATAAAACTTATTTATATAAATATATAAAAGGTTAATTAAATGGTTAACTTATATAAATGGTGGTGAAATAATATTTATAAGTAATAAAAACTATAAACTTGATTTTTACGACTTTTTCGGCTATCGCCGTAAAATTAACGTTTTTCGCCAAATAAAACTTAGACGACCAAACCCGTCTAATGTAAAGTTTATAAAAGTCATATACTGATGTATAGGTAACTAAGACAAGTAAAAACCGATAAAACCCGAACTATAAGAAATACGGACATTTACGAGCTAACTAAACATATTGGACTAATAATTGGACTTAATAAGATAAAAACTTGTAAAAAGAACTCATTAGGCTTAACCCATTTGGGCCCAACATGGAAAGTATATATACTGATAATATAGGTATAAAAGGGATTAAAACAAGTTAAAGAACTTATAAAAGGCTTAATGGACTTAAAATAGGTAAATAGGTAAAACTAGCAAACTAGTAAAACGTTACCAAAACGTAAACGCTAAAATGAGTAAACAAGGATGTATAAACCCACTTGATCATCATCATATGTACAAAATCATCATGATATTGTTATTATGATAAAATTCATTGGACCGAGTCTAAGACCGATTATTATTTATATAGGTTTCCGTGACCGAAGCACGCCCGTAGCCGATAATCCGCCTTTTATTAACAACGTGAGTTCATAGCCTCGCACTCTTTTAAATGTTTTATAAAATGATTTGTAAACCCGCGAGGGAGATAACATGCTAGATTTTTTTAAAAATAGAACACAAGTAGTCCCGATTGTATGCTTAATGATATGGACCCGAATGATGCTATGACCCTATATACGAGACTAAAAGGATTATTAGTAGTTAGGTTATGTCACTTAAAGTCCCATTCGCATGAATTGTGAACTGCCGGGATTTGGTAGACGCATTTGATAGTACTATTTGGGGACGATCACCCCAGTTCACGCCTTGACGGTTGATCCCCGTCGTACCACATTGATTGGTAAGCGAATTTATGTATGAGAAGATTCCATAGCGTGATTTTTGTGAGGACACGCTAACTTAGATGGGCAAATTGTTTGTCGGGTTCGCGGCCCGCTGTTTTTATAGTAAGGTAACAATGTCATGCGGCTAATAATAATCCTATAAAACATTTATAAATTCAAATACAATGTATCATATACATAATAACGACGCTATTAACGATGAATATATTACCTATCATGGTAATATAGAGACTACGGTCTCATGGACGGTTTAAGATGTATGCTTGATATATATTGCCTGACTAGCAATATGAGGACTTACTTCCGATATTATGCTTGTGTTCTGATTTTAAATGATTGTTTTATATAACGGTTTTTATTAAACTCTATGAATTCACTCGGCATTCGCTGATATGATTTTTGCATGTTTTTATCTCAGGTGCTTGAAGGTAATCCGGATGGAGATCGACTCTGATGGCCCACTTAATATTAAAAATGTTCATTCGATCTATGTTTTGTAAACTTAATGACCTGTATAATTTGGGACCTGTTGTACGCTTTTAAACTTTTTATCGAATGAATGTATGTTAAACCTTGAACAACCATTTTTATGTGTTGTCTATGATTGGAGTTATTGTGCTATCCCGTAACACTCTGAAAGACCCTTCCGCTGTACCGATACGAAAACTGAGAGTGTTACAATTAGGGTTTTACAAGAGATAAGAATGAATAATATCTAAATATTATATTTAGATAAACTATATTCTAAATATCGTCCTACAATATCTTGAATATATCCTCTAAATATAATTCCATCAGTGATGGATATTTGTCAGCGTCTACAATACATGTGTCAGCGTCTAGCTGTCACATGTCAGCGTCTCTAAACAAACGGCTTGATATTTCTTCATTTTGAGTTTCTGCCACATCAACTTTTAGACCCAACAATCTTCCTCTAGTTGATGTCGACAAAAATCTTTGTGTATCTCTTGTAAGTGGTACATCATCTTCAAATTGCTTCCCCTCAAGTCTAGCATGGATGTCTTCCCCTTTTTCTCACATCTAGTAGGAAAGGAAAAAATGTATGCAATCGAAGTTTCTCCAAATGTAGGCTCTATGTAATGATTTTGAAGAAAAATAACTATAATATTCTTAATGTAGAAGTAGAATATCCCTATCCTATGTTCCATGTCTTGTATTATCCACGTGACGTTGAACTTATACGAATAGAGAAATATCAGTAGACCTCGATCCCATTGTCAAAATCCTTATCCTTTGTGAGACACTGAGCACGATAATGTAACTCCTTCAAGCGATAGAAATGTAAGTTTGCTAGATATGACAAGTATTCGTCACCAACCATGTAAAGCACGAACAAGTTATCTTGAAAGTTAGTTGTTATGCTAATTACTTTTGAGATATTATAGAACATAACCTCGTGAAAATCTACTTCAAGCATCAAATTTACCATATGAATTCTTCCCCTTAAACCAACACCTCTTCATGACGAGTCTTAATGAAACAATATCTTCATATGTAAAAGAATATATCGAATAACTCTTTCACAAGGCTACCCCGATTACATATGAAATATTACTCCAATAAATTACTTCACGAATTGTTTCTAACTCATGTTAAAATCATTGATCCCTTTTAAAAATATCCGAGCCATAAATATCAAATTGATATTCTGTATAAAAACGGAGATCCCATGTACCTCGTTTTATGTGCAAAAACCTATCCAATTTTCCAAACAGCAGCATTTCCTTTGTCATACAATAACCTTCTTTATCCAAGATATCATCACTGTGTGTTGTCCAATATCGGACAACACTTGTCAGCGTTTTGAAAAATTATATATCGGACAACACTATGTTTTTTCTGTCAGCGCCTACATACAACCTTGTCAGCGCCAACTTTATACTTGTCAGTGCCTGGCCATCAGCGTCTCATCCATGCCTTGTCAACTTCAATGACAACCACTGAATCCTATATCTATCAGCGTCTACATAACACACGTCAGCGGCTAATCGATCTAGGGTTTTACAAACCCTAAATCATGATTTTATGTAAAGATCATATTCTGCAGCGAACTTCGACATCGAATATCTTCTTCATGAGAGCTCAGATCAAAGATCCCTTCTGTGAGATCCTAGACATAAGTACCAAGAACCTACAAAAAAGATTTCACAATGATCCAACGGTCAACGAAGGAGAAATCGCGTTTTTACTATTACTGTTCACAGAAACCAGCATATGACCACTGCTGACTTCGACGCTTAATAACTTTTTCTTGGGGTTAGATCTCGACAATACCTCCGGCGGATATCTAGATATATGAGTGTAGAACACACACAAAAAATTTCATGGCGATCCAAAGGTTCAATAAAAAGTTATGGCCTTCTAAATACTGTTGCGCACACAAAACCGCCCAGAAAAACCCTATACGGATTTTTCTTCCTTCTCACCATTACGAACACCTTGTTGGTCCTAGCATCACGAGCCACGAGGATCTGGTACCAACTGTGGAAACCTTGGTTTCCTCGGATCTTTAAGCAACTAGGCATAATCATTGTTCATATGATTAAACAATCAAAGCGGAAAAGAACAATAATCATGAAACAAGGTGTTTAGGCACAAGACACAAAGAATTACTTCAACGATTGTTCATTATATTAATAATAAACAATCACTAGACGTGTATACATTTAATCCCACATCTAGTGCAACACACGCTTTAGGTTTACATTGTATATGAAAGTTATTAATAAACCTATAACCCTTGGTTCCTTTAATAGTGTAAGGATTAGGGTTTTACAAGAGATAAGAATGAATAATATCCAAAATATTCTATTTAGATAAACTATATTCTAAATATCGTCCTACAATATCTTGAATATATCCTCTAAATATAATTCCATCAGCGTTGGATATTTGTCAGCGTCTACAATACATGTGTCAGCGTCTAGATTTCACATGTCAGCGTCTCTGAACAAACGTCTTGATATTTCTTCATTTTAAGTTTCTACCACATCAACTTTTAGACCCGACAAAAGGTGACTTTATTTTAGTGCAAGTATATGTTGATGATATCATTTTTGGATCCACAAACTCCATTCTTAGCAAGGACTTTGCCAAATTGATGCAAGATAAATTCCAAATGAGTGCAATGGGAGAGCTCAACTTTTTCTTGGGGTTGCAAGTTCAGTAGAGGAAAGATGTGATTTTTATTTCCCAAGACAAGTATGTTGCTGAGATTGTGAAAAAGTTAAGATTGTGTGAAGGAAGAAAGTCTCCACTCCTATGGACAAAGAGCATCCTTAGGGAAAAAGGCCAAGGAAAACCTATTGATGTCAGTACATATAGATCCATGATTGGGTCTCTCATGTACCTTACTACTTCAAGACCTGACATCATGTTTGTTGTGTGTGTGTGTAAGACACCAAGTGACACCAATGGAGTGCCACATGTTTGCTGTGAAGAGAATCTTTAGATATCTCAAGTGTCATCCTACCTTAGGACTCTGTTATCCTAAAGAGTCACCCTTTGAGCTGATAGCTTATTCAGATAGTAACTATGGAGGTGACAACAATGATAGGAAGTCCACAACAGGTGGATGTCAATTTTTGGGGAGTAAGCTTATATCTTGGCAGTGTAAAAAGCAAACTATTCTAGCAACTTCCACTACTGAAGTTGAATATGTGGCTGCTGCTGCATGCTGTGGACAAGTCCTTTGGATTCAGAATCAGTTGCTTGATTATGGGTAAAACTTCTTATAACCAAGATATTTATTGACAATAACAACCCAGTTGTATAATTAATAATCCTGTTTTTCACACCAAAACTAAACATATTGAAATCAGACATCATTTTATTAGAGACTGTTTTGAAAAAGGGTTGATTGTCCCTAAGACAATTGATACAGAACTTAATGTTGCTGATCTTTTGACAAAACCTTTTGATATAGAGAGATTCAAGTACTTGGTTGCAAGTATTGGGATAGTCAATCCCTAAACAGATGTCTGTAGCTTTGTGTGTATAATCAGGATTGTACTATTGTCTGTTGTTGTAAAATTGCTAGTCACCTTTTCTATAATTTTTAATGCTACTGCTTTTGAACAAAGTTTGCCATGCTTGGGTTAATTCCCCTGCTAGGGTACTTTACCCTACTTAAGCTTTGTTCTTTTTAAGTGGTTACATGTGGTTTTTAGACTAACAATGCAGAGCTTAGTATGTAGTATGGTATACCCTATGGAAAAATATGATATGTACTCTATGTTTCAAGGGAGGTTAGGTCACACCTTTAGGATTCAGGGTATCCTTAGGATACTCATGTATGATTCTAGATCATATCCACTGGTGAGAAGGGGCTTGGAACAATGAAAACTTGATGCAAGGCTTGTTGGAGTTTTGAGACCTTCAGGCACTGTAATGTGTACTCACACTCTTGATTGAGCAGCTTGCTGCACAAAATGGAGCTTTTGAGTGCATGTTACCAAGACCACTTGACCATATGAAGGGAATGGTAGGGTTGGAGACCTGGGTATGAGTATTGCATTGGGTTGACCATTTGCAGGGTTACTTGTGTGTTAGCTTTTCTGTTTGAGATTTTGCTGAATGGAGGACTCTAGAGATTCTATGTATCTAGCTTGCTTATGCAAGTCTGTGCATTTAGAACACAGCTTTTTAGCATTGACCTATTCAAGTTAATCTAATACCCTTAGGAAAGTTTCCTTTGCTTTTGATTTTCATTCCCCTGCTAGTATGACTTTCCCCTGCTTTGCAAAACATTCCCCTGTTTGACCGTTGACGGACAATACCGTTACATTGCTTATAGCCGTTGGGCCTGCTTGCTAAATTTTTGGTTAGGGAATATTTTATTCATTTTAAAAGATATTTAAGGCGCTTTCTTCGCTGATTGGTAACCTTTTTATTATTATTTCAAATAAATTACTTTCTTAGCAAGATTTATTTTTGATTTTTATGCAAATTGATAATTTGGTCCAATCACAAGCCTTAAATTCTCCTATATAAACTCAATTCCCTTAACCAACAGGCCTAACTAATTTGGTCGATCATATCCCACTTCTTTTTACAAAATATAAACCTTTCTTTCTTCCAAATTTTTCAATGGCTCTCAAAATCTCTCCTAACCATAACCAAATTGAAATTCTATCTGAAGAGACTACTGAATTCACTGATGTAGTTGCTTACTTAAAATCTAGTTATTCCATGTTAGCTCTTGTGATCTGTCCAAGGATTTACACCACACACATCCAACAGTTTTGGTCTAATGCTATGACTGAAACAGTAGATGGAGAGGTTACACTTAAAAGCCTGGTTGATGGCCACCCCAAGGTGATTACACTTGCCTCCATTCGAGACAAGTTAGTCTTGGATGATGAGGGTGGGGTGGTTACACTACCTCAGTCTGAAATTTTTGAGGGTCTAACAAACTTGGGGTACAACATTTCTGAAAATAAAAAATGTAAGTTTGCTAAAGGTCAGTTTGCACCCCATTGGAAGTATTTGATTCATACCATTTTGCAATGCTTGTCATAAAAAATACTGTTTTTAATGAATTTGGGAGTCGAGTTGCTTCTGCTCTAGTGTGTTTGGCAACAGGGCGAAAATATTGTTTTTCTCAAATGATTTTTGAAGGTATGGTCAAAAATGTTAAAAGCAATTAAAAATTTTGTATGTATCCCAGGTTTATAGAACTTTTGTTGGATATGAGTCAACATGGTCAAATTCGACACAAACATCATTTCACAGCCAACCCTCACACTACCAAACTATTTACCACTCTTGCAGCAGCCACCCCATAATTTTCTGGTAGGGCAGTTCCCCTCACTCAAACTATGATGAACCAGATCAGAAGAGAAGCTGCTTCAAAACCAAGAGCAGCCCAAACCACTCTTGATGATACCCCTGCTTCATCTGCTGATGCCCCTGCTTCATCTGCCGATGCCCCTTTTAGTCAACTACCCCCTGCCAACCCACAACAGGACAGGAGAACAAAAAACAGGTTTGCTAGGTCTCCCTTGCCTAGTGATCCTTCACAAGCAGCAGAGAGGAGAGTCTCCATGGGTATGGATCAAACTAGGGATTTGGCTGCCACTACTGTCTCATCCTCAAGGGGTAAGCAGAACAGTGACACCATAAGTAAGTCCACTTCCTCACTCAGTGATACCCAAAGGGAAAAGCAATCTCCTACTAGGGTTAAGAGCAAACTGAAACCACTCTCTTTATTGGAATTGACGAATATGTGCATGAGCTTGAAAAAGCAGAATGCACAACTTGTAAAAACTATCAAAAAGCAAGGTCTGGTTATCAATAACTTGGAAACCAGACTTGCTACACTTGAAGGGAGGAGAAGATCAAAACTGATCATATCCACAGATGCGGATGCTTCCAAAGTGGAGGAAGTACCTCAAACAGATGAGTCTAGTCAATGGTATGTCTTTCCAAGTGACCAGGAACTTGGTAAAGAGAAGATAGTTAGTAAAGAGAAAGGAAGTGACAAGGGGAGTGCAACAAAGGATGTGGCCCAAACATTGTTAAATTTGGGTCATCAAGAAGAATCCCCTGCTAGCATTATTCCCCCTGCTGTAAGTATTCCCCCTGCTATTGCTATTAAGCCTACAAGGCAACATATCTCTCAAACATTTTCTAGGAAAAAGAAGAGACAGCCAGCACAGAAGGGGATACAAATTGGAGAGACTGCTCCCAAAGCAAAACCAATAGTGGATCCAAAAGACAAAGGAAAGGGGAAAATGGTTGAACAACCCAAGAGGAAATACAAGCACAAAACACTAGAACAACTAAGGGCTCAGTCTGAACATGATGAACTTGTAGCTCAAAGAATGCATGAAGAAGAGCTACACATGCAAGAGGAGAGAATGTAAAGGAGGAGAAAAGAGGCACAACTAGATGTCTCCAAATTAGATCTCTCAGAACAGGAAAAGGTACATATGCAGCCAAGGGAAATGCTCAAGCAGATTGAGATTATGCACAGAGAGCTGGATGAAAGGGTACCTAATGTTGCAGAATTCATGGAGCAATGGAAGCAAGAACTTGTTAATGCTTCTTTGGAGAAAGGTATGAATTGACTCTTTTTATATTTAACTTTCAAAGGGACTTTTTGGAAAAGAGAGCAACCCAGCTTCAAAAGGAAAACTATCTAAGGTCTGAAAAGGGGATGTTGGAGCACTACAAAGTCATACTTAAGAGATTCAAGAGGTATACTGATGCTCACTTCATGAAAATGACCTTTGAAGAGATTGAACAAGCTACCATTCCTGTAATGAAGGCAACTAGTGTGGACAACTTTCTAGGTATGGGCACAGCTGAGGAAGCTGAGTACATTAGAAAGAAGGATGAAATAATGAACAAGACCAGGGAGGCTAAGAAAAGAAAAGTAGAAGGGGAAGCAAGTGAAACTACTAAGGCAGTGGAAACTGCACAAACAGGTGCAACTTCTCAAGCAGGTGGATCTTCATTAGCAGGTGAAAGATCTGCTCTTAACTTACAAAGAGCTACCAAGAAGATGAAAAGAATGGAGAAGATTGGAGTAGTAACTAAAGAAGATCAGCATCCCTCCAATGAGGAAATTGATAAACATTTAGTTTTGCAGGAATCTGATGAAATTACACCAAGTGAGTTAGGAAAGAAGTACTCCATAGTAAAGTATGAGGTGTTTCAGTATAGAGGCATGTCTTGGTGGAAGCTTACTAGGGCAGATGATACAGCTCAGACATTCTAGAGTTTGAGTCTTCTCTTTCAAACTTTGAATAGAGAAGACCTAGATGATTTATAGAGAATCTTAAAAGGGATGTTTGCAGCAAATCCTCCTACTATGGAAAGAGTTGAGAAGGATTGGCTGATTTGGGAGAGTATGCATAGGATGTTTGAGACAAGGTTGAATAATCCTATTTTTGATGCACAGAATGGAGCTAAAATATTATATTGGAAGTTGTTCACAAATTCAGGAGTCTATGAGCTAGCCATGGAAGGAGTAACTGTTCATTTGCTCAACAATCGTTTCTATCCTCTTTCCCAAAAGACAATGAAGAGATGGTGTAGACTCACTTGATAGCAGATAGCAAGAATTATGTTGCCTATGATCTTGTTAGATTTATCCACAGTCAGATTTGGCCAGGGAGTTTGTAAGCATCCTCATCAACCAACATTTATTCAGAAACTTGTCATTTTGGTGAAAGCACAAGTTTAGGGGAGGATTGTTGGGAATAAATGCAGAAGTATAAGTTCCCCTGATGGTTGGTTAAAGTTCCCCCTGCTAGAGTAAGTTCCCCCTACTGATTAATGAAGTTAGGGGGATTGGTCCCCCTGCTAGAAGTCAAAGACCCTGCTGCATGGATAAACTAGGGAGAGATATTGACACATTTCTGTTACTACTCCATAATACTTTCCTAGTTTATTAGTAGTTATCTTGTACATTAGTCCTTGTACTATAAAAGGACTCATTAGGTTTTCATGTTTGATACATCTTTTATGTCATTTCATTTCATAGCTTTAAGGTTGTAAAACCCAAATACCATCATTGGGTATTCGTATATCTTCAATATATTAAAGCTAAACGTTTGGTTCGTTGTTTGTTCTTGTGCAAAACATTACTTTTCGCATCTTGTTTAGTTACTTTGTGTATTGCAAAGTTTCTCTCATAGTAGTTTGAATTCTTTCTTTCTACTATAACCCTTAAACAAGCTAACATTTAAGATCTGAGTTTGGGATCAACAGATACTGCATGCTCCCCATAAATATCCCCAACAAAAACCCTTGAGCAAGGTGAACAAGGTTTCGACACAGAAAATAAAGGGATACCCAATCGATAACACAAAATACAACACTAAGTCTTACCGTTCATTGTTTGTCCTAACCTAGAAATAGTAACCGCCCTAAGCCAGTCAGAAGTGTGATCCTCCCTTTGAGATTTCTACAAAGCTATCTATCGGGGAGATAATGAAAATGCGATTCTACATTTTTGTAGCCCGTGTGAAATATATATCTATCATTTTCTTCATGAGTTTGGTGGAAGTGATCTCACTTGGATTACTCAAAAGGTCAATCTCCATAGATGTATTAAAAACACCCAATGCATCATCAAAAGCAGGTCCAGAAGCAATAATACCAGAATGTCGAAGAAGCTTAGTCTACAAGACATCAGACTGAAATCATGATGCAAGAAAGGTATAATTGAAAACATCACCTACAAAATCAACACCAAGCCCTACAAAAGCAAAAGGTAAGGTGACAAGCCTGCATTTCCAATCACTAAAACCCAGTCCAGAAGCTGT
This sequence comes from Glebionis coronaria, assembly GCA_025667525.1. Lineage (NCBI taxonomy): Eukaryota > Viridiplantae > Streptophyta > Magnoliopsida > Asterales > Asteraceae > Glebionis > Glebionis coronaria. The sequence continues at coordinate 643,780,273 of CM046874.1, forward strand.
TTTTAATAAGCTCTAAGGAAGAACGAAGAGTCGCATCGAAAGAACATTGGGCAGACTCGAAGACACGAGGAGGGCATGTGCGCATAGCAAAGTATAACCTGGAAATACCTGTACAAGAACGGAGAAGTAACAACTCACATTGAGGATCATTAACCTTAGAAACTGCATCCATAAGCCCAATGGTCTTGTTCACTCTCTTCAACACAAAGTCATGCAGAAACCAAAATCAACACTAGCGGGTCCACCAAGTAATTTAATACCGTGCAAGGGTCGAGCAATATTATGCGGGCAAATACCTACAAGCCTGCTTCGAGGGTCTTCATTTGGCAAAAAAATCTTCGATTTTATCAACATTGAGGTGCAAGCCACATTTAGGACTATCCTTCATAATCAAATTTAAAACATCCCCTACAACCAAAGTATCTCCTACGATAGTACCGTTATCCAAATACCAAGCATGCATGGCATGGCTAAAAGTGTCTCAAATATTACATATCAAAGGATGTAAATCAAGGGCAAAAAGAAAAGGAACAAGAGGGTCACCCTGTTGTACCCCTTGGCAGGACCATAACGTGTGTTCCCCTATAATACAACCTTGATGGGTTAGAGTAACAAAATCCTACCCAACGTGAGATAGAAAGGCAATAAAGGCGAACTTCCCGAAGCATAACCTCTCGATCTACCAGGTTGAAGGCGTTCTTAAAATCCACCAGCAACATCGAAAAACCAACATCATCACCAAAGCCCTCAAGTAGACAATTCACAGTATGACGTATAGCCTCACCACCTCCCGACACTCCAACACCAGACTGTAAGCCATCTAAATAACCATCCAAAGAATGGCCAATCATAATAGCACTAACCTTGGAGACTAGACGTCTCCATACGGTACCCACAACTATAGGACGAATGCCTCCTCCTGGCTTAACGAGCGGTATGATAGGAGCACTGGAAATATACTCACCTAAAATCAAAGGAAAACTCCTAGCAAGAAAGAGATTCACCACTTGGGTGATAGAGGAGACCAACTCATGGGAAACAATAATAACAGCTCCACTTAAACAATCCATGAGGTGTTGAACACGCAATCATCACGACCACAAGACGTTCCACGAGGGAAACTCTTAATTCTGTCTAAAACCACATTGGAAGATGCGAGGAGTGGATGATGATCAATAGGAATATGTGGTAATGAAGGAGCAGATTAGAAAGGGTTCTTAGTCTTTTAGTCCTCCAAGGTAGCATCACTATAAGGAGCAACACCAGAAGAGGAAAGCACTCTCACTGCAATAGTATAATGTTGATAAAAAATCTCCCTCTTACACAGTTTGATATATCTCTCACACAAATTAATCAAGGTCATCGTCACGAATATCTGATAAACTGGGTGAAGATTCGACTAAAGTCTCACTCTAAAGCTCCAAACTACCACCCGACATACCCCAAGATCGAATGGCATTAACGATACTCTCTTCCTGGTATTGACGCTTAATAGCAGACTTGCACTCAAGATTACTCCCTAGGGTGGAAGGTTTTAAGGATGCAAAATGTCAAGACTAACAAACTAACCCAACAAGAGATATCATCCGGCTTGCAAATCACCTTGTCAATAGCTCTTTTCAAGACACGAGAAAACCCCAACCGACACTTAGGAGGAATATATTTGACAGTATGCAATCCCTTAGAAAACAAGTTATCAAGACTAGCCAAAGTAAAACCGTCGTTAAACTCATTCACCCCATCATCAAGAAGCATAGATTGCTCGAGAAAAGAATGAACCTGAGGCTTAGTAAGGTCATATAGCACAAACCAAACTACACCATCACCACAATCAGGAGGTGGCACAAAATCCAAACCGTTGCCATGACGACATTTGGACTGAAAGGTATGCGTCTTGAAACAAACCCCACATAACCAAAGCCCCATGCGTGTAAGAGTTAACTTGACTCTTTAAAAAATAACCAAGTCAGTGAGTAGAGAGTGTTTTGTGATGGTTTGCGCCTCACCATTACAATTTATTATTCAATGTTTAATAATTTACTATTAAATTGTTATTTTAATTAATACTTATTATATTTATTATTATTATTATTATATTTATATTTTTATTATTAGTATTTTATTTTTATTTATTGTTTTATTACTATTTTTTATTATATTTTTTTATTTTAAAACTTTTAAATTACATTACGTTGATAATCAACCAAACATAATCATAAAATATATCAATTACAACACATTATACCCCTTACAATTACAATTCATTCAAATTACAATTCCTATCATAAATTACAATTCCTTCAAAACGTACTGTGAATCAAACGGGGCCTTAAGAATAAATATAAAAGAAATTAGTTTATATTTTGCACTCGATTTGCAGCCGTTTTTTTGTCGTTGCTATTCGGTTGGAAATTCGTTACATTACGGTTGCAAATTTGAAACAAAATATACAGTTGCAAATTGTCGTTGCATTAGCCTGTTTTTGTTGTAGTGATCCCTAACCGATTATGACCCTAAATCGATTACTTACTCTCACGCTGGAAGTTAATCGTAGGAAACAATCCCACGATAAGCTTAATGGTGTTTTCTCATTGTTGATGATCCTCAATAACGATCTGAATCCTTGAATACTCAAATTACCTCTAATTCGGGTTTAGAATGACCAATCTAACTTTTCTATCAACAAAGTAATGGCTCTACTTCTACCAAATCACGAGGTCCTATACAGCTATATTCAGTTCCTACCAGGGCCGATTCTAGACAAGTGCAGGTTGTGTAATGACACATGGCCTCCATTTTCTTAGAGCCTCTATTTTTTAGATCTTAATGTTAGTACAAACTCACCTTTAGATGTTTTGATTCGTTTTTATGTTGAAATACATTTAAAATATTAGAAACACTTGAGTAACTATTGTAAAACAAGGACACAAAATATCGTTTTTAATGAAGTAAACATAGACCGGTCTTCCAAGTTCCACCGAAGAAGATGGAACAAAAACTCAATTTTTTTTTATTTTGTAAATTTCGCTTTTTACCCTCCAACTTTATATAGTTTACCATAATGTTTTAATTAATTTGAACAATACTAGAATTACTAGGGGTGTGCAAGAAATAGAAAACCCAAACCTAAACCGAGAAAAACCGAAGAACCAAAACCTAAAAACCGAAACCGATTGAAAAACCGATGGTTTGATTTTTGCATTTTGAAAAAACCGAAGCTTTTGGTTCGGTTTGGTTTTAGCATGAAAGAAAACCGATATAAACCGAACCGATCTTTATAAACATGAGACTATATATATAAGTTCACGTCGAAGCTAATGGACGATGAATATGCTATGCTAGATTAATTCTATCATGTTTAATAACTAATCATTGTTTCATATGCTTAGAGCACAGGGAGTCCTGGTGCCATGGCACAAAAAGTGCTACCACGTCAGCTCCTTTCCCATGACACCAGTTTTCACTGGTAACCCTGAGCCGTGGGAAAACTGGTGCCGTGAGAAATTTTTATTTATTTATTTATTTATTTATTTTTTTAAGTAAATAATATGTGACAACCCTAGTTTTGAGGTTCGTCACTTAGTTTTATTTTGTGCTAGTTACGTGTCTTTACGTGTTTATGTGCTTATTGGTGTGTATAGATTGTGGTTTGGATATCGTTTCCGGTATGGGGTACCTTGTGAGTGAAACGATGTGTGATGATTTCATGTTCATGAGTTCACATGGTAGTGACTATGAAGTGAGATGGTGTTATTTAGTGGTTTTACGTATACATATATGTATTATAGAAAATCGTATTTCTACGATTTACGGTTTAGCATTTAGAGGTCTCGGATGAGGTGTTTAGTCATATGAATATTTTTCGGGATGGTTTTAAGTCAATTAGGACTTAGTTATAAAGTTTATTTCAAAATTTGAGATTTTTTATAAAAGCGTATATTTTACGACTTTTACGGTAAAACGCGTAAATTTGACTAGTTTTACAGTTTTGAGGTTTTGGAGGCTTTAGGAGCCGAAATAAATTAAGAAAAATTAAGGTAATATTATTAATACATATATTAATAATAAAAATAAAAAAAAATAAAAAAAATATATGTGTAAGTCGGTTTTGGGACGCAAGGAAGAAAAAGATAAGGGAAAAAAGGAAAAAGGGGAACCGGGCTTTTGTAATGGGCCAAGGACTTGTTAGGAAAGTATATAAAGCCTTATTTTTATCAAAACACCCCATAAAATCTCTGGAGATCAATTATGGGTCGACATCTATGGAGGAATTTAGGGTTCTTCATTAATTTTTCTTCTTTCAAGAATTCTAAGGTAAAATCTTCAAATCCCTTTTCAATTTAATTATTTTTAATTCTTTCTCATTCATCTTATGATGGATTTAGGTTAGGGTTAATTTAAAAACAGTAAATTAATTTTATATTATTGGTGTTATAATGATTACATAAATTAGGGCTTGTAATTAGAGGGATTAGGGTTAATTAATGAGGTTGATTTTGTTAAACCCGTTTTTAAAAACTGGGCAGAATTTTGAGTCAATTGTTTTGATCATATCGGGAGTTCTAGGAACATTCAAGATGCGATCCAAGTATCCCTGAAAAGGTAATTGAAGTGGTTTTTCAATTCAAGAAACGAGAACTAAATTGGAGGTCGGGAAGTAGGTCAAAAACAGGTTACAACAGTCGGAGGTCAAAACAGTTTTGTAATCAGCCTGTTTTCTTTTTAAGTTTTGGGTTGTTTTGGGTACTTAGGGTTGCATTGGGATCTTCTCATGAACATGAGAGATGGTTTATATATTTTAGTAAGTATCTGCACTTGGGCTAAGGTTGTGGTTTAGGGTAAGACTCCTTAATTGTAACAAACTTTTAGTATGTTTAAAATCAGGAAATCTGGAATGACAAAAGTATATATATATATATATATATATCGGGGCCTTAACAGTAGCTTTAAGGTTGGGGCAAGTGGGAGTTCTTAGCTAACATATGTAAGGGCATAATATTCCCTTTACAGAGATCATGGGTGTGTTTAAGTGGGCGTTTGATTTATAGTTTGGAGACCTAAATCTGGGACTGTTTTTGTGTAAAATATGAACGGGATAGTTATTAAACTTAACCAAGTTAAGAACTTGTTAGGGAAGGGTAATGGGGTGATTAGAGCTTATAAATGAGGTATTTATATGGGAATAGGCTAGATGTCCATCCTAGGTTGATGAGCCATCTTAGTGATTGGTTCATGTATTGATTGCGTGTTTTTAGTTTGTTAGCTTGTTGCTAGTGCGAGGACTTGTGAAGAAGCAATCAGGTGAGTTTCATAGTCCCATGTTTATTATTGATTTTGACTTCCAGATGGGATGGAAGAGACACTTTGTTGAGTTATTTTCTAAATTGATGTTGTGAATGTTTTTGTGATTTGAGATGGACTTGTGTGTACATTATGTGATTAACTGCTATGTGATTCTTGATTGTGTATGATTTGGATCGGGGAACACGTACCGTCTCAGTTATTGTGGTTTGACAAGGTAGGGGCCTTGGGATAGGTATATAGCGTGATCATTTATGGGACCAATGGATAATGACAAGGTAGTGGCCTTGGGATAGGTACATAGTGTGATCATCTATGGTACCATGATGTTTGGTAAGGCATGATGCCTTGGAAATTATGGTTGTTGGTAAGGCGTGATGCCTTGGAAATTATGATGTTTGGTAAGGCGTGATGCCTTGGAAATTATGGTGTTTGGTAAGGCGTGATGCCTTGGTAATTGTGGTTGTTGGTAAGGCGTGATGCCTTGGAATTGTGATGATTGATTGAGCTTGAATGCTAGTTGTTAATACATAATTGTAGCGCATTGTCTATATGTTATTGTGTTGATGTTTGTTATTTACAGCTTATAACTGATTTAGCGTTGGAGTCTAAACCTATGACTCTCACCAACTTTATGTTGACGTGTTTTAGTGTCTCTTTCAGGTGTGAATATGGTTAAGCTTGAGGATAGAAGTGGCTAGACTTGGATGCTTTAGGATTGCATATAGAAGGAGATCCCCGTTCCTTCTTAGTTTACCTTTATGTTTTTTTATAAGGGATACATGTTGGCACCTATATGTTTGTTTGGTTTATGTTTATTGTTTGTCTAGGTAAGTAGGTAACAGTCCTACCACTTACCCAAGACAAACAATAAACATAAACCAAACAAACATATAGGTGCCAACATGTATCACTTATAAAAAAACATAAAGGTAAACTAAGAAGGAACGGGGATCTCCATCTATATGAAATCCTAAGGCATCCAAGTCTAGTCACTTCTATCCTCAAGCTTAACCATATTCACACCTGAAAGAGACACTAAAACACGTCAACATAAAGTTGGTGAGAGTCATAGGTTTAGACTCCAACGCTAAATCAGTTATAAGCTGTGAATAACAAACATCAACACAATAACATATGGACAATGCGCTACAATTATGTATTAACAACTAGCATTCAAGTTCAATCAATCATCACAATTCCAAGGCATCACGCCTTACCAACAACCACAATTACCAAGGCATCACGCCTTACCAAACACCATAATTTCCAAGGCATCACGCCTTACCAAACATCATAATTTCCAAGCAATCACGGCTTACCAACAACCATAACTTCCAAGGCATCACGCCTTACCAAACATCATGGTACCATAGATGATCACACGATGTACCTATCCCAAGGCCACTACCTTGTCATTATCCATTGGTCCCATAGACGATCACGCTATGTACCTATCCCAAGGCCCCTACCTTGTCAAACCACAATAACTGAGACGGCACATGTCCCCCGATCTAAACCATACACAATCAAGAATCACATAGCAGTTAATCACATAATGTACACACAAGTCCATCTCAAATCACAAAAACATTCACAACATCAATTTAGAAAATAACTCAACACAGTGTCTCTTCCATCCCATCTGGAAGTCAAAATCAATAATAAACATGGGACTATGAAACTCACCTAATTGCTTCTTCACAAGTCCTCGCACTAGCAACAAGCTAACAAACCAAAAACACGCAATCAATACATGAACCAATCACTAAGATGGCTCATCAACCTATGAAGGACATCTAGCCTATTCACATATAAATACCTCATTGATAAGCTCTAATCACCCCATTACCCTTCCCTAACAAGTCCTTAACTTGGTTAAGTTTAATAACTATCCCGTTCATATTTTACACAAAAACAGTCCCAGTTTTAGGTCTCCAAACTATAAACCAAACGCCCACTTAAACACACCCATGATCTCTGTAAAGGGAATATTTATGCCCTTAGATATGTTAGCTAAGAACTCCCACTTTCCACAACCTTAAAGCTACTGTTAAGGCCCCAATATATATATATATATACTTTTGTCATTCTAGATTTCCTGATTTTAAACATACTAAAAGTTTGTTCCAATTAAGGAGTCTTACCCTAAACCACAACCTTAGCCCAAGTTCAGATACTTACTAAAATATATAAACCATCTCTCATGTTCGTGAGAAGATCCCAATGCAACCCTAAGTACCCCAAACAACCCAAAACTTAAAAAGAAAACAGGCTGATTACAAAACTGTTTTGACCTCCGACTGTTGTGACCTATTTTTGACCCACTTCCTTACCTCCAATTTAGTTCTCGTTTCTTGCATTGGAAAACCACTTCAATTACCTTTTCAGGGATACTTGGATCGCATCTTGAATTTTCCTAGAACTCCCGATATGATCAAAACAATTGACTCAAAATTCTGCCCAGTTTTTAAAAACGGGTTTAACAAAATCAACCTCATTAATTAACCCTAATCCCTCTAATTACAAGCCCTAATTTATGTAATCATTATAACACCATTAATATAATATTAATTTACTGTTTTTAAATTAACCCTAACCTAAATCCATCATAAGATGAATGAGAAAGAATTAAAAAGAATTAAATTGAAAAGGGATTTGAAGATTTTACCTTAGAATTTTTGAAAGAAGAAAAATTAATGAAGAACCCTATATTCCTCCATAGATGTCGACCCATACTTGATCTCCAGGGATTTTATGGAGTGTTTTGATAAAATAAGGCTTTATATACTTTCCTAACAAGTCCTTGACCCATTACAAAAGCCCGGTTCCCCTTTTTCTTTTTTTCCCTTTTCTTTTTCTTCCTTGCGTCCCAGAACCGACTTACACATATATATTTTTTTTTCTTTTTATTATTAATATATGTATTAATAATATTACCTTAATTTTTCTTAATCTATTTCGGCTCCTAAAGCCTCCAAAACCTCAAAACCGTATAACTAGTCAAATTTACGCGTTTTACCGTAAAAGTCGTAAAATGTACACTTTTATAAAAAATCTCAAATTTTGAAATAAACTTTATAACTAAGTCCTAAATGACTTAAAACTATCCCGAAAAATATTCATATGACTAAACACCTCATCCGAGACCTCTAAATGCTAAACCGTAAATCGTAAAAATACGATTTTCTATAATACATATACGTATACGTAAAACCACTATATAACACCATCTCACTTCATAGTCACTACCATGTGAACTCATGAACATGAAATCATCACACATCGTTTCACTCACAAGGTACCCCGTACCGGAAACGATATCCAAACCACAATCTATACACACCAATAAGCACATAAACACGTAAAGACACGTAACTAGCACAAAATAAAACTAAGTGACGAACCTCAAAACTAGGGTTGTCACATCACTCCCTCATAATAGAAATCTCGTCCCGAGATTTACTCCTTAGGATCAAACACACAAACAACGAATCACACGAGGATACTTGTTCTAAATGAACTCCTCTCATTTCGAACTTTAGTTCAAGTTTCAGAATACCACATATACAAACCAAAAATAATTAAACTCATTGCCAAACTCTTGACCTCACAGTCAATAAATCTCACAGACGACTCTTTTGATAAAACAAAGACTCTTATTAACACAAGTCCCGAATAACCGTACATGCAAAATGCATTCTCAAACAACCTTTGCCAATCTCAATACATGAAATGTATCATGTATACAACTCATTTTCTCCAGGTAATTCTATGCTCATAAGCTAATGGTCCGATCTTTCCAAAGATCATAAATGGAACTACAAAACTCTACATCACTCTTCCATTTTACCAAGACATACCACCCGTTACTATGGGTGAAACTTCCCTACATAACTTTGTCATGACCTTTGTGTCGCCATTTATGACATTAAAGTTGCATTTTAGTTTTCTCTATAGAGACACCGTTTGTTGTGATGATATCCATACGTCGTGTCCCATATTCCGCCATGGTGGGGTGTGACATAATAATAAACATTTTAAAATTAAAATAAAATTCATTCAAATTAAAAAAACGTTACAAAAAAAAAAAAAAAAAAACTTAAAATTAAAAAAAAAAACATAAAATTCATTCGAGCGCCGACTAGTCACGTGGTTGATATGTTGCCCGGATTCGTGCCTTTTGAGACTCGACGATTGCGGCGTCGACCGGATGCATCCCACTTGTGTCAATTTGTAGCACCTTTAAGTCATCCACAATCTTTTGAGCTTGGATCAATCTTCGGTTGGGGGGGTTGGGGTTGGGCTTTCCTAGTCTCAAAATGGTTTGAATAGACAAATTTAGCTGTTATAATGATATTGGTTTTGTAAGCATATGTTTTGGGGTTAATATTGTGAGAAAACAATTTTAAAATGTACAAAATGTGTTTGGGTGAACGAAGAAAGCTTTCACTTATACTAAACGAACCTGTTTGAACCCATAACCAATACCAATCATTTTGAAGAAAATTAACGACTATTATGGCATCCTCTCTCTTTTACAGCAGGATACCTTTTCTGGCCGTAGATTTAACTGCAGAGATGTAAACCATAAACCAGAAAGATAGCCAAACAACACTTTCTGCTCATCTACAACAATTCTATCAGCATATTGACCACTGACCAGTCAGCCTAAGCATCAGCCTAAATGTTATGAAGATACAATTGTTAGAGACCCTACAGTAACAACTACTGACTACGCTTCTAATAGTTGTATTGGTTGTCGACTCCACTTACTCGTATTAGAGTATACTGCATACTTTATAACATGTTATCTTTAAACTACTTTCGTTAGAAGGTACCAGGTGATTATGGTCTTTAATATCCAGAAGAAGATCATTTTAAGTCAGACAGGTAATGATTGTGTTTTTTTCCAAGGTCCACATCTGATCCAACCGTTCTAATACCACCCAGTTCTTTTTCGACTTCATTGTGGATCCTGCCAGAACTGCTACCAGGCTGTCCCTCACGATATACCGGATCATCATAACGGCGTTTGTTGGCAGCATTATCTTCATAATATTGTCTGGCAAAAGGGATACCCAGTTAAAACAAAGTCAAGCTAACAAAAATGTTGGATAAAAACTTCAGAAATGATTATGACAGGTACCGAACGTACAACCATCTTACCCACGGACAAGTGAGCTGTTAAACAAAGATGGGAGATAATCTGGAACACTATAAGGTTCCACAGAGATCATACTACCACCAAAAGGCACCACTCCTAGGCTTCCACACATATTCATGTGTGAGTTTACTTCAGGAGCGTGAGCACCAACCCAATAGGGTGTTGCAAAGCATGGGACACTTGGAAACATAGGATCTCCTGAAATCCACTCTATATAATCTGACAATCAATAGTATGCAACAAATTTAGGACCCGATAAAGTAATTGACGTTACCTGCATTAGCGATAGGGCAGTCCCTTATCAAATGGTCTGGAGAACCACACCTGTAACAAGTGAAGTCCACCTGATATTCACATGGTGAGCATTTTGTATCAGACCAAGAGAGAGTAATGATTTGAAAGTATTTATAAACACAATTTTGATTGCCATTTTCAGGATCTAATTTTGCAGCTATTGTTTCAACAATATTAGATTGTGTGTGATAAATGACACATGTTACAGCTAGTACTTATAAGTTACCAACACAAACTAGATATAAAAACAAGCATGGTCTAGAAATGGTTTCACCTTCTTTTTAGTACTGCCTACAGCGAACGGTCCATCTCCACCTGGAAAAAGAGAATGCAAAGGATAATTTGTCTTTCTTTCTACTGATATAAGATGAAAGCTATGTTGCATATATACATATGACAACAAGATGAATCCTCTTTTTTTGCTGTTTTTGAACTGCATGTATCTGGGAAGGCTAAGTACCTTGAAGAGGCATGTGAACTTGGGGCATAATGAGAGTTTGGTTTATATCTCGAAACCCGGGGGCAGTTGTTATAGGAACCTTCCCATTTGCAATGTGTATGCATACCCTACCTTACCGAGATTTGATCCTTGTGCCTCACCTGATGTATAATTAAACAACCCGTTGTTCCTTTTAGTGATGGGGACAACATAAGAAATATTGTTTCCCTCAATTCCAGATCCTCCATCTGCGTTAAAGTTAAGTTATACATGCAACTGTCAACATTTGTTATATATATATCAGTTTATATGGAACATCGGCTAGCAATCATAGTTATCACCTGAGGCATAATTCGGAAAATCATTTTTCCGAGCATCGACAACAAGCTGAGGTTCCAGAATGCTCTTGACTGTTTTTCATTAGCACTTACGTTTGGTATTAAGTCCCCATACTCCACACTCGATAGAATGACACACAGGACATTCTCCCTTTATAATCAGTTCAAAGCGAATGCCTGTGCATCCACGAAATACATTAACCAGTTATGACTTAGTCTACTATATTAGTTGTAAGCTAATAATATAATTTCCTAAGAAAAACATGATTTAGTATGTTGAAAGCATTTGAACACATATTCCTGATGTTTGTATTTCATCCAGTTGACCTCTAACTAATTTTTATAGTAACCGAGTTTACCCGTTTCTATATATCATGCAATTCCTGGTTTTTGTGATTATATATGTTTTCTAATCATGTGTACGCAAATTATTTATTACCAGCAGACTTACTATTGAAGATTATAGACTAAGGGTCTTACATTCTTCACAAAAAGTGTGGCTGCAACATTGTATTGTCATAGCTTTCTTGAAATACTTGGTGCAGAGCGGACATTTCAGTGACGGAAAAGAAGCACTTAGTAAACCTTTAGAACTTGCACCAGCCAAACTTTAAGATTGGTCGCCGATAGAAAAAAGTTTAGTTAAAGAGATAGGAATACCGTACTAATGAAAATAATGAAGAAGGTTGATTGAAATTCTCTCTGGGAATCATATCCCTAAGCTCTCACTCGAAAGGGTTCAAAACGTATTCGTTGCTAAGAAAATTTTGAATTTTTTTTTCTTTACCTTTTCAAGTTTTTCTGCTTGGGAGAAGCTGGATTTTGGTTCTCATGTCGAACTCTTTTCTTTGGACTATTCTGATCCGAACCTATATTGGAAAAAAAATATTTCCAAAATCAGAATCACCAAATACAGACAAAATGTAGTTACACCCACTATTATCCACCTTTTATAATGTCTTCTCTCGGGTGACTTGCTTTAAGACTTTGGCATCCTAACCTGGAAAAGAAACGGCATTGATTAGAATTCCGCAAGAGATAGACAATCTATTCCTTAAATGAAAGTAACAGTAGATTTCCAAATTTTATCTTATGTCAAAGGAAATTTCATCAGTAAATTAACTCCACGAGTAACCGGCAAACATATGCAGTTTACGTTTAGATCGATGCTTGTTAAAAACAAGAAAGTAAAACCTTTCTCAGAAAAACAACGAATGTTGATTTTAATGATCGATCAACATTGAACTTTACTACATTCTAGAGGATCGCGATAATCCATCAAGTTTACATATGATCTAATCACAAAAGATTCTTTTAACAAGCTATCCATGTATATTATTCAGTCTCGTAGTCACCAAATGCAGAACTATTCATGTATAAAATCCATTTCATCAAAGAAATGGAACTAGGAATATTGATCACTACATCTTGCCTCCTCATCTATCTCTTATCCTAAAGAATGTACCTTCTATAATCTTTAAAAGGCAGCCATCTTACCCAGGTCACTTTATCAAACATTGAATATAGTAATCGTTAGCATGTCTCTCATAATCGATTTATACAATCGTTCAGAGAGAAAATGGTTGCAGGAAGCTTGTTAGTGAAAATAGTTGCAATAGAATAAAGAAATGACTGGTAAGCAGGGGCGGAGCCAGAGCCTTAAGTTATCCGGTGCACAACATTTTTGATACGAGTATAAAACAAGTACTTATGAACACGTAATTTTGGGATCGGGTTAATTTTGAAAAAATCGAGATTTTTAGCACATATATACACTACGCAACAAAATTTCATCGGGTTCCCGTGCATCCCCGGGAACCCCCCTAGCTCCGCCCCTGCTGGTAAGATGGGTAGTTTATAACCTGGTACAGTCACAAACTATGTTATTTTCTAAACCATGATTCATGGACGTAACCTAACAGTTCTGGTACACTCACGAACTATGATATTTTCTAAACCATGATTCATGGACGTAACCTGACAGTTTTGGTACAGTCACGATATTTTCAACTCCCTGATAACTTATATACACCTGCACACCCACATAGAAATTATGTCTTCCATTGAAACTCACCTCCCACCTAAGCTTCTAAATTTAAAAGTGACTGTAGTGCTTAATGCTTGACCAGTCAGGGGCGGAGCCAGAAAGTTTAGCTCGAGGGGGCACATTTTGGTATATTTTTAAAACTATACTATAAAATGGTCTTTGTTTATCTGATCATCTATCATTAATTTGGATAACAGATAGAGTCCTGTAGAGGAAGCATGTTAGCGAAACAAGCTTATACCCAAAAGCACACTCACACTATAAATAAGTTATGAAGCATGATCCACGGAGGTATCTAACGATTTTGGTAAGAATAATCTATATCAAGTAGCTGATACTGTATCATATAGACACTCACATATCTTGCGGTCGATTTACCAAATATATTTCCTCACTTAATTATATCAATACTATATACAAACCACCAGAAGATATCATGTTTTCCATCCAAATTCACCTCCCACAGCTTCTAAATTTTGAAGTGACTGTATGAAAAGTCCTATTCACGTGCTTGGTACACGAACACAATACCTTTCACTACACGCAACAGTACACACGCGTCCTTAAATTACAAAACCTGAAACAGCTTTTTTTTAAAAGCTTTTCGCGCTATTTTTTCATTCCCATTTAATATATAACTAGTTTATGTATTGATTCTCCTCCTGGTATCTCTACATTTCATACTATGTTTTCAGTCTCTACGATTCACTACAAAATAATCAGCTTCATTGGCTGAAAATCAATCAACGATAACTTTCCCATTCTTTACTAAATTCTGTTTATGTTTAGTCAGTTAGTTTATCACACCAGCGAGCGGTGGATCCAGAAATCTGTCAAAGGTTCTGCATTTGGTCTTAGCAGAAAAATAATTTAAACCATAACCATTCAATCAATCAATTTTAATTTCGCTTTATTTGATTATTAAGTTATATGCATATATAGTCTGTAATTACACCAGCCAGTTCCAGAAATCTGATAGCACAACTCGTCCTAAAAATAAACCTTCATCAAGAAATGTTAGAGCGCATATAAGTACAATTCAAATCCAAATTATATAATCAAAACAAAACTTACGGCATAGCAGAAGAAGGCACTCTCTTCACGATCAAACTGGATCAGCTCCGTATCTCGACCCCATCATCCCCATACTCTACCAGACACAAGAAAAAACACACACACAGAGTCATTTCACCTTCAGAAAGCACACACATACAAAAAACTCAGCAAAAGTTACCTTGGCCGGTAACAGCATCAATGAACACAAGGTCAGAATCCATCCTAAACAAATTATCAAGCTTTTTAACGCTCATTATTTTAGATCTAACCTCACAGATCGAAATATACTGTTTACGTCCGAAATCAAGTGTTTTGAAGTCATTATATGTTATGTAATCATGTGTACGAAAATTAATTAGATCAATTATAGTCATATCAAAATGCGAATCGAAGCATTCAAAACATTAATCATAAAAGTAAAGTATTTAAACCAAATATAAAAATGATATGGCGCTATCTAGATAAGGCGGAGGGTGCGAATCAATTAAATTCTTTAACACTAATTTAATGTCGTTTATCCTCTATCTGGAGGTTGTTCATGAGCATTCAGCTTTAACTCATTTTGATATTCAATTTTTAACCGTTCATTATTTCCCAACTGAGGTTACAAGGTATTATAAAATAGAACATAAATATATGTTTGGCATTGAATGGTTTAATGTACCTTAGTACAACTACGGGCAGGTTTGCTTTGCACTTCCTTTTGTGACACTAACATATTACCTTGTTCTTTACAACCCTTAAATATTAGACTTGAGGTTTGAAACTCTGGTCGAAAGGGTGTTGAGAAACTGTCCTTCAATAGACGAATTAAATAACACATCAGATGGTGTTACTACTATGGGTAAATTTCCAGGTGTAACACATCCACTTTAAAAGGGATCGTTAGATAAAAACCAAACAGTCTGCAACTTAAAAAAGTATTTACAGATGTTGTTGTTGACTGGATTTTGAAGTGAATGATTAGTGATTTTGAGTGACGTTTCCCGAGTTGAAAAACCTTGATGAACATACCATTGTAACAAACCATTTTACTACACAAGATACACATCATGTGAAGTTCATATTCATGCAAGCAAAAAGTAGAATACTTTATTAAGTAAAGTTATGAATTTTAGGCACCATGATTAAGGATCTCTATTTGAGGTCTGGGGTTCTTAATGTCTAATGAAACCACTGGTGGGGCTAAGGTTGTTCAGAGAGTAGCTATAAAGGTTTCAATCTACCATGGAGAGACCCTTTCTGGTCTCACAATAAAAGCGAGATCATCCCGCTGGACCTGGTGTTCTTAATTAACTAAATATCGAGTAAAGAATCAAACAGATAGTATGACATTTTGCAGCTAGTCCTTATTAACTAACTATAGATTGAAACATGACTCATGTATATACACTAACCCTCAACGAGCACCACCCTGATTCTACCGACTAAGGAAATATAATTTCAAATCCAAAATATAGTTCATGAAAACCTAACAAATGAAGGAATTGAAATCGATAACTAATCCACACTGATACAGTTACATTGATAAAGACTAGGAATATATCATTTACCTTCTTTCAGGGGTGTCCACACCCTCGAATCACTTTTTAAAGTGTCTTCCAACTTCAAGGTATTGTTGCCAGGTTGGATATAATTGTTCAAGCCAATGATAAACATGCTATTTCGGAAAGCATCTGGCAATCTAAATATCTAAGATACTTTTAAAGATCAAAAGTCAATAAATTTTGCTCAACCACAAATAATAATTTGGTTTCTTATACTCGACAGCCGCATGTGTGTTGAAACGCATTAGAAGCATTGCAAGGACTCCCGGATGCATACTCTGACAAGAATTAACAGAGGACGTTAGAAGTCAAGCACGTCCACAAACCAAAATCCCATCATCTGTTATTTATAGGCACAGTATGCATCTAGGTGTACAAGTAACACTTCTCATGCGGTTTCAACAAAAATGCAGTTTACCAAGTATTACAAACAAAGGTTTAATTATGTGGTTGATTAAAAAAAATGTTACTTTTGATCAATAAAATTCTCATACATATTTTGAATTCCAAATATTTTTCAGGACCAACCAGTTTATCTTTAGCTTGAACAAGTATATCGAAGCTGTCAATAACGCCTTTTAAGTTGGAATGTACTTGAAAATGCGATTCGAGGGTGAGGACTCCCCGGAAAGAAGGTAAACGATATATTCTATTAGGCAAGTCTTTATCAAAGTAACTATACCTATATAGATTGCTTGTCGGTTCAAATTCTTTCATTTGTTAGGAATTCAGAAACTACTTTTGAAGTTGAAGACATATCTTTGTGGTTAGAATAAAAGTGGCGCTCCTTGATGATTAGTATATATGCTTGATTCTTGTTTTAATCTTTAGTTAATAAGGCCAACTGCTAAAATATCAAACTATCTTATAAAAACACCGAGTGCAGTGGGATGAGCCCGCTTCTATCGTAAGACCAGAAAGGGTCTCTCCATGGGAGATTGAAAACTTTCTAGGTCCTATTTCAACACGCTTAGCCACACCAGTGGCTGCACTAAATATTAAGAGCCCAAACGTCTAATAGAGAACCCTAAACATGATACATAAAATTTATAACTTCAATAATTAAATTATGCTACTTTTTGTATGCATGCATATGAACTTCGTTTGATGTGTATCTTCTTAGAAAGGGTTATGACCATGGTATGTTCATTAGGATTTTTAACCTCGAGAATCATCACTCAAATAGACTAATGATTCACTTCAAAGTCCAGCGAAGAAGAAGCAATCTTTAAATGCATTTTCAAGTTGAGACTATTTGGTTTTAATCTCATGTTCCCTTCTAAGGCCAATCTTATATACGTGGAAAATCACCTATAAGCAATGTTTTGATAACCGGTTCTTAAATTAACCTGGTTGAGTCACCAGGTCCGAGCAACTCGAGTCAAACCGGGTCGACCCGAGTCAACCTGGTTTTCCAAAAAAAGTTTAATTTTATATATTCTCAATGATTAACAAAAATAATATAGAAAAATCATGAAATATTTCGTATATTGAACATATAAACTATTTACCAACAAATACAATATTTAAAAAGAAAATTACGTCGCAAATACTCAAAATTTCTTTGTTTTTTAAAACGAAAAAATCAAAAACCGGTCGGGTCTCGAGAACCGGGTGGACCCGGGTCACACCAAACCCGGCGGGTCTAGCTGGGTTTCAAAATTGTGAAACCCGATTTAATATGATCCGTTCTTTAGACCGAACCGGTTGACCACCGGGTCGAACCGGGTTTGAAAACATTGCCCATAAGTGTGACACAATTTGTGTGTTATTTAATTCATCTAAAGAAGGGCGGTTTCTCGACACCTTTCCGGTCAGTTTGATACCTCAAATCAATTCCTTGAATTTCAAGGGCTGTAAAGAACAAGGGAATGTGCTAGTGTCAACAAAAATGTTCAAAGCAAATCAACTTAACCTTACTAGTGTACATTTAACCTTTCAACGCCAAATATATATACATTCTTTTTTACCAAGAGTGCTAATCCCACTTGTTTAATAATGATAAGTTCAAAACATTGAATATCAAAATGAATTAGAGGTGAATACGCGTGAAAAGCTCGAGAGCGAAGATAAAAACAAAGGAGGAATTACATTAGTTTTGTGTCAAAGAATTTTACCGATTCACACTCTCCGCCTTAGTTGGACAATGTCATAATATTTGATATTTGGTTTAAATACTTTAGTTTTAACTTTTTATTTTTTTTTAACTTGAACATTTTATATTTTCCAATTTGAATTTTGATTTGACTATAACATGTGTGAATTAAATGTTGAACTTTTGAATTAATCTATTTTAATTTTAATTATCTAGTTATCATTTAATTATCTCTTTTTTAGTTATTCTAATTAATAAATGCAAGCCGTAAAAAGTGAAAATAATTGTATTTTTCTAACAGATTTGTGACAGTTTACCAGCAGTATTTTTTTGACGGATTCAAACCGATTTATTTCCGACAAGGACTCTGGTAACAAAAATCCGGAAAGCATGTTACCAACAAATTCCCATCGTGTTTCCTCTGTCATTGTTTCCAAGAGAGTTCCGACGAAAATTGTCGCCGCTGATCTATTATGTGTTAGTATACAAAATGACCCAATCGAGACTTGAAACCATTTAATAAAACGCGTTAAAAAAAGTAAAAACGATAATGAAAAATTAAAAAAAAGTGTTTTTATGCAAAAAGAAAAACCATTAGATAACACTGAAGATGATGCTTTTTTGTAACTTCATGTATATTGGAATGCAAAGTACCTTGACGAAGCGTGGCATGGCGGTAGTTGTTACAGTAGAGTATTATAGGAACTTTCCTACTTTGCAATGTGTATGCATATTCTAGCTTATCCAGATTTGATCCTTGGACCTCAGCTGATGTATAATTAAACAACCCGTTGTTCCTTTTTTGGGACAGGGACATCATAAGAAAGATCCTCCATCTGCATTAAAGTTATGTTACACATGCAAATTATTTTTGTTAGCATCTACAACAAGCTGAGATTCAATAATGTGTTTCATTAAGACTTACCATGTCCTCTGCGCCACACTCGTAGAACGACAGACAGGAGATTCTCCCTTAAATATAAGTTCAAAGTGAATGCCTGTGCATCACAATACACATTAACCAAAACCAATTTTGGCAAGTTAATAATATGAATTTGTAAGAAAAACATGACTTAGTACGGTGAATGCATTTTAACATTTTTTACTAATGTTCAATTTAATTCATTTGACATCTTTTAATAACCGAGTTGGCCCCGTTTCTAGTAGACCTTTATATCTTGCACCAACCAAGCTTTCTGATTGGTCTGGATTTAAGATGTCGAACTTTTTTCTTTGGGTTATTCTGATCCAAACCTACACTGAAAAAAACCTGTCCCAGAAGCAGAATCAATTACAGATGATCAACCTTTTAGAATGTCTCCTCTATGGTACCTCGCTTTAAGCCTTTCACATCTTAACCTGGACAAGAAAGAGCGTTGATTAAAATTCCAAGAATGAAAAAATCAAACAGATCAGATAATGGAATTGAGAACTTTTGTAATGTGAGAAAAAAGAACATGCAGTTATAGGTGAAATTTAAACCTAAAGAATGTAACCGTAAATTCCATATTTTACGTAAGCGAAAAACTAGTATAGTAGTACATGACAATCGTAATTTGATCAGTAAATGAACTCCACGAGTAGCCAGCGAAAAACTAAAGTTGTTGGGAAATATGCATATTACATCTTGATCCACTACGTAGTGGATCTAGATGTAATCTGCATATTTCCATTCATAACCAGGTTAGAGCTTAATTATTTGATCATACTATAAATTCGAATAGCGGATAGAATTCTTAAGCAAGCTTGTTAGGGAAAAAAGATGTAATAAAATAAGAAATGACTGCTAGGATATGTAGTTTATAACCTAGCACACTCACACACTTGTATAGTTTCCAAACCATGATTCGGCACTACCTAACAATTATGGTAAGAATGCTCTATATCAATTCTCTGATATCTTATATACAGTTACATATCTTGTTGTCATTGTACCAAGTACATTTCCTCTCTTTATATCTGCAATATAACCCACCAGAAGACACCATGCCTTCTATCCAAACTCACCTCCGATCCAACTTAACTTCTAAATTTAAAAGCGACTGTATTATAGAAGTCCCATCTGCGTGCTTGGTGCATGACCATAATTCCTTTCTCTACATGCAACCTAGCATCATTAGTTTACTAACTCCATGCTGCAATCAATTATAGATTTCCAATACAGTACAACCGTGCACCTCCTCTAACATTAACCTAGTTGATACACGTTCTGCAATTAGACTTGATTCCTTGTCTTCTAAAACTCCACAAATACATCAGATCATTCTGATTCCTATAAATTTGCATTGAATATCACGTTTATTAGGGTCATTCCCATCAGATCAAATCAACAAATTAAATTATCAACAAATTAAACCAAATAAACTATCGGACTCTATCATAAACCACCAAAGGATATCATGTCTTCCATCCAAAATCACCTCCCATCTGCGTGCTTGGTACATGAACACAATACCTTTTGCTACACACAACCTAGTATCATTAGTTTACTCACTCCTTATGCAATCGATTACGGAAATCCGATAACAGTACGTACAACTACTTCTAACTAACTTTAACGTAGTTTACACCGATTAAGACATCAGATCGTTGTGATTCTAATAGATTTCCATTAAATATCACATTGATCAGGGTCATTACTTTTTTGACTACCACACGTGCTCGAAACTAAAATTTTTTAATTACATAACCTAAAACAGCTTCTTCTATTTTAAATGCTTTTCGCGTTATTTTTCTCATTCAGATTTTTTAACTAGTTTATGTATTGAATCTTCCTCCAAATCTTTACATTTCATACTATGTTTCAATTCCACTCGATCTCTATGCGCCTCTTCATAATAAATCAGCTTCATTGGCAATAAATCAATCAATTAATTATAACTTCTCTGTTGTTCAAAAAAATAAAAAATATAACTTCCCGTTATTCTGTACTCAATTCTGTATATATTTAGTCAGACAGTTAGTTTATTACACCAGCGAGAGGCGGATCCAAAAATTTGTCAAAGGTTATGCACTTTGTTTTAGCAGAAAAATAAATCATAACAATTATACACAATCAATCAATTATATTTTCCCATTATTAAGGTCTGTATTTATTTAGTCTGTAATTCCACCGGCCAATGTCAGATCCAGAAATCTGCTAGCACAATTTTTAGCGCGCTTATAATCCAGGCGACCAAATTAAAATTATATAAATCAAAACAAAAATCACATAACAAAAATCAACAAAAGTTACCTTCACCAGTAACAACATTATACAACACAAGGTCTGAATCCTTCCTAAACACATCATCAAGCTTTTTAACGTTCATAATTCTAGATCTAACTTTACGTCCGAAATCAAGTGTTTCGTACCCGTTAAAGCTTTTGAATTTGAACGCAATCTACATGTTGAAGTTTTGATCGATTTTTTATTGATATTGATTTGTTATAAATTAAAATGAAGGTTTGCGTGAAAATTTGGGGGTTTTCATGAGATTTGTTGACTACGTGAATAATGTGAGTGAGAAAGAAAGAAAAATGTGACTATAAGTTGATAAAGTGATATATTTATACGAGTATTATTTTGCATTTTTTTTACTTGCAAGTTGAGGAATTAATCCTATTCTTTTACTACTTAAGATTAAATCCTATGAAAAAAATATAGAGAAGTCATTTTTGCTAAAATGTTAAAAAGTTATGTAAAGTTTCTCGAACTGATTTTTATTAATAGTGATATTTCACTAATGAAAAAAAACAATTAAATATCAATAGTGATAATATAATAAAATATCACCGACGATATTTAATAAATATATATATAATGTAATATCACCAATTATATTTATTATTAATCATTAGCGATATTTTATTATTTTATTCACTAGTGAAATATCGTCATTAATAAAAATCAATTCAAGAAATTTACATATTTAGTCTCTTTCTCCGATTTTTAAAACTTTTGGACTTTTTGAAAAAATGGTCCCTCCGCATTTTTTAAATAATCCCCACTTTTAAATCAAACCATATTGGATGATGCAGATTTGTCCCCTTATTGTGATAAAAAAATGTTGCAATTGAACTTTTCTCAAATTTATATAGTGTAATTAAAAGTTAAGAGTGTCTTCTTATCAAAGGTTTATTGCATCTTTCTATATATTTATAAGTTAAATGATTAATCTTAGACATTTATTATCTAAGATTAAATTTCATAGAAAAATATGGAAAGCTTTTGTCAAAATGTTCAAAAGTTGTAAAAAATGATGAATGGATTAAAGTTATAAATTTAACAAAAAAATTATCACTATTAATAATGAGATAAAGGTAATGAAATATCACTAGAGAGATAAAGCAATAAAGTATCACTATTAATATTTTATAAACATAATTATAGTGTAATATCACGAGTGATATTTTATTAAGTTATCACAAGTGATATATCATTGTTTTATTCCTAGTGAAATATCACTAGTGTTACACATTATTTCGTCATATTTACAACTTTAATCCATCCGCCCGTTTTTTTGAAACTTTAGGACATTTTGTCAAGAATGGTCCTTCCGTGTATTTTAAATTTTAAATTAAACTCCATCATTAGTTCAAACCAAATAAATGGCGGGGATGTGTCCCTTAGCAGGTGAGCAAAAACAAGGGTGCAAATGAACTTTTCTCTTTAAATAATTTTTCCATTCTAAAATTATAAACGGTTTTAAAAAATGCATTTATTACTATTTATTATTTACTTTTTAACAAAAAGACAGTTTTACCTTTATCTAATATTTAATAAATTTCTAAAGTATGCATTTACAATTTTAAAGAAAGATAATAGCTACACTTGATCGTAATTTCTTATTTATTTTCAATAAAAGAATAATCAGATTAAAATATCATAAAAAAAAACATAAACAACTTATTGAGAGGTAAGTAGTAATTTGTTTAGTTTTTTAGAGTATATCTTTTAAACTTAATTAGAGTCGAAACTTAAAATAAGTTGTAGCTTCAGCTTAATTTTTTTTAAGAAAATCCATTATAATTACTATTTAATATTTAAAAAGGATATATCTATTAAAACAAACATAAATAGTTGAGTAAAACTTTTTTTGTAAAAGCAAAAAAGAATAGTAGTTTTTTACATAAAAAGTGAATTTTACAACATTTATTATTTTAATGTTTCAAAAGTTAAATAATAATATCCATATTTAATGTATTCAAAGATGACAAAAAAATATTGTTGAATTAAATTATGCATTTATCTCGAGATATTAATGAAACTTTTTATGACACTAAAAACAAATGAATGAAGTACTCGTACTTAATAGTGTAATCACTAAAGGTTTTTTTATGCATTTTTTTATAACAACAACGATTTAAATAACTTTGTATAATTTTTTTCTAGAAAATAAATGACTCTACAAAGTAATGATTTTCGAAAAAATTTAAAAATTTCCATAGAAATTGTTAGATTCTAGTGTAACGAACAATTTTATTCAGAAAGTTCGCGATTTCCACCCACTTCAACGTGTTTCTTGTAAGTCACAAAATCTCATTTTACTTTTTATTCTCTAAAAAACTTATGAGTGTTTATAATATCCAATAATAAGAATATTTTAATCTATTTTGATAAAAAAATATATTTAAGATAAATACTTAAATTCAGTAGAACTGTGGCAAGAGCAATCTAATATATGGAAAATGCAATAAACCTGATAGCAAAAGTATCAATTTAACATCATACCCTGATTAGAAAAATATCTAGTAGATATAGAATTAGTGCAATGATTAATTGAATAAGCTAACAAATGTTTCTACAAAAGTTATCGATACAACAACAAAAGCATACCCAATAACACATGTTTTGCCTACCAAACTATGCCCACAAGTGCCTTTCCATATTTTCTTAATAACACGTTGTCAGCAATATAAAACCACGGAGAACCCCTTTAGCTCAACCACTCAACTGTCTTAAACTCACAAGCTATTTGTTCGAGCTAAAAATACATAAACAATGAAAAGCTTTATCAAATTTAGGATCAACAAAATAAAAAAAACAGACAAACATATACATAACTTTGTAGAGTTGGGCACTAAAGGCCCATGAAATCACGAAATCTTTTAAATAATTTTTAGGAGATACGTTCGAAAATGAATCAACAAATAATGATAACCGCAAATAAATTCCATCATTATTGCAAGGAATAATAAAAATATGTCAATTATACGATAACCAATTTGATTTTTAACTATTAAATAATAAAAAATATATGCCATTCTTATAGCACTACGAGGATTGTATTTAAATAATAGGCAAAAAGAAAATAACAGCGTACCATTTGTTCAATCTGTTTTTATTAACACAACCTATCAAATTCATTTTATTAATCTTCTTAAAAG
Source organism: Glebionis coronaria (assembly GCA_025667525.1). Taxonomy (NCBI): domain Eukaryota; kingdom Viridiplantae; phylum Streptophyta; class Magnoliopsida; order Asterales; family Asteraceae; genus Glebionis; species Glebionis coronaria. The sequence goes on from CM046874.1 coordinate 643,804,926, forward strand.
ATATTTTGAGTTTGATATAATCAACACGCAACCTAATAAATCTTATATATTGTTTAACGACAAACTGCAATTGTTAGTCTCAAAATATTGAATCGAACAAGAATGAATTGTTCATAGAATTATTTTGAATCGGTCACAGGAATGTTTGTAATTAAAAATAGGTTATTTGGGAATTACCGACTTTGACTTAAAGCTAAATTAGTCCACATTTAGGACCTTAAGCCCACTCAGCCAAGGCCGACCATTCATATAGCACGTTATGTCTACATGTAAGAGAAATCTATAAAGACCACCCTCCTAGCATGTTAGGAGGATGTTGTTTGTATTGTTTTACTCTCTCTATCAATCTAACCTTCCACCTTTTCTCTCCCCCTACTCTCTACTATCTCACTCTAACTTCTTTCTCTTTTTTATATCTCTAACCTGTGGTATATCTGAAGTGAATATGATATAGATATAGGATAACATGATTCATGGACGTAACCTAACAGTTCTGGTACACTCACGAACTATGATATTTTCTAAACCATGATTCATGGACGTAACCTGACAGTTTTGGTACAGTCACGCTATTTTCAACTCCCTGATAACTTATATACACCTGCACACCCACTTAGAAATTATGTCTTCCATCCAAACTCACCTCCCACTTAAGCTTCTAAATTTAAAAGGGACTTTTTTTTTGAACGGCAACCTTTATTAAGAAAGCCTAGCAAGGCGCTAGAAAACCTTACAATGAAAACAAATATGGGTTTTTATGCCACATATAAAGAGAAAATGAAAAAGCACTACGACTATTACACCAATTATAAGAAGTAGAAACAATCTCCTCGAACAAGGTCGAGCGAAGAGGAGGCTGATTCTCAAAAACAATCTTATTCCGGAACGACCATAAGGCCCACCAAGCTGTGAGGAACACACCTTCCAAGACGATCTTGAGCTTGCGAGATAACCTTATAGACGTAAACCAATCATTCCAATCTGAAAAAGAAGAGATATTAGGCCAAGAAATACTCCACCAGCGACAGATTCTTATAGAGACACTTTTTGCCAACTCGCAACCAAAGAAAATATGAGGAACCGATTCCGACATGGCACCACAAATCGGACAAAGGGTAGAATCTAAAGCCACACCTCTAATAGCTAAATTGTCCCTTGTTGGAAGACGATTAATTCTAGCACGCCACCCAAAAACGTTTATTTTAATCGGGACCAACTTGATCCAACGAGTAGCCTCATTGGAAGGAAGAAACTGTGCGTCCAACACAGCCCGCACGTCTTTAACACGATAGATGCCTTCCCCGTTCAAGTCACAAACCCACCGATCCTCCATCGAAGAAAAACACACATTACTAAGCAGGGAGACGAACTCGTCCCATTGAGTAAGCTCGATTCCGTCACGAACAGATAACTTATATACACCTGCACACCCACTTAGAAATTATGTCTTCCATCCAAACTCACCTCCAACTTAAGCTTCAAAATTTAAAAGGGACTGTAGTGCTTAATGCTTGACCAGTTAGTCAGTGGCGGAGCCAGAAAGTTTAGCTCGAGGGGGCACATTTTGGTATATTTTTAAAACTATACTATAAAATGGTCTATGTTTATCTGATCATCTATCATTAATTTGGATAACAGATAGAATCCTGTAGAGGAAGCATGTTAGCGAAACAAGCTTATACCCAAAAGCACACTCACACACTATAAATAAGTTATGAAGCATGATCCACGGAGGTATCTAACGATTTTGGTAAGAATAATCTATATCAACTAGCTGATACTGTATCTTATAGACACTCACATATCTTGCGGTCGATTTACCAAATATATTTCCTCACTTAATTATATCTATACTATATACAAACCACCAGAAGATATCATGTTTTCCATCCAAATTCACCTCCCACAGCTTCTAAATTTTGAAGTGACTATGAAAAGTCCTATTCACGTGCTTGGTACACGAACACAATACCTTTCACTACACGCAACAGTACACACGCGTCCTTAAATTACAAAACCTGAAACAACTTTTTTTTTAAAAGCTTTTCGCGCTATTTTTTCATTCCCATTTAATATATAACTAGTTTATGTATTGATTCTCCTCCTGGTATCTCTACATTTCATACTATGTTTTCATTCTCTACGATTCACTACAAAATAATCAGCTTCATTGGCTGAAAATCAATCAACGATAACTTTCCCATTCTTTACTAAATTCTGTATATGTTTAGTCAGTTAGTTTATCACACCAGCGAGCGGTGGATCCAGAAATCTGTCAAAGGTTCTGCATTTGGTCTTAGCAGAAAAATAATTAAAACCATAACCATTCAATCAATCAATTTTAATTTCCCTTTATTTGATTATTAAGTTATATGCATATATAGTCTGTAATTACACCAGCCAGTTCCAGAAATCTGATAGCACAACTCGTCCTAAAAATAAACCTTCATCAAGAAATGTTAGCGCGCATATAAGTACAATACAAATCCAAATTATAAATCAAAACAAAACTTACGGCATAGCAGAAGAAGGCACTCTCTTCACGATCAAACTGGATCAGCTCCGTATCTCGACCCCATCATCCCCATACTCTACCAAACACAAGAAAAAAAACACACACAGAGTCATTTCACCTTCAGAAAGCATACACATACAAAAAAATCAGCAAAAGTTACCTTGGCCGGTAACAGCATCAATGAACACAAGGTCAGAATCCATCCTAAACAAATTATCAAGCTTTTTAACGCTCATTATTTTAGATCTAACCTCACAGATCGAAATATACTGTTTACGTCCGAAATCAAGTGTTTCGAAGTCGTTATATTTTATGTAATCATGTCTACGAAATTAATTAGATCAATTATAGTCATCAAAATGCGAATCGAAGCATTCAAAACATTAATGATAAAAGTAAAGTATTTAAACCAAATATAAAAATGATATGGTGCTATCTAGATAAGGCGGAGGGTGCGAATCAATTAAATTCTATAACACTAATTTAATGTGGTTTATCCTCTATCTGGAGGTTGTTCATGAGCATTCAGCTTTAACTCATTTTGATATTCAATTTTTAACCGTTCATTATTTCCCAACTGAGGTTACAAGGTATTATAAAATAGAACATAAATATATGTTTGGCATTGAAAGGTTTAATGTACCTTAGTACAACTACGGGCAGGTTTGCTTTGCACTTCCTTTTGTGACACTAACATATTACCTTGTTCTTTACAACCCTTAAATATTAGACTTGAGGTTTGAAACTCTGGTCGAAAGGGTGTTGAGAAACTGTCCTTCAATAGACGAATTAAATAACACATCAGATGGTGTTACTGCTATGGGTAATTTTCCAGGTGTAACACATCCACTATAAAAAGGATCGTTAGATAAAAACCAAACAGTCTGCAACTTAAAAAAGTATTTACAGATGTTGTTGTTGACTGGATTTTGAAGTGAATGATTAGTGATTTTGAGTGACGTTTCCCGAGTTGAAAAACCTTGATGAACATACCATTGTAACAAACCATTTTACTACACAGGATACACATCATGTGAAGTTCATATTCATGCAAGCAAAAAGTAGAATATTTTATTAAGTAAAGTTATGAATTTTAGGCACCATAATTAAGGATCTCTATTTAAGGTCTGGGCTTCTTAATGTCTAATGAAACCATTGGTGGGGCTAAGGTTGTTCAGAGAGTAGCTATAAAGGTTTCAATCTACCATGGAGAGACCCTTTCTGGTCTCACAATAAAAGCGAGATCATCCCGCTGGACCTGGTGTTCTTAATTAACTAACACATCCACTATAAAAAGGATCGTTAGATAAAAACCAAACAGTCTGCAACTTAAAAAAGTATTTACAGATGTTGTTGTTGACTGGATTTTGAAGTGAATGATTAGTGATTTTGAGTGACGTTTCCCGAATTGAAAAACCTTGATGAACATACCATTGTAACAAACCATTTTACTACACAGGATACACATCATGTGAAGTTCATATTCATGCAAGCAAAAAGTAGAATATTTTATTAAGTAAAGTTATGAATTTTAGGCACCATGATTAAGGATCTCTATTTAAGGTCTGGGCTTCTTAATGTCTAATGAAACCATTGGTGGGGCTAAGGTTGTTCAGAGAGTAGCTATAAAGGTTGTTCTTAATTAACTAAATATCGAGTAAAGAACCAAACAGATAGTATGACATTTTGCAGCTAGTCCTTTTTAACTAACTATAGATTGAAACATGACTCATGTATATACACTAACCCTCAACGAGCACCACCCTGATTCTACCGACTAAGGAAATATAATTTCAAATCCAAAAAATAGTTCATGAAAACCTAACAAATGAAGGAATTGAAATCGATAACTAATCCACACTGATACAGTTACATTGATAAAGACTAGGCTAATAGAATATATCATTTACCTTCTTTCAGGGGTGTCCACACCCTCGAATCACATTTTAAAGTGTCTTCCAACTTCAAGGTATTGTTGCCAGGTTGGATATAATTGTTCAAGCCAATGATAAACATGCTATTTCAGAAAGCATCTGGCAATCTAAATATCTAAGATACTTTTACAGATCAAAAGTCAATAAATTTTGCTCAACCACAAATAATAATTTGGTTTCTTATACTCGACAACCGCATGTGTGTTGAAACGCATTAGAAGCATTGCAAGGACTCCCGGATGCATACTCTGACAAGAATTAACAGAGGACGTTAGAAGTCAAGCACGTCCACAAACCAAAATCCCATCATCTATTATTTATAGTCACACTATGCATCTAGGTGTACAAGTAACACTTCTCATGCGGTTTCAACAAAAATGCAGTTTACCAAGTATTAAAAACAAAGGTTTAATTATGTGGTTGATTAAAAAAATGTTACTTTTGATCAATAAAATTCTCATACATATTTTAAATTCAAAATATTTTTCAGGACCAACCAATTTATCTTTAGCTTGAACAAGTGTATCGAAGCTGTCAATAACGCCTTTTAAGTTGGAATGTACTTTAAAATGCGATTCGAGGGTGAGGACTCCCCGGAAAGAAGGTAAACGATATATTCTATTAGGCAAGTCTTTATCAAAGTAACTATACCTATATAGATTGCTTGTCGATTCAAATTCTTTCATTTGTTAGGAATTCAGAAAATACTTTTGAAGTTGAAGACATATCTTTGTGGTTAGAATAAAAGTGGCGCTCCTTGATGATTAGTATATATGCTTGATTCTTGTTTTAATCTTTAGTTAATAAGGCCAACTGCTAAAATATCAAACTATCTTATAAAAACACCGAGTGCAGTGGGATGAGCCCGCTTCTATTGTAAGACCAGAAAGGGTCTCTCCATGGGAGATTGAAAACTTTCTAGCTCCTATTTCAACACGCTTAGCCACACCAGTGGCTGCACTAAATATTATGAGCCCAAACGTCTAATAGAGAACCCTAAACATGATACATAAAATTTATAGCTTCAATAATTAAATTATGCTAATTTTTGTATGCATGCATATGAACTTCGTTTGATGTGTATCTTCTTAGAAAGGGTTATGACCATGGTACGTTCATTAGGATTTTTAACCTCGAGAATCATCACTCAAATAGACTAGTGATTCACTTCAAAGTCCAGCGAAGAAGAAGCAATCTTTAAATGCATTTTCAAGTTGAGACTATTTGGTTTTAATCTCATGTTCCCTTCTAAGGCCAATCTTATATACGTGGAAAATCACCTATAAGCAATGTTTTGATAACCGGTTCTTAAATTAACCTGGTTGAGTCACCAGGTCCGAGCAACTCGATTCAAACCGGGTCTACCCGAGTCAACCTGGTTTTCCAAAAAAAAGTTTAATTTTATATATTCTCAATGATTAACAAAAATAATACAGAAAAATCATGAAATATTTCGTATATTGAACATATAAACTATTTACCAACAAATATAATATTTAAAAAGAAAATTACGTCGCAAATACTCAAAATTTCTTTGTTTTTTAACACGAAAAAATCAAAACCCGGTCGGGTCTCGAGAACCGTGTGGACCCGGGTCACACCAAACCCGGCGGGTCTAGCCGGGTTTCAAAATTGTGAAACCCAATTTAATATGATCCGTTTTTTAGACCGGAACCGGTTGACCCGACCGGGTCGAACCGGGTTTGAAAACATTGCCCATAAGTGTGACACAATTTGTGTGTTATTTCATTCATCTAAAGAAGGGCGGTTTCTCGACATCTTTCCGGTCAGTTTGATACCTCAAATCAATTCCTTGAATTTCAAGGGCTGTAAAGAACAAGGGAATGTGCTAGTGTCAACAAAAATGTTCAAAGCAAATCAACTTAACCTTACTAGTGTACATTTAACCTTTCAACGTCAAATATATATACATTCTTTTTTACCCAGAGTGCTAATCCCACTTGTTTAATAATGATAGGTTCAAAACATTGAATATCAAAATGAATTAGAGGTGAATACGCGTGAACAAGCTCGAGAGCGAAGATAAAAACAAAGGATGAATTACATTAGTTTTGTGTTAAAGAATTTTACCTATTCACACTCTCCGCCTTAGTTGGACAATGTCATAATATTTGATATTTGGTTTAAATACTTTAGTTTTTACTTCTTTTTTTTTTTAACTTGAACATTTTATATTTTCCAATTTGAATTTTGATTTGACTATAACATGTGTGAATTAAATGTTGAACTTTTGTAATTAATCTATTTTAATTTTAATTATCTAGTTATCATTTAATTGTCTCTTTTTTAGTTATTCTAATTAATAAATGCTAGCCGTAAAAAGTGAAAATAATTGTATTTTTCTAACAGATTTGTGACAGTTTACGAGCAGTATTTTTCTGACGGATTCAAACCGATTTATTTCCGACAAGGACTCTGGTAACAAAAATCCGGAAAGCATGTTACCAACAAATTCCCAGCGTGTTTCCTCTGTCATTGTTTCCAAGAGAGTTCCGACGAAAATTGTCGCTGCTGATCTATTATGTGTTAGTGTACAAAATGACCCAATCGAGACTTGAAACCATTTAATAAAACGCGTTAAAAAAAAGTAAAAACGATAATGAAAAATAAAAAAAAGTGTTTTTATGCAAAAAGAAAAACCATTAGATAACACTGAAGATGATGCTTTTTTGTAACTTCATGTATATTGGAATGCAAAGTACCTTGACGAAGCATGGCATGGCGGTAGTTGTTACAGTAGAGTATTATAGGAACTTTCCTATTTTGCAATGTGTATGCATATTCTAGCTTATCCAGATTTGATCCTCGGACCTCAGCTGATGTATAATTAAACAACCCGTTGTTCCTTTTTTGGGACAGGGACATCATAAGAAAGATCCTCCATCTGCATTAAAGTTATGTTACACATGCAAATTATTTTTGTTAGCATCTACAACAAGCTGAGATTCAATAATGTGTTTCATTAAGACTTACCATGTCCTCTGCGCCACACTCGTAGAACGACAGACAGGAGATTCTCCCTTAAATATAAGTTCAAAGTGAATGCCTGTGCATCACAATACACATTAACCAAAACCAATTTTGGCAAGTTAATAATATGAATTTGTAAGAAAAACATGACTTAGTACGGTGAATGCATTTTAACATTTTTTACTATGTTCAATTTAATTCATTTGACATCTTTTAATAACCGAGTTGGCCCCGTTTCTAGTAGACCTTTATATCTTTAAGCCTTTCACATCTTAACCTGGACAAGAAAGAGCGTTGATTAAAATTCCAAGAATGAAAAAATAAAACAGATCAGATAATGGAATTGAGAACTTTTGTAATGTGAGAAAAAAGAACATGCAGTTATAGGTGAAATTTAAACCTAAAGAATGTAACCGTAAATTCCATATTTTACGTAAGCGAAAAACTAGTATAGTAGTACATGACAATCGTAATTTGATCAGTAAATGAACTCCACGAGTAGCCAGCGAAAAACTAAAGTTGTTGGGAAATATGCATATTACATCTTGATCCACTACGTAGTGGATCTAGATGTAATCTGCATATTTCCATTCATAACCAGGTTAGAGCTTAATTATTTGATCATACTATAAATTCGAATAGCGGATAGAATTCTGAAGCAAGCTTGTTAGGGAAAAAAGATGTAATAAAATAAGAAATGACTGCTAGGATATGTAGTTTATAACCTAGCACACTCACACACTTGTATAGTTTCCAAACCATGATTCGGCACTACCTAACAATTATGGTAAGAATGCTCTATATCAATTCTCTGATATCTTATATACAGTTACATATCTTGTTGTCATTGTACCAAGTACATTTCCTCTCTTTATATCTGCAATATAACCCACCAGAAGACACCATGCCTTCTATCCAAACTCACCTCCGATCCAACTTAACTTCTAAATTTAAAAGCGACTGTATTATAGAAGTCCCATCTGCGTGCTTGGTGCATGACCATAATTCCTTTCTCTACATGCAACCTAGCATCATTAGTTTACTAACTCCATGCGGCAATCAATTATAGATTTCCAATACAGTACAACCGTGCACCTCCTCTAACATTAACCTAGTTGATACACGTTCTGCAATTAGACTTGATTCCTTGTCTTCTAAAACTCCACAAATACATCAGATCATTCTGATTCCTATAAATTTGCATTGAATATCACGTTTATTAGGGTCATTTCCATCAGATCAAATCAACAAATTAAATTATCAACAAATTAAACCAAATAAACTATCGGACTCTATCATAAACCACCAAAGGATATCATGTCTTCCATCCAAACTCACTTCCCATCTGCTTGCTTGGTACATGAACACAATAGCTTTTGCTACACACAACCTAGTATCATTAGTTTACTCACTCCTTATGCAATCGATTACGGAAATCCGATAACAGTACGTACAACTACTTCTAACTAACTTTAATGTAGTTTACACCGATTAAGACATCAGATCGTTGTGATTCTAATAGATTTCCACTAAATATCACATTGATCAGGGTCATTACTTTTTTGACTACCACACGTGCTCGAAACTAAAAATTTTTAATTACATAACCTAAAACAGCTTCTTCTATTTTAAATGCTTTTCGCGTAATTTTTCTCATTCAGATTTTTTAACTAGTTTATGTATTTAATCTTCCCCCAAATCTTTACATTTCATACTATGTTTCAATTCCACTCGATCTCTATGCGCCTCTTCATAATTAATCAGCTTCATTGGCAATAAATCAATCAATTAATTATAACTTCTCTGCTGTTCAAAAAAAAAAGATATAACTTCCCGTTATTCTTTACTAAATTTTGTATATATTTAGTCAGGCAGTTAGTTTATTACACCAGCGAGAGGCGGATCCAAAAATCTGTCAAAGGTTATGCACTTTGTTTTAGCAGAAAAATAAAACATAACAATTATACACAATCAATCAATTATATTATTAAGGTCTGTATTTATTTAGTCTGTAATTCCACCGGCCAATGTCAGATCCAGAAATCTGCTAGCACAATTTTTAGCGCGCTTATAATCCAGGCGACCAAATTAAAATTATATAAATCAAAACAAAAATCACATAACAAAAATCAACAAAAGTTACCTTCACCAGTAACAACATTATACAACACAAGGTCTGAATCCTTCCTAAACACATCATCAAGCTTTTTAACGTTCATAATTCTAGATCTAACTTTACGTCCGAAATCAAGTGTTTCGTACCCGTTAAAGCTTTTGAATTTGAACGCAATCTACATGTTGAAGTTTTGATCGATTTTTTATTGATATTGATTTGTTATAAATTAAAATGAAGGTTTGCGTGAAAATTTGGGGGTTTTCATGAGATTTGTTGACTACGTGAATAATGTGAGTGAGAAAGAACGAAAAATGTGATTATAAGTTGATAAAGTGATATATTTTATACGAGTTTTATTTTGCATTTTTTTTACTTGCAAGTTGAGGAATTAATCCTATTCTTTTACTACTTAAGATTAAATCCTATGAAAAAAATATAGAGAAGTCATTTTTGCTTAAATGTTAAAAAGTTATGTAAAGTTTCTCGAACTGATTTTTATTAATAGTGATATTTCACTAATGAAAAAAAACAACTAAATATCAATAGTGATAATAAAATAAAATATCACCGGCGATATTTAATAAATATATATATAATGTAATATCACCAATTATATTCATTATTTAATCATTAGCGATACTTTATTATTTTATTCACTAGTGAAATATCGTCATTAATAAAAATCAATTCAAGAAATTTAAATATTTAGTCTCTTCCCCTGATTTTTAAAACTTTTGGACTTTTTGGAAAAAATGGTCCCTCCGCATTTTTTTAAATAATCCCCACTTTTAAATCAAACCATATTGGATGATGCCGATTTGTCCCCTTATTGTGATAAAAAAATGTTGCAATTGAACTTCTCTCAAATTTATATAGTGTAATTAAAAGTTAAGAGTGTCTTCTTATCAAAGGTTTATTGCATCTTTCTATATATTTATAAGTTAAATGATTAATCTTAGACATTTATTATCTTTCATAGAAAAATATGGAAAGTTTTTGTCAAAATATTCAAAAGTTGTAAAAAATGATGAATGGATTAAAGTTATAAATTTAACAAAAAAATTATCACTATTAATAATGAGATAAAGGTAATGAAATATCACTAGAGAGATAAAGCAATAAAGTATCACTATTAATATTTTATAAACATAATTATAGTGTAATATCACGCGGGATATTTTATTAAGTTATCACAAGTGATATATCATTGTTTTATTCCTAGTGAAATATCACTAGTGTTACACATTATTTCGTCATATTTACAACTTTAGTCCATCCACCCGTTTTTTGAAACTTTTGGACATTTTGTCAAGAATGGTCCTTCCGTGTTATTTTAAATTTTAAATTAAACTCCATCATTAGTTCAAACCAAATAAATGGCGGGGATGTGTCCCTTAGCAGGTGAGCAAAAACAAGGGTGCAAATGAACTTTTCTCTTTAAATAATTTTTCCATTCTAAAATTATAAACGGTTTTAAAAAATGCATTTATTACTATTTATTATTTACTTTTTAACAAAAAGACAGTTTTACCTTTATCTAATATTTAATAAATTTCTAAAGTGTGCATTTATAATTTTAAAGAAAGATAATAGCTACACTTGATCGTAATTTCTTATTTATTTTCAATAAAAGAATAATCAGATTAAAATATCATAAAAAAGAAACATAAACAACTTATTGAGAGGTAAGTAGTAATTTGTTTAGTTTTTTAGATTATATCTTTTAAACTTGGCAAAAGTTAATTAGAGTCGAAACTTAAAATAAGTTGTAGCTTCAACTTTTTTTTTTTAAGAAAATCCATTATAATTACTATTTAATATTTAAAAAGGATATATCTATTAAAACAAACACAAATAGTTGAGTAAAACTTTTTTGTAAAAGCAAAAAAGAATAGTAGTTTTTTACATAAAAAGTGAATTTTACAACATTTATTATTTTAATGTTTCAAAAGTTAAATAATAATATCCATATTTAATGTATTCAAAGATGACAAAAAAATATTGTTGAATTAAATTATGCATTTATCTCGAGATATTAATGAAACTTTTTTATGACACTAAAAACAAATGAATGAAGTACTCGTAATTAATAGTGTAATCACTAAAGGTTTTTTTAGGCATTTTTTTAAAACAACAACGATTTAAATAACTTTGTATAATTTTTTTCTAGAAAATAAATGACTCTACAAAGTAATGATTTTCGAAAAAATTTAAAAATTTCCATAGAAATTGTTAGATTCTAGTGTAACGAACAATTTTATTCAGAAAGTTCGCGATTTCCACCCACTTCAATGTGTTTCTTGTAAGTCACAAAATCTCATTTTACTTTTTATTCTCTAAAAAGCTTATGAGTGTTTATAATATCCAACAATAAGAATATTTTAATTTATTTTGATAAAAAAAATATATTTAAGATAAATACTTAAATTCAGTAGAACTGTGGCAAGAGCAATCTAATATAAGGAAAATGCAATAAACCTGATAGCAAAAGTATCAATTTAACATCATACCCTGATTAGAAAAATATCTAGTAGATATAGAATTAGTGCAATGATTAATTGAATAAGCAAACAAATGTTTCTACAAAAGTTATCGATACAACAACAAAAGCATACCCAATAACACATGTTTTGCCTACCAAACTATGCCCACAAGTGCCTTTCCAGATTTTCTTAGTAACACGTTATCAGCAATATAAAACCACGGAGAACCCCTTTAGCTCAACCACTCAACTGTCTCAAACTCACAAGCTATTTGTTCGAGCTAAAAATACATAAACAATGAAAAGCTTTATCAAATTTAGGATCAACAAAATAAGAAAAAACAGACAAACATATACATAACTTTGTAGAGTTGGGCACTAAAGGCCCATGAAATCACGAAATCTTTTAAATAATTTTTAGGAGATACGTTCGAAAATGAATCAACAAATAATGATAACCGCAAATAAATTCCATCATTATTGCAAGGAATAATAAAAATATGTCAATTATACGATAACCAATTTAATTTTTAACTATTAAATAATTAAAAATATATGCCATTCTTATAGCACTACGAGGATTGTATTTAAATAATAGGCAAAAAGAAAATAACAGCGTTCCATTTGTTCAATATGTTTTTATTAACACAACCTATCAAATTCATTTTATTAATCTTCTTAAAAGATATTTTGAGTTTGATATAATCAACAGGCAACCTAATAAATCTTATATATTGTTTAACGACAAATTGCAATTGTTAGTCTCAAAATATTGAATCGAACAAGAATGAATTGTTCATAGAATTATTTTGAATCGGTCACAGGAATGTTTGTAATTAAAAATAGGTTATTTGAGAATTATCGACTTTGACTTAAAGCTAAATTAGTCCACATTTAGGACCTTAAGCCCACTCAGCCAAGGCCGACCATTCATATAGCCCGTTATGTCTACATGTAAGAGAAATCTATAAAGACCACCCTCCTAGCATGTTAGGAGGATGTTGTTTGTATTGTTTTACTCTCTCTATCAATCTAACCTTCCACCTTTTCTCTCCCCCTACTCTCTACTATCTCACTCTAACTTCTTTCTCTTTTTTATATCTCTAACCTGTGGTATATCTGAAGTGAATATGATATAGATATAGGATAACATGATTCATGGACGTAACCTAACAGTTCTGGTACACTCACGAACTATGATATTTTCTAAACCATGATTCATGGACGTAACCTGACTGTTTTGGTACAGTCACGATATTTTCAACTCCCTGATAACTTATATACACCTGCACACCCACTTAGAAATTATGTCTTCCATCCAAACTCACCTCCCACTTAAGCTTCTAAATTTAAAAGGGACTGTAGTGCTTAATGCTTGACCAGTCAGTCAGTCAGTGGCGGAGCCAGAAAGTTTAGCTCGAGGGGGCACATTTTGGTATATTTTTAAAACTATACTATAAAATGGTCTTTGTTTATCTGATCATCTATCATTAATTTGGATAACAGATAGAGTCCTGTAGACGAAGCATGTTAGCGAAACAAGCTTATACCCAAAAGCACACTCACACACTATAAATAAGTTATGAAGCATGATCCACGGAGGTATCTAACGATTTTGGTAAGAATAATCTATATCAACTAGCTGATACTGTATCTTATAGACACTCACATATCTTGCGGTCGATTTACCAAATATATTTCCTCACTTAATTATATCTATACTATATACAAACCACCAGAAGATATCATGTTTTCCATCCAAATTCACCTCCCACAGCTTCTAAATTTTGAAGTGACTGTATGAAAAGTCCTATTCACGTGATTGGTACACGAACACAATACCTTTCACTACACGCAACAGTACACACACGTCCTTAAATTACAAAACCTGAAACAGCTTTTTTTTAAAAGCTTTTCGCGCTATTTTTTCATTCCCATTTAATATATAACTAGTTTATGTATTGATTCTCCTCCTGGTATCTCTACATTTCATACTATGTTTTCATTCTCTACGATTCACTACAAAATAATCAGCTTCATTGGCTGAAAATCAATCAACGATAACTTTCCCATTCTTTACTAAATTCTGTATATGTTTAGTCAGTTAGTTTATCACACCAGCGAGCGGTGGATCCAGAAATCTGTCAAAGGTTCTGCATTTGGTCTTAGCAGAAAAATAATTTAAACCATAACCATTCAATCAATCAATTTTAATTTCCCTTTATTTGATTATTAAGTTATATGCATATATAGTCTGTAATTACACCAGCCAGTTCCAGAAATCTAGCACAACTCGTCCTAAAAATAAACCTTCATCAAGAAATGTTAGCGCGCATATAAGTACAATTCAAATCCAAATTATATAAATCAAAACAAAACTTACGGCATAGCAGAAGAAGGCACTCTCTTCACGATCAAACTGGATCAGCTCCGTATCTCGACCCCATCATCCCCATACTCTACCAAACACAAGAAAAAACACACACACGGAGTCATTTCACCTTCAGAAAGCACACACATACAAAAAAATCAGCAAAAGTTACCTTGGCCGGTAACAGCATCAATGAACACAAGGTCAGAATCCATCCTACACAAATTATCAAGCTTTTTAACGCTCATTATTTTAGATCTAACCTCACAGATCCAAATATACTGTTTACGTCCGAAATCAAGTGTTTCGAAGTCGTTATATTTTATGTAATCATGTGTACGAAAATTAATTAGATCAATTATAGTCATATCAAAATGCGAATCGAAGCATTCAAAACATTAATGATAAAAGTAAAGTATTTAAACCAAATATAAAAATGATATTGGCGCTATCTAGATAAGGCCGAGGGTGCGAATCAATTAAATTCTTTAACACTAATTTAATGTCGTTTATCCTCTATCTGGAGGTTGTTCATGAGCATTCAGCTTTAACTCATTTTGATATTCAATTTTTAACCGTTCATTATTTCCCAACTGAGGTTACAAGGTATTATAAAATAGAACATAAATATATGTTTGGCATTGAAAAGTTTAATGTACCTTAGTACAACTACGGACAGGTTTGCTTTGCACTTCCTTTTGTGACACTAACATATTACCTTGTTCTTTACAACAGTTAAATATTAGACTTGAGGTTTAAAACTCTGGTCGAAAGGGTGTTGAGAAACTGTCCTTCATTAGACGAATTAAATAACACATCAGATGGTGTTACTGCTATGGGTAATTTTCCAGGTGTAACACATGAACTATAAAAGGGATCGTTAGATAAAAACCAAACAGTCTGCAACTTAAAAAAGTATTTACAGATGTTGTTGTTGACTGGATTTTGAAGTGAATGATTAGTGATTTTGAGTGACGTTTCCCGAGTTGAAAAACCTTGATGAACATACCATTGTAACAAACCATTTTACAACACAAGATACACATCATGTGAAGTTCATATTCATGCAAGCAAACAGTAGAATATTTTATTAAGTAAAGTTATGAATTTTAGGCACCATGATTAAGGATCTCTATTTGAGGTCTGGGCTTCTTAATGTCTAATGAAACCACTGGTGGGGCTAAGGTTGTTCAGAGAGTAGCTATAAAGGTTTCAATCTACCATGGAGAGACCCTTTCTGGTCTCACAATAAAAGCAATATCATCCCGCTGGACCTGGTGTTCTTAATTAACTAAATATCGAGTAAAGAATCAAACAGATACTTTGACATTTTGCAGCTAGTCCTTTTTAACTAACTATAGATTGAAACATGACTCATATATATACACTAACCCTCCACGAGCACCACCCTGATTCTACCGACTAAGGAAATATAATTTCAAATCCAAAAAATAGTTCATGAAAACCTAACAAATGAAGGAATTGAAATCGATAACTAATCCACACTGATACAGTTACATTGATAAAGACTAGGCTAATAGAATATATCATTTACCTTCTTTCAGGGGTGTCCACACCCTCGAATCACATTTTAAAGTGTCTTCCAACTTCAAGGTATTGTTGCCAGGTTGGATATAATTGTTCAAGCCAATGATAAACATGCTATTTCGGAAAGCATCTGGCAATCTAAATATCTAAGATACTTTTACAGATCAAAAGTCAATAAATTTTGCTCAACCACAAATAATAATTTGGTTTCTTATACTCGACAACCGCATATGTGTTGACACGTATTAGAAGCATTACAAGGACTCCCGGATGCATACTCTGACAAGAATTAACAGAGGACGTTAGAAGTCAAGCACATCCACAAACCAAAATCCCATCATCTATTATTTATAGTCACAATATGCATCTAGGTGTACAAGTAACACTTCTCATGCGGTTTCAACAAAAATGCAGTTTACCAAGTATTACAAACAAAGGTTTAATTATGTGGTTGATTAAAAAAAATGTTACTTTTGATCAATAAAATTCTCATACATATTTTAAATTCAAAATATTTTTCAGGACCAACCAGTTTATCTTTAGCTTGAACAAGTATATCGAAGCTG
This sequence comes from Glebionis coronaria, assembly GCA_025667525.1. NCBI lineage: Eukaryota > Viridiplantae > Streptophyta > Magnoliopsida > Asterales > Asteraceae > Glebionis > Glebionis coronaria. Next base: position 643,821,449 of record CM046874.1, read on the forward strand.
TCAATAACGCCTTTTAAGTTGGAATGTACTTTAAAATGCGATTCGAGGGTGAGGACTCCCCGGAAAGAAGGTAAACGATATATTCTATTAGGCAAGTCTTTATCAAAGTAACTATACCTATATAGATTGCTTGTCGATTCAAATTCTTTCATTTGTTAGGAATTCAGAAACTACTTTTGAAGTTGAAGACATATCTTTGTGGTTAGAATAAAAGTGGCGCTCCTTGATGATTAGTATATATGCTTGATTCTTGTTTTAATCTTTAGTTAATAAGGCCAACTGCTAAAATATCAAACTATCTTATAAAAACACCGAGTGTAGTGGGATGAGCCCGCTTCTATTGTAAGACCAGAAAGGGTCTCTCCATGGGAGATTGAAAACTTTCTAGCTCCTATTTCAACACGCTTAGCCACACTAGTGGCTTTAGAGCCCAAACGTCTAATAGAGAACCCTAAACATGATACATAAAATTTATAACTTCAATAATTAAATTATGCTAATTTTTGTATGCATGCATATGAACTTCGTTTGATGTGTATCTTCTTAGAAAGGGTTATGACCATGGTATGTTCATTAGGATTTTTAACCTCGAGAATCATCACTCAAATAGACTAATGATTCACTTCAAAGTCCAGCGAAGAAGAAGCAATCTTTAAATGCATTTTCAAGTTGAGACTATTTGGTTTTAATCTCATGTTCCCTTCTAAGACCAATCTTATATACGTGGAAAATCACCTATAAGCAATGTTTTGATAACCGGTTCTTAAATTAACCTGGTTGAGTCCCCAGGTCCGAGCAACTCGAGTCAAACCGGGTCGACCCGAGTCAACCTGGTTTTCCAAAAAAAGTTTAATTTTATATATTCTCAATGATTAACAAAAATAATATAGAAAAATCATGAAATATTTCGTATATTGAACATATAAACTATTTACCAACAAATATAATATTTAAAAAGAAAATTACGTCGCAAATACTCAAAATTTCTTTGTTTTTTAACACGAAAAAATCAAAACCCGGTCGGGTCTCGAGAACGGGTGGACCCGGGTCACACCAAACCCGGCGGATCTAGCCGGGTTTCAAAATTGTGAAACCCGATTTAATATGATCCGTTTTTAGACCGGAACCGGTTGACCCGACCGGGTCGAACCGGGTTTGAAAACATTGCCCATAAGTGTGACACAATTTGTGTGTTATTTAATTCATCTAAAGAAGGGCGGTTTCTCGACACCTTTCCGGTCAGTTTGATACCTCAAATCAATTCCTTGAATTTCAAGGGCTGTAAAGAACAAGGGAATGTGCTAGTGTCAACAAAAATGTTCAAAGCAAATCAACTTAACCTTACGAGTGTACATTTAACCTTTCAGCGTCAAATATATATACATTCTTTTTTACCAAGAGTGCTAATCCCACTTGTTTAATAATGATAGGTTCAAAACATTGAATATCAAAATGAATTAGAGGTGAATACGCGTGAACAAGCTCGAGAGCGAAGATAAAAACAAAGGATGAATTACATTAGTTTTGTGTTAAAGAATTTTACCGATTCACACTCTCCGCCTTAGTTGGACAATGTCATAATATTTGATATTTGGTTTAAATACTTTAGTTTTAACTTCTTCTTTTTTTAACTTGAACATTTTATATTTTCCAATTTGAATTTTGATTTGACTATAACATGTGTGAATTAAATGTTGAACTTTTGTAATTAATCTATTTTATTTTGACTTATCTAGTTATCATTTAATTGTCTCTTTTTTAGTTATTCTAATTAATAAATGCAAGCCGTAAAAAGTGAAAATAATTGTATTTTTCTAACAGATTTGTAACAGTTTACGAGCACTATTTTTCTGACGGATTCAAACCGATTTATTTCCGACAAGGACTCTGATAACAAAAATCCGGAAAGCATGTTACCAACAAATTCCCAGCGTGTTTCCTCTGTCATTGTTTCCAAGAGAGTTCCGACGAAAATTGTCGCTGCTGATCTATTATGTGTTAGTGTACAAAATGACCCAATCGAGACTTGAAACCATTTAATAAAACGCGTTAAAAAAAGTAAAAACGATAATGAAAAATAAAAAAAAAAGTGTTTTTATGCAAAAAGAAAAACCATTAGATAACACTGAAGATGATGCTTTTTTGTAACTTCATGTATATTGGAATGCAAAGTACCTTGACGAAGCGTGGCATGGCGGTAGTTGTTACAGTAGCTATTATAGGAACTTTCCTATTTTGCAATGTGTATGCATATTCTAGCTTATCCAGATTTGATCCTTGGACCTCAGCTGATGTATAATTAAACAACCCGTTGTTCCTTTTTTGGGACAGGGACATCATAAGAAAGATCCTCCATCTGCATTAAAGTTATGTTACACATGCAAATTATTTTTGTTAGCATCTACAACAAGCTGAGATTCAATAATGTGTTTCATTAAGACTTACCATGTCCTCTGCGCCACACTCGTAGAACGACAAACAGGAGATTCTCCCTTAAATATAAGTTCACAGTGAATGCATGTGCATCACAATACACATTAACCAAAACCAATTTTGGCAAGTTAATAATATGAATTTGTAAGAAAAACATGACTTAGTATGGTGAATGCATTTTAACATTTTTTACTAATGTTCAATTTAATTCATTTGACATCTTTTAATAACCGAGTTGGCCCCGTTTCTAGTAGACCTTTATATCTTGCACCAACCAAGCTTTCTGATTGGTCACTGATAAAAGAAATTTATTTAGAAAGAAAGAAAAATGTGACTATAAGTTGATAAAGTGATATATTTATATGAGTTTTATTTTGCATTTTTTTTACTTGCAAAGTTGAGGAATTAATCCTATTCTTTTACTACTTAAGATTAAATCCTATGAAAAAAATATAGAGAAGTCATTTTTGCTAAAATGTTAAAAAGTTACAAAAGGGCGCCTAAAGTGTAAAGTTTCTCGAACTGATTTTTATTAATAGTGATATTTCACTAATAAAAAAAACAACTAAATATCAATAGTGTTAATATAATAAAATATCACCTGCGATATTTAATAAATATATATATATAATGTAATATCACCAATTATATTCATTATTTAATCATTAGCGATATTTTATTATTTTATTCACTAGTGAAATATCGTCATTAATAAAAATCAATTCGAGAAATTTACATATTTAGTCTCTTCTCCCGTTTTTTGAAACTTTTGGACTTTTTAGAAAAACGGTCCCTCCGCATTTTTAAAATAATCCCCACTTTTAAATCAAACCATAATGGATGATGCAGATTTGTCCCCCTTATTGTGATAAAAAAATATTGCAATTGAACTTTTCTCATATTTATATAGTGTAATTAGAAGTTAAGAGTGTCTTCTTATCAAAGTTTTATTGCATCTTTCTATTTATTTATAAGTTAAATGATTAATCTTAGACATTTATTATCTAAGATTAAATTTCATAGAAAAATATGGAAAGTTTTTGTCAAAATGTTCAAAAGTTATAAAAAATGATGAATGGATTAATGTTATAAATTTAACAAAAAAAATTATCACTATTAATAATGAGATAAAGGTAATGAAATATCACTGGAAAGATAAAGCAATAAAATATCACTATTAATATTTTATAAACATAATTATAGTGTAATATCACGAGTGATATTTTATTAAGTTATCACAAGTGATATATCATTGTTTTATTCCTAGTGAAATATCACTAGTGTTACACATTATTTCGTCATATTTACAACTTTAGTCCATCCGCCCATTTTTTGAAACTTTTGGACATTTTGGCAAGAATGGTCATTCCGTGTTATTTTAAATTATAAATTAAACTCCATCATTAGTTCAAACCAAATAAATGGCGGGGATATGTCCCTTAGCAGGTGAGCAAAAACAAGGGTGCAAATGAACTTTTCTCTTTAAATAATTTTTCCATTCTATAATTATAAACGGTTTTAAAAAATGCATTTATTACTACTTATTATTTACTTTTTAACAAAAAGACAGTTTTACCTTTATCCAATATTTAATAAATTTCTAAAATTTGCATTTATAATTTTAAAGAAAGATAATAGCTACACTTGATCCAAATTTCTTATTTATTTTCAATAAAAGAATAATAAGATTAAAATATCATAAAAAAGAAACATAAAAAACTTATTGAGAGGTAAGTAGTTTTTTGTTTAGTTTTTTAGAGTATATCTTTTAGAATTGGTAAAAGTTATTAGAGTCGAAACTTAAAATAAGTTGTAGCTTCAGCTTATTTTTATTAAGAAAATCCATTATAATTACTATTTAATATTTAAAGAGGATATATCTATTAAAACAAACATAAATAGTTGAGTAAAACTTTTTTGTAAAAGTAAAAAAGAATAGTAGTTTTTTACATAAAAAGTGAATTTTACAACATTTATTATTTTAATGTTTCAAAAGTTAAATAATAATATCCATATTTAATGTATTCAAAGATGACAAAAAAATATTGTTGAATTAAATTATGCATTTATCTGAAGATATTAAAGAAACTTTTTTATGACACTAAAAACAAATGAATGAAGTACTCGTAATTAATAGTGCAATCATTAAAGGTTTTTTTATGCATTTTTTATAACTACAACCATTTAAATATCTTTGTATAATTTTTTTCAAGAAAAGAAATAACTCTACAAAGTAATGATTTTCGAAAAAATTTAAAAATTTCCATAGAAATTGTTAGATTCTAGTGTAACGTACAATTTTATTCAGAAAGTTCGCGATTTCCACCCACTTCAACGTGTTTCTTGTAAGTCACAAAATCTCATTTTACTTTTTAATCTCTAAAAAGCTTATGAGTGTTTATAATATCCAACAATAAGAGTATTTTAATCTATTTTGATAAAAAAATATATTTAAGATAAATACTTCAATTCAGTAGAACTGTGGCAAGAGCAATCTAATATATGGAAAATGCAATAAACCTGAGAGCAAAAGTATCGATTTAACATCATATCCTGATTAGAAAAATATCTAATAGATATAGAATTAGTGCAATGATTAATTGAATAAGCTAACAAATGTTTCTACAAAAGTTATCGATACAACAACAAAAGCATACCCAATAATACATGTTTTGACTACCAAACTATGCCCACAAATGCCTTTCCAGATTTTCTTAATAACACGTTGTCAGCAATATCAAACCACGGAGATCCCCTTTAGCTCAACCACTCACCTGTCTCAAACTCACAAGCTATTTGTTCGAGCTAAAAAATACATAAACAATAAAAAGATTTATCAAATTTACGATCAATAAAGTAAAAAAAAAGACAAACATAAACATAACTTTGTAGAGTTGGGCACTAAAGGCCCATGAAATCACGAAATCTTTTAAATAATTTTTAGGAGATACGTTCGAAAATGAATCAATAAATAATGATAACCGCAAATAAATTCCATCATTATTGCAAGGAATAATAAAAATATGTCAATTATACGATAACCAATTTGATTTTTAACTATTAAATAATAAAAAATATATGCCATTCTTATAGCACTACGCTGATTGTATTTAAATAATAGGCAAAAAGAAAATACTAGCGTACCATTTGTTCAATCTGTTTTTATTAACACAACCTATGAAATTCATTTTATTAATCTTCTTAAAAGATATTTTGAGTTTGATATAATCAACACGCAACCTAATATATCTTATATATTGTTTAACGACAAATTACAATTGTTAGTCTCAAAATATTGAATCGAACAAGAATGAATCGATCATAGAATTATTTTTTAATCGGTCACAGGAATGTTTGTAATTAAAAATAGGTTATCTGGGAATTACCGACTTTGACTTAAAGCTAAATTAGTCCACATTTAGGACCTTAAGCCCACTCAGCCAAGGCCGACCATTCATATATCCCGTTATGTCTACATGTAAGAGAAATCTATAAAGACCACCCTCCTAGCATGTTAGGAGGATGTTGTTTCTATTGTTTTACTCTCTCTATCAATCTAACCTAACACCTTTTCTCTCCCCTTTCTCTCTACTATCTCACTCTAACTTCATTCTCTTTTTTATATCTTAAACCTGTGGTATATCTGAAGTGAATATGATATAGATATAGGATAACATGTGGTAATTTGTGGCTTTTTTAGTATTTTCATCCGCGATTTTAAGCAAAAAGAGATCATAGATCGTCTTGGTTTAAGGCTTAAATTGTGAAAACACTGAACTCCTCTTAGGTTTATAGTTTGTAGATTATTGGGTTTTCGTTTCATGGCTTAGTTTTTCCTCTAAAAGGTATTTTTAGATTGCTTAATAGACTAGGTTCCAACAACGGTTCTACACTTTTAGTATCTTCCACGGTTGAGATTTCGATCAGCGGTTGAGTTTTTGTTCAATGTGAATAGCGGTTACACCCAACCTGCGGTTTGAATAAGACCATGGGGTATTATCATTGATTTTAGGAAACATTATACTGCTGATTTTACTTTGGAACCACTGTTGGTCTTTATCAGCGGTTTGGTGTTTGACTTTTTCAGCGGTTGAGACGGTTCAATGGTTCAATATTATATTATATAACCGTGGTTGAGACTTAGGAACAATGGTTTTGGTATACATCAGCGGTTTGGATTTGGACCTTGTCATCATGAGCAGTTAAATTAACTAATATAAAAAAGAAGAAAAAATGATTTTTTTAGCGGAAAAACACAAAGTAAAATTTAATTTTTTCTATAGTCTTTTAAAGATTGAGAATCAAACACATATTATGATAATTTAGCACTTGTCCATTTTAATTAACTAAGGATAAACACGAATCAAGTATATATGCTAACCCTCATCGAGCACCGCTTTGATTCTACCCACTGAGGAAATATAATTTCAAATCCAACAATAGTTCTTGAAAATCCTTCAAATGAAGAAATTTTATAAAGACTTGGCTTATAGAATATATCATTTTCCTTTTTTCAGGGGAGTGATGACCCTCAAATCGCATTTTACGGTGTCTTCTAACTTATATGTATTGTTTACACCTTTGATATACTGTTCAAGCCAATGCTAAACTGGCTAGTTTGAAAAATTTATGGCATCCCATATATGTAAGTGAATTTTAATGATAAAAAAGTTATAATTTTTTAATTGTTGCAAGGACTCCCGAATGAATATTCTTACTAGAAATAACAGATGATAGGATGTTGGTTTATTGACGTGCTTGATATCTAACGCCAAGAAGTAGTTCCCCAAGATCTACTTGTTGGTGTTAGATGTCAAACACGTCTACAAACAAGCATCCCATCATTTGTTATTTCTTGTCATAGTATGCATCTAGGAGTACTAGTAGCGTTTGTCATGCGGTTTCTACACAAACACGGTATGACGATTATTAAAAACCAGGGTTTGAATATGTAGTGCTTAAACATTTGTGAGTTTTGATCATTAAAATTCTCTTACATATTTCGAATGCTAAATGTAATTCAAGATCAGCCACTAAATCATTAGTTTGAACAAGTATATCAAAGTTGTCAAAAAATGCCTTTAAGTTGGAATGCACTTTAAAATAAGATTCGATGGGCAAGGACTCCCTGAAAGAAGGTAGGTATATTCGATAGGGCAAGTACATATAAAAGATTATCAATTCATTTCCTTCATTTGTGAGGAATTCAGAAACTATTGTTGGAGTTGAAGACATATCTCCTTAGTAGGTACAATCAAAGTGACGCTCATTGAGGGTTAGTATATATGCTTGATTCTTGTTTTAATATTTAGCTAATTAAAGAGGACAAATGATAAAATATCATACTATTTCTTAAGAACACCGGGTATAATAGGATGAGCTCACTTCTATTGTAAGACCAAAAAGAATCTCTCCATAAGAGATTGAAACCTTTCTAGCTCACAATCTAGCAACCTTAGCCGCACCCGTGGTTCCACAAAAGATAAGAGGCCAAAGCCTCCAATATAAAACTCTAATCATGATTCATCAAATTTATAACTTCACTAAACAAATTATGCTACCTTTTATTTTCATGCATATGAACGATGTCTATCTTGTGTACTAGAAAGATTTGTCACCATGGTTTTTATATTCGGATTTTTCACCTAGAGAATCATAACTCAAAGAAACTAATGATTCATTAAAAAGTCTTGTGAAGAAGATACAAGCTTTAAATGCTTTTTCAAATTGCAAACTATTTTATTTTTATCATGGTCCCTTCTAAAGTCAACGTTATACCTAGAAAAGTAACCATAAGAATAGTAGAAAATGATGTGTTATTTAATTCATCTATTAAAGGGCAGTTTCCAAACGCCTTCTAGGCCAAAGTTTCAAACCTCTAATCCAATCTTTTCAAAGGATACAAAGAACAAAGGAATGTTCTAATTGTCACTAAAGGGAGTTCAAAGCATATCTAGCTGTAATCGTACTAGGGGTACATTTAGCCTTTCAACTCCAAATATATATTTTTAATCTTTTTTATTAAGTCTGTTAATCCCAGTTCAAATTAAAATGGAGGCTAATACATGTGAACAAGCCGGAGAGAAAATAACAACAAAGGACAATGACATTGATTCCATGTTAGATAAGGTAACCAATTCATACTCTTCACCTGCCATAGTTGGATAACGTCATATTATTTTGATATTTAGTTTAAATACTTTTGTTTATCTTCAATATTTTAGATTCTTCCATTTACATTTTGATTTGACTATACATTTTTTGAATAAAATTTTAAATTATTATAATTGGTCTATCTAAGTTTGAATTATCTATTTAATTTATTAATTATCTCTTTTAGTTGTTTTATATTCAGAAATAAAAAAAATGCAAGTTGTAAAACTGAAACAATTTTATTTTTGGAAAAATTTGTGGAAGTTTACGAACAACGTTATGTGATGGCAAAACAATTTACTTTTGACCAAGGTTACAAAAATCGTGAATCGCTAGTCGGCCGGTCGACCACCTTATAACTTGTAATCGTTCTAGGCGAGATTAATCAGATCCGCATTTTTAGCAAATTTTGAGTATTTCCGGCAAGTTTTGGATATTTCTAATGAGTTTTAGGTATTTTCGAAAATATTATTCTTAAAATCCAACTTACTATACATATAAATAGTTGCTACAAGTGATAAACACAAGTTTAAAGTGAGTTTTTGGTATTTTCCATAAGATTTACAGGTTTCTAGCAAGTTTGACCTCCCTTGACCATTGCTGACCATATTTGACTACAATTAATAGCTTTTACATGAATCGAAAAGGTTGATGGCCTTGTAACGATTAAACGGCGATTAATCAGCATCTAGACCTTGTTTTCCAACATTGCTGTTGACGAATTTAGGACTAGAACTTTACTGACAGATTTCTAACGCATTTACCAGAATGATCTAGTCGATACCTAAAACTGTCTTCAATAAATGGGATTTACTAAAAAGTTAAGAGTACAATAACAAATAAAACAACTTAGAAAGTATTTTTTTATGCAAAAAAAATCGTTAGCTTAACAGTAAGTTGTTTTACACTCCAAGTAAAGTATACGGAAATCGAAAATACCTTAAAGAGGCATGTAATCTTGGGGAAACCAGGGCATCATGAGAGGTTGGTTTATATCTCTAGACTTGCGACAATAATTATAGTAGTTGTTATGAAAACTTTTCCATTTTGCAATGTGTATGCATATTCTAGGTTATTGAGACTTGATCCTTGTGCCTTAACAGCTGATGAAAACAACATGTTGTTCTTCTAGTAACGATGACAACATAAGAATAATTTTTTCCTAAATTCCAGATCCTCCGTCTGCAATGAAGTATGTTACACATGTAACTCATTTTTCAAGCATTTACAACAAGTTGAGGTTCAAGAATGCACTTGACTGTTTCATTAGTACTTACATTTGGTATAAGGTCCTCTACTCCACACACGACATTATCCCTTTATTAGGAGTTCAAAGTGCCGCGTATCTAAAAAAGAACTTAACCAATTATTAGTAAGTATATTATATTAGTAAAAGTTAATAATATAACTTCTTAAGACAAACCCGATTTAATACGTTGAAAGCATTTGAACACATTTTTAGTAAATATTTGTAAGAGTAAAATGCAAATATGGTCCCTGTGATATGTCATTTTTGCATACCTGGTCTTATAAAACTGCAAGCGTTATACATGTGAGGATAGTTTGGGTCTATTTTGATATCTTGAATTAACGGAGCATATGTTTTGACCATTACCATGGTTAAACAAAAGGACATAATTATCTTTTCTTTTTTTTATTAAGATTCAGGAACATTCTTACAACCGACGAATTCATCGACCTGATCCATAACAACACAGCTCATCGTCCTTGTTTAAATATTTTATTATAAGGCAAGTTTTTTCCCCAAATCGACTTTACCCAGATCATCAACATAAACCCTAATCCCACTATATTTAAACCATACTTTCAATTATCATATCGATTCATTGATCTACCCACGAACAAAAGCATAAATTGTTAATCATGGCCAAAAGCAAAATTATTATTTATAAATTCTTTTTATAATACATCCATGTTTATGAATAAAACGAATCATATGTTAAATCAAAGTTTATACTACAAAACGAATGATATAGTAAATCACATCCTATTCAATATGATAAAACATTGTTCTTTTATACTCCGAATAAAACCAATACATAGCAAGGTTACATAGGAAACTGATAACTCCATCACCAATTGCTCATATAATAAGGCATTGTTCTTTTATACTCAGAATAATCAATACATAGCAAGGTTACACAAGGTCGGGCTTCGATTCTTAAAAAACAAAAGAAATGACAGTTTTATCCTTTTGTTAAATCGTGGCAACGGTCAAAACATATACTTCGTTAGGTCAAGGTATCAAAATGAACTCAAACTTTTATCACAGGTATGACGCATGTATATTCAAAACACTAGGTAGGACATATGCAAAAATGACATATATATACATTTTACTCCATTTGTAACTAATACATTTGGCCTCTAACTGGTTTTTTTAAAACCGAGTTGAACCTTTTCCATATATTATGAAGCATGTGATTTTTGTAATTAGATATATTTTATGTAATCATGTGTACCAAAATTAATTAGATCAATTATACTCATATCAAAATGGGAATCGAAGCATTCAAAACATTAATGATAAAAGTAAAGTATTTAAACCAAATATAAAAATGATATGGCGCTATCTACATAAGCGGAGGGTGAGAATCAATTAAATTCTTTAACACTAATTTAATGTCGTTTATCCTCTATCTGGAGGTTGTTCATGAGCATTCAACTTTAACTCATTTTGATATTCAATTTTTAACCGTTCATTATTTCCCAACTGAGGTTACAAGGTATTATAAAATAGAACATAAATATATGTTTGGCATTGAAAGGTTTAATGTACCTTAGTACAACTACGGGAAGGTTTTCTTTGCACTTCCTTTTGTGAGACTAACATATTACCTTGTTCTTTACAACCCTTAGATATTAGACTTGAGGTTTGAAACTCTGGTCGAAAGGGTGTTGAGAAACTGTCCTTCAATAGACGAATCAAAAAACACATCACATGGTGTTACTACAATGGGTATTTTTCCAGGTGTAACACATACACTTTAAAAGGGATCGTTAGATAAAAACCAAAGAGTCTGTAACTTAAAATAGTATTTACAGATGTTGTTGTTGACTGGATTTTGAAGTGAATGATTAGTGATTTTGAGTGACGCTTCCCGAGTTGAAAAACCTTGATGAACATACCATTGTCACAAACCATTTTACTACACAAGATACACATCATGTGAAGTTCATATTCATGCAAGCAAAAGTAGAATAATTTATTAAGTAAAGTTATGAACTTTAGGCACCATGATTAAGGATCTTTATTTAAGGTCTGGGCTTCTTAATGTTTAATGAAACCACTGGTGGGGCTAAGGTTATTCAGAGAGTAGCTATAAAGGTTTCAATCTACCATGGAGAGACCCTTTCTGGTCTCACAATAAAAGCGAGATCATCCCGCTGGACCTGGTGTTCTTAATTAACTAAATATCAAGTAAAGAATCAAACAGATAGTATGACATTTTGCATCTAGTCCTTTTTAACTAACTATAGATCGAAACATGACTCATGTATATACATTAACCCTCAACGAGCACCACCCTGATTCTACCGACTAAGGGAATATAATTTCAAATCCAAAAAATAGTTCATGAAAACCTAACAAATGAAGGAATTGAAATCGATAACTAATCCACACTGATACAGTTACATTGATAAAGACTAGGCTAATAGATATATCATTTACCTTCATTTAGGGGTGTCTACACCCTCGAATCATATTTTAAAGTGTCTTCCAACTTCAAGGTATTGTTGCCAGATTGGATATAATTGTTCAAGCCAATGATAAACATGCTATTTCGAAAAGCATCTGGCAATCCAAATATCTAAGATACTTTTAAAGATAAAAAGTCAATAAATTTTGCTCAACCACAAATAATAATTTGGTTTCTTATACTCGACAACCGCATGTGTGTTGAAACACATTAGAAGCATTGCAAGGACTCCCGGATGCATACTCTGACTAGAATTAACAGAGGACGTTAGAAGTCAAGCACGTCCACAAACCAAAATCCCATTATCTATTATTTATAGTCACAGTATGCATCTAGGTGTAAAAGTAACACTTCTCATGCGGTTTCAACAAAAATGCAGTTTACCAAGTATTACAAACAAAGGTTTAATTATGTGGTTGATTAAAAAACATGTTACTTTTGATCAATAAAATTCTCATACATATTTTGAATTCCAAATATTTTTCAGGACCAACCAGTTTATCTTTAGCTTGAACAAGTATATCGAAGCTGTCAATAACGCCTTTTAAGTTGGAATGTACTTTAAAATGCGATTCAAGGGCGAGGACTCCCTAGAAAGAAGGTAAACGATATATTCTATTAGGCAAGTCTTTATCAAAGTAACTATACCTATATATATTGCTTGTCGATTCAAATCCTTTCATTTGTTAGGAATTCACAAACTACTTTTGATGTTGAAGACATATCTTTGTGGTTAGAATAAAAGTGGCGCTCCTTGATGATTATTATATATGCTTGATTCTTGTTTTAATCTTTAGTTAATTAAAAACGCCAACTGCTAAAATATCAAACTATCTTATAAAAACACTGAGTGCAGTGGGATGATCCCGCTTCTATCGTAAGACCAGAAAGGGTCTCTCCATGGGAGATTGAAAACTTTCTAGCTCCTATTTCAACACGCTTAGCCACACCGGTGGATGCACTAAATATTAAGACCCCAAACGTCTAATAGAGAACCCTAAATATGAACATAAAATTTATAACTTCAATAATTAAATTATGCTACTTTTTGTATGCATGCATATGAACTTCGTTTGATGTGTATCTTCTTAGAAAGGGTTATGACCATGGTATGTTCATTAGGATTTTTAACCTCGAGAATCATCACTCAAATAGACTAATGATTCACTTCAAAGTCCAACGAAGAAGAAGCAATCTTTAAATGCATTTTCAAGTTGAGACTATTTGGTTTTAATCTCATGTTCCCTTCTAAGGCCAATCTTATATACGTGGAAAATCACCTATAAGCAATGTTTTGATATCCGAGAGTCACCAGGTCCGAGCAACTCGATTCAAACCGGGTCGACCCGAGTCAACCCGGTTTTCCAAAAAAAGTTTAATTTTATATATTCTCCACGATTAACAAAAATAATATAGAAAAATCATGAAATATTTCGTATATTGAACATATAAACTATTTACCAACAAATATAATATTTAAAAAGAAAATTACGTCGCAAATACTCAAAATTTCTTTGTTTTTTAACACGAAAAAATCAAAACCCGGCCGGGTCTTGAGAACCGGGTGGACCCGGGTCACACCAAACCTGACGGGTCTAGCCGGGTTTCAAAATTGTGAAACCCGATTTAATATGATCCGTTTTTAGACCGGAACCGGTTGACCCGACCGGGTCGAACCGTGTTTGAAAACATTGCCCATAAGTGTGACACAATTTGTGTGTTATTTAATTCATCTAAAGAAGGGCGGTTTCTCGACACCTTTCTCATGACCGTGATTCATGTAACTATTTAGCTGAGTGGCCGGCTGGTGCCTGTTTGCACTCATATGGCTGAAATGACAGCCGAACGACGTGTGACATGTAACTATGAATTTGGGACAATGATTGATGGGAATTGTCTGATGGTGAAGCATCTTCTCGTCCAATTGCTTTGCTCCAACGCCTTTGTCTTCGTCTTTCAGGATCTCCAGGTTGTGAACAGCATCAGCATCAGCATCTCGTAGCGTCTCCCAACATCAGCAGCATCAGCCTTCAGTAACATCTCCAAGCTATGAGCGGAATCGACAACCTTGTAGAATATCAGCAAGTGAACATACGCCTGAGATGATTTAGAATCGACTAGCGAATACTCGTGAAGTATTGCAAGTGGAATACACATGGATTAAGGTACATGTAATACACATGAAATACGGTACGTGGAATACACATGGAATGCACATGAAATGATCGGTATGGGCTCGATCATTTGTCATGATTTAAGGAAAGTAACCCGGTTAAATGGTTAGGAAAACCATCATGATAACCTGGCAGTATTAGCATAGACATCATTCTGGTTGCATAGAGAAACGCTAAAGTGTGGTTACACAAAATTCAACGATGACTTGCCTGACAGCATGATCAATGGAAACCAACCATGACTATCATGAAAGCATGATTCAAGAAATCTAACAATGTCTTGCAGAACAACGTAAATAACCAAAGAGGCGTGCAACATAATCAACATGAAGACAGAATTATCATGAGGAAACATGAAACCATCTATTACGAAAAAGTGTATAACATAATCAGCATGAAACTGAAGTTAACCATGACAGTATGAAGGCATACTTGACATAAAGACATAATAACTTATGATGGGGCATGAAAAAAAATAAAAATAAAAATTTTATGCCAATTTTAAATCATGAGAAAAATTTTATGCAAGAAAACAGTGCATGAATGCGTAATGTAGTTTATAAAACCTTTATATGTGCGAGGAAACGCCTATGGGTCGGTTCCAAAACAAAAGACATGGCGAGGGGACGCCTATGGGTCGGTCCCAAAGTTAAAAGTTTCGATAAAAGCACATGCGACTAAATAAGGCCAGTCCTGTACCAACCATTACTTAGTCAAAATTTCTGCAACAGATGACATATGATATAAATGCATGAATGCATGGAACATAATAATTAAAAGTCATTGTCAAATCTTAACAGAAAAATTTTTATGTGAAAATTATGAACTACTGGGGTCAGTCCACATCGTCACAGTTCACTAGGAACATCATGCATAGACAATGACACATAACTAAGTATGGATGACGGTTGTTCATTCCATATTAGTAAGACGATACTGGTGAAAACAGCATGGTGAAAACAACAAGGTGCTGAAAACGTCATGGCTAAAACAAAAAGGTGCTGAAAACATAATGGTTAAAACAACAACGCGCTGAAACATCAATACGTGGAACAACAAACGTTGGCTTAGGAAGCTCCTGGTGACTACCCACTAGTCACAGGTCGAGTTTTAGAGCCTACAGGTCGAAGCCTTGGGCTCTGATACCATAATTGTAACACCCCATTTTGATAAATGGAATGTCACGCGTAATTATGGCGTGTCATCAAAGCATGCAAGGTAATATGTAGTAAAACATACATGACCATAGGGAAACCGGAATCAAACATCGGTTCCCAAACATAAGCCCAAAACATAACAAAGTAAATGAACTGAATGAAAGACTAAACAAGCATAAATATATGAAGGAAACAGGAGAAGAAGTCTATGGCAGCTTCCATCCTATGCATGTCCTCCAAATGCTCGAGTCTTGGGTACCTGCCGTTTTGGGACATGGAAAGGAAAGTAACGGCTGAGCAAAACGCTCAGTGCACGGATATACAATATAGCATGAAATAGGATAAGCATGTAACATATAACAGCGGAAGACTAAGTACTGAGTAAACTGGTTAAGTATCAAGAAAACTGGTTTTATAGTTTGAAAAGCCTTATGTTTATCTTGTGAAAACTGTTTTAACATATATATACCATAGCCCATATAGGTCATGAAAAGGTCACGTGCATGAATACTTGGAGGGGTGACCTCATCATGCTGATTAGAGGGGATGCCTCTAATCAATATACTGGTTTGGGTAGGAGGGATCAGCTCCTTGTGAAGGGTGCAAGGCACACACCACATTCACCATGATAAACTGAATAAAACATGTAACTAGGATGCACCCATACGCCCCACATGATATAATAATATGGCCAAACTGAAAAGGGACGCCACGAGCAATCACTCCGCCGTGGGGAAGTCATAACATTGGTGCCTCCAATGTTATGGTTATGGTACCTCCATAACTAGGTGAAACTGGTCATGCTTGTATATGGCTATAGATTATGCTAATTAAACATAAGCAGTTCAAAACAATAAAACAAATACTGGGGAAAACAGTTGGCTGCATACGGGGAAATCCTAATAAGGAAAGAATGTCCATACTGAAAGGACGGGAATCCGTACCTCAAGTCCAGTGAATGAACGGAAGAAAGACTCCTACTTCTGGATCACTAACGCTACATGAATACACACGTGTATAAGTATCGATTCACTGATTACGTACTGGGTTTTGTGTCTCATATTAGCTGATTTGGTATGTTTTAGGTCCTGGTTCACTGTTTAAAGCCTTAAACTGTGTTTATCTAGTATTCTGATTAATCTGATTAAGTATTACTGGTGTTTCATGTATTATTATACTTACTGTGTAATAATAAATAACTTTCCAAAAATAGCAGGTTTCCAAAAATAGAAAGTTTCCAAAAATAGAAAGTTTCCAAAAATAGAAAGTTACCAAAAATAGAAAGTTTCCAAAAATAGAAAGTTTCCAAAAATAGAAAGTTTCCAAAAATAGAAAGTTTCCAAAAATAGAAAGTTTCCTAAAATAGAATTTACTGCTTAAAATAGATTAGTTTCTAAAAATAGAAAGTTTCCAAAAATAGATCAGCTGCCTTAATTAAATAAGTTTCCATATATAGAAGGTTTCCATGATTAGATTAGCTGCCTGAAATAGATAGATTTCCATATATAGAAGGTTTCCATTAATAGATTAGTTACCTTATTTAATTAAGTTTCTATAAATAGAAGTTTCCATATTTAGAATTAAGCTTGTTACATAAGCTAACATATAAGTCTAAGTGTTTATAAGCTTGTTTCTTAAGTCATATGATATAGTATATAGTTTAATTATTATTTCATGTATTTTAATTAAACTATAGGTTAAGCATTTTAATTAAAGTATAACATGTTTTAATTAAAATGAAATGAAAATACTTAGGTTAAAATGTGTATTATTATTATTAATAATATAACCTAAGTCATGACTAAATTAATTAATTATAGGCATGTTTTAATAATTAATTAATTATAACTTATAACATAAAATACTTAGGTTAAATTAATGTCATGTTAAACTAATAATTAAAATAACCTAAGTCATGATTTAATTAATATTTCATGTTATTAATTAATTATATCCTAAGTTCATGATTCATAAAAATTAACATGTAGCATAAATCATGATTTAACCAACGAACCATGAATCGGGCATGAACTCGACACCGTACCCCGAGCCAAACTCGGGCACGTGTGCCTCCTTGCTGCCGTGGGTCCCACATGAGCCAACCAAGACCAAAAATGGTCTTGGTGGTGGCGGCTAAAAAGAAACCGAACCCTCCCCCAGGTTGATTAAACTAGGCGGCCAAAAACAAACACCCTCTTTTAACAACCTTTGATTTTAATTAACCCCAAAACATGTTAGATCTATGATTAATTACCATGTTTTAATAAGAAAACAATAACATGTTCATGAACATAAACAAAGATTCAAAAGAATTAAAAAGAAAGGTTTAAAAAGATATACCACTATGTAGCTTGGAAAAGGATGAACAAACACGGATTAAAGCAATGATTTTTAAGATCAAAATCAACCAATCACCCTCCTATGGTGATCTTAGGGTGGCGGCATAAAGAGGAGCAAAGGAGGAGGAGAGAAACTTTTTTTTAGGGTTTTTGTTTATTTTCTTGAAAAAGTGAAAATGAAATAAAAAGTTACATAACCCCCCTTTTCTTGTAAAAAGTCCATGGGCTAAGTCCATTATGGTATATGTGCCGTGGGTATGGGGGCCCCACATGGGGTACCCGTACATTTTCTCGTGTCCCGATGTTTCGTGTTCGTTCGTGGTTAAACGTGTTCGTGTCTGAAGCGTTTCTGTTTATTTTATCATGTAGTTTATTGTAATCTTAACGCTCGTAATTATATTATATGTATTTACGTAACTATTCTAGTTCGTATTTTAAATGGTGATCATGATTTAATTATGTTCACGTGAAATATCTATTAACTGTTTATCATGAGTTCGTACGTAATCGATACTTATCCTGTCATACACGTATGCACTTGCTTGATTATTAGCACATGAATGTGATCAATACTGAATAAGGTAAGTTTTAATCTAGGACGTACGATCTTAAGGGCACTATTCATGGTAAAAGCATGCGGGTTTTACAATTCTTCCCCCCTAAAAAGAATAATTCGTCCCCGAATTATAGATAAGGTAACTGGAAGCGAAACATACCCGAATCAAACTGGAAAGGTATGCAAAATAACGGAAATGAAAGTGACATGGTAGAAGGGAACATGGAACGTGACATGTCTTGAAAGGACATGGAACGTGACGTGACTGAAAGGACATATCTAATCGATAAAAGAAAAATGGATAAGAAGTCCGGATGAACTTGTCCGTTCCCAAGTGGCCTCCCTCTTGGAACGGTTCCTTCAGAAGATCCTGACACTAATGATAAATCTTGGTCCTCCTGACCTTGACTTGGAATACGAAGAAATTCTTGGTTATCAAAGGGAAGTAGATCCCCTAAATTCGATCGAGGAAAATAAGAGTTAACGTGCAAGGGTAACTGAAACGTTACGATGCAAGACAATCTGACTTAACTGATAATTAGAAACGATGCGCGAGACATAAAGAAACGTAGTACGTGAAAATTTTTGAACGTGATACGTGAAAAATTTTGAACGTGCTACGTGGAGATATGGCGAGTGTAGTATGAGTAAACATATCGTGATCCATGATACGTGTAACATATTTTGATCATGATATGAGGAACGTGGAATGAACATGACATGTGAGACATATCGTGATCATAGAATATAATGGCGGTAACGCCAAACGCTACAAGGTGAGACATGGAATATGACGTGAAACGTCTATCTGATGATGTAGAGTTATACTAAACTTGGGTCTGGTCTCACAATTTCTTGCAAACTTCCCAGAATGAGAAAAGAAATGAATGTAAAGTCGTAAGCCAAAATACGATCATGAACGTGAATAGTGTCATGAACGTGAGCGCGAAAGCAAGTCGTGGAATTAGAATGAAGACGTGAAGTAAGCTAGGAATAAAATTACGAATCTTTGTCTGACACGATAACTGAGGGATTGCCAAGTGATCGGATGAGCCTTGGCTGGAACATGTTCGTTCAATCTGTTGGTTCTGAAATCCGTACGGATGTAAGGATTCTGCAGACTTGATCAAACTGTTGACAATAGCCCAAAAAAACATCATGCTTCTTCTAAGTTTGCATTAATCTGGTAACTAAAATCCATGGAGTTCTTGTCCCATTTCTGATTACAACTTCATATGATGAAAACATCCCAGTTTGTTGGTGTCCTATCTTAACCTGTTGGTATGTCAGGTACCTAGATATGAACGTAATTGTATCTTGCTTCGTAGAACTTGATATATATAAGGTTGCGAAACTCTGAGTCTTTGAATCAGACTTCTCCTAGCGTAGGATTTCCTAGAACACCTAATGTAGTGTAGGGTCCTTTCCTTCACGCATAAGCAGAGTCATGGTAAGATTAACCGTAAGAAACCCATGTGATTCAGTGTGTCACGGTAATCAAACAGAATTGATATAGGAAAAAAGGAAAAAAAAAAAATTCCAGGGTAGAATTTCTCTTGTCATAGAATTTGCAACATAGTGCAGATATGGTCTTCCTGTTCTTCTCTAGGCTTAGAGGGAATCAGGTTATCCTCAATGAAAACGCTGATGAATTTGTTTAGGAGTTCATGGAAACTCAATTTATTAAGTCCATAATGCGGTTGGAGCATTGATGAGACTAATTCAAAATCATAAATCTAGCATGACCGAGTCGTGTACGAATAGCAGTCATGGACATGTCCTGCTCTTTCACTCGTCACTGTTGGCAGCATGATCATGAGTTCGATCTTGGAAAAGTGATTAACACTATAAGGTCGATTGGACATATTGTCTGTACGTGGAGGAGAATAATGGTCATGAATGGTGATTTGTTTAAAAATCGACGGTAGTCGACACATAATCTTATGTTACCGTTCTTCTCCTCGAAGGTTCTTCTGGAGTGTAAGGAACACTTTTGGAATAATCCGTTGGTTATGCGTAAAAGGACCTTAGTAGTCGTGTGTTACTGACAGCTAGAAAATTTAGCAATTATGGCTAACACGGCACGTGCTTGAAAAGCATAGATAATTTGTACAGATTTTCCTGATGGAAAATCAAGCTGAATGTATTCAGGAGCCTGAACATTACTGTACATAATTATG
This sequence comes from Glebionis coronaria, assembly GCA_025667525.1. Taxonomy (NCBI): domain Eukaryota; kingdom Viridiplantae; phylum Streptophyta; class Magnoliopsida; order Asterales; family Asteraceae; genus Glebionis; species Glebionis coronaria. Next base: position 643,842,163 of record CM046874.1, read on the forward strand.
AATCATAGCATGGTGTGGTGTTCATAGTACATAATTAGGATAAAATTCATCTCGTGTCTATCCGATGAAATGCGTTAGCAGCTTGGATCTTATCATTAAGCTGAAGGAAAACCTTCGTATGCGTGGGAATACGAAAGGCGTCCTTCATGGTCATGACTATATGAAATATGGTGAAAGAAATGAAAGTGACATCGGCAACGTGACAGTTCTCACTGATGCGCCGATAATGGTATTGAAATTCTTGTGGCCTGGTTAATACATGGCACAACAACATAGATATACCCTTGGAGGGTACCCTGAATTTCTTAGAAATGTTCCATAATTAGACGTGAGTCATGTGTCTTGACTCGTGTCTTGAGAAATGTAAGCGTGACATATGTCTTGACTGGTATCTTGACATGTGTCCTCAGAAAGTATACGTGAGACATGTGTCTTGACTGATGTCTTGACATGTGTCTCGAGATATGAAACAATTAGAACTACAAATATTAGGTTAATATGCTAGAATTGGCGGATCGGTTGGACTACTGATCATTTGTATGTCTGATCACGTCCGTGGCCGGAGCCTCGGTTGCGATTTCTAGGATAGTTGCTGTCATAGTAGTGGTTACTATTGTCCTGTCTGTCAGTTCCATGACGGCCATTCTCATGACCGTGATTCATGTAACTATTTAGCTGAGTGGCCGGCTGGTGCCTGTTTGCACTCATATGGCTGAAATGACAGCCGAACGACGTGTGACATGTAACTATGAATTTGGGACAATGATTGATGGGAATTGTCTGATGGTGAAGCATCTTCTCGTCCAATTGCTTTGCTCCAACGCCTTTGTCTTCGTCTTTCAGGATCTCCAGGTTGTGAACAGCATCAGCATCAGCATCTCGTAGCGTCTCCCAACATCAGCAGCATCAGCCTTCAGTAACATCTCCAAGCTATGAGCGGAATCGACAACCTTGTAGAATATCAGCAAGTGAACATACGCCTGAGATGATTTAGAATCGACTAGCGAATACTCGTGAAGTATTGCAAGTGGAATACACATGGATTAAGGTACATGTAATACACATGAAATACGGTACGTGGAATACACATGGAATGCACATGAAATGATCGGTATGGGCTCGATCATTTGTCATGATTTAAGGAAAGTAACCCGGTTAAATGGTTAGGAAAACCATGATGATAACCTGGCAGTATTAGCATAGACATCATTCTGGTTGCATAGAGAAACGCTAAAGTGTGGTTACACAAAATTCAACGATGACTTGCCTGACAGCATGATCAATGGAAACCAACCATGACTATCATGAAAGCATGATTCAAGAAATCTAACAATGTCTTGCAGAACAACGTAAATAACCAAAGAGGCGTGCAACATAATCAACATGAAGACGGAATTATCATGAGGAAACATGAAACCATCTATTACGAAAAAGTGTATAACATAATCAGCATGAAACTGAAGTTAACCATGACAGTATGAAGGCATACTTGACATAAAGACATAATAACTTATGATGGGGCATGAAAAAAAATAAAAATAAAAATTTTATGCCAATTTTAAATCATGAGAAAAATTTTATGCAAGAAAACAGTGCATGAATGCGTAATGTAGTTTATAAAACCTTTATATGTGCGAGGAAACGCCTATGGGTCGGTTCCAAAACAAAAGACATGGCGAGGGGACGCCTATGGGTCGGTCCCAAAGTTAAAAGTTTCGATAAAAGCACATGCGACTAAATAGGGCCAGTCCTGTACCAACCATTACTTAGTCAAAATTTCTGCAACAGATGACATATGATATAAATGCATGAATGCATGGAACATAATAATTAAAAGTCATTGTCAAATCTTAACAGAAAAATTTTTATGTGAAAATTATGAACTACTGGGGTCAGTCCACATCGTCACAGTTCACTAGGAACATCATGCATAGACAATGACACATAACTAAGTATGGATGACGGTTGTTCATTCCATATTAGTAAGACGATACTGGTGAAAACAGCATGGTGAAAACAACAAGGTGCTGAAAACGTCATGGCTAAAACAAAAAGGTGCTGAAAACATAATGGTTAAAACAACAACGCGCTGAAACATCAATACGTGGAACAACAAACGTTGGCTTAGGAAGCTCCTGGTGACTACCCACTAGTCACAGGTCGAGTTTTAGAGCCTACAGGTCGAAGCCTTGGGCTCTGATACCATAATTGTAACACCCCATTTTGATAAATGGAATGTCACGCGTAATTATGGCGTGTCATCAAAGTATGCAAGGTAATATGTAGTAAAACATACATGACCATAGGGAAACCGGAATCAAACATCGGTTCCCAAACATAAGCCCAAAACATAACAAAGTAAATGAACTGAATGAAAGACTAAACAAGCATAAATATATGAAGGAAACAGGAGAAGAAGTCTATGGCAGCTTCCATCCTATGCATGTCCTCCAAATGCTCGAGTCTTGGGTACCTGCCGTTTTGGGACATGGAAAGGAAAGTAACGGCTGAGCAAAACGCTCAGTGCACGGATATACAATATAGCATGAAATAGGATAAGCATGTAACATATAACAGCGGAAGACTAAGTACTGAGTAAACTGGTTAAGTATCAAGAAAACTGGTTTTATAGTTTGAAAAGCCTTATGTTTATCTTGTGAAAACTGTTTTAACATATATATACCATAGCCCATATAGGTCATGAAAAGGTCACGTGCATGAATACTTGGAGGGGTGACCTCATCATGCTGATTAGAGGGGATGCCTCTAATCAATATACTGGTTTGGGTAGGAGGGATCAGCTCCTTGTGAAGGGTGCAAGGCACACACCACATTCACCATGATAAACTGAATAAAACATGTAACTAGGATGCACCCATACGCCCCACATGATATAATAATATGGCCAAACTGAAAAGGGACGCCACGAGCAATCACTCCGCCGTGGGGAAGTCATAACATTGGTGCCTCCAATGTTATGGTTATGGTACCTCCATAACTAGGTGAAACTGGTCATGCTTGTATATGGCTATAGATTATGCTAATTAAACATAAGCAGTTCAAAACAATAAAACAAATACTGGGGAAAACAGTTGGCTGCATACGGGGAAATCCTAATAAGGAAAGAATGTCCATACTGAAAGGACGGGAATCCGTACCTCAAGTCCAGTGAATGGACGGAAGAAAGACTCCTACTTCTGGATCACTAACGCTACATGAATACACATGTGTATAAGTATCGATTCACTGATTACGTACTGGGTTTTGTGTCTCATATTAGCTGATTTGGTATGTTTTAGGTCCTGGTTCACTGTTTAAAGCCTTAAACTGTGTTTATCTAGTATTCTGATTAATCTGATTAAGTATTACTGGTGTTTCATGTATTATTATACTTACTGTGTAATAATAAGTAACTTTCCAAAAATAGCAGGTTTCCAAAAATAGAAAGTTTCCAAAAATAGAAAGTTTCCAAAAATAGAAAGTTACCAAAAATAGAAAGTTTCCAAAAATAGAAAGTTTCCAAAAATAGAAAGTTTCCAAAAATAGAATGTTTCCAAAAATAGAAAGTTTCCAAAAATAGAAAGTTTCCTAAAATAGAATTTACTGCTTAAAATAGATTAGTTTCTAAAAATAGAAAGTTTCCAAAAATAGATCAGCTGCCTTAATTAAATAAGTTTCCATATATAGAAGGTTTCCATGATTAGATTAGCTGCCTGAAATAGATAGATTTCCATATATAGAAGGTTTCCATTAATAGATTAGTTACCTTATTTAATTAAGTTTCTATAAATAGAAGTTTCCATATTTAGAATTAAGCTTGTTACATAAGCTAACATATAAGTCTAAGTGTTTATAAGCTTGTTTCTTAAGTCATATGATATAGTATATAGTTTAATTATTATTTCATGTATTTTAATTAAACTATAGGTTAAGCATTTTAATTAAAGTATAACATGTTTTAATTAAAATGAAATGAAAATACTTAGGTTAAAATGTGTATTATTATTATTAATAATATAACCTAAGTCATGACTAAATTAATTAATTATAGGCATGTTTTAATAATTAATTAATTATAACTTATAACATAAAATACTTAGGTTAAATTAATGTCATGTTAAACTAATAATTAAAATAACCTAAGTCATGATTTAATTAATATTTCATGTTATTAATTAATTATATCCTAAGTTCATGATTCATAAAAATTAACATGTAGCATAAATCATGATTTAACCAACGAACCATGAATCGGGCATGAACTCGACACCGTACCCCGAGCCAAACTCGGGCACGTGTGCCTCCTTGCTGCCGTGGGTCCCACATGAGCCAACCAAGACCAAAAATGGTCTTGGTGGTGGCGGCTAAAAAGAAACCGAACCCTCCCCCAGGTTGATTAAACTAGGCGGCCAAAAACAAACACCCTCTTTTAACAACCTTTGATTTTAATTAACCCCAAAACATGTTAGATCTATGATTAATTACCATGTTTTAATAAGAAAACAATAACATGTTCATGAACATAAACAAAGATTCTAAAGAATTAAAAAGAAAGGTTTAAAAAGATATACCACTATGTAGCTTGGAAAAGGATGAACAAACACGGATTAAAGCAATGATTTTTAAGATCAAAATCAACCAATCACCCTCCTATGGTGATCTTAGGGTGGCGGCATAAAGAGGAGCAAAGGAGGAGGAGAGAAACTTTTTTTTAGGGTTTTTGTTTATTTTCTTGAAAAAGTGAAAATGAAATAAAAAGTTACATAACCCCCCTTTTCTTGTAAAAAGTCCATGGGCTAAGCCCATTATGGTATATGTGCCGTGGGTATGGGGGCCCCACATGGGGTACCCGTACATTTTCTCGTGTCCCGATGTTTCGTGTTCGTTCGTGGTTAAACGTGTTCGTGTCTGAAGCGTTTCTGTTTATTTTATCATGTAGTTTATTATAATCTTAACGCTCGTAATTATATTATATGTATTTACGTAACTATTCTAGTTCGTATTTTAAATGGTGATCATGATTTAATTATGTTCACGTGAAATATCTATTAACTGTTTATCATGAGTTCGTACGTAATCGATACTTATCCTGTCATACACGTATGCACTTGCTTGATTATTAGCACATGAATGTGATCAATACTGAATAAGGTAAGTTTTAATCTAGGACGTACGATCTTAAGGGCACTATTCATGGTAAAAGCATGCGGGTTTTACATTTAACCTCAACGCCAAATATATATACATTCTTTTTTACCAAGAGTGCTAATCCCACTTGTTTAATAATGAAAGGTTCAAAACATTGAATATCAAAATGAATTAGAGGTGCATACATGTGAACAAGCTCGAGAGCAAAGATAAAAGCAAAGGATGAATTACATTAGTTTTGTGTTAAATAATTTTACCGATTCACACTCTCCGCCTTAGTTGGACAATGTCATAATATTTGATATTTGGTTTAAATACTTTAGTTTTAACTTTTTTTTTTAACTTGAACATTTTATATTTTCCGATTTGAATTTTGATTTGACTATAACATGTGTGATTTAAATGTTGAACTTTTGTAATTAATCTATTTTAAGTTGAATTATCTAGTTATCATTTAATTGACTCTTTTTTAGTTATTCTAATTAATAAATGCAAGCCGTAAAAAGTGAAAATAATTGTATTTTTCTAACAGATTTGTGATAGTTTACCAGCAGTATTTTTCTGACGGATTCAAACCGATTTATTTCCGACTAGGATTGTGGTAACAAAAATCCGGAAAGCATGTAACCAACAAATTCCCAGTGTGTTTCCTCTGTCATTGTTTCCAAGAGAGTTTTGACGAAAATTGTCGCTGCTGATCTATTATGTGCTTTTTTTTTGGACGGAAAATGTTAGTGGTTAGTGGGTAGAGTCGTGCAATGACATCCAAGCGGAAGAATGTCTTCTTCGAACCCTCGCCTGGTTATGTTAGACTCCTTATCCGCTTCGCCTGAAAGGCCCTTGGCAGGTCTTGAACTCAAGACCTCTAGGAATCCTCCCCCAAGAAGACCACTTAGTATTATGTGTTAGTGTACAAAATGACCCAATCGAGACTTGAAACCATTTAATAAATCGCGTTAAAAAAAAGTAAAAACGATAATGAAAAATAAAAAAAAAAGTGTTTTTATGCAAAAGGAAAAACCATTAGATAACACTGAAGATGATGCTTTTTTGTAACTTCATGTATATTGGAATGCAAAGTACCTTGACGAAGCGTGGCATGGCGGTAGTTGTTACAGCAGCTATTATAGGAACTTTCCTATTTTGCAATGTGTATGCATATTCTAGCTTATCCAGATTTGATCCTTGGACCTCAACTGATGTATAATTAAACAACCCGTTGTTCCTTTTTTGGGACAGGGACTAGGACATCATAAGAAAGATCCATCTGCATTAAAGTTATGTTACACATGCAAATTATTTTTGTTAGCATCTACAACAATTAAGCTGAGATTCAATAATGTGTTTCATTAAGACTTACCATGTCCTCTGTGCCACACTCGTAGAACGACAGACAGGAGATTCTCCCTTAAATATAAGTTCAAAGTGAATGCCTGTGCATCACAATACACATTAACCTAAACCAATATTGGCAAGTTAATAATATGATTTTGTAAGAAAAACATGACTTAGTACGGTGAATGCATTTTAACATTTTTTACTAATGTTCAATTTAATTCATTTGACATCTTTTAATAACCGAGTTGGCCCCGTTTCTAATAGACCTTTATATCTTGCACCAACCAAGCTTTCTGATTGGTCACTGACAAAAGAAATTTATTTAGATACTCGAATACCATACTGATGAAAATAATGAACAAGGTCTGGATTTAAGATGTCGAACTTTTTTCTTTGGGTTATTCTGATCCAAACCTACACTGAAAAAAACCTGTTCCAGAAGCAGAATCACCAATTACAGATGATCAACCTTTTAGAATGTCTTCTCTATGGTAACTCGCTTTAAGCCTTTGACATCTTAACCTGGACAAGAAAGAGCGTTGATTAAAATTCCAAGAATGAAAAAATCAAACAGATCAGATAATGGAATTGAGAACTTTTGTAATGTGAGAAAAAAGAACATGCAGTTATAGGTGAAATTTAAACCTAAAGAATGTAACAGTAAATTCCATATTTTACGTAAGCGAAAAACTAGTATAGTAGTACATGACAATCGTAATTTGATCAGTAAATGAACTCCAAGAGTAGCCAGCGAAAGACTAAAGTTGTTGGGAAATATGCATATTACAACTTGATCTACTACGTAGTGGATCTAGATGTAATCTGCATATTTCCATTCATAACCAGGTTAGAGCTTAATTATTTGATCATACTATAAATTCGAACAACGGATAGAATTCTGAAGCAAGCTTGTTAGGGAAAAAAGATGTAATAAAATAAGAAATGACTGCTAGGATATGTAGTTTATAACCTAGCACACTCACACACTTGTATAGTTTCCAAACCATGATTCGGCACTACCTAACAATTATGGTAAGAATGCTCTATATCAATTCTCTGATATCTTATATACAGTTACATATCTTGTTATAACCCGCCAGAAGACACCATGCCTTCTATCCAAACTCACCTCCGATCCAACTTAACGTCTAAATTTAAAAGCGACTGTATTATAGAAGTCCCATCTGCGTGCTTGGTGCATGACCATAATTCCTTTCTCTACATGCAACCTAGCATCATTAGTTTACTAACTTCATGCTGCAATCAATTATAGATTTCCAATACAGTACAACCGTGCACCTCCTTTAACATTAACCTAGTTGATACACGTTCTGCGATTAGACTTGATTCCTTGTCTTCAAAACTCCACAAATACATCAGATTATTGTGATTCCTATAAATTTTCATTGAATATCACGTTTATTAGGGTCATTCCCATCAGATCAAATCAACAAATTAAATTATCAACAAATTAAACCAAATAAACTATCGGACTCTATCATAAACCACCAAAGGATATCAGGTCTTCCATCCAAACTCACCTCCCATCTGCGTGCTTGGTACATGAGCACAATACCTTTTGCTACACACAACCTAGTATCATTAGTTTACTCACTCCTTATGCAATCGATTACGGAAATCCGATACGTACAACTACTTCTAACTAACTTTAACGTAGATTACACCGATTAAGACATCAGATCGTTGTGATTCTAATAGATTTCCATTAAATATCACATTGATTAGGGTCATTACTTTTTTGACTACCACACGTGCTCGAAACTAAAAATTTTTAATTACATAACCTAAAACAGCTTCTTCTATTTTAAATGCTTTTCGACCTATTTTTCTCATTCAGATTTTTTTAACTAGTTTATGTATTGAATCTTCCCCCAAATCTTTACATTTCATACTATGTTTCAATTCCACTCGATCTCTATGCGCCTCTTCATAATTAATCAGCTTCATTGGCAATAAATCAAGCAATTAATTATAACTTCTCTGCTGTTGAAAAAAAATATATATATATATATAACTTCCCGTTATTCTTTACTCAATTCTGTATATATTTAGTCAGACAGTTAGTTTATTACACCAGCGAGAGGCGGATCCAAAAATCTGTCAAAGGTTATGCACTTTGATTTAGCAGAAAAATAAATCATAACAATTATACACAATCAATCAATTTTATTTTCCCATTATTAAGGCCTGTATTTATTTAGTCTGTAATTCCACCGGCCAATGTCAGATCCAGAAATCTGCTAGCAGAATTTTTAGCGCGCTTATAATCCAGGCGACCAAATTAAAATTATATAAATCAAAACAAAAATCACATAACAAAAATCAACAAAAATTACCTTCACCAGTAACAACATTATACAACACAAGGTCTGAATCCTTCCTAAACACATCATCAAGCTTTTTAACGTTCATAATTGTAGATCTAACTTTACTTCCGAAATCAAGTGTTTCGTACTCGTTAGAGCTTTTGAATTTGAACGCAATCTACATGTTGAAGTTTTGATCGATTTTTTGTTGATATTGATTTGTTATAAATTAAAATGAAGGTTTGCGTGAAAATTTGGGGGTTTTCATGAGATTTGTTGTCTACGTGAATAATGTGAGTGAGAAAGAAAGAAAAATGTGACTATAAGTTGATAAAGTGATATATTTATACCAGTTTTATTTTGCATTTTTTTTAATTGCAAGTTGAGGAATTAATCCTATTCTTTTACTACTTAAAATTAAATCCTATGAAAAAAATATACAAAAGTCATTTTTACTAAAATGTTAAAAAGTTATGTAAAGTTTCTCGAACTGATATTTATTAATAGTGATATTTCACTAATGAAAAAAACAACTAAATATCAATAGTGATAATATAATAAAATATCACCGGCGATATTTAATAAATATATATATATATAATGTAATATCACCAATTATATTCATTATTTAATCATTAGCGATATTTTATTATTTTATTCACTAGTGAAATATCGTATTTCATAAAAATCAATTCGAGAAATTTATATATTTAGTCTCTTCCCCCGATTTTTGAAACTTTTGGACTTTTTGGAAAAATGGTCCCTCCGCATTTTTTAAATAATCCCCACTTTTAAATCAAACCATATTGGATGATGCAGATTTGTCCCCCTTATTGTGATAAAAAAAGTTGCAATTGAACTTTTCTCAAATTTATACAGTGTAATTAAAAGTTAAGAGTGTCTTCTTATCAAAGGTTTATTGCATCTTTCTATTTATTTATAAGTTAAGTGATTAATCTTAGACATTTATTATCTAAGATTAAATTTCATAGAAAAATATGGAAAGTTTTTGTCAAAATATTCAAAAGTTGTAAAAAATGATGAATGGATTAAAGTTATAAATTTAACAAAAAATATATCACTATTAATAATGAGATAAAGGTAATGAAATATCACTAGAGAGATAAAGCAATAAAGTATCACTATTAATATTTTATAAACATAATTATAGTGTAATATCACGAGTGATATTTTATTAAGTTATTACAAGTGATATATCAGTGTTTTATTCCTAGTGAAATATCACTAGTGTTACACATTATTTCGTCATATTTACAACTTTAGTCCATCCGCCTATTTTTTTGAAACTTTTGGACATTTTGGCAAGAATGGTCCTTCCGTGTTATTTTAAATTTTATATTAAATTCCATCATTAGTTCAAACCAAATAAATGGCGGGGATGTGTCCCTTAGCAGGTGAGCAAAAACAAGGGTGCAAATGAACTTTTTTCTTTAAATAATTTTTTCATTCTAAAATTATAAACGGTTTTAAAAAATGCATTTATTACTATTTATTATTTACTTTTTAACAAAAAGACTGTTTTACCTTTATCTAATATTGAATAAATTTCTAAAGTGTGCATTTATAATTTTAAAGAAAGATATTAGCTACACTTGATCGAAATTTCTTATTTATTTTCAATAAAAGAATAATCAGATTAAATTATCATAAAAAAGAAACATAAACAACTTATTGAGAGGTAAGTAGTAATTTGTTTAGTTTTTTAGAGTATATCTTTTAAAATTGGTAAAATTTAATTAGAGTCGAAACTTAAAATAAGTTGTAGCTTCAGCTTATTTTTTTTAAGAAAATCCATTATAATTACTATTTAATAATTAAAAAGGATATATCTATTAAAACAAACATAAATAGTTGAGTAAAACTTTTTTGTAAAAGCAAAAAAGAATAGTAGTTTTTTTACATAAAAAGTGAATTTTACAACATTTATTATTTTAATGTTTCAAAATTTAAATAATAATATCCATATTTAATGTATTCAAAGATGACAAAAAAATATTGTTGAATTAAATTATGCATTTATCTCGAGATATTAAAGAAACTTTTTTATGACACTAAAAACAAATGAATGAAGTACTCGTAATTAATTGTGTAATCATTAAAGGGTTTTTTATGCATTTTTTTATAACAACAACCATTTAAATAACTTTGTATAATTTTATTCTCGAAAATAAATGACTCTACAAAGTAATGATTTTCGAAAAAATTTAAAAATATCCATAGAAATTGTTAGATTCTATTGTAACGAACAATTTTATTCAGAAAGTTCGCGATTTTCACCCACTTCAAAGTGTTTCTTGTAAGTCACAAAATCTCATTTTACTTTTTATTCTCTAAAAAGCTTATGAGTGTTTATAATATCCAACAATAAGAATAATTTAATCTATTTTGATAAAAAAATATATTTAAGATAAATACTTCAATTCAGTAGAACTGTGGCAAGAGCAATCTAATATATGGAAAATGCAATAAACCTGATAGCAAAAGTATCAATTTAACATCATATCCTGATTAGAAAAATATCTAATAGATATAGAATTAGTGCAATGATTAATTGAATAAGCTAACAAATGTTTCTACAAAAGTTATGGATACAACAACAAAAGCATACCCAATAACACATGTTTTGCCTACCAAACTATGCCCACAAGTGCCTTTCCAGATTTTCTTAATAACACGTTGTCAGCAATATCAAACCACGGAGAACCCCTTTAGCTCAACCACTCAACTGTCTCAAACTCACAAGCTATTTGTTCGAGCTAAAAATACATAAACAATGAAAAGCTTTATCAAATTTAGGATCAACAAAATAAAAAAAAACAGACAAACATAAACATAACTCTGTAGAGTTGGGCACTAAAGGCCCATGAAATCACGAAATCTTTTAAATAATTTTTAGGAGATACGTTCGAAAATGAATCAACAAATAATGATAAACGCAAATAAATTCCATCATTATTGCAAGGAATAATAAAAATATGTCAATTATACGATAACCAATTTGATTTTTAACTATTAAATAATAAAAAATATATGCCATTCTTATAGCACTACGAGGATTGTATTTAAATAATAGGCAAAAAGAAAATAATAGCGTACCATTTGTTCAATCTGTTTTTATTAACACAACCTATCAAATTTATTTTATTAATCTTCTTAAAAGATATTTTGAGTTTGACATAATCAACACGCAACCTAATAAATCTTATATATTGTTTAACGACAAATTGCAGTTGTTAGTCTCAAAATATTGAATCGAACAAGAATGAATTGTTCATAGAATTATTTTGAATCGGTCACAGGAATGTTTGTAATTAAAAATAGGTTATTTGGGAATTACCGACTTTGACTTAAAGCTAAATTAGTCCACATTTAGGACCTTAAGCCCACTCAGCCAAGGCCGACCATTCATATAGCCCGTTATGTCTACATGTAAGAGAAATCTATAAAGACCGCCCTCCTAGCATGTTAGGAGGATGTTGTTTGTATTGTTTTACTCTCTCTATTAATCTAACCTTCCACCTTTTCTCTCCCTATGCTCTCTACTATCTCATTCTAACTTCTTTCTCTTTTTTATGTCTCTAACCTGTGGTATATCTGAAGTGAATATGATATAGATATACGATAACATGTGGTAATTTGTGGCTTTTTTAGTATTTTCATCCGTGATTTTAAGCAAAAAGAGATCACGGATCGTCTTGGTTTAAGGCTAAAATTGTGAAAACACTAAACTCCTCTTAGGTTTATAGTTTGTAGATTATTGGGTTTTCGTTTCATGGCTTAGTTTTTCCTCTAAAAGGTATTTTTAGATTGCTTAATAGACTAGGTTCGAACAGCGGTTCTACACTTTTAGTACCTTCCACGGTTGAGATTTCGATCAGCGGTTGAGTTGTTGTTCAATGTGAATAGCAGTTACACCCAACCCGCGGTTTGAATAAGACAATGGGGTATTATCTTTGATTTTAGGAAACCTTATACTGCTGATTTTACTTTGGAACCACGGTTGGTCTTTATTAGCGGTTTGGTGTTTGACTTTTTCAGCGGTTGAGACGGTTCAATGGTTGAATATTATATTATATAAATGCAGTTGAGACTTAGGAACAACGTTTTTGGTATAGATCAGTGGTTTGGATTTGGACCTTGTCATCATGAGCAGTTAAATTAACTAATATAAAAAAGAAGAAAAAATGATTTTTTTTAGCGGAAAAGCACAAAGTAAAATTTATTTTTTGCTATAGTCTTTTAAGGATTGAGAATCAAACACATATTATAATAATTTAGCACTTGCCCATTTTAATTAATTACGGATAAACACGAATCAAGTATATATGCTAACCCTCAACGAGCACCGCTTTGATTCTACCCACTGAGGAAATATAATTTCAAATCCATCAATAGTTCTTGAAAATCCTTCAAATGAAGAAATTTTATAAAGACTTGGCTGATAGAATATTTTCCTTCTTTCGGGGGAGTGCTGACCCTCAAATCGCATTTTACGGTGTCTTCCAACTTATATGTATTGTTTACACCTTTGATATAATGTTCAAGCCAATGCTAAATTGGCTAGTTTGGAAAATTTATGGCATCCCATATATGTAAGTGAATTTTAATGATAAAAAAGTCATAATTTTTTAATCAACTACAGAATCTTAATTTTGTTTGTAATACTCAGCAAACCGCGTGGGTGTTGCAACTGAAATAAATCGTTGCAAGGACTCCCGAATGAATATTCTTACTAGATATAACAGATGATAGGATGTTGGATTGTTGACGTGCTTGATATCTGATGGGGAACAAGAATAAACTGGTTGATATCTTTTATTTAGTTTTTTTTATTTTGTGGTATCTTTTATTTAATTTTCTTATTTTGTGTTTTTTTGGGAAGAATATTGTTTTCTTTTTTCCCAAGTTTAGTTTTCCTATAAAATTAGGAATTTGTTCATTGCATTATTATTGAGTTATGAATAAAAAAACACATACTTTTAGTCTTCTGATAATTGACTTAAATCCATGTAAGAGTTTATTGTTTGATTTCATCCAAATAATCGGGTATTCGTTGAATCAACGATTGTTGGAGTTGCCTGATTATCGGTATTCTTTTTGAATCAACGGTAGTTGGAAGGATTGTGTCTGGCATTCTTTGGAATCAACAGATTCAATTATCTATCTTGTTCTCGCTACATCAGTTGGTATCTAGAGCCGAAGTTCCTGATTAAGATGTTAGAATATCCGTTTTTTGAGGTTGATTATTCATCTTCTGATGAATGGGAAGATTATGTTGCGGCTGGTGGTGATGATTATGATGGACCTCCCATGTTTGATGAATATGAAGAAGAACCGATGCTAGTTTATGAAGATGTCATTGAGGAAAAAGAAGGATTTACGGGAAAAAAAGAATTTGGTAGGGAAAAAGACAACATTGAAGACAGTGTAGTTGTGGCTAATAATCTTTGTTCTACAATGATCCGAACTATAATGGTCAATACATTAGGTTTGAAGACAATCAAGATTCAAGGTCGATTCATTATAAATAAAGGTAATTTGATGCAAGGGATACAAATTTGGATTCTACGAGTACAAGGGACAAGTGAGACAAACTCGAGGACGAGTTTTTTGAAGTGAGGGAGAATGATGGGGAACAAGAATAAACTGGTTGATATCTTTTATTTAGTTTTTTTTATTTTGTGGTATCTTTTATTTAATTTTCTTATTTTGTGTTTTTTGGGAAGAATATTGTTTTCTTTTTTCCCAAGTTTAGTTTTCCTATAAAATTAGGAATTTGTTCATTGCATTATTATGAAGTTATGAATTAAAAAAACAGACTTTTAGTCTTTGTTAATTGACTTGAATCCGGGTTAGGGTTTATTGTTTAATTTTCTCTTAATAATCGGGTATTCGTTGAATCAACGATTGTTGGAGTTTACCTGATTATCGGTATTCTTTTTGAATCAACGATTGTTACTTTGAGACAAACTCGAGGACGATTTTTTTGAAGTGAGGGAGAATGATGGGGAACAAGAATAAACAGGTTGATATCTTTTATTTAGTTTTTTTATTTTGTGGTATCTTTTATTTAATTTTCTTATTTTGTGTTTTTTGGGAAGAATATTGTTTTCTTTTTTCCCAAGTTTAGTTTTCCTATAAAATTAGGAATTTATTCATTGCATTATTATTGAGTTATGAATAAAAAAAACACAGACTTTTAGTCTTTTGATAATTGACTTAAATCCAGGTTAGGGTTTATTGTTTGATTTCATCCAAATAATCGGGTATTCGTTGAATCAACGATTGTTAGAGTTGCCTGATTATCGGTATTCTTTTTGAATCAACGATAGTTGGAAGGATTGTGTCTGGCATTCTTTGGAATCAACAGATTCCATTATCTATCTTGTTCTCGCTACATCAATATCTAACGCCAAGAAGTAGTTCCCCAAGATCTACTTGTTGGTGTTGGATGTCAAGCACGTCTATAAACCATCATCCCATCATTTGTTATTTCTTGTCATAGTATGCATCTAGGAGTACTAGTAGCGTTTGTCATGCGGTTTTTACACAAACACGGTATGACGAGTATTACAAACCAGGGTTTGAATATGTAGTGCTTAAACATTTGTGAGTTTTGATCATTAAAAGTCTCTTACTTATTTCGAATGCTATATTTAATTCAAGATCAGCCACTAAATCATTAGTTTGAACAAGTATATCAAAGTTGTCAACAATGCCTTTAAGTTGGAATGCACTTTAAAATACGATTCGATGGGCAAGGACTCCCAGAAAGAAGGTAGGTATATTCGATAAGGGAAGTACTTATAAAAGATTATCAATTCATATCCTTCATTTGTGAGGAATTCAGAAACTATTGTTGGAGTTGAAGACATATCTCCTTAGTAGGTACAATCAAAGTGATGCTCATTGAGGGTTAGTATATATGCTTGATTCTTGTTTCAATCTTTAGCTAATTAAAGAGGACAAATGATAAAATATCATACTATTTCTCAAGAAAATCGGGTATAATAGGATGAGCTCACTTCTATTGTAAGACAAAAAAGAATCTCTCCATAAGAGATTGAAACCTTTCTAGCTCACAATCTAGCAACCTTAGCCGCACCCGTGGCTCCACAAAAGATAAGAGGCCAAAGCCTCCAATATAAAACCTTAATCATGATTCATTAAATTTATAACTTCACTAAATAAATTATGCTATGTTTTATTTCATGCATACGAACGATGTCTATCTTATGTACTAGAAAGGTTTGTCACCATGGTTTTTTCATTCGGATTTTTCACCTAGAGAATCATAACTCAAAGAAACTAATGATTCATTAAAAAGTCTAGTGAAGAAGATGCAAGCTTTAAATGCTTTTTCAAATTGCACACTATTTTATTTTTATCATGGTCCCTTCTAAAGTCAACGTTATACCTGTAAAATTAACAATAAGAATAGTAGAAAATGATGTGTTATTTAATTCATCTATTAAAGGGCAGTTTCCAAACGCCTTCTAGGCCAAAGTTTCAGACCTCTAATCCAATATTTTTAAAGGGTACAAAGAACAAAGGAATGTTCTAATTGTCACTAAAGGGAGTTCAAAGCATATCTACTTGTAATCGTACTAGGGTACATTTAGCCTTTCAACTCCAAATATATATTTTTAATCTTTTTTATTAAGTCTGTTAATCCTAGTTCAAATTAAAATGGAGGCTAATACATGTGAACAAGATCGAGAGAGAATAACAACAAAGGACAATGACATTGACTATATGTTAGATAAAATAACCAATTCATACTCTTCACCTGCCATAGTTGGATAACATCATATTATTTTGATATTTAGTATAAATACTTTTGTTTATCTTCAATATTTTAGATTCTTCGATTTAAATTTTGATTTGACAATACATTTTTTGAATAAAATGTTGAATTATTGTAGTTGGTCTATCTAAGTTTGAATTATCTATTTAATTTATTAATTATCTCTTTTTTGTTATATTATATTCAGAAATAAAAAAATGCAAGTTATAAAACTGAAATAATTGTATTTTCGGACAAATTTGTAGAAGTTTACGAACAACGTTTATGTGATGGCAAAACAATTTACTTTTGACCATGGTACCTATTCAACGGAAAGCTATCAAGCCCGACCTCAAGGTGATCGTAACTTGCTAAGTTACCGTTCTAACAACTTTCTTTCACCCGGTTTTTCTCCTCAAAACCCCAACCCCAACAACTACAATAGAAGCAACCCAAACCCACCTCGAGCTTCTAATCCTTATCACCCACCCGCTCAACAAGCCCCACCCATTAATCATGATGTTGAAGCTTTCATGAGGACCCAATGAGAGCTAGTTAAGAATCTGCAAAGCCAAATCATCAACTTGAAAGGAGATATCACTAAGCAAGGGAATGATATTAGAACCAAGATTCAACATGATATGCAAACCTCTTTTAGCAATCAAACAAATGATTTGAAGAATATGCTGGCTAGTTTCTTCCCAAGTACTCAACCCTCTACTTCGGGCTCTCTTCCTTCAAATACCGTCACCAACCCGAGAGCGAATGTGAGTGCTATTACTACACGTAGTGGAGCAACCTTAGTAGGACCATCTATCCCTCCCCCAGTAACTCCATCTACACCTTCTCCACCACCATTTATCCCGCCTACTACCACGCCTAGTACAAGTTCTCCATTATCGTCTCCACCTATGTATGAAGAAGTACCCAAGAAAAACCTTTCACCAACCCCACCTTCCACCTATAAACCCAACATCCCTTATCCTTCTCACTTAGAAAAGTGCAAATTGCTCACCAAGGAGGACATTTAAGTGTCAAAATATTTGAAGATGATCTCTCAAATGAATTTCAACATTAGCCTTGTTGAAGCACTTGTCCACATGCCAAAATTCGTCAAAGCATTCAAGGAATTGCTTAACAAGAAGGAAAAGCTGGCTGAGCTTGTCAACACACGCTTAAATGAAAAATGTTCTGCAGTCATTCTTAAAGAACTTCTGGAAAAACTTGGAGATCCCGGTCGTTTTTTGTTGCCTTGCATTTTTAACAAAACCGAAGAATTTACTCCCTTAGCCGATCTCGGGGCAAGTATTAATCTGATGCCTTTAAGTGTTTGGAAAACATTATCATTACCTGATCTTACTCCAACAAAGATGACTCTTGAGCTAGCAAATCGCACTCTCGCTTACCCCGTTGGTATTGCTGAAGATGTGTTTATTAAAGTTGGCACCTTCACTTTTCCAGTCGATTGTGTTGTTGTTGATTATGAAATGGACCCTCGTATTCCGTTAATACTTGGTCGGCCATTTTTGAGAACCAGAAAAGCTTTAGTCGATGTTGCCGAAGGTGAACTCATTTTAAGGGTCGGGAATGATACACAAGTTTTTAAAATGGGGAAGATCACAACCAAACCCAATGGAAGAGAATCAGCGAATATGATTAATGTGCTTGATGATTTTGTCGTCTACAACAATCCTCTTTTCGATTCTTGCTATGATAATCCACTTTTCCAAGATGATGTGGATGATTCTCTCTCCAATTTAGATCCCCCACCAATTCATGAGTCTCCACCGATCTATGATGACTATGATGATGATTTTAGTTCTGATATGGATGATTCTGATGATTTTGCTTTAGAGTATAAAGACATGCCAACATATGATGATTTTGATGATGTCGATACTCTTTCGAGTGATTCTTCACATGATGACCTTGCACCTACTTTTGATGAAGATCCTACACCAACAATGCTTGATCCTACTTTGGATGACTACTCATTTCAGGAAGACTTTGCTACTTTTCTCAACACTTACTTCCCAAATGAGAATTATTCTCCTCCTTTGGACTTTAATGATGCTCTTTATCCTCCTTCAGATATGAAGAAAACCGTTTCAAAGGAGAAGAAGCCGAAAGACACCGATATCCGTAGTACCTATGTCTTGATACCTCTATATCCACCTTCGTCAGATGAGATTGTGCGATTTATGAGCGGATATTCTTCAAGGTCTACTGAGCCTGAGTGTTATTTTCCCCTAAAGGAAAAGGTGTTCGACCCGGTATTGCAATTTTTAAGCCATCTCAGTCTCCATATGATGAAATAAAAGGAAAGATTTTTGGAACTTATGGAGATATGCTTGCACCTCATCACACTTGCTACCACCGTGCTCAACAACTGCTTAAGGGAACCTTGCCTACTCTTCTTTGGCTTACCTTGTTCGCCTTAAGCTTGTGCTACTTGATGGATGAAAACCATGTATTTGATCCTGGTGGATGTCTTCAAGCTTCTTACCATTTTAATCAAAGTCGAGTCAGGCTCACGACTTGGTTAACAAAAATAAGCGCTTCTCGGGAGGCAACCCACAGTATCTATCCTTTTTATTTGTTTTTATAATAAGTGTAGGGGGAGACCCTAATATGTGTTTGTTGTTTTCTTTCTAATCATGTGCAGGGATTCGAGCTATCAAAGATCCATTCTTGATGACTTTTGACAACCCGTGATTCCGTGTTCCTGCCTTCTCGGTTCTATCCTAAACTCTTTTGATTAATTATTTTATCATTTATGATTGAAATAGGAATCACTTTAGTTGTCCTTTCCTTAGCAAGATTTAAACAAAGTGCATAATGTCCTAAGTGTAGGGGAGTTTACTTCCACATGCTTAAACATTGAGGACAATGTTTATATTAAGTGTAGGAGGGACTTCTATCGAAGTTAAGTGGTCTTTTCCTTGTATTTGTCCTCATTTTAACCGGAAAATTGATTTTTCGACATTTTTAAAAATTTTTGATCTATTTTGGCCTAGTAGTTTTACCTTTGTTATTGTTATTTTCTTTCTTTGCTAGAATAAAGTTTAATAAAGTGGTTTTAATTTTTAAAAGTTGTGAATCTTTTGACTCAACCCGAGTTTACTTATCCGAGTTTACTCTAGCTAGTATCCTTAACGTGTTTAAGTCAAGTTTTGCTAGGCTTTTATATAGGGAACTTTAAAACGCGAAAGTCTTAACTCTTACGGGTTAAGAACAAGAACTTTTCGCAAGTTCCTATAATTGATCCTAGAAAGTCGTTTATCAAGGGAACTTTAAAATGCGTATTCTAAACTTGAAAAAGTCTAAGAAGTTGCAAGATCCTATAGATGACTTGAAAACCCAAAACTTTGATTTAATAGGTTAAGCATCCACGAGTCTCATTCCTTGATATTTTAAATTATGGAGAACGAGAGATGATAGAGTCAATTATAAGTTTGGTATTCTTTCATGAATTTATGCGAGTTGATTATAAGCTTTTTCTCCCATCGCTTGTTAATAAATATAATTTCAATAAATAAGGTTGTAAGATTTGAAAAGTTACTTAGCTTCTAGCCCAAGATTGTTTAAAAGTTGCTCGGTATTTATTAGAGTTCATAGCCAAAGCATAACTTATTGAAGCGGGATGCGAAGACTGGCGAGTCCGAAAAGGTCCTAACAAGACATGAGGGCTACATTTTGTTGCTAAAGATCCAAAGTGATGTGAAGAATCATTTATCAAAAATCAATATGAAGGATCGAGACACACGACGAAAAGCAAATACTCCCGTAAAGATCATGGAGAAGTCTATCCGAAAAGACCCTAACAAGTTACGAGGATAAATAGATTCAAGTCCTAAAAGGAGGCGGATCGTTGTATATCAAAATCCCAAATAAAGATTGGAAAAAAATGAAGAAGTCGTGGTCCAAGTATGAAGAATCTCTTAAAAAGTTCAAGTGAAGAAATTCCTATTATGAAGAGAAGACCATTATTTCATGAACGTCTCTCAAGATTCGAAGTATGAAGTCACTGCCAAATATCGGTCAGAGAAAGGTCTCAAATCGTGAAGCAAGTTATGCCAAGATATGAACTTTATGAGGTTCCGAGAAGCAGTTTTAAAAGATTTTGTCCTTTAGCTAACTATTGATTAAATCATCCCACTTTATTTTCGGCCTTAATAAATTATCGAAATAAGTCAAACAATGCATCCTCGTGGTCATTCAAGACAATAATGAAATATAAGAGATACACCTAGGAATAAGGGAGTCTAAGTAAATAATTGGGCCACATGAATTTATGTTAGTTTGCTAACTTATAATAATAATGATCTCGATTTTAAGCTTGGTATGGGGAACGTGAAACTTGAGGGTGATAAACATTCATGACATCCAAAATCCTAAGGTAAGTCTTTGATCTTTTTACCTGTTTTTCTTCCTTTAAATATCTTGTAATTTTCTATCTCTTTTACTTTTCCTAATGTCTTATGTTGAATAAAGGCCAAGGTAGGTTAATTATGATGGAAAATGTAAATCTTGCGTTGTAACTAATGCATTGCATGAGGGCATTGCAATGGTCAAGTGTAGGGGATTTAATAAGTGTGAAAACACTTATCCTTTTACCACTTAATTATAATAATAACCAAGCCAAAACGTGTATTTTATGTCGTAAATGTCGAAATTATGCGTGGTTTGTGTTTTTGTTGTGATTTAGGACCAAAATGTGAAAAGGGAAGAAAATATGGGCTTTCACGGTCTTTTATCGAATAAAAAGACAAAAGACGAAGTCAAAAGATCAAGAGTGCAAAAGATTGGAAGTCGATGGGCCTATTTTGAAGATTTATTGAAGAAAAGGACCAAAGACGGAAAATTTAGAAGTCGAAGAACCCAAGTCTAATAAATGAAGAAATTATAAGATGACTTCAAGATTTTATCGACAAATCCCGAGCCAAAGTTGAGACTTTAATTTAAAGACGAGACGAAAGAAAAGAAAAGAGAAATAAAGAAGACAAGCATCCCAACAACCACCACCTACCAACTTCACCTCATATATATACTCCTCTTTCATTTTCATTTTACTTTGTTGGCTATCTTGACAAAATAGTTCTTCCACCTTTATTTTTCATGTCATTTAAATTCCTTGTCTTGCACCTTAAATTCGTAAGTCCTTTAATTTTTACTTTTAATTGTTGTTGAATCTTTATCTTTTAATCAAGTTTTATTTTTAATCTCATCCTTCATTTCTTGTTTGGTTTAATTTAGTGTTTGGTTTGTTGATTTGGTTGATTTGGTTTTGATTAATCAAGTAGGTTTCATAGTTATTGCTTTTGATTTCATAAAGTTTGTTGATTTAGATGTTTTAGTGTTTGGTATATCTTAATTAGTGATTTATTGTTTTTAGTTTTATTGTTTTTGGTTGATTTAAGCTTTATTTTATTAAGTGGGTTTTGATTAATTTGGTTTTTATTGTTAGTTTTATTGATTTGTTTGATTGATTGTTGTTAGTTGATTATTAATAGTTAGTTTAGTTTAATTTTTAGATTGATTATGGTTGTTTTTAGATAAATTCGTGTTCTTACTGTCTATAGTTTATTTTCCCGAACGAGTATTTTTTTTACCGAACGAGCAATTTTTCGCTACTAATCCCTTTTTCCCGAACAGCGCATTTTTCCCGAACCAAGCTTTTAATTTTCCCGAACCAAGTAAAATACCAAATGAAGGTTTTCTAAAAAATCCCAAATGAGTTTAAATCCCGAATGAACATTCTCCAAAAAATATTCCGAATGAACAAAAACATTCTGAACCAAGCATTTAAAAAAATATTCCGAACGAAGAAATAAGGATTGAGCAGCATGGCTGCCTGCTAGCTTATATTAGTTCCCCCGCCCTTTTTCACCTACCTGCCTAGTTTCTTGAGCAGGGTGTCTGCCTGCTTACTTATTTATTAATAGTGTTCCGTAATCGTTTAGTTTAATCTGAAAGTTGTTCCGATTTTAATTTTGAAAGTCACGTATTTTTAGTTGAATTTTTGTCTAATTTTAGTATTAATATTTTTTCGTAAAGTTTAAGATTTATCTTTTATTTAGTATCCGCTTTAACTTTTACCTCGTTTAGTTTTTAAGTACCCTCTTAGTTTTATTTTCTCCTTTTTCATTAGGTTAAATTTATTTTTCAGTCGAAGGTTAATTTCTTCGTTTAGTTTTATTTTTATTAATTGTTTCGTTTTAATTCACGTTATATTATTCATATTGTTTCGTTTTTATTAGTTAATTGCTTTTAGCTTATTTTTATTACGTTTCGCTTTTACCTTTTAAGTAGAAATAGATAACCAAAACCTTCTTTTTGTTAACAAAAAACGACTGAGTCACACCTTTACCGGAGATAAATTCGAATTGAATCAAGAACAATTTTCACTTAGTAAAACCAAGTATAAATATGTTCTCGACCACCTACAAATACACCAACAGATTTTTTGAATATAATATCATTGTACTATATTTCAAATCATCTTAAACTAAAAATATTTGGGTGTGCACCAAATAAATTTCAAGGGCAAACACACTAGTCAACATTGTGGTTTTCATTTGATGATCTTTAATTTTCGACAGCGTTACCTCCTGTTATCAGTTTCCTTTCAAGGTATGTGAGAAAATGTTAACAAGTACAATACTACAAAAAATAGCTAGTGTTATTAATGTACCATAATGCGACTAATTCAAAATTGAGGCTATTGAAATAAGCTCCCAGCTTAACCTAACATAGTAACACTTTCATATCCACCAAACACCGAAAGGCAAGTGCTAATAGTAATAAACATATACATATATCAAACCTTGTTAAAACTGAGCCATAACTTCAACCTTCGAGCTTATATTTGTAGATCTTCAAGGTCATCAAGAATCCTTTGATCTACATTTTTTTAGCAGAAACTTCAACCTCCATCCTCGATTATATTCTTGCTTGTATCATGGAGGTAACTGAGATAGTATTTGTTTGTAAGTGTTAGTAGATAACAAGAGCTACTAAAAATACACAAGAACACTAATTAAAGCTATTAACCTTAAACATGTTTGACTATTACAAGAAGGAAACATATTAATAACTAAAACCTAAATTAAATCAGTAACTACATAATACAAACACAACCACATCTTAAGCATCATTTGTATGTGAAAAACATATATAAAACACAATTAAGCATTTTATCAAACATCTTATGTGCAAGCATTAACCACATGAATCTGCTACCTAAGTAGCTCTAATTTGCTCACATAACATCTATTTCTTATGAGACTAAGGCTAACAACGTAAATGAGCTTTATCCTATATAACCCAAAAGTCAAAACAACAATTAACTTATCCAACTTAGGAAGTAAAAACCAAACAGAAAAGTTGTAAAAGGATACATACATAATAATTAAAAAAATGACAAATGTAGTTAGAGTTTTACAAACCTCATATATAAATAAGCCAATAAATAAGAAATGAGGTAGAAAAAGAGAGTGGCTTACAATGTGTGTGTGGGTGTTAAAGAAATGAAATAGAAAAAGCAACTAGGTTTAGTTTGAAATTCATCCAAAATGTTGAAAAGAATAAAGGGGGGAAAAGTCTCGCTCACAATTTGGGAAATCCAGACCTGTTTCTTGCTTAAAACATGTATGCTTGTATACAAAAGTTACAAACCGGGTTAAAAAATTAGAACCGGTCCAGATTATGCCCAAAATAGACGTGTTTTTAGTTTGAAAACCGGTCTCGATATTTTTTTAATATTAAAACAGGGTTTCTTCATTATTACCGGTCTGGATATTTTTTAGGCAGTGGAAAACTATAATTGAGACCGTTTTTCTTTAAAAAGGGTCTTGATGAAGGGGTCTCTAAACCCAATTGTGTAGTAGTTGCTTCAATTTAATTTATTTGGACCTACATGAATCGCTATCATTAGTCATAAGTGGTATTGTTTAGTCGTAGCTAATGATCACTCTAGGTTCACATGGACTTTCTTTTTAGGTGCAAAGAATGAGATAACTGAAACACAGATGCATTTTATCACCCAAATAGAAAAGAAAGCCGGGCATGAAGTGAAAATCATTAGCAATGATAATGGTGGTGAGTTTAGAAACAAAGTCTTAGATGCCTTCTATGTCACTCTAGGTTTTGTAAACCAAAAAGCTCATCTACGACAATTCTATCACCATATTGACAACTGACCAGTTAGCTTAAGCATCAACGAAATCCACTATAACAACTCAGACTCCACCGGATATATATACCTTTTAACTTTTTTTTTGAAAGGCAACTATATATACCTTTTAACTACCCATACTTATTGGTTATGATATAAAGATACAATTGTTTGAGACCATAAAGAAAGCCAAGTATGACTTACAGAAACAACTACTGACTACGCTTCTAATATTGCTTCTTCAAAGCAAAGCATGTCAGATACCAAAAACTATATGGTTTTAATAGTTGTATTGGTTGTCGACTCCACTTATTAGATAGTATACTGCATAATTTATAACATTTTATCTTCAAACTACTTGCATTAGAAGGTACAAGGTGATTATGGTCTTTAATATCCAGAAGAAGATCATTTTGAGGCACACAATGATGGTGTTTTTTCCCAAGGTCCACATCTGATCCAACCGTTCTAGTACCACCCAGTTCTTTTTCGGCTTCATGGTGGATCCTGCCAGAACTGCTACCAGGCTATCCCTTACGGTTTACCGAGTCTTCATAAGGGCGTTTGTTGGCAGCATCATTTTCATAATATTGTCTGGCAAAAGGAACACTCAGTTAAAACAAAGTCAAGCTAACAAAAATGTCGCATAAAAACTAAAGAAATTATTATTACAAGGTACCAAACGTACAACCATCTTACCCAGGGACAGGTGAGCTGTTAAACAAAGATGGGAGATAATCTGGAACACTATAAGATTCCACAGGGATCATACTCCCACCAAAAGGCACCACTCCTAGGCTTCCACACATAATCATGTGTGAGTTGACTTCAGGAGCGGGAGCACCAACCCAATAGGGTGTTGCAAAGCATGGGACACCTGGAAACATAGGATCTCCTGAAATCCACTCTATATAATATGACAATCAATAGTATGCAAAAAAAATTTAGGACTCGATAAAGTAATTGACGTTACCTGCATTAGTGATAGGGCAGTCCCTTATTAAATGGTCTGGAGAACGACACCTGTAACAAGTGAAGTCCACCTGATATTAACATGGGGAGCATTTTGTATCAGACCAAGAGATAGTAATGCTTAGAAAGTATTTTTAAGAACAATTTTTATTGCCATTTTCAGGTTATAATTTTATAGCTATTGTTTCAACAATATTAGATGGTGTGTGATAAATGAAGAACAATAAAAACTAGCTATAAAAACAAGCATTGTCTAGAAATGGTTTCACCTTCTTGTTAGTACTGCCTAGAGCGAATGGTCCATCTCCACCTGAAAAAAGAGAATGCAAAAGATAATGTGTCTTTCTACTGATAAATGATGAATGCTATGTTGCATATATATATGAAAACAATAGCGATATTCTTAGGCCGGTTGATTAGGGAGTTTATACCTCCATGATCAACCTGTACTCCTCTTTTCTTGCTGGTCGCATCAACCACAAAAATTGTAATGATATAGAGTTTTCAAGAGTAGCATATCATGGGTGTTTTCGCATATAATATCAATGTAACATCTCATCTGTCCCATTTAAGTCATTATAAATTTTGTACTTTTGAGTTTGATCACCTATTTGAGTATGTGTCCTATATGATCCTTGTGCCTCACCTGATGTATAATTAAACAACCCATCATTCCTTTTAGTGATGGGGATAATATAAGAAATATTGTTTCCCTCAATTCCAGATCCTCCATCTGCATTAAAGTAAAGTTATAAATGCAACTGTCAACATTTGTTATGTATATATATATATATATATATATATATATATATATATATATATATATATATATATATATATATATATATATATATATATATCAGTTTATATAGAACATCGGCAAAATACATTAACCAGTTATGACTTAGTATACTATATTAGTAGTAAGCTAATATAATAATTTTCTAAGAAAAACATGATTTAGTATGTTGAAAGCCTTTGAACACATTTTCCTGATGTTTGTATTTCATCCAGTTGACCTCTAACTAATTTTAATAGTAACCGAGTTGACCCATTTCCATATATCATGCAATTCCTGGTTTATGTGATTATTTTTGTCGTGGTATGCTCGATTTGTAAGCATTCCAGATCCTCTCCAAAAAGGTATTTGTATTTACCATTGTTGCAGTAAATATGTGGAGGGGTTATATGTGATTGTGTATAAGTGACAGTAGGATTAAAATGAAGCAAAGTAGTATGTAAATCGTATGTATATATTGATTAATATTGCGGTACATAAGTTTCCTATAAATATCTAATGAACAGGTACAAGGAAAGGTTATGTCCTTTCATGATTAACAGTTATTAACAGTTTTAATTATTAAATAACTGTCAAGTAGTACCTGTGTCCGTTTGGTCATGACTGGTCATTCCTTCATAGCAGGCTTCACAAAGTCCATGTTATTGGCCTGTTTTATTCCTAACCTATTACATAATAATAATAACAAGTACTTTAGTTTATATACATGTTTTATACAGTCAAAAGAACTAACAAATTATCCCAACATCACCCCCATAATTTGTGAGTGGTTTTGAGAATGCAACGTTCTTCTGCCTGCTTTCCATCTTGTTCTTCTTCTTTCTAAGCAATGACAGTAATGTCATCACTTGTTACTTCATCTTGTTCTTCAAGTTCTTGTTGTCTTGATGATGTCCCAATGTTTGAAGTGCTTGCCCTGTAGGATGCATTGATCTCTTGGTTTCTGCCTTTATCTGCTTTGTATCCTGGATGTGCGACTGGTGCTCCAAGGTTTATATTCTGATTTTTGCAGTCTTCCTCTTCAAGTGTTATCAAAAAATGCTCCATTGCTCTCTTTCCCTTGTCAGCAGTTCCGGGAGTACAAATCCAATCATAGGAGTCAAGGCTTTCCTTGTCATCTTCCATTTTTATAGAAGGGGGTACTC
Organism: Glebionis coronaria; assembly: GCA_025667525.1. Taxonomy (NCBI): domain Eukaryota; kingdom Viridiplantae; phylum Streptophyta; class Magnoliopsida; order Asterales; family Asteraceae; genus Glebionis; species Glebionis coronaria. Next base: position 643,869,875 of record CM046874.1, read on the forward strand.
TTGCTGTCTTGTAGGTAGAGATAAGAACATCCAAGTATGTTAGATAACATTCTCTAATGGCTTCACCATCAGAAGTTGAGAGGCCTAAAATTTCTGCAATAGATCCAAATTGATTACAGAATTTTACACTTAGATATCCTCCTGATACTTCTATTAATTTATAGAGATAAAAAAGATGTATTTGAACACCCAAGATGGTTGGTGGTAGAGGGCCAGGGACCGGTTTCTTCAGGTAGTGGCTATAGAACCACGTTAAGACCTTGTCGAATCTGCCTCTAAATATATCCCAACTCCTGCTTGTCACACTGTCGTCTTTGCATAAGTTTAGAAAGGAAATAAGATCTTGAAAAGATTGAATTTCTGATGGATCATGTGCTTCCACCATTTGAGTTTCTTTCTCCCTTTCCTTGATGCGTTCTTCGTGCAGAGATTTGAAGTAATCCTCCAAGTATTCGTTATGCATGTTTCTCATTTTGTTAAGATCCAATTTACTCCCCTTTTTATCCTTGAACATGTATTCAAGGTGGCAAGTATTTCCTTCAAATATTATCTCAAAACCTTGTTGTTTGAGAAGGTCTTTGGATAATATGTTGAGGGTTACTTCTGGGGCGTAGTGCACCCCTGGGATCATGTATTCTATGCTTTCGTTATTCACCATAATTTCCCCAACCCCGTAAGTAAATAAGAGTTTCTTTTGCGTTTCAAGTTTTTCAACATGAAACTCCTCTTTGATGTTTATGAAGACATTGAGACTTGATGTCATATGTTTGTTAGTAGTATCACTAACATACCAATAATTATCCCAATTCCCTGAGTTCGTGCCCTTTAAAATACCAATGGTTGTGTAGTGTATAAATTCAGGGTATTTTAAACTTACTGTAGGCTGGTTCACTCGTTTGTTTGGGCACTGGTTCGCGAAATGGCCAGTGTTGTGACACTTGAAGCACTTGACAACGCTCTTATTCATCCTTATGTTTTCTCCTGTTTTGCTTGTTCCAGCGGATACCCATGAGTGCCTTTGTACAGCCTTCACTTTTATATTGTCAGGACATGCTTTATAAACGTGTCCCTTTTTGTTGCAGTTGAAGCAAACACACTCCTTATGTTTGTTGAATGATACTGATGAGTTATAGGTTTCAATATCTTGTAGTTTTTTCTTCAGCATCGTTTTGCACTCATCAGATATTTGTCTAATGCATGTGCCAACCTTTTCTTCACACTCCCTCTTTATTTGCCTTTGCAAAAATTCCTTCGTCGAGACCTTCTTTGGAGATCTCCCAGTGTTTGCGCTCTGATACCACTTTTGTCGTGGTATGCTCGATTTGTAAGCATTCCAGTTCCTCTCCAAAAGGGTATTTGTATTTACCATTGTTGCAGTAAATATGTGTAGGGGTTATATGTGGTTGTGTATAAGTGGCAGTAGGATTAAAATGAAGCAAAGTAGTATGTAAATCGTATGTATATATTGATTAATATTGTTGTACATAAGTTTCCTATAAATATCTAATGAACAGGTACAAGGAAAGGTTGTGTCCTTTCATGATTAACAGTTATTAACAGTTTTAACTGTTAAATAACTGTCAAGTAGTACCTGTGGCCGTTTGGTCATGACTGTTGGCCGTTGGCCCAGTCATTCCTTCATAGCAGGCTTCACAAAGTCCATGCTATTGGCCTGTTTTATTCCTAACCTATTACATAATAATAATAACAAGTACTTTGTAAGCATTTATTAGTTCTATATATATATATATACATATATATATATATATATACATATATATATATATATATATATATATATATATATATATATATATATATATACATATATATATATATATATATATATATATATATATATATATATATATATATATATATATATATATATATATATATATTTACTGTTGGGATAATTTGTTAGTTCTTTTGACTGTATAAAACATGTATATAACCTAAAGTACTTGTTATTATTATTATGTAATAGGTTAGGAATAAAACAGGCCAATAGCATGGACACTCATCAGATATTTGTCTGATGCATCTGCCAACCTTTTCTTCACACTCCCTCTTTATATATATATATTTACTGTTGGGATAATTTGTTAGTTCTTTTGACTGTATAAAACATGTATATAACCTAAAGTACTTGTTATTATTATTATGTAATAGGTTAGGAATAAAACAGGCCAATAGCATGGACTTTGTGAAGCCTGCTATGAAACGGCCAACAGTCATGACCAAACGGCCACAGGTACTACTTGACAGTTATTTAACAGTTAAAACTGTTAATAACTGTTAATCATGAAAGGACACAACCTTTCCTTGTACCTGTTCATTAGATATTTATAGGAAACTTATGTACAACAATATTAATCAATATATACATACGATTTACATACTACTTTGCTTCATTTTAATCCTACTGCCACTTATACACAATCACATATAACCCCTGCACATATTTACTACAACAATGGTAAATACAAATACTTTTTTGGAGAGGAACTGGAATGCTTACAAATCGAGCATACCACGACAAAAGTGGTATCCGAGCGCAAACACTGGGAGATCTCCAAAGAAGGTCTCGACGAAGGAATTTTTGCAAAGGCAAATAAAGAGGGTTGTGTGAAGAAAAGGTTGGCAGATGCATCAGACAAATATCTGATGAGTGCAAAACGATGCTGAAGAAAAAACTGCAAGATATTGAAACCTATAACTCATTAGTATCATTCAACAAACATAAGGAGTATGTTTGCTTCAACTGCAACAAAAAGGGACACGTTTATAAAGCATGTCCTGACAATATAAAAGTGAAGGCAGTACAAAGGCACTCATAGGTATCCGCTGGAACAAGCAAAACAGGAGAAAACATAAGGATGAATAAGAGTGTTGTCAAGTGCTTCAAGTGTCACAACACTGGCCATTTCGCGAACCAGTGCCCAAACAAACGAGTGAACCAGCCTACAGTAAGTTTAAAATACCCTGAATTTATACACTACACAACCATTGGTATTTTAAAGGGCACGAACTCAGGGAATTGGGATAATTATTGGTATGTTAGTGATACTACTAACAAACATATGACATCAAGTCTCAATTTCTTCATAAACATCAAAGAGGAGTTTCATGTTGAAAAACTTGAAACGCAAAAGAAACTCTTATTTACTTACGGGGTTGGGGAAATTATGGTGAATAACGGAAGCACAGAATACATGATCCCAGGGGTGCACTACGCCCCAGAAGTAACCCTCAACATATTATCCAAAGACCTTCTCAAACAACAAGGTTTTGAGATAATATTTGAAGGAAATACTTACCACCTTGAATACATGTTCAAGGATAAAAAGGGGAGCAAATTGGATCTTAACAAAATGAGAAACATGCATAACGAATACTTGGAGGATTACTTCAAATTTCTGCACGAAGAACGCATCAAGGAAAAGGAGAAAGAAACTCAAATGGTGGAAGCACATGATCCATCAGAAATTCAATCTTTTCAAGATCTTATTTCCTTTCTAAACTTATGCAAAGACGACAGTGTGACAAGCAGGAGTTGGGATATATTTAGAGGCAGATTCGACAAGGTCTTAACGTGGTTCTATAGCCACTACCTGAAGAAACTGGTCCCTGGCCCTCTACCACCAACCATCTTGGGTGTTCAAATACATTTTTTTTATATCTCTATAAGTTAATAGAAGCATCAGGAGGATATCTAAGTGTACAATTCTATAATCAACTTGGATCTATTGCAGAAATTTTAGGCCTCTCAACTTCTGATGGTGAAGCCATTAGAGAATGTTATCTAACATACTTGGATGTTCTTATCTCTACCTACAAGACAGCAAGAGTACCCCCTTCCATAAAAATGGAAGATGACAAGGAAAGCCTTGACTCCTATGATTGGATTTGTACTCCAGGAACTGCTGACAAGGGAAAGAGAGCAATGGAGCATTTTGGGATAACACTTGAAGAGGAGGACTGTAAAAATCAGAATATACACCTTAGAGCACCAGTCGCACATCCAGGATACAAAGCAGATAAAGGCAGAAACCAAGAGACCAATGCATCCTACAGGGCAAGCACTTCAAACATTTGGGACATCATCAAGACAACAAGAACTTGAAGAACAAGATGAAGCAACAAGTGATGACATTACTGTCATTGCTTAGAAAGAAGAAGAACAAGATGGAAAGCAGGCAGAAGAAGAAGAACGCTGCATTCTCAAAAACCACTCACAAATTATGGGGGTGATGTTGGGATAATTTGTTAGTTCTTTTGACTGTATAAAACATGTATATAACCTAAAGTACTTGTTATTATTATTATGTAATAGGTTAGGGATAAAACAGGCCAATAGCATGGACTTTGTGAAGCCTGCTATGAAGGAATGACTGGGCCAACGGCCAACAGTCATGACCAAACGGCCACAGGTACTACTTGACAGTTATTTAACAGTTAAAACTATTAATAAATGTTAATCATGAAAGGACACAACCTTTCCTTGTACCTGTTCATTAGATATTTGTAGGAAACTTATGTACAGCAATATTAATCAATATATACATACGATTTACATACTACTTTGCTTCATTTTAATCCTACTGCCACTTATACACAATCACATATAACCCCTGCACATATTTACTGCAACAATGGTAAATACAAATACCTTTTTGGAGAGGAAATGGAATGCTTACAAATCGAGCATACCACGACAAAAAAATAAACACCGAGATGAAACCCCTTTTGTCGTGGTATGCTCAATTTGTAAGCATTCCAGTTCCTCTCCAAAAAGGTATTTGTATTTACCATTGTTGCAGTAAATATGTGCAGGGGTTATATGTGATTGTGTATAAGTGGCAGTAGGATTAAAATGAAGCAAAGTAGTATGTAAATCGTATGTATATATTGATTAATATTGTTGTACATAAGTTTCCTATAAATATCTAATGAACAGGTACAAGGAAAGATTGTGTCCTTTCATGATTAACAGTTATTAACAGTTTTAACTGTTAAATAACTGTCAAGTAGTACCTGTGGCCGTTTGGTCATGACTGTAGTCATTCCTTCATAGCAGGCTTCACAAAGTCCATGTTATTGGCCTGTTTTATTCCTAACCTATTACATAATAATAATAACAAGTACTTTAGGTTATATACATGTTTTATACAGTCAAAAGAACTAACAAATTATCCCAACAATTATATATGTTTTCTAATCATGTGTACGCATATTATTTATTACTAGCAGACTTACTATAGAAGATTATAGACTAAGGGTCTTACATTCTTCACAAAAAGTGTGGCTGCAACATTGTATTGTCATAGCTTTCTTGAAATACTTGGTGCAGACCGGACATTTCAGTGTCGAAAACAAGCACTTATGCATTTATCTCGAGATATTAAAGAAACTTTTTTATGACACTAAAAACAAATGAATGAAGTACTCGTAATTAATAGTGTAATCATTAAAGGTTTTTTATGCATTTTTATAACAACAACCATTTAAATAACTTTGTATAATTTTATTCTAGAAAATAAATGACTCTACAAAGTAATGATTTTCGAAAAAATTTAAAAATATCCATAGAAATTGTTAGATTCTATTGTAATGAACAATTTTATTCAGAAAGTTCGCGATTTCCACCCACTTCAAAGTGTTTCTTGTAAGTCACAAAATCTCATTTTACTTTTTATTCTCTAAAAAGCTTATGAGTGTTTATAATATCCAACAATAAGAATATTTTAATCTATTTTTATAAAAAATATATTTAAGATAAATACTTCAATTCAGTAGAACTGTGGCAAGAGCAATCTAATATATGGAAAATGCAATAAACCTGATAGCAAAAGTATCAATTTAACATCATATCCTGATTAGAAAAATATCTAATAGATATAGAATTAGTGCAATGATTAATTGAATAAGCTAACAAATGTTTCTACAAAAGTTATCGATACAACAACAAAAGCATACCCAATAACACATGTTTTGCCTACCAAACTATGCCCACAAGTGCCTTTCCAGATTTTCTTAATAACACGTTGTCAGCAATATCAAACCACGGAGAACCCCTTTAGCTCAACCACTCAACTGTCTCAAACTCACAAGCTATTTGTTCGAGCTAAAAATACATAAACAATGAAAAGCTTTATCAAATTTAGGATCAACAAAATAAAAAAAAACAGACAAACATAAACATAACTCTGTAGAGTTGGGCACTAAAGGCCCATGAAATCACGAAATCTTTTAAATAATTTTTAGGAGATACGTTCGAAAATGAATCAACAAATAATGATAAACGCAAATAAATTCCATCATTATTGCAAGGAATAATAAAAATATGTCAATTATACGATAACCAATTTGATTTTTAACTATTAAATAATAAAAAATATATGCCATTCTTATAGCACTACGAGGATTGTATTTAAATAATAGGCAAAAAGAAAATAATAGCGTACCATTTGTTCAATCTGTTTTTATTAACACAACCTATCAAATTTATTTTATTAATCTTCTTAAAAGATATTTTGAGTTTGACATAATCAACACGCAACCTAATAAATCTTATATATTGTTTAACGACAAATTGCAATTGTTAGTCTCAAAATATTGAATCGAACAAGAATGAATTGTTCATAGAATTATTTTGAATCGGTCACAGGAATGTTTGTAATTAAAAATAGGTTATTTGGGAATTACCGACTTTGACTTAAAGCTAAATTAGTCCACATTTAAGACCTTAAGCCCACTCAGCCAAGGCCGGCCATTCATATAGCCCGTTATGTCTACATGTAAGAGAAATCTATAAAGATCACCCTCCTAGCATGTTAGGAGGATGTTGTTTGTATTGTTTTACTCTCTCTATCAATCTAACCTTCCACCTTTACTCTCCCCCTACTCTCTACTATCTCATTTTAACTTCTTTCTCTTTTTTATATCTCTAACTTGTGGTATATCTGAAGTGAATATGATATATATATATATAGGATAACATGTGGTAATTTGTGGCTTTTTTAGTATTTTCATCCGCGATTTTAAGCAAAAAGAGATCACGGATTGTCTTGGTTTAAGGCTAAAATTGTGAAAACACTGAACTCCTCTTAGGTTTATAGTTTGTAGATTATTGGGTTTTCGTGTCATGGCTTAGTTTTTCCTCTAAAAGGTATTTTTAGATTGCTTAATAGACTAGGTTCGAACAGCGTTTCTACACTTTTAGTACCTTCCACGGTTGAGATTTCGATCAGCGGTTGAGTTGTTGTTCAATGTGAATAGCGGTTACACCTAACCTGCGGTTTGAATAAGACCATGGGGTATTATCTTTGATTCTAGGAAACATTATACTGCTGATTTTACTTTGGAACCACGGTTGGTCTTTATTAGCGGTTTGGTGTTTGACTTTTTCAGCGGTTGAGACGGTTCAATGGTTGAATATTATATTATATAACTGCGGTTGAGACTTAGGAACAACGTTTTTGGTATAGATCAGTGGTTTGGATTTGGACCTTGTCATCATGAGCAGTTAAATTAACTAATATAAAAAAGAAGAAAAAATGATTTTTTTAGCGGAAAAGCACAAAGTAAAATTTATTTTTTTCTATAGTCTTTTAAGGAATGAGAATCAAACACGTATTATAATAATTTAGCACTTGTCCATTTTAATTAACTACGGATAAACACGAATCAAGTATATAAGCTAAACCTCAACGAGCACCACTTTGATTCTACCCACTGAGGAAATATAATTTCAAATCCATCAATAGTTATTGAAAATCCTTCAAATGAAGAAATTTTATAAAGACTTGGCTGATAGAATATATCATTTTCCTTCTTTCGGGGGAGTGCTGACCCTCAAATCGTATTTTACGGTATCTTCCAACTTATATGTATTGTTTACACCTTTGATATACTGTTCAAGCCAATGCTAAACTGGCTAGTTTGGAAAATTTATGGCATCCCATATATGTAAGTAAATTTTAATGATAAAAAAGTCATAATTTTTTAATCAATCTCAGAATCTTAATTTTGTTTGTAATACTCAGCAAACCGCATGGGTGTTGCAACTGAAATATAATCGTTGCAAGGACTCCGGAATGAATATTCTTACTAGATATAACAGATGATAGGATGTTGGTTTGTTGACGTGCTTGATATCTGATGGGGAACAAGAATAAACTGGTTGATATCTTTTATTTAGTTTTTTTATTTTGTGGTATCTTTTATTTAATTTTCTTATTTTGGGTTTTTTGGGAAGAATATTGTTTTCTTTTTTCCCAAGTTTAGTTTTCCTATAAAATTAGGAATTTGTTCATTGCATTATTATTGAGTTATGAATAAAAAAACACAGACTTTTAGTCTTCTGATAATTGACTTAAATCCAGGTTAGAGTTTATTGTTTGATTTCATCCAAATAATCGGGTATTCGTTGAATCAACGATTATTGGAGTTGCCTGATTATCGGTATTCTTTTTGAATCAATGATAGTTGGAAGGATTGTGTCTGGCATTCTTTGGAATCAACAGATTCAAATATCTATCTTGTTCTCGCTACATCAGTTGGCATCTAGAGCCGAAGTTCCTGATTAAGATGTTAGAATATCCGTTTTTTGAGGTTGATTGTTCATCTTCTGATGAATGGGAAGATTATGTTGCGGCTGGTGGTGATGATTATGATGGACCTCCCATATTTGATGAATATGAAGAAGAACCGATGCTAGTTTATGAAGATGTCATTGAGGAAAAAGAAGGATTTACGGGAAAAAAAGAAATTGGTGGGGAAAAAGACAACATTGAAGACAGTGTAGTTGTGGCTAATAATCTTTGTTCTACAATGATCCGAACTATAATGGTCAATACATTAGGTTTGAAGACAATCAAGATTCAAGGTCGATTCATTATAAATAAAGGTAATTTGATGCAAGGGACACAAATTTGGATTCTACGAGTACAAGGGACAAGTGAGATAAACTCGAGGACGAGTTTTTTGAAGTGAGGGAGAATGATGGGGAACAAGAATAAACTGGTTGATATCTTTTATTTAGTTTTTTTATTTTGTGGTATCTTTTATTTAATTTTCTTATTTTGTGTTTTTTTGGGAAGAATATTGTTTTCTTTTTCCCCAAGTTTAGTTTTCCTATAAAATTAGGAATTTGTTCATTGCATTATTATGAAGTTATGAATTAAAAAAAACAGACTTTTAGTCTTTGTTAATTGACTTGAATCCGGGTTAGGGTTTATTGTTCAATTTTCTCTTAATAATCGGGTATTCGTTGAATCAACGTTTGTTGGAGTTTACCTGATTATCGGTATTCTTTTTGAATCAACGATTTTTACTTTGAGACAAACTCGAGGACGAGTTTTTTGAAGTGAGGGAGAATGATGGGGAACAAGAATAAACTGGTTGATATCTTTTATTTAGTTTTTTTATTTTGTGGTATCTTTTATTTAATTTTCTTATTTTGTGTTTTTTGGGAAGAATATTGTTTTCTATTTTCCCAAGTTTAGTTTTCCTATAACATTAGGAATTTGTTCATTGCATTATTATTGAGTTATGAATAAAAAAACACAGACTTTTAGTCTTTTGATAATTGACTTAAATCCAAGTTAGGGTTTATTGTTTGATTTCATCCAAATAATCGGGTATTCATTGAATCAACGATTGTTAGAGTTGCCTGATTATCAGTATTATTTTTGAATCAAGGATAGTTGGAAGGATTGTGTCTGGCATTCTTTGGAATCAACAGATTCAATTATCTATCTTGTTCTCGCTACATCAATATCTAACGCCAAGAAGTAGTTCCCCAAGATCTACTTGTTGGTGTTGGACGTCAAGCACGCCTATAAACCAGCATCCCATCATTTGTTATTTCTTGTCATAGTATGCATCTAGGAGTACTAGTAGCGTTTGTCATGCGGTTTTTACACAAACACGGTATGACGAGTATTACAAACCAGGGTTTGAATATGTAGTGCTTAAACATTTGTGAGTTATGATCATTAAAAGTCTCTTACATATTTCGAATGCTAAATGTAATTCAAGATCAGCCACTAAATCATTAGTTTGAACAAGTATATCAAAGTTGTCAACAATGCCTTTAAGTTGGAATGCACTTTAAAATACGATTCGATGGGCAAGGACTCCCAGAAAGAAGGTAGGTATATTCGATAAGGCATGTACTTATAAAAGATTATCAATTCATTTCATTCATTTGTGAGGAATTCAGAAACTATTGTTGGAGTTGAAGACATATCTTCTTAGTAGGTACAATCAAAGTGATGCTCATTGAGGGTTAGTATATATGCTTGATTCTTGTTTCAATCTTTAGCTAATTAAAGAGGACAAATGATAAAATATCATACTATTTCTCAAGAAAATCAGGTATAATGGGATGAGCTCACTTCTATTGTAAGACAAAAAAGAATCTCTCCATAAGAGATTGAAACCTTTCTAGCTCACAATCTAGCAACCTTAGCCGCACCCGTGGCTCCACAAAAGATAAGAGGCCAAAGCCTCTAATATCAAACCTTAATCATGATTCATTAAATTTATAACTTCACTAAATAAATTATGCTACGTTTTATTTCATGCATACGAACGATGTCTATCTTATGTACTAGAAAGGTTTGTCACCATGGTTTTTTCATTCGGATTTTTCACCTAGAGAATCATAACTCAAAGAAACTAATGATTCATTGAAAAGTCTAATGAAGAAGATGCAAGCTTTAAATGATTTTTCAAATTGCACACTATTTTATTTTTATCATGGTCCCTTCTAAAGTCAACGTTATACCTGTAAAAGTAACAATAAGAATAGTAGAAAATGATGTGTTATTTAATTCATCTATTAAAGGGCAGTTTCCAAACGCCTTCTAGGTCAAAGTTTCAGACCTCTAATCCAATCTTTTTATAGGGTACAAAGAACAAAGGAATGTTCTAATTGTCACTAAAGGGAGTTTAAAGCATATCTACCTATAATCGTACTAGGGTACATTTAGCCTTTCAACTCCAAATATATATTTTTAATCTTTTTTATTAAGTCTGTTAATCCTAGTTCAAATTAAAATGGAGGCTAATACATGTGAACAAGATCGAGAGAGAATAACAACAAAGGACAATGACATTGACTCTATGTTAGATAAAATAACCAATTCATACTCTTTACCTGCCATAGTTGGATAACGTCATATTATTTTGATATTTAGTATAAATACTTTTGTTTATCTTCAATATTTTAGATTCTTCGATTTACATTTTGATTTGACTATACATTTTTTGAATAAAATGTTGAATTATTGTAGTTGGTCTATCTAAGTTTGAATTATCTATTTAATTTATTAATTATCTCTTTTTAGTTATTTTATATTCAGAAATAAAAAAATGCAAGTTGTAAAACTGAAACAATTGTATTTTCGGACAAATTTGTGGAAGTTTACGAACAACGTTTAGGTGATGGCAAAACAATTTACTTTTGACCATGGTAACTATTCAACGGAAAGCTATCAAGCCCGACCTCAAGGTGATCGTAACTTGCTAAGTTACCGTTCTAACAACTTTCTTTCACCCGGTTTTTCTCCTCAAAACCACAACCCCAACAACTACAATAGAAGCAACCCGAACCCACCTCGAGCTTCTAATCCTTATCACCCACCCGCTCAACAAGCCCCACCCATTAATCATGATGTTGAAGCTTTCATGAGGACCCAAGGAGAGCTAGTTAAGAATCTGCAAAGCCAAATCATCAACTTGAAAGGAGATATCACTAAGCAAGGGAATGATATTAGAACCAAGATTCAACATGATATGCAAACCTCTTTTAGCAATCAAACAAATGATTTGAAGAATATGCTGGCTAGTTTCTTCCCAAGTACTCAACCCTCTACTTCGGGCTCTCTTCCTTCAAATACCGTAACCAACCCGAGAGCGAATGTGAGTGCTATTACTACACGCAGTGGAGCAACCTTAGTAGGACCATCTATCCCTCCCCCAGTAACTCCATCTACACCTCCTCCACCACCATTTATGTAACAATCCGTCAATTTATGGTTGATATTTTATTCTCAAGTATTATTTAAAAATATTATTTTAATATTATATTATGAACTCACTTATTTTGGGAAGAAATTTACATTTACGTCTTGAAGTAGCATCGACTACGTCTAAACCAGAGGATTCTACGTTACGTGCTTACGTTTACATACACCGTTTTGGTGACAGTCCGACATTTCAGAAAATAAATTTATCCGTGAATATTATTTTGAGATTTTAAATTTGTGTTGGTTCATAAACTCACAAATTTACGAGAAGAGATTAGGACTTACGATTTTAATTTAACGTCCTTCACGACTAAACCGGAAACCTTAGGATTACGTATTTACGTTTTCGAACTCCATTTTTGATGAGAAAATTTTTATTAGATTCGTTTTGTGCCGTTGATTCGTAATTTATAAAAACGTTTTTCGTAAAACGACCGAGGGCACGCAAATCAAGGAAAATAGAATCGAGGAATACCCGTAAATTAATGGGGATGGAGCAAGTACATACTTGTCCACCCCCACACATGGCTAAACAAAGCTAACAACACCATGTGGTGTCAAGCTTACAAGATAAGCTAAGACACGTGTCTTAGTTTACTTGTAAACTAGCAACCAACATCAAAACCACTACCTCAAACCATTTTCATTCATTTCAACACATGCAAACCACTAAACACTCTCCTCCCTCTCTCTAAAATTCGTCCCAAACTCATCCAAAACAACCCCCATTTGATCTTGATTCAATCATAAATCATATGTATAATTTACATATGATGAAAACCTATTGAAGTTATGAAGATTGGAGGTGATCTTAACATGTAAAAAGAAGTTTTCAAGGGAGTTTGGGGCTGATTTCTCAAGGAGTTTTCATGAAGAACAAGGGCTGATTTTTGGAGGAATCTACAAATACTTGGTGATCCTATAAGTGGTGTTGATATCTCATAAGATTGGTTACCCAAAACCATGTCTTGTTTATCCAAAAGCTCATCATTTCATCACTTTGGTGGTATAAAGATTGTTCTCCCCCATCCTCTTGTTATTTTGATTATGTAATCATGTATTTTCTTTCTTATTGTATATGTATATGATGAATATATGATGATAAAAATGTTGTGTGGGGATCAAGTGTTGATAAATATGGTTAAAGAGATGAAAAACCATAGGTAACAAGGTTAAAATCTTGCTAAATATGATGGCTGTATAAAAACAGTAAGTAACCAAATGTTAAACTGATAAAATGGCATGGTGGAATCAATTTACAGTAAGTATTAGATGTCATACACATGTAAGAGTTGGTCATGCAATGGAATCATCAAAATGAGTGAGATATGATCAAAACAAAATTTGTATACCAATCTGAATAGTCAGTTTTGTAGGGACTGTTAAGGATACTTATACATGGATTGAGCAGTATCTATAACTAACTTATTTGTAGCACATAATATGAAGTTTATTTCATCCAACAATGAGCTTCTATCTCCTTATAGAACTCAAGATATGATAAAAATGGTGAAAGTGAAAGTAAAAATCAGATTTTGGGAAATTAAAGTATAATAGTATTATATAAGCACTCAAATAAAAATAGTATAAAATGTGAATTAAAACCCACTAACTTATATAATACATTTATATAAATATGTATAAGGATAAATAAATGGACATTTTATAAAAATGGTAGTTTGATAAGTTTTATAAGTTATAAAACTATAAACATGATTTTTACGACTTTTTCGGCTATTACTGTAAAATTAACGTTTTGTTAAATAAAACTTAGAAGGTTGGACCCGTCTAATGTAAACTTTTATAAACTCATATACTGATATATAAACATATATAACAAGTAAAAACCGATAAAATCCGAACTATAAAACATACGAACATTAACGGGCTAAGTTAACGTTATTGGACTAATAATACAACAAAATGGGCTAAAACATTTATGAACTTATTTATTGGGCTTAACCCATTTGGGCCCAACATGTAAAGTGTAAATACTGATAATACAAGTATAAAATGGATTAATATAAGTTAAAGAACTTATAATAAGCTTATTGGACTTAAAACATGTAAATAGGTAAAACTAGTAAACTAGTATAAAAGTTATCGACACATAACACTAAAATGAGTAAACGAGAATATGTAAACCCACTTGATCATCATATATGTATAGTCATCATATGTATACATAATTGTTATTTTTATAAAGTCATTGGACAAAAGTCTAAGACGAGTATTATTTGTCTAGGTTTCCGTGATTGAAGCACGTACCGTACATCCGAATTGCCGATAACCCGCTTTCCCACATCAACGTGAGTTCATAGCCTCGCACTCTTTTAAATATTTTATGAAATGTTTTATAAACCCGCGAGGGAGATAACATGTTAGTTTTTATGAAATAGGACACTAGTTGTCCCGATTGTTTGTTTATTGATTTGGACCCGAATGATTGTATGACCCGATAAATGATTAAATGACCCGATAGATGAAATGAAATGGATTATTAAAGTTAGGTTATGTCACTAAAAGTCCCATTAGCATGAATTGTGAACTACCGGGATTTGGTAGATGCTTATGCATATAATAGTACTATTTGGGGACGATCACCCCAGTTCGCGCCTTGACGGTTGATCCCCGTCGTGCCACATTGATTGGTAAGCGAATTTATGTATGAGAAGATTTACATAGCGTGACCTTTGTGACGAAACGCTAATTTAGATGGGCAAATGAGTTTCAGGCTAGCTACCCGTTGTTTGTTGTAGTAAGGTAACAATGTCATGCGGCTTGTAATAATCCAATTAACGAAATACTGCTGGACGCACCGAATTACGATGTATTGCCTGACTAGCAATACGGGGTCATACTATTGATATTATGTTCGTGTTTTGGTTTTCATAAACATATTCATATAACGGTTTTTGTTTAATCTATACAACGTTATAAAACGTATTGTATGATGTTTTTACGACAATGGTTCGTATAATGATTTTTACGGCAAATGCCTGTATTATGATTTCGATAAGGATTTGTATAAAATGACTTTGGCTATTTTATTGCCTATTACAAAGATTTGTACAAAATGATTTTCGGTAATAATTTTATACCGATGTTATATTGATGGAATTTATTAAACTCTATGAATTCACCCGGCGTTATCGCTGACCTATTCTTTTAACATGTTTTATCTCAGGTACTTGAAGGTAATTCTCGGGAAGACAACAAGAAATCATGGCCCGCACTTAAACAATAATTTCCATTCAAATGTTTTGTAAAACCTGTATGAAATATAATGACTTGGGACCTATGTAACTTTGATATTTATGAATGGAAATGCTTTATTATTAAACGATGCGATTTTTAATCGTTATCTATGATGTGAGTAATGTGATATCCCGTAACACCAACGAGTCTTCCGCTGTATTGAATTGTGTAAATTTGGGGGTGTTACAGTTTGGTACCAGAGCTCTCGTTATAGAGAACGAAAGATTTTTAAAACCAAGGTTTTGAATAAAACATTTTAAAATCTTTTAACTATAAACATTTTTCTAAAAATGTCTAAAAATCTTTTGACTATAACGGTGCTGAAGAATTCCCGAGTTACCGACAAGGCCAGACTGAGAAGTGTTATTTTAATATATATAACTTGGATTATATATATATATATATATATATATATATATATATATATATATATATATATATATATATATATATATATATATATATATATATATATATATATATATATATATATATATATATATATATATATATATATATATATATATATATATATATATATATATATATATATATATATGATGTAATTTGATTACATGATTGTTTGATGATTATTTTGATATTTATACAAGGTATTTATACGACGTAGATTGTCACAAGGAACCCTAAATCCCCTAGTAAATTAATCGAAGCTATTCCCGTAGGAATTCTAGCTATCCTAGATCTAAACCAAGTTGTGGATATTTATGATCCCAACAAATGGTTGATATTCATAGAAATGTTGATAGTAGTTGATTGTGATATTAAAGAATTGGCGAGATTAAATCTGATATCGATGTCATGACGATCTTTCCTTATAGAGTGGAGTTTGAAAAAACGATACCACCTAGAAAGATGTCATCTGATTCGTTGTCATCCAATTCTTAAACTTGAAATCGAAAGGGTGAATGTTGCACTTGAGGCTGTCATTGGAACCATTACCCAAAAGCCTCATGCCACTAGTACCTTTCCGAGAAATATTGAATGCGTGAGTCATCTCATGCTAGTGACTCATTTGATAACTATTCTTGTAAGAGATATAGGATTGGAAATTAAGTGTTGATAGTTTCGAACTTATATTGCCCTTTAAAGGTGTAAGAATAAGGTTGAAAGTATTGGAGATTGAGGTAGGATATCGCATTGAGTATAAAATTGGTTGAAACTTGAATAAAGTAAAATTTAACTTTTATGGAATATGAAATTGTTAAGAGGAGGTCGTTAAGTCCTGTGATTGAATTATAAGGTTTTAATTGATTGTTGATTCGTGTTAAAGGTTGTTCCTAGGCCATTGTCCACTAACGAGGATGCCCAGTGTCCAACAAATAAATTGAAGAAATCTTCTTCTGAATTGGGACCGATGGATCTTCCGGGACAGGTGGGACACCTAATGACTCTTGTAGATTAGTATTCATTGTGGTATCTTTTAAAAATAATCCCTAACATAACTGAGACATCAGTTGGTAGGATGAGTTCTTGGAATCGTATGACATAGTGACACGTAATGTGTTCCGGTACAATTTTGACTTGTTTGTGATTAATGAAAAGACTACCTTTGATTGCTAAATTCTACATGTATCGATGTTATCTATCTTTTATTGCTTCATCCTAATGTTCGCATTAGTGATGCAACCATTGAACAAGTACTCATCTTGATTTGAGTTATGTTGTAGATTATTCTTTTTGAGTACCATCGCGGTCATGAACCTCATGATTAAGTGGCTAAGCTCATTTCCTATTATATTGTAGTTAGTTCTTGGTGAAAAACTCTTGATCACTCTTTTGCAGATCACTCATTGTTTTTATAAGATAAAACAGTATCCTTTGAGAACATTGAATTTTCATCACTATAAGGATTATTCAAAGCGAGATTTATAAGTGATTGTTATCGAAATGAAGTTGTTTATAAAACACCTTGAAAAACTTAATTATTTTCATAACAAAGAAAATCCTTGTAAATTTATTTGTGATTCTTATTTAAGAATTAAACATGAAAATGTTTTTATTATAAACATGATGATAAAATTTTGACGAACTGAGTATTGCATCGTTAATCTTGAAATTGTATATAGTTGCGCGCCTACATACAATTTGGAATGGACCATGCAAGGCTGATTAGTAGTCACCATAAAATTGTTAATAAACATTACATTTTCTTTGAAGATTGTGAAAGATTAAATTTTATGAGATCTGCAAAAAGTGAAAAATAGGGACATAATGTTAGGGACACCTACGTATGTGCCCGTACTATCTATTCTTCTGAGTCGAATTTACTCATCTGTGGAAATTGTCTTATATGACAATTGACAATTCTTTCTTGTCCAATTCTCTCGTAGTGAGATTCTTAGGAAAAGTATCTGATTACCGAGTGTTGATACCTGACTGGATGTATTGACGTTCTTATCATTTCTTATGATTTTGATTTCATTTGAATGACCTGGGTAACGATCCGAGGAGCTTTCGAATGCGTACTCAAATTATGAAAACATGGGATATATTCATATTCGTTAAATGTTTTTGTCTGTATCTGATTAGAAATTCTCTCGCATAGATTATGCATTGACCTTACTCTTTTAATGGTAGTTATGTCTCCATATATCCTTGAATTTGTGAAGGATTATGAGTTATTATTAGTCTTTTGAGAAGTTCACATCTTATCAACGGTGATGAAACTGGAAAGTTGATAATTCCAGTAGAATGGATTGATTGATTATGACATGACGACATTGTCTTAATTGATGGGAACTCGAATAGAATTCCCCTAAATGATAAGATGTTTATTATCAAAAGTGATCTAAATAATTCTTGATGGATGACCATATCCTGTATTTACACTTGAAATTTATACCATGAATGGTTGTGAATTAGTCATAGATATTATAATCTAGAAAGAACCTAATACGAATTCATTAAAAGATGTTTCTGTTATCTGAAATTTTAGAAGGTATTTGTTGGTAAATTACCTAGACTTTTGCCATTAAGTAAAATTGAAATTGGTATTGATTATATTCCCGGTGCTGCACCTGTGGCTTGTGCACTGTACGTCAGCACCATCTGAATTAAAGGAATTACCGTACAACTGAGAGAGTTGCCGTAGAAAGATTTTATTCTACCGAGCTCGTCATCATGAAGAGCTATGGTGTTATCATTCCTTATATTTATAGATTACTATGAACTGAGTAAATTGACAATCGAAAACGATATCCATAACTCGAAATGGAAGATTTGTTCGATCATTTACAAGGTTCTAGCGTATGTTTTAAAGATTTGATCCACGGCATGGTTATTATCAACTTCGCGTCCGCGAAGAAGATTATCTATTCCAATCACTACATCCGGTACTTGTAATGAACATTATGAGTTTCACGTGATGTCGTTTGGATTGACTAATGCACATGTAGTATTCATAAATTTGGTGAATCACGTGTGTAGGCTGTAATTTGATAAATTCATGCTTGTGATCATTAAGAACCATCTGTTTGTTTATAAGTATAAGAAGAAGTTAGTAATTATTTATAGATTCCCTAAATTGGCCGAACAATTAAAACTTGTACCTTGAATAATTAACATGTGATTTAAGACTTAATCTTTTACATTATTTGACCGTGAGATTAATAAGATAATGAAATATATTGACTCTTCAAAAAGTAAGAGCCCTTTTAAGACTTTGGATTTTACCAAAAAGGAAATGGAAATATGTTTTGACAAATGTTTTAACAAAGGATTTTTAAGGGATTATTCCCTTATACACAAATCATTTAACTAAACTCCTGTTTAGGGGTAAATGTTTGTGTATACCTCAAGACAACCTAAGAGGGATTGAGGAAACCATTTAAACCATAACTTGAAATTTGAAACGATAATTTTTGCTTTTTAACTAAGAAAATTGTGACCAAAGTATGAACAAAGATTTTTCGAACAATTACGGATCTTATTAAATATTTTGGATAAATCAACAAAAATCTTGTTAATTAAATTCAAATTTATTCTTTTGAACATTTTTATATAATTGGAAAAACTAAGAAATTTAAACTTTTTACGTTTACGTTTCATAAAAATTAAATATTTAACATCTAATTACTTGGAATAATTATCGACGCTTTAGACGTCGGATTGAGCAAAACTGATAAAAATGATAGTTGAGACGAGACTAGAACTTAGAAAATATGAAGAAAGAAATTTTGAATAAATACGGACATAATAATTATATCATCAGGAAAGATGAATGTAATTACTGACACGTTATGTAGAAAAGGATAAAGAACCAATTAGGAAATGTTCCTTAATAATGAAGGTGCAAAATAAATTGCCGAACAGTTTAAAAATAGCTGATGCTTGTAAAAAGGATAATATAGATAATAAAAAGGAGTTCGCGGCTAATGTGAACCATTAGAATTGAGAAGCCAATGACGTTAAATGTATAAAAGGCCACTTGCGGTTGCCTAACTATGGAGGATTGTGAGATATAGTTATGTTGGAGTCTTGTAAGTATAAGTATTTTATTCAAGGAATTTATGATTTAATGTATCTTTATCTGAAGAAGTTGTACTAATGGAAAATTATGAAGGCAGACACCGCCTCATACATTAGTAAACGTCTAGCTATTGCAAAGGTCATCATCTGAATTTGATTCGATTTGGGTCATCATCGACAGACTGACCAAATCTGATAATATCATTCTTGTTAATGATAGATTCTTGATGAAGAAATTGACTCTTTATATTTAAAGGAGTTGTGTAAACATGGTGTGCTTGTATCGATCATCTCTATCAAGATCCTCGCTTCGCATCGAATTTCTAGAGATTTGCTCAGAAGTCATTGAGAACGAATCTTGATGAGAGTACTGTGTACCACCCCAATCGAAGGGACGAGGTAAAGTAACGATACAAAATACTATAAGTATTGTTTTATGTTTGAATGATTGACCTTTGTTGATAGACTGTAAAATCGTTTCCCTTTGGAGAGATTATCCTTGATAATTATCGTATTAGGATCGAGATCTAATCTTGTTAGGATCTATATATTAGAGCATCTGTAAGCAGGAGTTGGGATGAAGACACCCGACATACACCCATAGTGAGTTGGACATGTCTTTTAGGTTTAAGGTTTCCTATGATGGCGAACCTAACCTCGCAAAATACCCAACCCGCGAGACCTGAAATGATTGTTGAGATTAGGATCTGATTATTGACTGCCGATAGTGGGCAGGAAGTTATTTGAATATGAAATGTAGATCTTGAAGTGCCAGATGGGTAGCGAAGTTATGCCAAAAAATTTAACCATGGAAAAATGAATTGATGATCTGAAAGATCATGGGATATAAGTCCCCGTTGTATGGGACCATAGAGATGATGTAAAAAGATTGGTTTGAAAGGCATATAAGCTGGATCTACCCTAGGACTTCAAGAGCTGCGTGAATTATGATTCGAATATCGAACTTGATGGAATGTCTATCAAGTGAGAATCTGATCACTTCTTGATAAAGTTTAGATCGGCGAAAAGTTGCATTCATCAGAAACCCATGAACACCATGGATAGAGAAAGTAAGTCAACATTTAGCCTGATCTTATTCCCGTAGTTAGGTTTGATGAAACTCGCGTATTGTAATGAATTACACTTGTGAGAAAAGACCGAATGTGGAGGAAATACCCACATGGCTTTAACTATATAAGAAGCGAGTAGTAAGGTAAGATGATCTTTGAGGACAAAGATCCTGTTTAGAGGTAAATGCTGTGACAATCCGTCAATTTATGGTTGATATTTTATTCTCAAGTATTATTTAAAAATATTATTTTAATATTATATTATGAACTCACTTATTTTGGGAAGAAATTTGGATTTACGTCTTGAAGTAGCATCGACTACGTCTAAACCAGAGGATTCTACATTACGTGCTTACGTTTACATACACCGTTTTGGTGACAGTCCGACATTTCAGAAAATAAATTTATCCGTGAATATTATTTTGAGATTTTAAATTTGTGTTGGTTCATAAACTCACAAATTTACGAGAAGAGATTAGGACTTACGATTTTAATTTAACGTCCTTCACGACTAAACTGGAAACCTTAGGATTACGTATTTACGTTTTCGAACTCCGTTTTTGATGAGAAAATTTTTATTAGATTCGTTTTGTGCCGTTGATTCGTAATTTATAAAAACGTTTTTCGTAAAACGACCCGAGGGCACGCAAATCAAGGAAAATAGAATCGAGGAATACCCGTAAATTAATGGGGATGGAACAAGTACATACTTGTCCCACCCCCACACATGGCTAAACAAAGCTAACAACACCATGTGGTGTCAAGCTTACAAGATAAGCTAAGACACGTGTCTTAGTTTACTTGTAAACTAGCAACCAACATCAAAACCACTACCTCAAACCATTTCATTCATTTCAACACATGCAAACCACTAAACACTCTCCTCCCTCTCTCTAAAATTCGTCCCAAACTCATCCAAAACAACCCCCATTTGATCTTGATTCAATCATAAATCATATGTATAATTTACATATGATGAAAACCTATTGAAGTTATGAAGATTGGAGGTGATCTTAACATGTAAAAAGAAGTTTTCAAGGGAGTTTGGGGCTGATTTCTCAAGGAGTTTTCATGAAGAACAAGGGCTGATTTTTGGAGGAATCTACAAATACTTGATGATCCTAGAAGTGGTGTTGATATCTCATAAGATTGGTTACCCAAAACCATGTCTTGTTTATCCAAAAGCTCATCATTTCATCACTTTGGTGGTATAAAGATTGTTCTCCCCATCCTCTTGTTATTTTGATTATGTAATCATGTATTTTCTTTCTTATTTTATATTTATATGATGAATATATGATGATAAAAATGTTGTGTGGGGATCAAGTGTTGATAAATATGATTAAAGAGATGGAAAACCATAGATAACAAGGTTAAAATCTTGCTAAATATGATGGCTGTATAAAAACAGTAAGTAACCAAATGTTAAACTGATAAAATGGCATGGTGGAATCAATTTACAGTAAGTATTAGATGTCATACACATGTGAGAGTTGGCCATGCAATGGAATCATCAAAATGAGTGAGATATGATCAAAACAAAATTTGTATACCAATCTGAATAGTCAGTTTTGTAGGGACTATTAAGGATACTTATACATGGATTGAGCAGTATCTATAGCTAACTTATTTGTAGCACATAATATGAAGTTTATTTCATCCAAAAATGAGCTTCTATCTCCTTATAGAACTCAAGATATGATAAAAATAGTGAAAGTGAAAGTAAAAATCAGATTTTGGGAAATTAAAGTATAATAGTATTATATAAGCACTCAAATAAAAATAGTATAAAATGTGAATTAAAACCCACTAACTTATAAATACATTTATATAAATATGTATAAGGATAAATAAATGGACATTTTATAAAAATGGTAGTTTGATAAGTTTTATAAGTTATAAAACTATAAACATGATTTTTACGACTTTTTCGGCTATTACTGTAAAATTAACGTTTTGTTAAATAAAACTTAGACGGTTGGAACCGTCTAATGTAAACTTTTATAAACTCATATACTGATATATAAACATATATAACAAGTAAAAACCGATAAAATCCGAACTATAAAACATACGAACATTAACGGGCTAAGTTAACGTTATTGGACTAATAATACAACAAAATGGGCTAAAACATTTATGAACTTATTTATTGGGCTTAACCCATTTGGGCCCAACATGTAAAGTGTAAATACTGATAATACAAGTATAAAATGGATTAATACAAGTTAAAGAACTTATAATAAGCTTATTGGACTTAAAACATGTAAATAGGTAAAACTAGTAAACTAGTATAAAAGTTATCGACACATAATACTAAAATGAGTAAACGAGAATATGTAAACCCACTTGATCATCATATATGTATAGTCATCATATGTATACATAATTGTTATTTTTATAAAGTCATTGGACAAAAGTCTAAGACGTATTATTTGTCTAGGTTTCCGTGATTGAAGCACGTACCGTACATCCGAATTGCCGATAACCCGCTTTCCCACATCAACGTGAGTTCATAGCATCGCACTCTTTTAAAAATTTTATGAAATGTTTTATAAACCCGCGAGGGAGATAACATGTTAGTTTTTATGAAATAGGACTCTAGTTGTCCCGATTGTTTGTTTATTGATTTGGATCCGAATGATTGTATGACCCGATAAATAATTAAATGACCCGATAGATGAAATGAAATGGATTATTAAAGTTAGGTTATGTCACTAAAAGTCCCATTAGCATGAATTGTGAACTACCGGGATTTGGTAGACGCTTATGCATATAATAGTACTATTTGGGGACGATCACCCCAGTTCGCGCCTTGACAGTTGATCCCCGTCGTGCCACATTGATTGGTAAGCGAATTTATGTATGAGAAGATTTACATAGCGTGACCTTTGTGACGACACGCTAATTTAGATGGGCAAATGAGTTTCGGGCTAGCTACTCGTTGTTTGTTGTAGTAAGGTAACAATGTCATGCGGCTTGTAATAATCCAATTAACGAAATACTGCTAGACGCACCGAATTACGATGTATTGCCTGACTAGCAATACGGGGTCATACTATTGATATTATGTTCGTGTTTTGGTTTTCATAAACATATTCATATAACGGTTTTTGTTTAATCTATACAACGTTATAAAACGTATTGTATGATGTTTTTACGACAATGGTTCGTATAATGATTTTTAAGGCAAATGCCTGTATTATGATTTCGATAAGGATTTGTAAAAAATGACTTTGGCTATTTTATGGCCTATTACAAAGATTTCTACAAAATGATTTTCGGTAATAATTTTATACCGATGTTATATTGATGGAATTTATTAAACTCTATGAATTCACCCGGCGTTATCGCTAACCTTTTCTTTTAACATGTTTTATCTCAGGTACTTGAAGGTAATTTTCGGGAAGACAACAAGAATTCATGGCCCACACTTAAAAAATAATTTCCATTCAAATGTTTTGTAAAACCTGTATGAAATATAATGACTTGGGACCTATGTAACTTTGATATTTATGAATGGAAATGCTTTATTATTAAACGCCGCGATTTTTAATCGTTATCTATGATGTGAGTAATGTGATATCCCGTAACACCAACGAGTCTTCCGCTGTATTGAATTGTGTAAATTTGGGGGTGTTACAATTTATCCCGCCTACTACCACGCCTAGTACAAGTTCTCAATTATCGTCTCCACCTATGTATGAAGAAGTACCCAAGAAAAACCT
Source organism: Glebionis coronaria (assembly GCA_025667525.1). Taxonomy (NCBI): domain Eukaryota; kingdom Viridiplantae; phylum Streptophyta; class Magnoliopsida; order Asterales; family Asteraceae; genus Glebionis; species Glebionis coronaria. The sequence goes on from CM046874.1 coordinate 643,894,457, forward strand.
TTCACCAACCCTACCTTCCACCTATAAACCCAACATCCCTTATCCTTCTCGCTTAGAAAAGTGCAAATTGCTCACCAAGGATGACATTTAAGTGTCAAACTATTTGAAGATGATCTCTCAAATGAATTTCAACATTAGCCTTGTTGAAGCACTTGTCCACATGCCGAAATTCGTCAAAGCATTCAAGGAATTTCTTAACAAGAAGGAAAAGCTGGCTGAGCTTGTCAACACACGCTTAAATGAAAAATGTTGCCTTGCATTTTTAACAAAACCGAAGAATTTACTCCCTTATCCGATCTCGGGGCAAGTATTAATCTGATGCCTTTAAGTGTTTGGAAAACATTATCATTACCTGATCTTACTCCAACAAAGATGACTCTTGAGCTAGCAAATCGCACTCTCGCTTACCCTGTTGGTATTGTTGAAGATGTGTTTATTAAAGTTGGCACCTTCACTTTTCTGGTCGATTGTGTTGTTGTTGATTATGAAATGGACCCTCATATTCCGTTAATACTTGGTCGGTCATTTTTGAGAACCAGAAAAGCTTTAGTCGATGTTGCCGAAGGTGAACTCATTTTAAGGGTCGGGAATGATACACAAGTTTTTAAAATGGGGAAGATCACAACCAAACCCAATGGAAGAGAATCAGCGAATATGATTAATGTGCTTGATGATTTTGTTGTCTACAACATTCCTCTTTTCGATTCTTGCTATGATAATCCACTTTCCAAGATGATGTGGATGATTCTCTCTCCAATTTAGATCCCCCACCAATTCATGAGTCTCCACCGATCTATGATGACTATGATGATGATTTTAGTTCTGATATGGATGATTCTGATGATTTTGCTTCAGAGTATAAAGACATGCCAACATATGATGATTTTGATGATGTCGATACTCTTTCGAGTGATTCTTCACATGATGACCTTGCACCTACTTTTGATGAAGATCCTACACCAACAATGCTTGATCCTACTTTGGATGACTACTCATTTCAGGAAGACTTTGCTACTTCTCTCAACACTTACTTCCCAAACGAGAATGATTCTCCTCCTTTGGACTTTAATGATGCTCTTTATCCTCCTTCGGATATGAAGAAAACCGTTTCAAAGGAGAAGAAGACGGAAGACACGGATATCCGTAGTACCTAAGTCCTGATACCTCTATATCCACCTTCGTCAGATGAGATTGTGCGATTTATGAGCGGATCTTCTTCAAGGTCTACTGAGCCTGAGTGTTATTTTCCCCTAAAGGAAAAGATGTTCGACCCCGGTATTGCAATTTTTAGGCCATCTCAGTCTCCATATGATGAAATAAAAGGAAAGATTTTTGGAACTTATGGAGATATGCTTGCACCTCATCACACTTGTTACCACCGTGCTCAACAACTGCTTAAGGGAACCTTGCCTACTCTTCTTTGGCTTACCTTGTTCGCCTTAAGCTTGTGCTACTTGATGGATGAAAACCATGTATTTGATCCTGGTAGATGTCTTCAAGCTTCTTACCATTGTAATCAAGGTCGAGTCAGGCTCACGACTCGGTTAACAAAAACAAGCGCTTCTTGGGAGGCAACCCGCAATATCTATCCTTTTTATTTGTTTTTATAATAAGTGTAGGGTGAGACCCTAATATGTGTTTGTTGTTTTCTTTCTAATCATGTGCAGGGATTCGAGCTATCAAAGATCCATTCTTGATGACTTTTGACAACCCGTGATTCCGTGTTCCCGTCTTCCTGGTTCTATCCTTAACTCTTTTGATTCATTATTTTATCATTTATGTTTGAAATAGGAATCACTTTAGTTGTCCTTTCCTTATCAAGATTTAAACAAAGTGCATAATGTCCTAAGTGTAGGGGAGTTTACTTCCACATGCTTAAACATTGAGGACAATGTTTATATTAAGTGTAGGAGGGACTTCTATCGAAGTTAAGTGGTCTTTTCCTTGTATTTGTCCTCATTTTAACCGGAAAATTGATTTTTCGACATTTTTCAAAATTTTTGATCTATTTTGGCCTAGTAGTTTTACCTTTGTTATTGTTATTTTCTTTCTTTGCTAGAATAAAGTTTAATAAAGTGGTTTTAATTTTCAAAAGTTGTGAATCTTTTGACTCAACCCGAGTTTACTTATCCGAGTTTACTCTAGCTAGTATCCTTAACGTGTTTAAGTCAAGTTTCGCTAGGCTTTTATATAGGGAACTTTAAAACGCGAAAGTCTTAACTCTTACGGGTTAAGAACAAGAACTTTTCGCAAGTTCCTATAATTGATCCTAGAAAGTCGTTTATCAAGGGAACTTTAAAATGCGTATTCTAAACTTGAAAAAGTCTAAGAAGTTGCAAGATCCTATAGATGACTTGAAAACCCAAAACTTTGATTTAATAGGCTAAGCATCCACGAGTCTCATTCCTTGAGATTTTAAATTGTGGAGAACGAGAGATGATAGAGTCAATTATAAGTTTGATATTCTTTCATGAATTTATGCGAGTTGATTATAAGCTTTTTCTCCCATCGCTTGTTAATAAATATAATTGAAATAAATAAGGTTGTACGATTTGAAAAGTTACTTAGCTTCTAGCCCAAGATCGTTTAAAAGTTGCTCTGTATTTATTAGAGTACATAGCCAAAGCATAACTTATTGAAGCGGGATGCGAAGATTGGCGAGTCCGAAAAGGTCCTAACAAGACATGAGGGCTACATTTTGTTGCAAAAGATCCAAAGTGATGTGAAGAATCATTTATCAAAAATCAATATGAAGGATCGAGACACACGACGAAAAGCAAATACTCCCGTAAAGATCATGAAGAAGTCTATCCGAAAAGACCCTAACAAGTTATGAGGATAAATAGATTCAAGTCCTAAAAGGAGGCGGATCGTTGTATATCAAAATCCCAAATAAAGATTGGAAAAAAATGAAGAAGTCGTGGTCCAAGTATGAAGAATCTCTCAAAAAGTTCAAGTGAAGAAATTCCTATTATGAAGAGAAGACCATTATTTCATGAACGTCTCTCAAGATTCGAAGTATAAAGTCACTGCCAAATATCGGTCAGAGAAAGGTCTCAAATCGTGAAGCAAGTTATGCCAAGATATGAACTTTATGAGGTCCCGAGAAGCAGTTTTAAAAGATTTTGTCCTTTAGCTAACTATTGATTAAATCATCCCACTTTATTTTCGGCCTTAATAAATTATCGAAATAAGTCAAACAATGCATCCTCGTGGTCATTCAAGACAATAATGAAATATAAGAGATACACCTAGGAATAAGGAAGTCTAAGTAAATAATTGGGCCACATGAATTTATGTTAGTTTGCTAACTTATAATAATAATGATATCGATTTTAAGCTTGGTATGGGGAACGTGAAACTTGAGGGTGATAAACATTCATGACATCCAAAATCCTAAGGTAAGTCTTTGATCTTTTTACCTGTTTTTCTTCCTTTAAATATCTTGTAATTTTCTATCTCTTTTACTTTTCCTAATGTCTTATGTTGAATAAAGGCCAAGGTAGGTTAATTAGGATGGAAAATGTAAATCTTGCGTTGTAACTAATGCATTGCATGAGGGCATTGCAATGGTCAAGTGTAGGGGATTTAATAAGTGTGAAAACACTTATCCTTTTACCACTTAATTATTATAATAACCAAGCCAAAACGTGTATTTTATGTCGTAAATGTCGAATTATGCGTGGTTTGTGTTTTTGTTGTGATTTAGGACCAAAATGTGAAAAGGGAAGAAAACATGGGCTTTCACGGGCTTTTATCGAATAAAAAGACAAAAGACGAAGTTAAAAGATCAAGAGTGCAAAAGATTGGAAGTCGATGGGCCTATTTTGAAGATTTATTGAAGAAAAGGACCAAAGACGGAAAATTTAGAAGTCGAAGAACCCAAGTCTAATAAATGAAGAAATTATAAGATGACTTCAAGATTTTATCGACAAATCCCGAGCCAAAGTTGAGACTTTAATTTGAAGACGAAACGAAAGAAAAGAAAAGAGAAATAAAGAAGACAAGCATCCCAACAGCCACCACCTACCAACTTCACCTCATATATATACTCCTCTTTCATTTTCATTTTACTTTGTTGGCTATCTTGACAAAATAGTTCTTCCACCTTTATTTTTCATGTCATTTAATTTCTTGTCATTTAAATTCTTTGTCTTGCACCTTAAATTTGTAAGTCCTTTAATTTTTACTTTTAATTGTTGTTGAATCTTTATCTTTTAATCAAGTTTTATTTTTAATCTCATCCTTCATTTCTTGTTTGGTTTAATTTAGTGTTTGGTTTGTTGATTTGGTTGATTTGGTTTTGAATAATCAAGTAGGTTTCATAGTTATTGCTTTTGATTTCATAAAGTTTGTTGATTTAGATGTTTTAGTGTTTGGTATAACTTAATTAATGATTTATTGTTTTTAGTTTTATTGTTTTTGGTTGATTTAAGTTTTATTTTATTAAGTGGGTTTTGATTAATTTGGTTTTTATTGTTAGTTTTATTGATTTGTTTGATTGATTGTTGTTAGTTGATTATTAATGGTTAGTTTAGTTTAATTTTTAGATTGATTATGGTTGTTTTTAGATAAATTCGTGTTCTTACTGTCTATAGTTTATTTTCCCGAACGAGTATTTTTTTTACCGAACGAGCAATTTTTCCCTACTAAACCCTTTTTCCCGAACAGAGCATTTTTCCAAAACCAAGCTTTTAATTTTCCCGAACCAAGTAAAATACCAAATGAAGGTTTTATAAAAAATCCCAAATGAGTTTAAATCCCGAATGAACATTCTCCAAAAAAATATTCCGAATGAACAAAAACATTCCGAACCAAGCATTTCAAAAAATATTCCGAACGAAGAAATAAGGATTGAGCAGCATGGCTGCCTGCTAGCTTATATTAGTTCCCCGCCCTTTTTCACCTACCTGCCTAGTTGCTTGAGCAGGGTGTCTGCCTTCTTACTTATTTATTAATATTGTTCCGTAATCGTATAGTTTAATCTGAAAGTTGTTCCGATTTTAATTTTGAAAGTCACGTATTTTTAGTTGAATTTTTGTCTAATTTTAGTATTAATATTTTTTCGTAAAGTTTAAGTTTTATCTTTTATTTAGTACCCGCTTTAACTTTTACCTCGTTTAGTTTTTAAGTACCCTCTTAGTTTTATTTTCTTCTTTTTCATTAGGTTAAATTTATTTTTCAGTCGAGGTTAATTTCTTCGTTTAGTTTTATTTTTATTAATTGTTTCGTTTTAATTCACGTTATATTATTCATATTGTTTCGTTTTTATTAGTTAATTGCTTTTAGCTTATTTTTATTACGTTTCGCTTTTACCTTTTAAGTAGAAATAGATAACCAAAACCTTCTTTTTGTTAACAAAAAACGACTGAGTCACACCTTTAACCGGAGATAAATTCGAATTGAATCAAGAACAATTTTCACTTAGTAAAACCAAGTATAAATATGTTCTCGACCACCTACAAATACACCAACAGATTTTTTGAATATAATATCATTGTACTATATTTCAAATCATCTTAAACTAAAAATATTTGAGTGTGCACCAAATAAATTTCAAGGGCAAACACACTAGTCAACATTGTGGTTTTCATTTGATGATCTTTAATTTTCGACAGCGTTACCTCCTGTTATCAGTTTCCATTCAAGGTATGTGAGAAAATGTTAACAAGTACAATACTACAGAAAATAGCTAGTTTTATTAATGTACCATAATGCGAATAATTCAAAATTGAGGCTATTGAAATAAGCTCCCAGCTTAACCTAACATAGTAACACTTTCATCTCCACCAAACACCGAAAGGCAAGTGCTAATAGTAATAAACATATACATATATCAAACCTTGTTAAAACTGAACCATAACTTCAACCTTCGAGCTTATATTTGTAGATCTTCAAGGTCATCAAGAATCCTTTGATCTACATTTTGTTAGCAGAAACTTCAACCTCCATCCTCGATTATATTCTTGCTTGTATCATGGAGGTAACTGAGATAGTATTTGTTTGTAAGTGTTAGTAGATAACAAGAGCTACTAAAAATACACAAGAACACTAATTAAAGATATTAACCTTAAACATGTTTGACTATTACAAGAAGGAAACATATTAATAACTAAAACTTAAATTAAATCAATAACTACATAATACAAACACAACCACATCTTAAGCATCATTTGTATGTGAAAAACATATATAAAACACAATTAAGCATTTTATCAAACACCTTATGTGCAAGCATTAACCACATGAATCTGCTACCTAAGTAGCTCTAATTTGCTCACATAACATCTATTTCTTATGAGACTAAGGCTAACAACGTAAATGAGCTTTATCCTATATAACCCAAAAGGGAAAACAACAATTAACTTATCCAACTTAGGAAGTAAAAACCAAACAAAAAAGTTGTAAAAGGATACATACATAATAATTAAATAAATGACAAATGTAGTTAGAATTTTACAAACCTCATATATAAATAAGCCAATAAATAAGAAATGAGATAGAAAAAGAGAGTGGCTTACAATGTTTGTGTGGGTGTTAAAGAAATGAAATAGAAAAAGCAACTAGGTTTAGTTTGAAATTCATCCAAAATGTTGAAAAGAATAAAGGGGGGAAAGTCTCGCTCACAATTTGGGAAATCCAGACCTGTTTCTTGCTTAAAACATGTATGCTTGTATACAAAAGTTACAAACCGGGTTAAAAAATTAGAACCGGTCCAGATTATGCCCAAAATAGACGTGTTTTTAGTTTGAAAACCGGTCTCGATATTTTTTTAATATTAAAACCGGGTTTCTTCATTATTACCGGTCTGGATATTTTTTAGGCAGTGGAAAACTATAATTGAGACCGTTTTTCTTTAAAAAGGGTCTTGATGAAGGGGTCTCTAAACCCGATTGTGTAGTAGTTGCTTCAATTGAATTTATTTGGACCTACATGAATCGCTATCATTAGTCATAAGTGGTATTGTTTAGTCGTGGCTAATGATCACTCTAGGTTCACATGGACTTTCTTTTTAGGTGCAAAGAATGAGATAACTGAAACACAGATGCATTTTATCACCCAAATAGAAAAGAAAGCCGGGCATGAAGTGAAAATCATTAGCAATGATAATGGTGGTGAGTTTAGAAAAAAGTCTTAGATGCCTTCTATGTCACTCTAGGTTTTGTAAACCAAAAAGCTCATCTACGACAATTCTATCACCATATTGACAACTGACCAGTTAGCTTAAGCATCAGTGAAATCCACTATAACAACTCAGACTCCACCGGATATATATACCTTTTAACTTTTTTTTTAAAGGCAACTATATATACCTTTTAACTACCCATACATATTGGTTATGATATAAAGATACAATTGTTTGAGACCATAAAGAAAGCCAAGTATGACTTACAGAAACAACTACTGACTACGCTTCTAATATTGCTTCTTCAAAGCAAAGCATGCCAGATACCAAAAACTATATGGTTTTAATAGTTGTATTGGTTGTCGACTCCACTTATTAGATAGTATACTACATAATTTATAACATTTTATCTTCAAACTACTTGCATTAGAAGGTACAAGGTGATTATGGTCTTTAATATCCAGAAGAAGATCATTTTGAGGCACACAATGATGGTGTTTTTTCCCAAGGTCCACATCTGATCCAACCGTTCTAATACCACCCAGTTCTTTTTCGGCTTCATGGTGGATCCTGCCAGAACTGCTACCAGGCTGTCCCTTACGGTTTACCGAGTCTTTATAAGGGCGTTTGTTGGCAGCAACATTTTCATAATATTGTCTGGCAAAAGGAACACCCAGTTAAAACAAAGTCAAGCTAACAAAAATGTCGCATAAAAACTAAAGAAATTATTATGACAAGGTACCGAACGTACAACCATCTTACCCAGGGACAGGTGAGCTGTTAAACAAAGATGGGAGATAATATGGAACACTATAAGATTCCACAGGGATCATACTCCCACCAAAAGGCACCACTCCTAGGCTTCCACACATAATCATGTGTGAGTTGACTTCAGGAGCGGGAGCACCAACCCAATAGGGTGTTGCAAAGCATGGGACACCTGGAAACATAGGATCTCCTGAAATCCACTCTATATAATCTGACAATCAATAGTATGCAAAAAAATTTAGGACTCGATAAAGTAATTGACGTTACCTGCATTAGTGATAGGGCAGTCCCTTATTAAATGGTCTGGAGAACGACACCTGTAACAAGTGAAGTCCACCTGATATTCACATGGGGAGCATTTTGTATCAGACCAAGAGATAGTAATGCTTAGAAAGTATTTTTAAGAACAATTTTTATTGCCATTTTCAGGTTATAATTTTGTATCTATTGTTTCAACAATATTAGATGGTGTGTGATAAATGAAGAACAATACAAACTAGCTATAAAAACAAGCATTGTCTAGAAATGGTTTCACCTTCTTGTTAGTACTGCCTACAGCGAATGGTCCATCTCCACCTGAAAAAAGAGAATACAAAAGATAATGTGTCTTTCTACTGATAAATGATGAATGATATGTTGCATATATATATATGACAACAATAGCGATATTCTTAGGCCGGTTGATTAGGGAGTTTATACCTCCATGATCAACCTGTACTCCTCTTTTCTTGCTGGTCGCATCAACCACAAAAATTGTAATGATATAGAGTTTTTAAGAGTAGCATATCATGGGTGTTTTCGCATATAATATCAATGTAACATCTCATCTGTCCCATTTAAGTCATTATAAATTTTGTACTTTTGAGTTTGATCACCTATTTGAGTATGTGTCCTATTTGATCCTTGTGCCTCACCTGATGTATAATTAAACAACCCATCATTCCTTTTAGTGATGGGGTTAATATAAGAAATATTGTTTCCCTCAATTCCAGATCCTCCATCTGCATTAAAGTAAAGTTATAAATGCAACTGTCAACAATTGTTATGTATATATATATATATATATATATATATATATATATATATATATATATATATATATATATATATATATATATATATATATATATATATATATATATATATATATATATATATATATATATATATATATATATATATATATATATATATATATATATATATATATATATATATATATATATATATATATATATATATATATATATATATATATATATATATATATATATATATATATATATATATATATATATATATATATATATATATATATATATATATATATATATATATATATATATATATATATATATATATATATATATATATATATATATATATATATATATATATATATATATATATATATATATATATATATATATATATATATATATATATATATATATATATATATATCGGTTTATATAGAACATCGGCAAAATACATTAACCAGTTATGATTTAGTCTACTATATTAGTAGTAAGCTAATATAATAATTTTCTAAGAAAAACATGATTTAGTATGTTGAAAGCCTTTGAACACATTTTCCTGATGTTTGTATTTCATCCAGTTGACCTCTAACTAATTTTAATAGTAACCGAGTTGACCCATTTCCATATATCATGCAATTCCTGGTTTATGTGATTATTTTTGTCGTGGTATGCTCGATTTGTAAGCATTCTAGTTCCTCTCCAAAAAGGTATTTGTATTTACCATTGTTGCAGTAAATATGTGCAGGGTTATATGTGATTGTGTATAAGTGGCAGTAGGATTAAAATGAAGCAAAGTAGTATGTAAATCGTATGTATATATTGATTAATATTGTTGTACATAAGTTTCCTATTAATATCTAATGAACAGGTACAAGGAAAGGTTGTGTCCTTTCATGATTAACAGTTATTAACAGTTTTAACTGTTAAATAACTGTCAAGTAGTACCTGTGGCCGTTTGGTCATGACTGTTGGCCGTTGGCCCAGTCATTCCTTCATAGCAGGCTTCACAAAGTCCATGCTATTGGCCTGTTTTATTCCTAACCTATTACATAATAATAATAACAAGTACTTTAGGTTATATACATGTTTTATACAGTCAAAAGAACTAACAAATTATCCCAACATCACCCCCATAATTTGTGAGTGGTTTTGAGAATGCAGTGTTCTTCTTCTGCCTGCTTTCCATCTTGTTATTTTTCTTTCTAAGCAATGACAGTAATGTCATCACTTGTTGCTTCATCTTTGTTCTTTAAGTTCTTGTTGTCTTGATGATGTCCTAATGTTTGAAGTGCTTGCCCTGTAGGATGCATTGGTCTCTTGGTTTCTGCCTTTATCTGCTTTGTATCCTGGATGTGCGACTGGTGCTCCAAGGTGTATATTCTGATTATTGCTCTCTTTCCCTTGTCAGCAGTTCCTGTAGTACAAATCCAATCATAGGAGTCAAGGCTTTCCTTGTCATCTTCCATTTTTATGGTAGGGGGCACTCTTGCTGTCTTGTAGGTAGAGATAAGAACATCCAAGTATGTTAGATAACATTCTCTAATGGCTTCACCATCAGAAGTTGAGAGGCCTAAAATTTCAGCAATAGATCCAAATTGATTACAGAATTGTATACTTAGATATCCTCCTGATACTTATATTAATTTATAGAGATCAAAAAGATGTATTTGAACACCCAAGATGGTTGGTGGTAGAGGGCCAGGGACCGGTTTCTTCAGGTAGTGGCTATAGAACCACGTTAAGACCTTGTCGAATCTGCCTCTAAATATATCCCAACTCCTGCTTGTCACACTGTCGTCTTTGCATAAGTTTAGAAAGGAAATAAGATCTTGAAAAGATAGAATTTCTGATGGATCATGTGCTTCCATCATTTGAGTTTCTTTCTCCCTTTCCTTGATGCGTTCTTCGTGCAGAGATTTGAAGTAATCTTCCAAGTATTCGTTATGCATGTTTCTCATTTTGTTAAGATCCAATTTGCTCCCCTTTTTATCCTTGAACATGTATTCAAGGTGGCAAGTATTTCCTTCAAATATTATCTCAAAACCTTGTTGTTTGAGAAGGTCTTTGGATAATATGTTGAGGGTTACTTCTGGGGTGTAGTGCACCCCTGGGATCATGTATTCTGTGCTTCCGTTATTCACCATAATTTCCCCAACCCCGTAAGTAAATAAGAGTTTCTTTTGCGTTTCAAGTTTTTCAACATGAAACTACTCTTTGATGTTTATGAAGAAATTGAGACTTGATGTCATATGTTTGTTAGTAGTATCACTAACATACCAATAATTATCCCAATTCCATGAGTTCGTGCCCTTTAAAATACCAATGGTTGTGTAGTGTATAAATTCAGGGTATTTTAAACTTACTGTAGGCTAGTTCACTCGTTTGTTTGGGCACTAGTTCGCGAAATGGCCAGTGTTGTGACACTTGAAGCACTTGACAACGCTCTTATTCATCCTTATGTTTTCTCCTGTTTTGCTTGTTCCAGCGGATACCCATGAGTGCCTTTGTACTGCCTTCACTTTTATATTGTCAGGACATGCTTTATAAACGTGTCCCTTTTTGTTGCAGTTGAAGCAAACATACTCCTTATGTTTGTTGAATGATACTGATGAGTTATAGGTTTCAATATCTTGCAGTTATTTCTTCAGCATCGTTTTGCACTCATCAGATATTTGTCTGATGCATCTGCCAACCTTTTCTTCACACTCCCTCTTTATATATATATATTTACTGTTGGGATAATTTGTTAGTTCTTTTGACTGTATAAAACATGTATATAACCTAAAGTAATTGTTATTATTATTATGTAATAGGTTAGGAATAAAACAGGCCAATAGCATGGACTTTGTGAAGCCTGCTATGAAACAGCCAACAGTCATGACCAAACGGCCACAGGTACTACTTGACAGTTATTTAACAGTTAAAACTGTTAATAACTGTTAATCATGAAAGGACACAACCTTTCCTTGTACCTGTTCATTAGATATTTATAGGAAACTTATGTACAGCAATATTAATCAATATGTACATACGATTTACATACTACTTTGCTTCATTTTAATCCTACTGCCACTTATACACAATCACATATAACCCCTGCACATATTTACTGCAACAATGGTAAATACAAATACCTTTTTGGAGAGGAACTGGAATGCTTACAAATCGAGCATACCACGACAAAAGTGGTATGTGTCTCCAAAGAAGGTCTCGAAGAAGGAATTTTTGCAAAGGCAAATAAAGAGGGAGTGTGAAGAAAAGGTTGGCAGATGCATCAGACAAATATCTGATGAGTGCAAAACGATGCTGAAGAAAAAACTGCAAGATATTGAAACCTATAACTCATTAGTATCATTCAACAAACATAAGGAGTATGTTTGCTTCAACTGCAACAAAAAGGGACACGTTTATAAAGCATGTCTTGACAATATAAAAGTGAAGGCAGTACAAAGGCACTCATAGGTATCCGCTGGAACAAGCAAAACAGGAGAAAACATAAGGATGAATAAGAGCGTTGTCAAGTGCTTCAAGTGTCACAACACTGGCCATTTCGCGAACCAGTGCCCAAACAAACGTGTGAACCAGCACACAGTAAGTTTAAAATACCCTGAATTTATACACTACACAACCATTGGTATTTTAAAGGGCACAAACTCAGGGAATTGGGATTATTGGTATGTTAGTGATACTACTAACAAACATATGACATCAAGTCTCAATTTCTTCATAAACATCAAAGAGGAGTTTCATGTTGAAAAACTTGAAACGTAAAAGAAACTCTTATTTACTTACGGGGTTGGGGAAATTATGGTGAATAACGGAAGCACAGAATCCATGATCCCAGGGGTGCACTACGCCCCAGAAGTAACCCTCAACATATTATCCAAAGACCTTCTCAAACAACAAGGGTTTGAGATAATATTTGAAGGAAATACTTGCCACCTTGAATACATGTTCAAGGATAAAAAGGGGAGCAAATTGGATCTTAACAAAATGAGAAACATGCATAACGAATACTTGGAGGATTACTTCAAATTTCTGCACGAAGAACGCATCAAGGAAAAGGAGAAAGAAACTCAAATGGTGGAAGCACATGATCCATCAGAAATTCAATCTTTTCAAGATCTTATTTCCTTTCTAAACTTATGCAAATACGACAGTGTGACAAGCAGGAGTTGGGATATATTTAGAGGCAGATTCGACAAGGTCTTAACGTGGTTCTATAGCCACTACCTGAAGAAACCGGTCCCTGACCCTCTACCACCAACCATCTTGGGTGTTCAAATACATCTTTTTGATATCTATAAATTAATAGAAGTATCAGGAGGATATCTAAGTGTACAATTATGTAATCAATTTGGATCTATTGCAGAAATTTTAGGCCTCTCAACTTCTGATGGTGAAGCCATTAGAGAATGTTATCTAACATACTTGGATGTTCTTATCTCTACCTACAAGACAGCAAGAGTACCCCCTTCCATAAAAATGGAAGATGACAAGGAAAGCCTTGACTCCTATGATTGGATTTGTACTCCAGGAACTGCTGACCAGGGAAAGAGAGCAATGGAGCATTTTGGGATAACACTTGAAGAGGAGGACTGCAAAAATCAGAATATACACCTTGGAGCACCAGTCGCACATCCAGGATACAAAGCAGATAAAGGCAGAAACCAAGAGACCAATGCATCCTACAGGGCAAGCACTTCAAACATTGGGACATCATCAAGACAACAAGAACTTGAAGAACAAGATGAAGCAACAAGTGATGACATTACTGTCATTGCTTAGAAAGAAGAAGAACAAGATGGAAAGCAGGCAGAAGAAGAAGAACGCTGCATTCTCAAAAACCACTCACAAATTATGGGGGTGATGTTTGATAATTTGTTAGTTCTTTTGACTGTATAAAACATGTATATAACCTAAAGTACTTGTTATTATGTAATAGGTTAGGAATAAAACAGGACAATAACATGGACTTTGTGAAGCCTGCTATGAAGGAATGACTGGGCCAACGGCCAACAGTCATGACCAAACGGCCACAGGTACTACTTGACAGTTATTTAACAGTTAAAACAGTTAATAACTGTTAATCATGAAAGGACACAACCTTTCCTTGTACCTGTTCATTAGATATTTATAGGAAACTTATGTACAGCAATATTAATCAATATATACATACGATTTACATACTACTTTGCTTCATTTTAATCCTACTGCCACTTATACACAATCACATATAACCCCTGCACATATTTACTGCAACAATGGTAAATACAAATACCTTTTTAGAGAGGAACTGGAATGCTTACAAATCGAGCATACCACCACAAAAAATTAAACACCGAGATGAAACCCCTTTTGTCGTGGTATGCTCGATTTGTAAGCATTCTAGTTCCTCTCCAAAAAGGTATTTGTATTTACCATTGTTGCAGTAAATATGTGAAGGGGTTATATGTGATTGTGTATAAGTGGCAGTAGGATTAAAATGAAGCAAAGTGGTATGTAAATCGTATGTATATATTGATTAATTTTGCTGTACATAAGATTCCTATAAATATCTAATGAACAGGTACAAGGAAAGATTGTGTCCTTTCATGATTAACAGTTATTAACAGTTTTAACTGTTAAATAACTGTCAAGTAGTACCTGTGGCCGTTTGGTCATGACTGTTGGCCGTTGGCCCAGTCATTCCTTCATAGCAGGCTTCACAAAGTCCATGCTATTGGCATGTTTTATTCCTAACCTATTACATAATAATAATAACAAGTACTTTAGGTAATATACATGTTTTATACAGTCAAAAGAACTAACAAATTATCCCAACAATTATATATGTTTTCTAATCATGTGTACGCATATTATTTATTACCAGCAGACTTACTATAGAAGATTATAGACTAAGGGTCTTACATTCTTCACAAGAAGTGTGGCTGCAACATTGTATTGTCATAGCTTTCTTGAAATACTTGGTGCAGACCGGACATTTCAGTGACGGAAAACAAGCACTTAGTAGACCTTTAGAACTTGCACTAGCCAAACTTTAAGATTTGTCTCCGATAGAAAAAAGTTTAGTTAGAGAGATAGGAATACCGTACTTTGGGTCTCATGTCGAACTCTTTTCTTTGGACTATTCTGATCCGAACCTATATTGGAAAAAAAGTATTTCCAAAATCAGAATCACCAAATACAGACAAAATGTAGTTACACCCACTATTATCCACCTTTTATAATGTCTTCTCTCGGGTGACTTGCTTTAAGACTTTGGCATCCTAACCTGGAAAAGAAACGGCATTGATTAGAATTCCGCAAGAGATAGACAATCTATTCCTTAAATGAAAGTAACAGTAAATTTCCATATTTTATCTTATGTCAAAGGAAATTTCATCAGTAAATTAACTCCACTAGTAACCGGCGAACATATGCGGTTTACGTTTAGATCGATGCTTGTTAAAAACAAGAAAGTAAAACCTTTCTCAGAAAAACAACGAATGTTGATTTTAATGATCGATCAACATTGAACTTTACTACATTCTAGAGGATCGCGATAATCCATCAAGTTTACATATGATCTAATCACAAAAGATTCTTTTAACAAGCTATCCATGTATATTATTCAGTCTCGTAGTCACCAAATGCAGAACTATTCATGTATAAAATCCATTTCATCAAAGAAATGGAACTAGGAATAGACTACATTGATCACTACATCTTACCTCCTCATCTATCTCTTATCCTAAAGAATGTACCTGCTATAATCTTTAAAAGGCAGCCATCTTACCCAGGTCACTTTATCAAACATTGAATATAGTAATCATTAGCATGTCTCTCATAATCGATTTATACAATCGTTCAGAGAGAAAATGGTTGCAGGAAGCTTGTTAGTGAACATAGTTGCAATAGAAAAAAGAAATGACTGGTAAGATGGGTAGTTTATAACCTGGTACAGTCACAAACTATGTTATTTTCTAAACCATGATTCATTGACGTAACCTGACAGTTTTGGTACAGTCATGATATTTTCAACTCCCTGATAACTTATATACACCTGCACACCCACTTAGAAATTATGTCTTCCATCCAAACTCACCTCCCACTTAAGCTTCTAAATTTAAAAGGGACTGTAGTGCTTAATGCTTGACCAGTGGGGCGGAGCCAGAAAGTTTAGCTCGAGGGGGCACATTTTGGTATATTTTTAAAACTATACTGTAAAATGGTCTTTGTTTATCTGATCATCTATCATTAATTTGGATAACAGATAGAGTCCTATAGAGGAAGCATGTTAGCGAAACAAGCTTATACCCAAAAGCACACTCACACACTATAAATAAGTTATGAAGCATGATCCACGGAGGTATCTAACGATTTTGGTAAGAATAATCTATATCAACTAGCTGATACTGTACGTATCTTATAGACACTCACATATCTTGCGGTCGGTTTACCAAATATATTTCCTCACTTAATTATATCTATACTATATACAAACCACCAGAAGATATCATGTTTTCCATCCAAATTCACCTCCCACAGCTTCTAAATTTTGAAGTGACTGTATGAAAAGTCCTATTCACGTGCTTGGTACACGAACACAATACCTTTCACTACACGCAACAGTACACACGCGTCCTTAAATTACAAAACCTGAAACAACTTTTTTTAAAAGCTTTTCGCGCTATTTTTTCATTCCCGTTTAATATATAACTAGTTTATGTGTTGATTCTCCTCCTGGTATCTCTACATTTCATACTATGTTTTCATTCTCTACGATTCACTACAAAATAATCAGCTTCATTGGCTGAAAATCAATCAACGATAACTTTCCCATTCTTTACTAAATTCTGTATATGTTAAGTCAGTTAGTTTATCACACTAGCGAGCGATGGATCCAGAAATCTGTCAAAGGTTCTGCATTTGGTCTTAGCAGAAAAATAATTTAAACCATAACCATTCAATCAATCAATTTTAATTTCCCTTTATTTGATTATTAAGTTATATGCATATATAGTCTGTAATTACACCAGCCAGTTCCAGAAATCTGATAGCACAACTCGTCCTAAAAATAAACGTTCATCAAGAAATGTTAGCGCGCATATAAGTACAATTCAAATCCAAATTATATAAATCAAAACAAAACTTACGGCATAGCAGAAGAAGGCACTCTCTTCATGATCAAACTGGATCAGCTCCGTATCTCGACCCCATCATCCCCATACTCTACCAAACACAAGAAAAAACACACACACAGAGTCATTTCACCTTCAGAAAGCACACACATACAAAAAAATCATCAAAAGTTACCTTGGCCGGTAACAGCATCAATGAACACAAGGCCAGAATCCATCCTAAACAAATTATCAAGCTTTTTAACGCTCATTATTTTAGATCTAACCTCACAGATCGAAATATACTGTTTACGTCCGAAATCAAGTGTTTCGAAGTCGTTATATTTTATGTAATCATGTGTACGAAAATTAATTAGATCAATTATAGTCATATCAAAATGCGAATCGAAGCATTCAAAACATTAATGATAAAAGTAAAGTATTTAAACCAAATATAAAAATGATATGGCGCTATCTAGATATAGCGGAGGGTGCGAATCAGTTAAATTCTTTAACACTAATTTAACGTCGTTTATCCTCTATCTAGAGGTTATTAATGAGCATTCAGCTTTAACTCATTTTGATATTCAATTTTTAACCGTTCATTATTTCCCAACTGAGGTTACAAGGTATTATAAAATAGAACATAAATATATGTTTGGCATTGAAAGGTTTAATGTACCTTAGTACAACTACGGGCAGGTTTGCTTTGCACTTCCTTTTGTGACACTAACATATTACCTTGTTCTTTACAGCCCTTAAATATTAGACTTGAAGTTTGAAACTCTGGTCGAAAGGGTGTTGAGAAACTGTCCTTCAATAGACGAATTAAATAACACATCAGATGGTGTTACTGCTATGGGTAATTTTCCAGGTGTAACACATCCACTTTAAAAGGGATCGTTAGATAAAAACCAAACAGTCTGCAACTTAAAAAAGTATTTACAGATGTTGTTGTTGACTGGATTTTGAAGTGAATGATTAGTGATTTTGAGTGACGTTTCCCGAGTTGAAAAACCTTGATGAACATACCATTGTAACATACCATTTTACTACACAAGATACACATCATGTGAAGTTCATATTCATGCAAGCAAAAAGTAGAATATTTTATTAAGTAAAGTTATGAATTTTAGGCACCAATTAAGGATCTCTATTTGAGGTCTGGGCTTCTAAATGTCTAATGAAACCACTAGTGGGGCTAAGGTTGTTCAGAGAGTAGCTATAAAGGTTTCAATCTACCATGGAGAGACCCTTTCTGGTCTCACAATAAAAGCGAGATCATCCCACTGGACCTGGTGTTCTTAATTAACTAAATATCGAGTAAAGAATCAAACAGATAGTATGACATTTTGCAGCTAGTCCTTTTTAACTAACTATAGATTGAAACATGACTCATGTATATACACTAACCCTCAACGAGCACCACCCTGATTCTACCGACTAAGGAAATATAATTTCAAATCCAAAAAATAGTTCATGAAAACCTAACAAATGAAGGAATTGAAATCGATAACTAATCCACACTGATACAGTTACATTGATAAAGACTAGGCTAATAGAATATATCATTTACCTTCTTTCAGGGGTGTCCACACCCTCGAATCACATTTTAAAGTGTCTTCCAACTTCAAGGTATTGTTGCCAGGTTGGATATAATTGTTCAAGCCAATGATAAACATGCTATTTCGGAAAGCATCTGGCAATCTAAATATCTAAGATACTTTTACAGATCAAAAGTCAATAAATTTTGCTCAACCACAAATAATAATTTGGTTTCTTATACTCGACAACCGCATGTGTGTTGAAACGCATTAGAAGCATTGCAAGGACTCCCGGATGCATACTCTGACAAGAATTAACAGAGGACGTTAGAAGTCAAGCACGTCCACAAACCAAAATCCCATCATCTATTATTTATAGTCACAGTATGCATCTAGGTGTACAAGTAACACTTCTCATGCGGTTTCAACAAAAATGCAGTTTACCAAGTATTACAAACAAAGGTTTAATTATGTGGTTGATTAAAAAAAATGTTACTGTTGATCAATAAAATTCTCATACATATTTTGAATTCCAAATATTTTCAGGACCAACCAGTTTATCTTTAGCTTGAACAAGTATATCAAAGCTGTCAATAACGCCTTTTAAGTTGAAATGTACTTTAAAATGCGATTCGAGGGTGAGGACTCCCCGGAAAGAAGGTAAACGATATATTCTATTAGGCAAGTCTTTATCAAAGTAACTATACCTATATAGATTGCTTGTCGATTCAAATTCTTTCATTTGTTAGGAATTCAGAAACTACTTTTGAAGTTGAAGACATATCTTTGTGGTTAGAATAAAAGTGGCGCTCCTTGATGATTAGTATATATGCTTGATTCTTGTTTTAATCTTTAGTTAATAAGGCCAACTGCTAAAATATCAAACTATCTTATAAAAACACCGAGTGCAGTGGGATGAGCCCGCTTCTATCGTAAGACCAGAAAGGGTCTCTCCATGGGAGATTGAAAACTTTCTAGCTCCTATTTCAACACGCTTAGCCACACCAGTGGCTGCACTAAATATTAAGAGCCCAAACGTCTAATAGAGAACCCTAAACATGATACATAAAATTTATAACTTCAATAATTAAATTATGCTACTTTTTGTATGCATGCATATGAACTTCGTTTGATGTGTATCTTCTTAGAAAGGGTTATGACCATGGTATGTTCATTAGGATTTTTAACCTCTAGAATCATCACTCAAATAGCCTAATGATTCACTTCAAAGTCCAGCGAAGAAGAAGCAATCTTTAAATGCATTTTCAAGTTGAGACTATTTGGTTTTAATCTCATGTTCCCTTCTAAGGCCAATCTTATATACGTGGAAAATCACCTATAAGCAATGTTTTGATAACCGGTTCTTAAATTAACCTGGTTGAGTCACCAGGTCCAAGCAACTCGAGTCAAACCGGGTCGACCCGAGTTAACCTGTTTTTCCAAAAAAAGTTTAGTTTTATATATTCTCAATGATTAACAAAAATAATATAGAAAAATCATGAAATATTTCGTATATTGAACATATAATTATATACCAACAAATATAATATTTAAAAAGAAAATTACGTCGCAAATACTCAAAATTTCTTTGTTTTTTAACACGAAAAAATCAAAACCCAGTCGGGTCTCGAGAACCGGGTGGACCCGGGTCACACCAAACCCGGCTGGTCTAGCCGAGTTTCAAAATTGTGAAACCCGATTTAATATGATCCGTTTTTTAGACCGGAACCGGTTGACCCGACCGGGTCGAACCGGGTTTGACAACATTGCCCATAAGTGTGACACAATTTGTGTGTTATTTAATTCATTTAAAGAAGGGCGGTTTCTCGACACCTTTCCGGTCAGTTTGATACCTCAAATCAATTCCTTGAATTTCAAGGGCTGTAAAGAACAAGGGAATGTGCTAGTGTCAACAAAAATGTTCAAAGCAAATCAACTTAACCTTACTAGTGTACATTTAACCTTTCAACGCCAAATATATATACATTCTTTTTTACCAAGAGTGCTAATCCCACTTGTTTAATAATGATAGGTTCAAAACATTGAATATCAAAATGAATTAGAGGTGAATACGCGTGAACAAGCTCGAGAGCGAAGATAAAAACAAAGGATGAATTACATTAGTTTTGTGTTAAAGAATTTTACCGATTCACACTCTCCGCCTTAGTTGGACAATGTCATAATATTTGATATTTGGTTTAAATGCTTTAGTTTTAACTTTTTTTTTTTAACTTGAACATTTTATATTTTCCAATTTGAATTTTGATTTGACTATAACATGTGTGAATTAAATGTTGACCTTTTGTAATTAATCTATTTTAATTTGAATTATCTAGTTATCATTTAATTGTCTCTTTTTAGTTATTCTAATTAATATATGCAAGCCCTAAAAAGTGAAAATAATTGTATTTTTCTAACAGATTTGTGACAGTTTACCAGCAGTATTTTTCTGATGGATTCAAACCGATTTATTTCCGACAAGGACTCTGGTAACAAAAATCCGGAAAGCATGTTACCAACAAATTCCCAGCGTGTTTCCTCTGTCATTGTTTCCAAGAGAGTTCCGACGAAAATTGTCGCTGCTGATCTATTATGTGTTAGTGTACAAAATGACCCAATCGAGACTTGAACCCATTTAATAAATCGCGTTAAAAAAAGTAAAAACGATAATGAAAAATAAAAAAAAAGTGTTTTTTTGCAAAAAGAAAAACCATTAGATAACACTGAAGATGATGCTTTTTTGTAACTTCATGTATATTGGAATGCAAAGTACCTTGACGAAGCGTGGCATGGCGGTAGTTGTTACAGCAGCTATTATAGGAACTTTCCTATTTTGCAATGTGTATGCATATTCTAGCTTATCCAGATTTGATCCTTGGACCTCAGCTGATGTATAATTAAACAACCCGTTGTTCCTTTTTTGGGACAGGGACATCATAAGAAAGATCCTCCATCTGCATTAAAGTTATGTTACACATGGAAATTATTTTTGTTAGCATCTACAACAAGCTGAGATTCAATAATGTGTTTCATTAAGACTTACCATGTCCTCTGCGCCACACTCGTAGAACGACAGACAGGAGATTCTCCCTTAAATATAAGTTCAAAGTGAATGCCTGTGCATCACAATACACATTAACCAAAACCAATTTTGGCAAGTTAATAATATGAATTTGTAAGAAAAACATGACTTAGTACGGTGAATGCATTTTAACATTTTTTACTATGTTCAATTTAATTCATTTGACATCTTTTAATAATCGAGTTGGCCCCGTTTCTAGTAGACCTTTATATCTTGCACCAACCAAGCTTTCTGATTGGTCACTGATAAAAGAAATTTATTTAGATACTCGAATACCATACTGATGAAAATAATGAGCAAGGTCTGGATTTAAGATGTCGAACTTTTTTCTTTGGCTTATTCTGATCCAAACCTACACTGAAAAAAACCTGTTCCAGAAGCAGAATCAATTACAGATTATCAACCTTTTAGAATGTCTCCTCTATGGTAACTCGCTTTAAGCCTTTCACATCTTAACCTGGACAAGAAAGAGCGTTGATTAAAATTCCAAGAATGAAAAAATCAAACAGATCAGATAATGGAATTGAGAACTTTTGTAATGTGAGAAAAAAGAAAATGCAGTTATAGGTGAAATTTAAACCTAAAGAATCTAACCGTAAATTCCATATTTTAAGTAAGCGAAAAACTAGTATAGTAGTACATGACAATCGTAATTTGATCAGTAAATGAACTCCACGAGTAGCCAGCGAAAAACTAAAGTTGTTGGGAAATATGCATATTACATCTTGATCCACTACGTAGTGGATCTAGATGTAATCTGCATATTTCCATTCATAACCAGGTTAGAGCTTAATTATTTGATCATACTATAAATTCGAATAGCGGTTAGAATTCTGAAGCAAGCTTGTTAGAGAAAAAAGATGTAATAAAATAAGAAATGACTGCTAGGATATGTAGTTTATAACCTAGCACACTCACACACTTGTATAGTTTCCAAACCATGATTCGGCACTACCTAACAATTATAGTAAGAATGCTCTATATCAATTCTCTGATATCTTATATACAGTTACATATCTTGTTGTCATTGTACCAAGTACATTTCCTCTCTTTATATCTGCAATATAACCCACCAGAAGACACCATGCCTTCTATCCAAACTCACCTCCGATCCAACTTAACTTCTAAATTTAAAAGCGACTGTATTATAGAAGTCCCATCTGCGTGCTTGGTGCATGACCATAATTCCTTTCTCTACATGCAACCTAGCATCATTAGTTTACTAACTCCATGCTGCAATCAATTATAGATTTCCAATACAGTACAACCGTGCACCTCCTCTAACATTAACCTAGTTGATACACGTTCTGCAATTAGACTTGATTCCTTGTCTTCTAAAACTCCACAAATACATCAGATCATTCTGATTCCTATAAATTTGCATTGAATATCACGTTTATTAGGGTCATTCCCATCAGATCAAATCAACAAATTAAATTATCAACAAATTAAACCAAATAAACTATCGGACTCTATCATAAACCACCAAAGGATATCATGTCTTCCATCCAAAATCACCTCCCATCTGCGTGCTTGGTACATGAACACAATACCTTTTGCTACACACAACCTAGTATCATTAGTTTACTCACTCCTTATGCAATCGATTACGGAAATCCGATAACAGTACGTACAACTACTTCTAACTAACTTTAACGTAGTTTACACAGATTAAGACATCAGATCGTTGTGATTCTAATAGATTTCCATTAAATATCACATTGATCAGGGTCATTACTTTTTTGACTACTACACGTGCTCGAAACTAGAAAATTTTAATTACATAACCTAAAACAGCTTCTTCTATTTTAAATGCTTTTCGCGTTATTTTTCTCATTCAGATTTTTTAACTAGTTTATGTATTGAATCTTCCTCCAAATCTTTACATTTCATACTATGTTTCAATTCCACTCGATCTCTATGCGCCTCTTCATAATTAATCAGCTTCATTTGCAATAAATCAATCAATTAATTATAACTTCTCTGCTGTTCAAAAAAATAAAAAATATAACTTCCCGTTATTCTTTACTCAATTCTGTATATATTTAGTCAGACAGTTAGTTTATTACACCAGCGAGAGGCGGATCCAAAAATCTGTCAAAGGTTATGCACTTTGATTTAGCAGAAAAATAAATCATAACAATTATACACAATCAATCAATTTTATTTTCCCATTATTAAGGTCTGTATTTATTTAGTCTGTAATTCCACCGGCCAATGTCAGATCCAGAAATCTGCTAGCACAATTTTTAGCGCGCTTATAATCCAGGCGACCAAATTAAAATTATATAAATCAAAACAAAAATCACATAACAAAAATCAACAAAAATTACCTTCACCAGTAACAACATTATACAACACAAGGTCTGAATCCTTCCTAAACACATAATTGTAGATCTAACTTTACTTCCGAAATCAAGTGTTTCGTACTCGTTAGAGCTTTTGAATTTGAACGCAATCTACATGTTGAAGTTTTGATCGATTTTTTGTTGATATTGATTTGTTATAAATTAAAATGAAGGTTTGCGTGAAAATTTGGGGGTTTTCATGAGATTTGTACGTGAATAATGTGAGTGAGAAAGAAAGAAAAATGTGACTATAAGTTGATAAAGTGATATATTTATACGAGTTTTATTTTGCATTTTTTTTTACTTGCAAGTTGAGGAATTAATCCTATTCTTTTACTAATTAAGATTAAATCCTATGAAAAAAATATAGAGATGTCATTTTTGCCAAAATGTTAAAAAGTTACAAAAGGGCGCCTAAAGTGTAAAGTTTCTCGAACTGATTTTTATTAATAGTGATATTTTATTATTTTATTCACTAATGAAATATCATCATTAATAAAAATCAATTCGAGAAATTTACATATTTAGTCTCTTCCCCGATTTTTGAAACTTTTGGACTTTTTGGAAAAAATAGTCCCTTCGCATTTTTTAAATAATCCCCACTTTTAAATCAAACCATAATGGATGATGCAGATTTGTCCCCCTTATTGTGATAAAAAATGTTGCAATTGAACTTTTCTCATATTTATATAGTGTAATTAAAAGTTAAGAGTGTCTTCTTATCAAAGTTTTATTGCATCTTTCTATTTATTTATAAGTTAAATGATTAATCTTAGACATTTATTATCTAAGATTAAATTTCATAGAAAAATATGGATTTTTGTCAAAATGTTCAAAAGTTGTAAAAAATGATGAATGGATTAAAGTTATAAATTTATAAAAAAAATATCACTATTAATAATGAGATAAAGGTAATGAAATATCACTAGAGAGATAAAGCAATAAAGTATCACTATTAATATTTTATAAACATAATTATAGTGTAATATCACGAGTGATATTTTATTAAGTTATCACAAGTGATATATCATTGTTTTATTCCTAGTGAAATATCACTAGTGTTACACATTATTTCGTCATATTTACAACTTTAGTCCATCTGCCCGTTTTTTTTGAAACTTTTGGACATTTTGGCAAGAATGGTCCTTCCGTGTTATTTTAAATTTTAAATTAAACTCCATCATTAGTTCAAACCAAATAAATCGCGGGGATGTGTCCCTTAGCAGGTGAGCAAAAACAAGGGTGCAAATGAACTTTTCTCTTTAAATCATTTTTCCATTCTAAAATTATAAACGGTTTTAAAAAATGCATTTATTACTACTTATTATTTACTTTTTAACAAAAAGACAGTTTTACCTTTATCTAATATTTAATAAATTTATAAAGTTTGCATTTATAATATTAAAGAAAGATAATAGCTATACTTGATCAAAATTTCTTATTTATTTTCAATAAAAGAATAATCAGATTAAAATATCATAAAAAAGAAACATAAACAACTTATTGAGAGGTAACTAGTAATTTGTTTAGTTTTTTAGAGTATATCTTTTAAAATTGGTAAAAGTTAATTAGAGTCGAAACTTGAAATAAGTTGTAGCTTCAGCTTATTTTTTTAAGAAAATCCATTATAATTACTATTTAATATTTAAAGAGGATATATCTATTAAAACAAACATAAATAGTTGAGTAAAACTTTTTTGTAAAAGTAAAAAAGAATAGTAGTTTTTTACATAAAAAGTGAATTTTACAACATTTATTATTTTAATGTTTCAAAAGTTAAATAATAATATTCATATTTAATGTATTCAAAGATGAAAAAAAAATATTTTTGAATTAAATTATGCATTTATCTCGAGATATTAAAGAAACTTTTTATGACACTAAAAACAAATGAATGAAGAACTCGTAATTAGTAGTGCAATCATTAAAGGTTTTTTTATGCATTTTTTTATAACAACAACCATTTAAATATATTTGTTTAATTTTTTTCAAGAAAAGAAATGACTCTACAAAGTAATGATTTTCGAAAAAATTTAAAATTTTCCATAGAAATTGTTAGATTCTAGTGTAACGTACAATTTTATTCAGAAAGTTCGCGATTTCCACCCACTTCAACGCGTTTCTTGTAAGTCACAAAATCTCATTTTACTTTTTATTCTCTAAAAAGCTTATGAGTGTTTATAATATCCAACAATAAGAGTATTTTAATCTATTTTGATAAAAAAATATATTTAAGATAAATACTTCAATTCAGTAGAACTGTGGCAAGAGCAATCTAAGATATGGAAAATGCAATAAACTTGATAGCAAAAGTATCAATTTAACATCATATACTGATTAGAAAAATATCTAATAGATATATAATTAGTGCAATGATTAATTGAATAAGCTAACAAATGTTTCTACAAAAGTTATCGATACAACAACAAAAGCATACCAAATAATACATGTTTTGCCTACCAAACTATGCCCACAAGTGCCTTTCCAGATTTTCTTAATAACACGTTGTCAGCAATATTAAACCACGGACCCCTTTAGCTCAACCACTCACCTGCCTCAAACTCACAAGCTATTTGTTCGAACTAAAAATACATAAACAATGAAAAGCTTTATCAAATTTAGGATCAACAAAGTAAAAAAAAAAGACAAACATAAACATAACTTTGTAGAGTTGGGCACTAAAGGCCCATAAAATCACGAAATCTTTAAAATAATTTTTAGGAGATACGTTCGAAAATGAATCAACAAATAATGAAAACCGTAAATAAATTCCATCATTATTGCAAGGAATAATAAAAATATGTTAATTATACGATAACCAATTTGATTTTTAACTATTAAATAATAAAAAATATATGCCATTCTTATAGGACTACGTGGATTGTATTTAAATAATAGGCAAAAGAAAATAATAGCGTACCATTTGTTCAATCTGTTTTTATTAACACAACCTATCAAATTCATTTTATTAATCTTCTTAAAAGATATTTTGAGTTTGATATAATCAACACGCATCCTAATAAATCTTATATATTGTTTAACGACAAATTGCAATTGTTAGTCTCAAAATATTGAATCGAACAAGAATGAATCGTTCATAGAATTATTTTGAATCTGTCACAGGAATATTTGTAATTAAAAATAGGTTATTTAGGAATTATCGACTTTGACTTAAAGCTAAATTAGTCCATATTTAGGACCTTAAGCCCACTCAGCCAAGGCCGACCATTCATATAGCCCGTTATGTCTACATGTAAAAGAAATCTATAAAGACCACCCTCCTAGCATGTTAGAAGGATGTTGTTTGTGTTGTTTTACTCTCTCTAACAATCTAACCTTCCACCTTTTCTCTCCCCCTTCTCTCTACTATCTCAGTCTAACTTCTTTCTCTTTTTTATATCTTAAACCTATGGTATATCTGAAGTGAATATGATATAGATATAGGATAACATGTGGTAATTTGTGGCTTTTTTAGTATTTTCATCCGCGATTTTAAGCAAAAAGAGACCACGGATCGTCTTGATTTAAGGCTTAAATTATGAAAACACTGAACTCCTCTTAGGTTTATAGTTTGTAGATTATTGAGTTTTCGTTTCATGGCTTTGTTTTTCCTCTAAAAGGTATTTTTAGATTGCTTAATAGACTAGGTTCGAACAGCGGTTCTACACTTTTAGTACCTTCCACGGTTAAGATTTCGATCAGCGGTTGAGTTGTTGTTCAATGTGAATAGCGGTTACACCCAACCTGCGGTTTGAATAAGACCTTGGGGTATTATCTTTGATTTTAGGAAGCATTATACTGCTGATTTTACTTTGGAACCACGGTTGGTCTTTATCAGCGGTTTGGTGTTTGACTTTTTCAGCGGTTGAGACGGTTCAATGGTTGAATATTATATTATATAACCACGGTTGAGACTTAGGAACAACGGTTTTGGTATAGATCAGTGGTTTGGATTTGGACCTTGTCATCATGAGCAGTTAAATTAACTAATATAAAAAAAGAAGAAAAAATGGTTTTTTTAGCGGAAAAACACAAAGTAAAATTTAATTTTTTTCTATAGTCTTTTAAGGATTGAGAATCAAACACATATTAGGATAATTTAGCACTTGGCCATTTTAATTAACTACGGATAAACACGAATCAAGTATATATGCTAACCCTCAACGAGCACCGCTTTGATTCTATCCACTAAGGAAATATAATTTCAAATCCAACAATAGTTCTTGAAAATCCTTCAAATGAAGAAATTTTATAAAGACTTGGGTTATAGAATATATAATTTTCCTTCTTTCGGGGGAGTGCTGACCCTCAAATCGCATTTTACGGTGTCTTCCAACTTATATATATTGTTTACACCTTTCATATATTGTTCAAGCCAATGCTAAACTGGCTAGTTTGGAAAATTTATGGCATCCCATATATGTAAGTGAATTTTAATGATAAAAAAGTAATAATTTTTTAATCAACTACAAAATCTTAATTTTGTTTGTAATACTCAGCAAACCGTATGGGTGTTGCAACTGAAATATAATCGTTGCAAGGACTCCCGAATGAATATTCTTACTAGAAATAACAGATGATAGGATGTTGGTTTGTTGACGTGCTTGATATCTAACGCCAAGAAGTAGTTCCCCAAGATCTACTTGTTGGTGTTAGATGTCAAACACGTCTACAAACCAGCATCCCATCATTTGTTATTTCTTGTCATAGTATGCATCTAGGAGTACTAGTAGCGTTTGTCATGCGGTTTCTACACAAACACAGTATGACGAGTATTACAAACCAGGGTTTGAATATGTAGTGCTTAAACATTTGTGAGTTTTGATCATTAAAAGTCTCTTACATATATCGAATGCTAAATGTAATTCAAGATCAGCCACTAAATCATTAGTTTGAACAAGTATATCAAAGTTGTCAACAATGCCTTTAAGTTGGAATGCACTTTAAAATACGATTCGATGGGCTAGGACTCCCCGAAAGAAGGTAGGTATATTCGATAAGGCAAGTACTTATAAAAGATTATCAATTCATTTCCTTCATTTGTGAGGAATTCAGAAACTATTGTTGGAGTTGAAGACATATCTCCTTATTAGGTACAATCAAAGCGACGCTCACTGAGGGTTAGTATATATGCTTGATTCTTGTTTCAATCTTTAGATAATTAAAGATGACAAATAATAAAATATGATACTATTTCTTAAGAACACCGAGTATAATGGGATGAGCTCACTTCTATTGTAAGACCAAAAAGAATCTCTCCATAAGAGATTGAAACCTTTCTAGCTCACAATCTAGCAACCTTAGCCGCACCCGTGGCTACACAAAAGATAAGAGGCCAAAGCCTCCAATATAAAACCCTAATCATGATTCATCAAATTTATAACTTCACTAAATAAATTATGCTACCTTTTATTTTCATGAATATGAAGGATGTCTATCTTGTGTACTAGAAAGGTTTGTCACCATGGTTTTTTCATTCGGATTTTTCACCTAGAGAATCATAACTCAAAGAAACTAACGATTTATTAAAAAGTCTAGTGAAGAATATGCAAGCTTTAAATGCTTTTCAAATTGCACACTATTTTATTTTTATCATGGTCTCTTCTAAATTCAACGTTATACCTGGAAAAGTAACCATAAGAATAGTAGAAAATAATGTGTTATTTAATTCATCTATTAAAGGGCAGTTTCCAAACGCCTTCTAGGCCAAAGTCTCAAACCTCTAATCCAATCTTTTCAAAGGATACAAAGAAAAAAGGAATGTTCTAATTGTCACTAAAGGGATTTCAAAGCATATCTACATGTAATCGTACTAGGGTACATTTAGCCTTTCAACTCCAAATATATATTTTTAATCTTTTTTATTAAGTCTATTAATCCTAGTTAAAATTAAAATGGAGGCTAATACATGTGAACAAGCTCGAGAGAGAATAACAACAAATGACAATGACATTGACTCTATGTTAGATAAGGTAACCAATTCATACTCTTCACCTGCCATAGTTGGATAACGTCATATTATTTTGATATTTAGTTTAAATACTTTGGTTTATCTTCAATATTTTAGATTCTTCGATTTACATTTTGTTTTGACTATACACTTTTTGAATAAAATGTTGAATTATTGTAATTGGTCTATGTAAGTTTGAATTATCTATTTAATTTATTAATAATCTCTTTTTAGGTAATTTATATTCAGAAATAAGAAAATGCAAGTTGTAAAACTGAAACAATTGTATTTTCGGACAAATTTGTGGAAGTTTACGAACAACGTTTATGTGATGGAAAAACAATTTAATTTTGACCAAGGTTACAAAAATCATGAATCGCTAGTCGGCCGGTCGACCACCTTATAACTTGTAATCATTCTAGGCGAGATTAATCAGATCTGCATTTTTAGCAAATTTTAAGTATTTCCGGCAAGTTTTGGATATTTCTAATGAGTTTTAGGTATTTTTGATAATATTATTCTTAAAATCCAACTTACTATACATATAAATAGTTGCTACAAGTGATAAACACAAGTTTACAGTGAGTTTTTGGTATTTTCCACAAGATTTGCAGGTTTCTAGCAAGTTTGACCACCCTTGACCGTCGCTGGCCATATTTGACTACAGTTAATAGCTTTTACATGAATCGACAAGGTTGATGTCCTTGTAACGATTAAACGGTGATTAAACAACATCTAGACCTTGTTTTCCAACATTACTTTTGACGAATTTAGGACTAGAACTTTACTGAGAGACTAATGACGAGCAAGTTACCAACAGATTTCTAACACATTTCCTAGGTCGGGGTTCCCAGGAGATTTCTAAATAAAAAATATGTCGCCAATGACCTATTACGTGTACCAGAATGATCCAGTCGAGACGTAAAACTGTCTTCAATAAATGGGATTTAGTAAAAAGTTAAGAGGTCAAAGTGCCGCGTATCTAAAAAAGAACATAACCAATTATTAGTAAGTATATTATATTAGTAAAAGTTAATAATATAATTTCCTAAGATAAACTCGATTTAATACGTTGAAAGCATTTGAACACATTTTTAGTAAATATTTGTAAGAGTAAAATGCAAATATGGTCCCTGTGATATGTCATTTTTACATATATTATACTTGGTCTTATAAAACTGCAAGCGTTATACATGTGAGGATAGTTTGGGTCTATTTTGATATCTTGAATTAACGGAGCATATGTTTTGACCATTACCATAGCTAAACAAAAGGACATAATTGTCTTTTCTTTTTTCATTAAGATTTAGGAACATTTTTACAACCGACGAATTCATCGGGCCGATCCATAACAACACAGCTCATCGTCCTTGTTTAAATATTTTATTATAAGGCAAGTTTTTTTCCCCAAATCGACTTTACCCAGATCATCAACATAAACCCTAATCCCACTATATTTAAACCATACTTTAAATTATCATATCGATTCCTTGATCTACCCACGTACAAAAGCATAATTGTTAATCATGGCCAAAAGCAAAATTATTATTTATAAATTCTTTTTATAATACATCCATGTTTATGAATAAAACGAATCATATGTTAAATCAAAGTTTATACTACAAAACGAATGATATAGTAAATCACATCCTATTCAATATGATAAAACATTGTTCTTTTATACTCCGAATAAAACCAATACATAGCAAGGTTACATAGGAAACTGATAACTCCATCACCAATTGCTCAAATAATAAGGCATTTGTTCTTTTATACTTAGAATAATCAATACATAGCAAGGTTACACAAGGTCGGGCTGCGATTCTTAAAAAACAAAAGAAAAGACAGTTTTATCCTTTTGTTAAATCGTGGTAACGGTCAAAACATATACTTCGTTAGGTCAAGGTATCAAAATGAACTCAAACTATTATCATAGGTATGACGTATGTAGTTTCAAAACACTAGGTAGGGCATATGAAAAAATGACATAATATAGTGACCACATATACATTTTACTCTATTTGTAACTAATACATTTGGCCTCTAACTGTTTTTTTTAAACTGAGTTGAACCTTTTTCCATATATTATGAAGCATTTGATTTTTGTAATTAGATATATTTTATGTAATCATGTGTACCAAAATTAATTAGATAAATTATAGTCATATCAAAATGTGAATCAAAGCATTCAAAACATTAATGATAAAAGTAAAGTATTTAAACCAAATATAAAAATGATATGGCTCTATCTAGATAAGCGGAGGGTGAGAATCAATTAAATTCTTTAACACTAATTTAATGTCGTTTATCCTCTATCTGGAGGTTGTTCATGAGCATTCAGCTTTAACTCATTTTGATATTTAATTTTTAACCGTTCATTATTTACCAACTGAGGTTACAAGGTATTATAAAATAGAACATAAATATATGTTTGGCATTGAAAGGTTTAATGTACCTTAGTACAACTACGGGCAGGTTTGCTTTGCACTTCCTTTTGTGAGACTAACATATTACCTTGTTCTTTACAACCCTTAGATATTAGACTTGAGGTTTGAAACTCTGGTCGAAAGGGTGTTGAGAAACTGTCCTTCAATAGACGAATTAAATAACACATCAGATGGTGTTACTACAATGGGTATTTTTCGAGGTGTAACACATCCACTTTAAAAGGGATCGTTAGATAAAAACCAAACAGTCTGCAACTTAAAAAAGTATTTACAGATGTTGTTGTTGACTGGATTTTGAAATGAATGATTAGTGATTTTGAGTGACGCTTCCCGAGTTGAAAAACCTTGATGAACATACCATTGTAACAAACCATTTTACTACACAAGATACAAATCATGTGAAGTTCATATTCATGCAAGCAAAAAGTAGAATAATTTATTAAGTAAAGTTATGAATTTTAGGCACCATGATTAAGGATCTTTATTTGAGGTCTGGGCTTCTTAATGTTTAATGAAACCACTGGTGGGGCTAAGGTTATTCAGAGAGTAGCTATAAAGGTTTCAATCTACCATGGAGAGACCCTTTCTGGTCTCACAATAAAAGCGAGATCATCCCGTTGGACCTGGTGTTCTTAATTAACTAAATATCGAGTAAAGAATCAAACAGATAGTATGACATTTTGCAGCTAGTCCTTTTTAACTAACTATAGATCGAAACATGACTCATGTATATACACTAACCCTCAACGAGCACCACCCTGATTCTACCGACTAAGGAATATAATTTCAAATCCAAAAAATAGTTCATGAAAACCTAACAAATGATAGAATTGAAATCGATAACTAATCCACACTGATATAGTTACATTGATAAAGACTAGGCTATTAGATATATCATTTACCTTCTTGCAGGGGTGTCCACACCCTTGAATCAAATTTTAAAGTGTCTTCCAACTTCAAGGTATTGTTGCCAGGTTGGATATAATTGTTCAAGCCAATGATAAACATGCTATTTCGGAAAGCATCTGGCAATCTAAATATCTAAGATACCTTTAAAGATCAAAAGTCAATAAATTTTGCTCAACCACAAATAATAATTTGGTTTCTTATACTCGACAACCGCATGTATGTTGAAACACATTGGAAGCATTGCAAGGACTCCCGGATGCATACTCTGACTAGAATTAACAGAGGACGTTAGAAGTCAAGCACGTCCACAAACCAAAATCCCATCATCTATTATTTATAGTCACAATATGCATCGAGGTGTACAAGTAACACTTCTCATGCGGTTTCAACAAAAATACAGTTTACCAAGTATTACAAACAAAGGTTTAATTATGTGGTTGATTAAAATAAATGTTACTTTTGATCAATAACATTCTCATACATATTTTGAATTCCAAATATTTTTTAGGACTAACCAGTTTATCTTTAGCTTGAACAAGTATATCGAAGCTGTCAATAACGCCTTTTAAGTTGGAATGTACTTTAAAATGCGATTCAAGGGCGAGGACTCCCTGGAAAGAAGGTAAACGATATATTCTATTAGGCAAGTCTTTATCAAAGTAACTATACCTATATATATTGCTTGTCCATTCAAATTCTTTCATTTGTTAGGAATTCACAAACTACTTTTGAAGTTGAAGACATATCTTTGTGGTTAGAATAAAAGTGGCGCTCCGTGATGATTAGTATATATGCTTGATTCTTTTTTTAATCTTTAGTTAATTAAAAAGGCCAACTGCTAAAATATCAAACTATCTTATAAAAACACTGAGTGCAGTGGGATGAGCCCGCTTCTATCGTAAGACCAGAAAGGGTCTCTCCATAGGAGATTGAAAACTTTCTAGCTCCTATTTCAACACGCTTAGCCACACTAGTGGATGCACTAAATATTAAGAGCCCAAACGTCTAATAGAGAACCCTAAATGATACATAAAATTTATAACTTCAATAATTAAATTATGCTACTTTTTGTATGCATGCATATGAACTTCGTTTGATGTGTATTTTCTTAGAAAGGGTTATGACCATGGTATGTTCATTAGGATTTTTAACCTCGAGAATCATCACTCAAATAGACTAATGATTCACTTCAAAGTCCAACGAAGAAGAAGCAATCTTTAAATGCATTTTCAAGTTGAGACTATTTGGTTTTAATCTCATGTTCCCTTCTAAGGCCAATCTTATATACGTGGAAAATCACCTATAAGCAATGTTTTGATAACCGGTTCTTAAATTAACCTGGTTGAGTCACCAGGTCCGAGCAACTCGTGTCAAACCGGGTCGACCCGAGTCAACCCGGTTTTCCAAAAAAAGTTTAATTTTATATATTCTCAACGATTAACAAAGATAATATAGAAAAATCATGAAATATTTCGTATATTGAACATATAAACTATTTACTAACAAATATAATATTTAAAAAGAAAATTACTTCGCAAATACTCAAAATTTCTTTGTTTTTTAACACGAAAAAATCAAAACCCACCCGGCCGGGTCTTGAGAACCGGGTGGACCCGGGTCACACCAACCCGACGGGTCTAGCCGGGTTTCAAAATTGTGAAACCCGATTTAATATGATCCGTTTTTTAGACCGGAACCGGTTGACCCGACCGAGTCGAACCGGGTTTAAAAACATTGCCCATAAGTGTGACACAATATGTGTGTTATTTAATTCATCTAAAGAAGGGCGGTTTCTCGACACCTTTCCGGTCAGTTTGATACCTCAAATCAATTCCTTGAATTTCAAGGGCTGTAAAGAACAAGGGAATGTGATAGTGTCAACAAAAATGTTCAAAGCAAATCAACCTTAACCTTACTAGTGTACATTTAACCACAACGCCAAATATATATACATTCTTTTTTACCAAGAGTGCTAATCCCACTTGTTTAATAATGATAGGTTCAAAACATTGAATATCAAAATGAATTAGAGGTGAATACGCGTGAACAAGCTCGAGAGCAAAGATAAAAACAAAGGATGAATTACATTAGTTTTGTGTTAAAGAATTTTACCGATTCACACTCTCCGCCTTAGTTGGACAATGTCATAATATTTGATATTTGGTTTAAATACTTTAGTTTTAACTTTCTTTTTTTTTCTTTTAACTTGAACATTTTATATTTTCCGATTTGAATTTTGATTTGACTATAACATGTGTGAATTAAATGTTGAACTTTTGTAACTAATCTATTTTAAGTTGAATTATCTAATTATCATTTAATTGTCTCTTTTTTAGTTATTCTAATTAATAAATGCAAGCCGTAAAAAGTGAAAATAATTGTATTTTTCTAACAGATTTGTGACAGTTTACCAGTAGTATTTTCTGACGGATTCAAACCGATTTATTTCCGACTAGGATTGTGGTAACAAAAATCCGGAAAGCATGTTACCAACAAATTCCCAGTGTGTTTCCTCTGTCATTGTTTCCAAGAGAGTTCCGACAAAAATTGTCGCTGCTGATCTATTTTGTGTTAGTGTACAAAATGACCCAATCGAGACTTGAAACCATTTAATAAATCGCGTTAAAAAAAAGTAATAACGATAATGAAAAATAAAAAAAAAAAGTGTTTTTATGCAAAAAGAAAAACCATTAGATAACACTGAAGATGATGCTTTTTTGTAACTTCATGTATATTGGAATGCAAAGTACCTTGACGAAGCGTGGCATGGCGGTAGTTGATACAACATCTATTATAGGAACTTTCCTATTTTCCAATGTGTATGCATATTCTAGCTTATCCAGATTTGATCCTTGGACCTCTGCTGATGTATAATTAAACAACCCATTGTTCCTTTTTTGGGACAGGGACTGGGACATCATAAGAAAGATCCTCCATCTGCATTAAAGTTATGTTACACATGCAAATTATTTTTGTTAGCATCTACAACAATTAAGCTGAGATTCAATAATGTGTTTCATTAAGACTTACCGTGTCCTCTGCGCCACACTCGTAGAACGACAGACAGGAGATTCTCCCTTAAATATAAGTTCAAAGTGAATGCCTGTGCTTCACAATACACATTAACCAAAACCAATTTTGGCAAGTTAATAATATGATTTTGTAAGAAAAACATGACTTAGTACGGTGAATGCATTTTAACATTTTTTACTAATGTTCAATTTAATTCATTTGACATCTTTTAATAACCGAGTTGGCCCCGTTTCTAGTAGACCTTTATATCTTGCACCAACCAAGCTTTCTGATTGGTCACTGATAAAAGAAATTTATTTAGATACTCGAATACCATACTGATGAAAATAATGAACAAGGTCTGGATTTAAGATGTCAAACTTTTTTCTTTGGGTTATTCTGATCCAAACCTACACTGAAAAAAACCTGTTCCAGAAGCAGAATCACCAATTACATATGATCAACCTTTTAGAATGTCTTCTCTATGGTAACTCGCTTTAAGCCTTTGACATCTTAACCTGGACAAGGAAGAACATTGATTAAGCCTTTGACATCTGCTAGCACATTTTTTAGCGTGCTTATAATCCACGCGACCAAATTAAAATTATATAAATCAAAACAAAAATCACATAACAAAAATCAACAAAAGTTACCTTCACAAGTAACAACATTATACAACACAAGGTCTGAATCCTTCCTAAACACATCATCAAGCTTTTTAACGTTCATAATTCTAGATCTAACTTTACGTCCGAAATCAAGTGTTTCGTACTCGTTAGAGCTTTTGATTTTTGAACGCAATCTACATGTTGAAGTTTTGATCGATTTTTTATTGATACTGATTTGTTATAAATTAAAATGAAGGTTTGCG
The DNA here is from genome assembly GCA_025667525.1 of Glebionis coronaria. Classification (NCBI taxonomy): domain Eukaryota; kingdom Viridiplantae; phylum Streptophyta; class Magnoliopsida; order Asterales; family Asteraceae; genus Glebionis; species Glebionis coronaria. Next base: position 643,931,656 of record CM046874.1, read on the forward strand.
TGAAAATTTGGGGTTTTTCATGAGATTTGTTGACTACGTGAATAATGTGAGTGAGAAAGAAAGAAAAATGTGATAAAGTGATATATTTATACGAGTTTTATTTTGCATTTTTTTTACTTGCAAGTTGAGGAATTAATCATATTCTTTTACTACTTAATATTAAATCCTATGAAAAAAATATAGAGAAGTCATTTTTGCTAAAATGTTAAAAAGTTATGTAAAGTTTCTCGAACTGATTTTTATTAATAGTGATATTTCACTAATGAAAAAAACAACTAAATATCAATAGTGATAATATAATAAAATATCACCGGCGATATTTAATAAATATATATATAATATAATATCACCAATTATATTCATTATTTAATCATTGGCGATATTTTATTATTTTATTCACTAGTGAAATATCGTCATTAATAAAAAATCAATTCGAGAAATTTACATATTTAGTCTCTTCCCCCGATTTTTGAAACTTTTGGACTTTTTGGAAAAAATGGTCCCTCCGCATTTTTTAAATAATCCCCATATTTAAATCAAACCATATTAGATGATGCAGATTTGTCCCCCTTATTGTGATAAAAAAATGTTGCAATTGAACTTTTCTCAAATTTATATAGTGTAATAAAAAGTTAAGAGTGTCTTCTCATCAAAGGTTTATCGCATCTTTCTATTTATTTATAAGTTAAATGATTAATCTTAGACATTTATTATCTATGATTTAATTTCATAGAAAAATATGAAAAGTTTTTGTCAAAATGTTTGAAAGTTGTAAAAAATGATGAATGGATTAAAGTTATAAATTTAACAAAAAAATTATCACTATTAATAATGAGATAAAGATAATGAAATATCACTAGAGAGATAAAGCAATTAAGTATCACTATTAATATTTTATAAACATAATTATAGTGTAATATCACGAGTGATATTTTATTAAGTTATCACAAGTGATATATCATTGTTTTATTCCTAGTGAAATATAACTAGTGTTACACATTATTTCGTCATATTTACAACTTTAGTCCATCCGCCCGTTTTTTTTTGAAACTTTTGGACATTTTGGCAAGAATGATCCTTCCGTGTTATTTTAATTTTTAAATTAAACTCCATCATTAGTTCAAACCAAATAAATGGCGGGGATGTGTCCCTTAGCAGGTGAGCAAAAACAAGGGTGCAAATGAACTTTTCTCTTTATTATTTACTTTTTAACAAAAAGACAGTTTTACCTTTATCTAATATTTAATAAATTTCTAAAGTGTGCATTTATAATTTTAAAGAAAGATAATAGCTACACTTGATCGAAATTTCTTGTTTATTTTCAATAAAAGAATAATCAGATTAAAATATCATAAAAAAGAAACATAAACAACTTATTGAGAGGTAAGTAGTAATTTGTTTAGTTTTTTAGAATATATCTTTTAAAATTGGTAAAGGTTAATTAGAGTCGAAACTTAAAATAAGTTGTAGCTTTAGCTTATTTTTTTAAGAAAATCTATTATAATTACTATTTAATATTTAAAAAGGATATACCTATTAAAACAAATATAAATAGTTGAGTAAAACTTTTTTGTAAAAGCAAAAAAGAATAGTAGTTTTTTTACATAAAAAGTGATTTTTACAACATTTATTATTTTAATGTTTCAAAAGTTAAATAATAATATCCACATTTAATGTATTCAAAGATGACAAAAAAATATTGTTGAATTAAACTATGTATTTATCTCGAGATATTACAGAAACTTTTTTATGACACTAAAAACAAATGAATGAAGTACTCGTAATTAATAGTGTAATCATTAAAGGTTCTTTTTATGCATTTTTTTTATAACAACAACCATTTAAATAACTTTGTATAATTTTTTCCTAGAAAATAAATGACTCTACAAAGTAATGATTTTCGAAAAAATTTAAAAATTTCCATAGAAATTGTTAGATTCTAGTGTAACGAACAATTTTATTCAGAAAGTTCGCGATTTCCACCCGCTTCAACGTGTTTCTTGTAAGTCACAATATCTCATTTTTACTTTTTATTCTCTAAAAAGCTTATGAGTGTTTATAATATCCAACAATAAGAATATTTTAATAAAAAAATATATTTAAGATAAATACTTCAATTCAGTAGAACTGTGGCAAGAGCAATCTAATATATGGAATATGCAATAAACCTGATAGCAAAAGTATCAATTTAACATCATATCCTGATTAGAAAAATATCTAATGGATATAAAATTAGTGCAATGATGAATTGAATAAGCTAACAAATGTTTCTACAAAAGTTATCGATACAACAACAAAAGCATACCCAATAACACATGTTTTGCCTACCAAATTATGCCCACAAGTGCCTTTCCATATTTTCTTAATAACACGTTGTAAACAATATCAAACCACGGAGAACCCCTTTAGCTCAACCACTCAACTGTCTCAAACTCACAAGCTATTTGTTCGAGCTAAAAATACATAAACAATGAAAAGCTTTATCAAATTTAGGATCAACAACAAAAAAAATCAGACAAACATAAACATAACTTTGTAGAGTTGGGCACTAAAGGCCCATGAAATCACGAAATCTTTTAAATAATTTTTAGGAGATACGTTCGAAAATGAATCAACAAATAATGATAACCGCAAATAAATTCCATCATTATTGCAAGGAATAATAAAAATATGTCAATTATACGATAACCAATTTGATTTTTAACTATTAAATAATAAAAAATATGCCATTTTTATAACACAACGAGGATTGTATTTAAATAATAGGCAAAAAGAAAATAATAGCGTACCATTTGTTCAATCTGTTTTTATTAACACAACCTATCAAATTCATTTTATTAATCTTCTTAAAAGATATTTTGAGTTTGATATAATCAACACGCAACCTAATAAATCTTATATATTGTTTAACGACAAATTGCAATTGTTAGTCTCAAAATATTGAATCGAACAAGAATGAATTGTTCATAGAATTATTTTGAATCGGTCACACGAATATTTGTAAGTAAAAATAGGTTATTTGGGAATTACCGACTTTGACTTAAAGCTAAATTAGTCCACATTTAGGACCTTAAGCCCACTCAGCCAAGGCCGACCATTCATATAGCCCGTTATGTCTACATGTAAGAGAAATCTATAAAGACCATCCTCCTAGCATGTTAGGAGGATGTTGTTTGTATTGTTTTACTCTCTCTATCAATCTAACCTTCCACCTTTTCTCTCCCCGTGCTCTCTAGTATCTCACTCTAACTTCTTTCTCTTTTTTATATCTCTAACCTGTGGTATATCTGAAGTGAATATGATATAGATATAGGATAACATGTGGTAATTTGTGGCTTTTTTAGTATTTTCATCCGTGATTTTAAGCAAAAAGAGATCACGGATCATCTTGGTTTAAGGCTAAAATTATGAAAACACTGAACTCCTCTTATGTTTATAGTTTGTAGATTATTGGGTTTTCGTTTCAGGGCTTAGTTTTTCCTCTAAAAGGTATTTTTAGATTGCTTAATAGACTAGGTTCGAACAGCGGTTCTACACTTTTAGTACGGTTGAGATTTCGATCAGCGGTTGAGTTGTTGTTCAATGTGAATAGCGGTTACACCCAACCTCCGGTTTGAATAAGACCATGGGGTATTATCTTTGATTTTAGGAAACATTATACTGCTGATTTTACTTTGGAACCACGGTTTGTCTTTATTAGCGGTTTGGTGTTTGACTTTTTCAGCGGTTGAGATGGTTCAATGGTTGAATATTATATTATATAACTGCGGTTGAGACGTAGGAACAACGTTTTTGGTATAGATCAGTGGTTTGGATTCGGACCTTGTCATCATGAGCAGTTAAATTAACTAATATAAAAAAGAAGAAAAATTGATTTTATTAGCAGAAAAACACAAAGTAAAATTTAATTTTTTCTATAGTCTTTTTAAGGATTGAGAATCAAACACATATTAGGATAATTTAGCACTTGGCCATTTTAATTAACTACGGATAAACACGAATCAAGTATATGTGCTAACCCTCAACGAGCACCGCTTTAATTCTGCCCACTAAGGAAATATAATTTCAAATCCATCAATAATTCTTGAAAATCCTTCAAATGAAGAAATTTTATAAATACTTGGCGGATATAATATATCATTTTCCTTCTTTCGGGGGAGTGCTGACCCTCAAATCGCATTTTGGTGTCTTCCAACTTATATGTATTGTTTACACCTTTGATATACTGTTCAAGCCAATGCTAAACTGGCTAGTTTGGAAAATTTATGGCATCCAATATATGTAAGTGAATTTTAATGATAAAAAAGTCATAATTTTTTAATCAACTACAGAATCTTAATTTTGTTTGTAATACTCAGCAGACCGCATGGGTGTTGCAACTGAAATATAATCGTTGCAAGGACTCCCGAATGAATATTCTTACTAGAAATAACAGATGATAGGATGTTGGTTTGTTGACGTGCTTGATATCTAACGCCAAGAAGTAGTTCCCCAAGATCTACTTGTTGGTGTTGGATGTCAAGCACGTCTACAAAACAGCATCCCATCATTTGTTATTTCTTGTCATAGTATGCATCTAGGAGTACTAGTAGCGTTTGTCATGCGGTTTCTACACAAACACGATATGACGAGTATTACAAACCAGGGTTTGAATATGTAGTGCTTAAACATTTGTGAGTTTTGATCATTAAAAGTCTCTTACATATTTCGAATGCTAAATGTAATTCAAGATCAGCCACTAAATCATTAGTTTGAACAAGTATATCAAAGTTGTCAACAATGCCTTTTAGTTGGAATGCACTTTAAAATAAGATTCGATAGGCAAGGACTCCCCGAAAGAAGGTAGGTATATTCGATAAGACAAGTACTTATAAAAGATTATCATTTCATTTCCTTCATTTGTCAGGAATTCAGAAACTATTGTTGGAGTTGAAGACATATCTTCTTAGTAGGTACAATCAAAGTGACGCTCATTGAGGGTTAGTATATATGCTTGATTCTTGTTTCAATCTTTAGCTAATTAAAGAGGACAAATGATAAAATATCATACTATTTCTTAAGAACATCGGGTATAATAGGATGAGCTCACTTCTATTGTAAGAAAAAAAAGAATCTCTCCATAAGAGATTGAAACCTTTCTAGCTCACAATCTAGCAACCTTAGCCGCACCTGTGGCTCCACAAAAGATAAGAGGCCAAAGCCTCCAATATAAAATCTTAATCATGATTCATTAAATTTATAACTTCACTAAATAAATTATGCTACCTTTTATTTTCATGCATACGAACGATGTCTATCTTGTGTATTAGAAAGGTTTGTCACCATAGTTTTTCATTCGGATTTTTCACCTAGAGAATCATAACTCAAAGAAACTAATGATTCATTAAAAAGTCTAGTGAAGAAGATGCAAGCTTTAAATGCTTTTTCAAATTGCACACTATTTTATTTTTATCATGGTCCCTTCTAAAGTCAACGTTATACCTGTAAAAGTAACAATAAGAATAGTAGAAAATGATGTGTTATTTAATTCATCTATTAAAGGGAAGTTTCCAAACGCCTTCTAGGCCAAAGTTTCAAACCTCTAATCCAATCTTTTCAAACGATACAAAGAACAAAGGAATGTTCTAATTGTCACTAAAGGGAGTTCAAAGCATATCTACCTGTAATCGTACTAGGGTACATTTAGCCTTTCCACTCCAAATATATATTTTTAATCTTTTTTATTAAGTCTGTTAATCCTAGTTCAAATTAAAATGGAGGCTAATACATGTGAATAAGCTCGAGAGAGAATAACAACAAAGGACAATGACATTGACTCTTTGTTAGATAAAATAACCAATTCATACTCTTCACCTACCATAGTTGGATAACGTCATATTATTTTGATATTTAGTATAAATACCTTTGTTTATCTTCAATATTTTAGATTCTTCGATTTACATTTTGATTTGACTATACATTTTTTGAATAAAATGTTGAATTATTGTAGTTGGTCTATCTAAGTTTGAATTATCTATTTAATTTATTAATTATATCTTTTTAGTTATTTTATATTCAGAAATAAAAAATGCAAGTTGTAAAACTGAAATAATTGTATTTTCGGACAAATTTGTGGAAGTTTACGAACAACATTTATGTGAGGGCAAAACAATTTACTTTTGACCAAGGTTACAAAAATCATGAATCGCTAGTCGGCTGGTCGACCACCTTATAACTTGTAATCGTTCTAGGCGAGATTAATCAGATCCGCATTTTTGGCAAATTTTGAGTATTTCCGGCATGTTTTGGATATTTTTAATGAGTTTTAGGTATTTTCGATAATATTATTCTCAAAATCCAACTTACTATACATATAAATAGTTGCTACAAGTGATAAACACAAGTTTACAATGAGTCTTTGGTATTTTCCACAAGATTTGCAGGTTTCTAGCAAGTTTGACCTTGTTTGATATGTAAATCTTGCTTTTGTTTTAGAGAGAGAAAGAGATAAAGAAATGGTGAGAACACACACACACTTAGAGAGAGAAAGTATGAAAAACACACTTTACTATGTGAAATTATGAAGTGAACCACACCCTCTCCAACTAAGGAGATTGGTTATATACCAAGCCCATAAGATGGGCTTGGGCTTACATATTGGGCCATCCATACATAACATGGACTAGGCCTTTCTATGTTTACATATTATAAAATAACTAAACTACGAGCTACTACTAAATATATTGTTGGAGTGACCGAATCTTCCTAAATATGTAAAACGTATTTCCAACAATCTCCCTCTAAGGGAGGTCACTCAAAACAAGGGCGTTGCCCAAGTTACAAATAATAAAATAAGCCTAGCATACTATGCTTGTCTTGAGCTCGTAGTCTTCGTCTTTCTTTTCTTTTTCTTTTTAGGTGAACATGTTGATGTGATCTTTGATATCAATCTTTAGCATTAATCTCTTGCCTCGATCTTGTGCATCCTTCACTAGTGATCTTCGCCTCTTCGTGACTTCACGTCCCACATACTTATACCTTTGTAATTCTTGAAAGCTTCAGAGTTTGATACAGCGGAAGACTTAACTTTTAGGCTTTCTTGAATTTTGATGAAGTATTAAGTGTATAAAGTATAAGCATGCGGGGACGACTTCTTCTCGGATTCCGCAACGCCACCATCTTCAAATGTCGCAACATAAGTAGACACGTGATCGACGTCGAAGTGCCGGTCAAAAATAACCTAATTACCTTATACTAGATAGGGTAAGCGAGTATCGATCCACGAGGACTATGTGGTTTTAGTTTAAGTTTTGGGGTGATCACTGATCAATAAAGGTTTTGGTTTTGAAATCTGACAACTAAAATACATTTGATAATAAAAATGCGGATTAAGAATTAAAATAATTATTAAGCTAATAATAAAGCTAGAAAAATAAAATAAAGATGTAAACAATTAAAAGAAAAATGCAATCCCTTCCAGCTCCTAATATTTATGGTTGATCACACTTATGGATTATTGAAACTTTTTAGAACCGATTACAAAGATTATTTTGACTTAATATGAATGAATTAATGTCGGCATTTATTATGTTTATCAATGACTCGCTATAATAAATCTTATATTAATCCAACCAATAATTATGTTTTAATAATTTATTTAGGTACAACTTATGTTTATTATACGACCATCTTTTTTTTAACTAAATAAAATAAGTATGAATCGTTAACTAACAATAAATTGTCTCACACAAATAATTAAACATAATATTAAATCGATAAAAATAATTTATAAATAAATCATAAATCAATGTAATAAAAATATGATAATCCAAAAGTAATGATCAAACCATAAATAAAATAACCGGAAGGAATTACAACAAAATTAGCCGGACATCGCGATGCACTCGAGCCACTTCTTATCAACTATCATCTTCATCTTTTTTATATATATCTATTGTGACACTATGATCATAAATATACGACCCTACCAATACCACCCTTTTTTTCTTCTTTGAGAATTATGTGGCTGTTTGATCCCAAGCTAACTTGTCTTGCCCCCACTTGCAAACAAAAACCTTTTTTCTTCCTTTGTCAGTCGACCTTTCTTGTTTTTTTTTTCTTTGTGACGTGTTGACTACAATCAATGTCCCCACTTTTTCTGTATTCTTCTTTTTGATAATCGCCCCCCCCCCCCCTAAAAGAATATGGTCCTCTCAATATATATATTCTCCCAAATCTTTCTTAATTCTTCTTTTTTTTTCTTTGCCGACCAAAATAGCCCACACTAGCCCCAATTTCTTTTATTTTTTATTTTTTTCTTTTGAATGATATACTAGCTTTGGCCCAATTAAAAATAACCCAACGCCAATAATTGCTCAAACGAAGCCTGGAAAAATAAAAGATGACTGAAAATTTTGCGACGCGCTCAAATCTTCTTCAATATTTTTTCTTCATTCATCGGCGCTCAGAGTGTCTTTTCTCTAAAAAATTAATAAAATGTCCACTTTTATTCCACTTCGCTCGTAACCTAAATGATCACAAAACACTTTAAAAGTACCTATATAACGACAAATAAATATACAATTATGCTAAATTAACATGCTATTAGGTGTATGCAAAATACACCAATCAGATCCCCTCACACTTAACCTTTTACGTGTCCCAAGTAAAAATAAAATAAAAATATACAAGCATGTTAATTTCATAATTTTTAATCATACTATTGAAATTTTATCAAAAAGATCACATTCAACCTAATACACTAATAACCATCCTACATGACAAATAATCCAAAATGATTACCAATATTTTTGTCCTTCTTAAACACTTAGCATAACCATTCCCATTGATTCCATTTATTTTATATTTCTTATAACTAACCATGTGTCCAACGTACCTAATGAACACCTATAATCAATATAAACATTAATCTAAAACAAGAGGTGAGAATATCGTACACCTTTTATGACATTCGAGTTTTTATACCATAAGAGCACATCATAAGCCATCATACTTTAGCTTACATACTTCCACTTTTTTTCTCATCATTTTTTTTCATTTTTTTCACTTTTTTTTTCTTTTTTTTTTTTTTTTTTTTTCGATCGTCTTTTTTTTCTTTTGTTGAAGGATGTGTCGACTGAATGTTCTCCTTTTTAGCCATTCGAGACCGTTTCTTATACAAGTCATCCCGAACACTTTATACACTCCTTTCAAGGTTGATATAAAGACCAATTATTCAGAATAATGAATATCTATCCTATAGGTGCATACTACGACACATTGGCACATGAGAACCAGTTAATTATGTATGTTTAATTAAATGAGAACAGTTATACTTCGTGCCTACTGGTACATCACATGATGGAGTAATCTACCACATACTATAATTATACAATGCACTAACTTAAACTAATCTTCCTAATTCCATTACAACAATATAGGGATTGGGTTATTTCACATAAAATTGTCTCAGCTAAGTGCAACGCTATCCATCATAAAAATTGGCGTCTGACCCATGCTAACAACTAAAGTATCACCTTGCGCGGGTGACGAATCAGATAGGCTAGCCCAGCATATGACTACCACCAATAATTATGACAGTTCTCCAACTCTTTTCTAAGGCCACCGTGCGCGGGTGGCGAGCCGAATAAGATCAATTCTAAATGTCCTAACCCAACTATTACATTATTATATTTCATATTATTTATTCAAACTTTATACTCGATCCAAGCAAAGGTAAGTAGAGGGAATTCAACCGGCGTGGTTTGATCATCTAAATTATACATATGCCTATCTACATGCAAACAATCAAATCAATTTAATAACCAAATTATACAATGGAATCGGATGCACCTGATAACTATGGCCAAATCCTTTAGCTTGCTCCAATAAATCATCCACAAGCTAATCTTTAGAATCTGCAAACACTCAACAAACATATATGTAGAAAAAACTTCCACATCTAATTAGCACAAGACTCTTATAATGTGATTTAAAATTTTAAAAATTTTCAATGTTTCCCAAAAATCACATTTTAACCCATTTTGACCAAAACTTCACACAAAAGCATGTAACACATGTGCCACCCCCTCAACTTAAAGCATTGCATTGTCCCTAATGCAAAAACTTTAAATTGAAATTTTGGTTAAAAATCAATTTGACAAACTCACACAAAAAACAAAAACCTAACTCACTTTCGTAGGAATCACGGTTGCATTTAGCGTATGCAACAAGCCTTTAAACCACTTGGTAGCCCGACTGGATGAGTTTTGTCTCGTGAGGGTTTGTAGTGAACACACCCACAAAGTTCCACAAACCACGGGTTGCCTCTCGCGAAGCGCTAAGTTTACCGTCTTCAGCCAGACATAACTCAAAAGAGCTATTGAGACGGTTGGATTGGTTCCAAGTAAACCACATCCACCGTTTCCATCTGATCACTTTCTAACTCAACATACGGCTTCAAACGGTGTCCATTAACTTTAATCGGCTCTCCACCCACCATATTTTTTATTTCAATGGCTCCGTATGGAGAGACTTGAGTCACAACGTATGGACCCGTCCATTTACTTCTCAACTTTCCAAGAAAAAACTTAAGTCTAGCATTGAATAACCAAACTTTTTGACCAACCAAGAACGACTTCTTAGTGATGTGTCGATCATGAAAAGCTTTGGTTTTCTCCTTATAAACCCTATAACTTTCATAAGCATCACGTCTAATCTCATCCAGTTCAGATAATTGAAGTTTCCCAAAACTACCCGCTTTCTCTAAATCCAGATTAACAATCTTAATTGCCCATTCAGCCCGATGCCCTATCCCAACCGGTAAATGACACGCCTTGCCATATACCAACTTGTACGGTGACATACCAATATGAGTCTTAAAAGCCGTCCTATATGCCCACAAAGCATCATCTAACCTCAAGAACCAATCTTTCCTATCACTACGAACGGTATTTTCTAAGATTCGCTTAATCTCCTTATTAGATACTTCCACCTATCCACTAGTCTGTGGGTGATAAGGGGTAGCTATCCTATGATTAACTCCATAGTGTTTCAATAATTTTCCAAATCTAAAGTTCTTAAAGTGGGAACCCCCATCACTAATGATAGCCTTAGGAATTCCATGCCTAGCAAAGATATTCTTCTTAACAAACTTAAGAACTATACTATGGTAATTGGTTCTAGTATCCTCAGCCTCTACCCACTTAGACACATAATCAACTACCACTAAAATGTACATATTGCCATGGGAAGTGGGGAATGGTCCCATAAAATCAATACCCCACACATCAAAGATCTCAACAACAAGTATGGGATTCATAGGCATTTGATCACGCCTTGAAATCCCTCCAACTTGTTGGCAACGAATACACTCTTTCACAAAAGACTGGGCATCCTTGAATATAGTCGGCCAAAAGAAACTGCTTTGTAGGATTTTATGCCCAGTTTTCGTAGCACAAAAGTGACCACCACATGAATAAGAATGGCAATGAGCCAATATGTCCATATGCTCATGATCAGGAACACATCTCCTAACAACTTGGTCAGCACACACCTTATAGAGCTCCGGATCCTCCCAAAAATAATGCTTCAACTGGGAGAAGAAGTATTTTCTTTGTTGCTTGGACCAAAACTCCGGAAGTTTTTTAACTACAAGATAATTAACTATGTTTGCGTACCAAGGAACCTTAGAAACCTCAAATAAACTTTCATCCGGAAAGCTTTCCTTAATCACATCAGAAGGATTGAACGGTGGAGGGATAATTCTAGACAAATGGTCAGCAACTACATTTTCTGACCCCTTTTTATCCCGGATTTCTAGATTAAATTCTTGTAAAAGCAAAATCCACCTAAGCAACCTCGATTTTGTCTCTTTCTTAGTCAACAAATGTCTTAAGGCACTATGATCTGAAAATACTATCACCTTAGAATGCCCCCAAATATATGACCTAAACTTATCAAGAGCAAAAACCACGGCTAACAACTCTTTTTCAGTAGTGGTGTAGTTCATTTGAGCTTCTGAAAAAGTCTTACTAGCATAAAATATCACAACGGGTTTCTTATCGACCCGCTGTCCTAGAACCGCCCCAACGGCATAATCACTTGCATCACACATGATCTCGAAAGGCTTCGACCAATCAGGTGATTGCAGAATTGGGGCTTCTACAAGCTTTTGCTTAAGCATGTTGAATGCTTTAAGACATGATTCATTAAAGTCAAAGCGTGCATCTTTTAAGAGTAGATTACAAAGAGGCTTTGATATTGCACTAAAATCTTTAATAAATCGCCTATAGAACCCGGCATGACCAAGAAAAGAACGCACACCTTTGACGGTAGTGGGAGGAGGAAGGGTTGAAATTACCTGAACTTTGGCACGATCAACCTCAAATCCTTTTTCAGACACAACATGCCCTAGTACAATTCCCTCTCGAACCATGAAATGGCTCTTCTCCCAACTAAGCACCAAATTAGTTTCGGTGCATCTTTTTAACACGCTTTCAAGCTGATCAAGGCAGCTTTCAAAGGATTGACCAAAGATGGAAAAATCATCCATAAATATCTCTACAGACTCTCCAACCATGTCAGAAAAGATACTCATCATACACCGCTGAAAGGTAGCCGGTGCATTACACAAGCCAAAAGGCATTCTTCGAAATGCAAATGTCCCATATGGACACGTAAACGTAGTTTTGGCCTGGTCATCAGGATGGATGGGTATTTGATTATAACCAGAGTACCCATCCAAGAAGCAATAGAACTTCTTACCAGAAAGCTTTTCAACTATTTGATCAATGAAGGGTAGTGGGAAGTGATCTTTAGATGTGGCATTATTCAGTTTACGGTAATCTATACAAACTCTCCACCCAGTAATTGGTCGGGTTGTGAGTTTTTCCCCATTCTCGGTTTCAACAACGGTGATTCCGGCCTTTTTAGGCACCGTTTGAGTAGGACTTACCCATTTACTATCCGAGATGGGATAGATGATACCAGCATCTAACCATTTAATAACTTCCGTCTTCACTACCTCTTTCGTATTAGGATTCAGACGCCTTGCGCATCTCTTGCTGGCTTAATATCTAGGTCCGTAACAATTCGATGCATACATAATGAAAGGATGATCCCTTTTAAATCTGCAATTGTCCATCCCACTGCTACGTTGTACTTGGAAAGCACTTTTAAAAGTGCTTCCTCTTGTGATTCAGAAAGATCAGAAGCAACAATAACAGGTAATGTATTGTTAGGACCTAGAAAATCATATTTGAGATTGGATGGCAAAGGTTTTATCTCAAAAGTTGGAGGCACCTCTAAAGACGGCTTAGTGGTCGTGTCAAAAGTAGAAGGCAAGGGCTCCACTTTATAAGACCAAGGTGGTTTCTGATGGTCCAAAGAACTGACCAAACACTCTTGAATCTCTACAACTTTAGCAACATCAAGAATCTCCTCATTATCACCAGTTAGATATAAATACAAAGGTTCATCCTTAATCATACGGGATGCATGCTTTTGAACTTCCTCATCGATCAAATTAACTTGGTAGCATTCATTCATCGTAGGAGAATTCATAGAATTAAACACATTCAATCTTATCTTCTTATTACCGAATGCAATATCCATGGCGCCAGTCCGACAATTAATCCTAGCATCTATCGTGGCTAAGAATGGGCGCCCAAGGATAATAGTTGGTTGAACATCTTTGTATTGTGACTCGGTGTCCATAACAAAGAAGTCAACCGGGTAATAGAAATCATCAACTTTCACAATAACATCCTCTAAGATACCTCTAGGAATTTTGGTAGATCGATCGGCTAAGGAAATAATGGTGTCTGTCTTACGAAGAGTTCCTAAGTCATACTTATCAACCAAACTAGCAGGAAGGATGTTGATACTGGCACTAAGATCAAGGAGCGCCTTCTTAATGGCAATATTTCCGACCACAACTGAAATCAACGGTGCTCCAGGATCTTTGAATTTAGGAGGAATAGAGCTGGATAAGACTACACTAACATGCTCAGTTAGGTCAATCTTTTTAGGCAAAGACGCCTTCAGCTTCCTCTTCTGGGTACACAAGTCCTTTAAAAACTTGGCATATGCAGGAATTTGCTTGATAGCATCAATAAGGGGGAGATTGATCTTAACTTGATTGAAAGTCTCCCACATATCCTCGACATGAGGACCCTTTTTAGCTAACCTTGGTGATGTCTATTTCTCCAAAGCCGTAGGGTAAGGTGTGCTGGGCCTACCACCCTCCTTAACTTCGGGAGTTTTCGTAGCTTTAAGATTCGGTGTTGTTGGTTTAGGAAAATCATTTAACAAATCATTCATCAACTCAGAACCAGACTTAGCATTATCAGAATTTTTATCTTCAAAAATAATTTCGTCATCAGTAACGAAATCCTCGACATCATGAGAATTTGGAATTCCCTTGTCATTGTTGTAGATTTTACCGTTTCGAAGAGACGTCACCATATTCACATGCTCATTTCCATTTTTCTTGTGTGCGGGATTCATGGTGGGGTAGCTCGGTAGCCTTCCCTCATCTCTTTTGCTTAATTGATCCGCTAATTGACCAACTTGTCTCTCAAGAGCTGCAATAGATTTAGTAGTGGTCTCGTGTCTTTGATTAGTGACCTCAAATTTTCTATTGATCTCTTGATTGTTGGTAGACAATAAATCCATAAGCCTATCAAACTTCCGGTCGAGGTTCAAGAGACGGTTGTCATCTTGGCCTTGGCCCTGATTTGGATATTGTTGTTGTGGCCTATGATTGTAAGAATTTTGTTGGAAATTAGATGAATCGCCACCCTCGTACCTTAGTTTGTAACCATAGTGTTGTTGTTGGGCATTATTAGGGCGATTGTCTTCATCTTTCCAACGGAGGTTGGGGTAATTGCGCCATCCAGGATTGTAACTTTCAGAGAATGGGTCATTTCGTGGACGACCACCATAGACTCCAGTTACCTCCTCATTTGGTGGTGCCCCCCAACTTTGACAATTATCGACAGAGTGACTTGGATCACCACACATTGAACACCCACTATGCGACACATTAGACACATTCAGAACACCTTTTCCTATATTTTTCAACAAAAGATCAACTTTCTTACTTAACTCGCTAATATCAGAATTTGTGCCACGTTGGTTAGACACATAATTGGCGGAAGATGGGTGGTTGTTTCAATCCACTGAAGCTTGGGTCTTAGAACCTTTGCTTAGTTTTTCAAAAAACTCCCATTCTTCCTCCATAGGTCGCGAGAAAAACATACCCCCACTAGTGGCCATCACAAATTGTTGGTTGTTATAATCCAACCCATCATAGAAGACTTTGACAAGCTCCCATTTTGGAACATCCTGATGAGGGCATGTTCTTAATAACTCCTTAAGTTTATTAAATGCTTCATGAAACTGCTCGCCTGGGATTTGACGAAAGGATTTAATCTTATTCCTAATGGCAACAATTTTACTTATAGAATAAAATTCCTCAAGAAAAGCAGATTGCATTTCAGACCATGAGTTAATACCACCTGGCTCAAGAGATGAGAACCAGTCCTTAGCTTGATCTTTAAGAGAAAAAGGAAAAAGGCGAAGTCTTACCTCATCCTTGGTAATATTATTAACCTGATGTGTGTCAGCAATTGAGAAGAATTCTCGCAGATGTGCGTATGGCTCCTCACAACCTCTAAACACTGGCAAGATTGCTATGAGGTTCGGCTGGATCTTGAAGTTACTTGCAACCCCTTTAACCGGATCCAGATAAACGATAGGCGAGGGATCCTCGAAGATCCCCGGACTGTAATAAGAATCAACACCCCGTGGTGGGGATTCTTCTCCGCTGCTACTTCCGCTAGCACCTCCACCAACATCTTCGTCACCTGGCATTTCAGCGAAAAGCTCTGCTAAACCTGAAAAATCAAGATTAGTAGAAAACTGTCGAAACGTCTTCCTTCTTAACCTTGCACTTTTCTCAACCTCAGGATCGTAAGCTAACGGTGATGTACGTCCCGATCTTCGTATGTGCATACACTAACCTGAACACTCACAATAAACAAAACAAACAAACAAACAAACAAACGAAAAAGAAAAATAAAATCCTTTTGTATTTTTGTATTTTATTTAAGAAAAATATTACAAAAACTTAAACGAAAAGCTCACTGAATCCCCGGCAGCGGCGCCAAATTTTTGATCGACGTCGAAGTGCCGATCAAAAATAACCTAATTACCTTATACTAGATAGGGTAAGCGGGTATCGATCCACGAGGACTATGTGGTTTTAGTTTAAGTTTTGGGGTGATCACTGATCAATAAAGGTTTTGGTTTTGAAATCTGACAACTAAAATACTTTCTATAATAAAAATGCGGATTAAGAATTAAAATAATTATTAAGCTAATAATAAAGTGAGAAAAATAAAATAAAGATGTAAACAATTAAAAGAAAAATGCAATCCCTTCCAGCTCCTAATATTTATGGTTGATCACACTTATGGATTATTGAAACTTTTTAGAACCGATTACAAAGATTATTTTGACTAAATATGAATGAATTAATGTCGGCATTTATTATGTTTATCAATGACTCGCGATAATAAATCTTATATTAATCCAACCAATAATTATGTTTTAATAATTTATTTAGGTACAACTTATGTTTATTATACGACCATCTTTTTTTAACTAAGTAAAATAAGTATGAATCGTTAACTAACAATAAATTGTCTCACACAAATAATTAAACATAATATTAAATCGATAAAAATAATTTATAAATAAATCATAAATCAATGTAATAAAAATATGATAATCCAAAAGTAATGATCAAACCATAAATAAAATAACCGGAAGGAATTACAACAAAATTAGCCGGACATCGCGATGCACTCGAGCCACTTCTTATCAACTATCATCTTCATCTTTTTTATATATATCTATTGTGACACTATGATCATAAATATACGACCCTACCAATACCACCCTTTTTTTTCTTCTTTGAGAATTATGTGGCTGTTTGATCCCAAGCTAACTTGTCTTGTCCCCACTTGCAAACAAAAAACCTTTTTTCTTCCTTTGTCAGTCGACCTTTCTTGTTTTTTTTTTCTTCTTTGTGACGTGTTTACTACAATCAATGTCCCCACTTTTTCTGTATTCTTCTTTTTGATAATCGACCCCCAAAAGAATATGGTCCTCTCAATATATATATTCTCCCAAATCTTTCTTAATTCTTCTTTTTTTTCTTTGCCGACCAAAACAGCCTACACTAGGCCCAATTTCTTTTATTTTTTATTTTTTTCTTTTGAATGATATACTAGCTTTGGCCCAATTAAAAATAACCCAACGCCAATAATTGCTCAAACGAAGCCTGGACAAATAAAAGATGACCGAAAATTTTGCGACGCGCTCAAATCTTCTTCTTCAATATTTTTTCTTTATTCATCGGCGCTCACAGTGTCTTTTCTCTAAAAAATTAATAAAACGTCCACTTTTATTCCACTTCGCTCGTAACCTAAATGATCACAAAACACATTAAAAGTACCTATATAACGACAAATAAATATACAATTATGCTAAATTAACATGCTATTAGGTGTATGCAAAATACACCAATCAACACGAACAAAATGGATTTGAATTCGGTAGCATTTTACCTCCGGTCGGTGAAGACCGTTGGACGATATAAAATATCGTACTTGTGGCAGGTAGATTTAATTAAAAATCTCCTTGACAAGATTTCGCGGGTAAACCCGTTCTCTTTACTCGACCGTCTAAACCTGACTACGAACGTAAAGAGTGAATCATTTGGATAAAGTTATCCGCATGATTGAAGCCGTCAATTCTGATTCCTGGAACAAGTTTGATTCATTAAAGAATCGCACCATCGTTGCTTTCCAGTTGTCACGATTTTGATTTGTATAGAATATTGCAAGTTACCTACCAAGTGCTGTTTGATGTTAACACTAGAAGGATTTCCACTCATCACTATGAACACTATAGAGTGTCACTCTGAGTGTTCTGGCAAGATCATTTAGACATTGCGTAGAGGCCTGGAACGTATTTAAGTTCAGTTAAGAATTAAACAACTTTTGCTTTCCAGTTATCACAAGCTTGATTCATAAAGAATCGCACAAGTCACCTACCATGAGCTTTTTGATCTTCGCTCAAGAAGGATTTCCATCTTCATTATAAATACTATCGTATTACTCGGATGTTCAGGCAAGATCATGAAGATATTGCATAGGACTCTTAAAATGTTTCTTACTTTTCACAATGTGTGAAGAAGCAAGGAAATATGGAAGTGTGTCATAATGAGATATTTGATGATCTCAAATGTCTCTAGACTCGATCGTGCACTTTGGATTTTAGTGATCGGAGGCTGGAGAGGAGTGCCACCATTTCAATACCAATTTACCCGGAGTGAATAAATCGATAGATAATGCGTTGTCTTCGTGTGAATAAAACAAATACCTTTTAAGAGATATCTGAGTTAGCTGGGATGGGTTGTGCATTGCATCATTGGGTCCATGATGTCTATCTTCAATATCGAGCATCATAAAAATGATCTCAATAGCATATGTGTTGACCTGGTTTCTGCCTAAGGTTGTAAGGAGGTCTTCTTTCTTTACACCCTTTATCTTTACAATTATTTTTCATTCTTCAACCCCTTCAATGCTTACCAATACGTCATAACTAGCACCTTGTTGTGATTGTTCCAGTGCTAACTTAAGTACTTGGTCGGCATTCAGCTACGTTCACAATCTTCCCCATCTTTCCTAAGGAATACTATTTCTAGCTATGGAATGTCCTTGAGAAGATTCCTCCGGTTTAGGAAGAGTCATTGGACTTAACCTATCCTACCATCCTTATGTCACCACAATCTTCATCGTCGTGAAATAAATGGGTTGAGGGTAAGTATATGTCACCATGAAAATCCATTTTGCTCCCCTTAACATATGCCACGATATTCGAAAACATTTCACACATGTTGGGATGAGCCATCACATTAAGTCAAACCATTTGTGATAATTTCCCATATTAAATCACATTTTCTCCCCCATATTAAAAAAATTAACCCAATCGATGTTTTTAATATCAATTGATTTAATGTAGTTTTAACAAAGCTTTTGGGAAGAGAAATGCAACTCCATTTTATCTTCAAGATACCAAATGTATGAGATATGATACCGATTTGTAAAAGCAATCACATATTCACCATATTAAAAAGAATTGACAAGGTTGGACCTGATTGATGAGAACATCATATGATAGGATCAAATGGTTCTGTTTGCAAATGTTGGTCGCCTCGTCACGTCTGAAGTCATCTCTTGACACCACATGTACGATTAGTATTGTTGTCTTGACACCAACTTCTGAGCTTGGCTCTTTCGGCATCGAAGATTCTGAATGCTTGACAATTTCTCCCCCTCAATTATTGACCCGTGTTCTATTGAAAGAGCTGTATTCGTTGTTTGAGTAGTCTCATTGTCGAGTATGCAGATACCAATAGTAGATTGCTATGGTTGAAGGGATGATAGCTTCATTAAAACAAGATTTCTCTTATTGTAACAAATAAATGCTCTGATGCGTACATAGATTTGTGTTAGACCAAGTTATAAAGTAAACTTGATCCCTTACAAGATTTTAAAGTAAACCTTGCCCGAGAAAATTAATTCCCGTTGAGAGCCAAAGCTTTCATAAGAAATACTTGACTTTAATGTGAAAAACGGGTTGCAGTCTGAAATAACTACAAGCCATATGGGCAAGTTTTATGAAATATTTATAACTTTTGTATGAACTCTATTTATGGCGTCGTTTCAATATTAATCAACATTTCTAAGGCCGTAAATATTATCGTACAAAAAGACATGCCTTTGAAATATAAGGTAAAAATATTTTTGGATTTTTCTAAAATTTTCAATTTTTATGGTTTTTATATGGTTTTATATTTTTATATTTTGCTTTTGTGGATAAAAATGTAAACAATGTATACAGATGATCACTGAGGATACAAAGAATAGTTTACCATCGCTATTCTTTCGCTTCATCTGCCAGTTCCTTAAGAGTCTCAGGCGAGAAGGTTATCATTCCTAGCTTGTCGGCCAAAAATTCAATTCGAGCGCGATCTAAATCTTTCGTGAAAATATCCGCCAATTGATACTTAGATCGGACAAAGTAAAGCTCTATCACTCCATTTTCCACTTGCTCCTTGATGAAGTGGTAGCGAATGTCAATGTGCTTCGACCGGGAGAATTGAACGTGGTTCCAGCATAAGGCAATTGCACTCTTGTTGTCACAGTACATCAGAATTTTGTTGTAACCTAGACCATAGTCGGTTAATTATGATCTCATCCAAAGAATTTGAGCACAGCAACCGGACATAGCTATGTATTCTGCTTCCGTACTTGAAATTGCAGCGCTTTTCTGCCGTTTTGATGCCCAACTGATTAGTCGATCTCCTAGTAGTTGCAAAGTTCCACTCGTGCTACGCCTAGTATCTTGACAACCCGCGTGATCCGCATCTGCATATGCCATAAGTGCAATCGAAGAGTCCTTCGAATACCAAAGTCCCCGATTTATGGTTCCTTTAAGATATCGAAAGATCCGTTTTACAGTAGCCAAGTGTAACTCAGTAGGTCGAGTTTGATACCGAGCACACATACATATAGCAAACTGAAGATCAGGTCGACTAGCTGTGATATACAGAAGAGTACCGATCATTCCACGATAAAGTGTCGGATCAATGGCAACTCCATGTGGATCTGCATCAAGCTTAGTTCGTTCCACCATTGGAGTATCCATGGGGTCGCAAGATTCCATCTTATATTTCTTAAGAGATTCAAGGGCATACTTGGATTGATTGATAAAGATGCCTCTAGGACTCTTAGATATCTGAAGTCCTAAGAAGAATGATACCTTGCCCATCATTGACATCTTAAACTTGGAAGACATGAGTGTCCCAAACTCATCCGATAAGGTTTGGGTCGAGGCTGCAAATATAATATCATCAACATATATTTGTACCATAATCATATCTTTACCTCGTTTCTTAATGAACAGCGTGGGATCTACCTTGCCTTTAGCCAAGTCTTGTGTGATGAGGAATTGTGACAATAGATCATACCATGCGCGTGGAGCTTGCTTCAATCCATAGAGAGCCTTTTTAAGCTTGTACACATGATTAGGATATTTAGAATTCACAAAACCATCCGGCTGTTGAACATAGACCTATTCCTTGATTTCACCATTAATAAATGCCGTCTTCACATCCATCTGATAGACAATCATATTCATGTGGGCTGCATAAGCAAGGTATAGTCTAAAATCTTCCAAACGGGCAACAGGTGTAAAGGATTCCATAAAGTCGACACCCAATAATTGCTTATATCCACGAGCTACTAGTCGAGCTTTGTTCTTCAATATGCCGCCTAACTCGTCGAGTTTCACCTTGTAAACCCATTTCAAAGTGAGTAATTGTACTTTATCTGGGCATGGGACAAGTTCCCATACATCAAGACGTATAAATTCATTAATTTCTTCTTGCATAGCTTCTATCCAACAGGATTGGGTAAAAGCTTCTTGCCATGTCTTAGGTTCAACTTCAGTGAGAAAAGCATCAAAATGAAAGAACATTGCATTTTCTTGTAACTGACTTCGTGTAGATACCGGACGATTAGGGTCACCAATAATAGAATCTATAGGATGATCCTTTGTCCATTTGCTGTCATGTACACGAATCCGTGGATTGGAGTAGACTGTAGAAGGAGCTTCCTCTGATGTGGACGACCAAGCTTGATTATGGTCGGGAAATGGAAGTTTACGCATTTGAGCGAATTCTAAATCGTGATCATCATCATCCTCTTCATCATCAATAGGCATGACATGGGTAGTTGAAACAGGTGTTGGTTGAGAATTACTTGTTGATGGTATATCTTGACCAAATGTAGATGCAGACGTATCTGATTGTGCAACGCTTGCTGGAGCGACAACTTCGGTTACCGGAGCTATTACTTCAGGTTCTGGAGCAACAATACTTGGAGGAGTAAAGAATTCATCAAAGAACCGTTAAAACAACGTATCGCATTCATTCCTAGTGGGTGGTATAAATAATGATGAAGTGGGGTTATTTGGGGCAAGACCAGAACTAATGTTACTGGGTCCCATTTCATGAAGTGTGGGTTCAGAGCTGCTTTGCTCAGAAGCCATTGCTGTCAGCTCATCAAAATCAACATTCATAGTTTCTAGGATCTTACGAGACTTACGATTGTAGATTCGGTATGCCTTCTTTGCGGGTGCGTAACCAATGAAAATACCAATATCAGCCTTTGGTTGAAGTTTTCCCAAATTGTCACCATCATTATTTGGATAGCATAGAGAACCAAATACATGAAGATATGATAAATCTGATACTTTTCCATGGAGAAACTCATAAGGTGTTTTACCATGGCGTTTACGAATTAGTGACCGGTTTTGGGTGTACACTGCTGTAGATACTACTTCTGCCATAAAACAATGGAGCCTTTGTGTAAATTAACATCGTTCGAGCAGCTTCCATAAGTGTGTGATTTCGCCTTTCAACGACACCGTTTTGTTGTGGAGTGCGTGCAACGGATGTTTCATGATATATGCCAACTTCTTCATAATAATCACGCAAGATTTGATTCACAAATTCGGTTCCATTATCTGTACGAATGCGTCAGACAGAAGTGTTGAGACGCACTTGAATCATCTTGAGAAATCCAATGATGAATTTAGGTGCCTCATTTTTTGTGGTAAGAAATTTCACCCATGTAAACCGAGAGTAATCATCGAAAATTACGAGGATGTACTTTTTTCCACTAAGACTTTCAACACGCATTGGCCCACAAAGATCCATATGAAACAAATAAAGTTTCTCTTGGTTGGTGTCTTCGGTCTTGGGTTTATATGATTTCTTAGTGCTTTTCCCCATTGTACACGCGGAACACAAATGATCCTTGTGAAATGAAAGTTTAGGAAGACCACGAACAAGTTCGTTTTTCGCCAAATGATTAATAGCGTCAAAGTTAAGATGAGATAACCGTCGATGCCATAACCATGACTTAGTCTTCGATGCGTTGGAGAGAAGACATATGGGAAAAGCGGCCATCATGTCTTGTAGAGACAAAGTGTACAAATTATTCCCTCGAGTACCTTTCAATAAATCAACCCCTTCCAAATTACGAATGAAGCAGGTATGCTCTCGTAAAGCAACTTCTAGGTTTGCATCACAAAATTGTCCCACAGAAAATAGGTTGTGACCGAGACCTTCCACGTAATACACTCTTGAAATTATAACATTCCCAATATGGTATTCACCGTAACCCATTATCTTTGCAATATGATCATTTCCAAATATAACCATACCAAGAAACTTGCTGACGAAATTTATGAGCTGAGAGCGATCTCCGGTCATATGCTTGGACCAACCAGAGTCCAAATACCAGAGAACAATTTGGACCACCTGTTTTCAATAACAACAGTAGACAATGCATTGGAAACTATTGGTTCCGGAGTGTTAGCAGATACGGATATAAGATTATCAGAATTGCTAACATTTGTGTGACCCTTAGATTTCCTGTGTTTTCTAATGTGAGTTTTAGCACTAACAGGTTTTACTGTTCCAACTTTCTTAGGTTTCGGATTATTCGCGGGCACTACAACGGGAGTAGACCTATTTAAAGGGCACTTGGTTCCTACAGTAGTGTCAGTGTTCCTAGTTAAAGGACACGCTTGTGCTTTGGTAGCCTTGGTACTCCTAGTTAAAGGGCACACTTTCTTTGCTTTAGTGGGAGTGATCCTAGTTAAAGGGCACATATTTCCTACTATAGTGAATCTCTACCAGTGGGTCGCCACAACCAACCAACTTGGGTTAACACTTTGTCAGTCGGTTTACATTCTAATCCATTTTCCTGGCATTCATCTCATTCATATGGTCAATAAGGCAAGAATTATGACGACTAGAAAACATACATTCATTGCAATTCCAACATTTCAAATTAGAATTCACAGTAGGCTTAGAACACTGCACAACCGCAAAGCCTTTAGGTTTAGCTACAAGATTCTTTTTATTCAAAACAGAAATAACATTCCTAGGATGGGCTTCTACTTTCTTCTTCACTAGACTACTAGATGGAGGCAAGATCCTATAATTCTTCTTGTTTCTTTTAAGCTTAGATCTTAAAGCCTTAGTAGTGGTGCTTACTCCTGTAGAAGGAAACACGGGAATATTAGAAGCTGGTTTTGATTCCGCCTTATCTTTAGTGACCAAAGTTTGAGATGGTTTAGTCATAGGGCCCTTATTAAATGGTGTGACGGCTATAAGGTTCCTTTTGATTGCACTAGAGGACGATGCTAAGACAGTGGCTGCGTTATCCACAACATTCTTACCTTTTAGAGTACGAAGTGTTTCCTTTAACTCAGCCAAGGCCAGATTCTTATCACAAATTTGTTCCCTCAAATCAAATATTTCCACCGACTTTCGATTCAATTGTTCAATCAATGATTGATTCTATGCAGTGGTATTAACACATGTGGGCTTTACTGAATCGAAGAGTCGTGTATCTTTCTGTTTTAAGTTATCAACTTTGGACAAAATCTTAGAAACTCGATTATCCAGATCAAGTTTAAAATTCTCAGCGGCCTCAAGTACGTTCACACAGTAAAGCTCCTTAGATTTCTCTATGTCTATCGGCAAAGATTTAGCAACTTTGTCACTTGGCTGACGCTGTTCTGATTGTAAATTCAGTCGAAAATTCTTTTCAAAGTTTGCATCATCGATATTAACACCTTCGAATGACGTTTCAAAGATTTCTTGAATAAATTGTTGCTTGCATTCAAGCGAAATACAATGTGTTTGAATCTTATCAAAACGTTTTGAAAGCGAAAAATATGAATCTTGAAGCTTTAAAAATTCAGCAGCAGATTCGTGACAAGTACTATCTACCACATTATCCACAGATTCAATGTAATCATTATGAGTACTTTTATTCACACAGACGGAAACTATATCATGAGACATCACTTGTTTCAGAAGCTGATCATTTTGGCGTGAAACCCGTTCTATTTCAAGTAAACTGTTTTCATAAGCATCATCCATTTCATTGAAAACACGTTTAACTTCTTCTATTTCCAAACGCAAATCTTGATCAAGATTACTAAGACAAGCTTTAACATTCTTTACAAACGGAACAATTTCGTCTCGGAACGCAGCTCTAGTGTGCTCAAAGTTCCATTCACCTTCCGTTATGGCCGTGGCCGTCGTACGTTCCAAAATGACCTTATCAAAATCGGCTAAGTGTTGGTGTGCCGCTTTTAAGTTAACGGATGCCTTACTTACCGGTGGAATTAACTTTGTTAAATCTGTTTTGACAAGTGTAGGAGACGTACTAGGAGGGTTTTCATTTGACAAACTTTGGGGCACAAGAACTGTAAGTTCAGCTAATTCCTTTTGTAAGCGAATACGTGTCTTTTTAGAAAGTTGATTTTTATTATGCTTATCTAATCAATCGTATGGAATTTTGAAAGCATTTTAGAATGAGTTTCTTCCATAAGTGACTGTGTCTCCTTAGAACTACGAACATAAGGTGCTTCTTTCGATTTGCCAATTATGGTCATATCATAAAGACATGGAATATATTCTACTGAGAAAAAATAAAAGAGCAAAGTCGTAAAAACAAGCTAAAGATAATTGCAAAATTAAAGTTAAATTAAAAGAAATTAAAATGGAAATTAAATAAAAGAAGACAGTTGAAAAATGTAGCTTAGAAAAATCTGAGGAAAAGAGAAAACAGTAAGTGCAATCAAGGTTGGAAATATTTCATGCGGAATAAAAGGTTCATTCGGAATATAAAGCTCATGCGGAATACTAAGTTCATGAGGAATATCATTGCTTACTCGGAATAAATGGGAAAAAGCTTCATGCGGAATATATGCTCATGCGGAATAAAAACTGAAAAAGCTTCATTCGGAATGTAAGGTTGATCCGGAATATTGGATATTGCGGATGAAGAAGGTGATTCGGAATATTATTCCGAATGAAACAAACTGATTCGGAATGTGGAGCTTGATCCGGAATAAAAGTTCTATTCAGAATAAAATGCTTGGTGCGGAATAAATGGTGATCCGGAATAAATGAGTTGATCCGGAATAATAGATTATTCCGGATGAGAGGAGTTGATCCGTAATATAAAATATTCCGGATAAGCAAGCTTGATTCGGAATAAGTAACTGATCCGGAATAAAGGTTATTCCGGATGGAAGACACTGATACGGAATATAAAATATTCCGGATGAAAGATCTTGATACGGAATAAAAATAAAGGGAGCTTGATCTGGAATGTAAGGTTGATCCGGAATCTGGGAACTGAAGAACCGCGAAGAACAGTAATAGTTTAAGAACACGATTTTAAGCCAAATTTAACCAAGTTTTTAACCAAAAATTAAACAAAACTAAACACCAATCATTTACTAACAATAATCATCAAATCAAAACAATAAAAACACAAAACCCACTTACTTTTAAAGATTAAAATCAACTAAACAAGAACTTAAGACTTTGAATCAAAAAGATGAAGATGAACAATATTAATGGAAGGATTATATTAAATGATTAAGGTTTAAACAAAGAGGCTTTGATATTGCACTAAAATCTTTAATAAATCGCCTATAGAACCCGGCATGACCAAGAAAAGAACGCACACCTTTGACGGTAGTGGGAGGAGGAAGGGTTGAAATTACCTGAACTTTGGCACGATCAACCTCAAATCCTTTTTCAGACACAACATGCCCTAGTACAATTCCCTCTCGAACCATGAAATGGCTCTTCTCCCAACTAAGCACCAAATTAGTTTCGGTGCATCTTTTTAACACGCTTTCAAGCTGATCAAGGCAGCTTTCAAAGGATTGACCAAAGATGGAAAAATCATCCATAAATATCTCTACAGACTCTCCAACCATGTCAGAAAAGATACTCATCATACACCGCTGAAAGGTAGCCGGTGCATTACACAAGCCAAAAGGCATTCTTCGAAATGCAAATGTCCCATATGGACACGTAAACGTAGTTTTGGCCTGGTCATCAGGATGGATGGGTATTTGATTATAACCAGAGTACCCATCCAAGAAGCAATAGAACTTCTTACCAGAAAGCTTCTCAACTATTTGATCAATGAAGGGTAGTGGGAAGTGATCTTTAGATGTGGCATTATTCAGTTTACGGTAATCTATACAAACTCTCCACCCAGTAATTGGTCGGGTTGTGAGTTTTTCCCCATTCTCGGTTTCAACAACGGTGATTCCGGCCTTTTTAGGCACCGTTTGAGTAGGACTTACCCATTTACTATCCGAGATGGGATAGATGATACCAGCATCTAACCATTTAATAACTTCCGTCTTCACTACCTCTTTCGT
This sequence comes from Glebionis coronaria, assembly GCA_025667525.1. Classification (NCBI taxonomy): domain Eukaryota; kingdom Viridiplantae; phylum Streptophyta; class Magnoliopsida; order Asterales; family Asteraceae; genus Glebionis; species Glebionis coronaria. The sequence continues at coordinate 643,959,046 of CM046874.1, forward strand.
ATTAGGATTCAGACACCTTGCGCATCTCTTGCTGGCTTAATATCTAGGTCCGTAACAATTCGATGCATACATAATGAAAGGATGATCCCTTTTAAATCTGCAATTGTCCATCCCACTGCTACGTTGTACTTGGAAAGCACTTTTAAAAGTGCTTCCTCTTGTGATTCAGAAAGATCAGAAGCAACAATAACAGGTAATGTATTGTTAGGACCTAGAAAATCATATTTGAGATTGGATGGCAAAGGTTTTATCTCAAAAGTTGGAGGCACCTCTAAAGACGGCTTAGTGGCCGTGTCAAAAGTAGAAGGCAAGGGCTCCACTTTATAAGACCAAGGTGGTTTTTGATGGTCCAAAGAACTGACCAAACACTCTTGAATCTCTACAACTTTAGCAACATCAAGAATCTCCTCATTATCACCAGTTAGATATAAATACAAAGGTTCATCCTTAATCATACGGGATGCATGCTTTTGAACTTCCTCATCGATCAAATTAACTTGGTAGCATTCATTCATCGTAGGAGAATTCATAGAATTAAACACATTCAATCTTATCTTCTTATTACCGAATGCAATATCCATGGCGCCAGTCCGACAATTAATCCTAGCATCTATCGTGGCTAAGAATGGGCGCCCAAGGATAATAGTTGGTTGAACATCTTTGTATTGTGACTCGGTGTCCATAACAAAGAAGTCAACCGGGTAATAGAAATCATCAACTTTCACAATAACATCCTCTAAGATACCTCTAGGAATTTTGGTAGATCGATCGGCTAAGGAAATAATGGTGTCTGTCTTACGAAGAGTTCCTAAGTCATACTTATCAACCAAACTAGCAGGAAGGATGTTGATACTGGCACTAAGATCAAGGAGCGCCTTCTTAATGGCAATATTTCCGACCACAACTGAAATCAACGGTGCTCCAGGATCTTTGAATTTAGGAGGAATAGAGCTGGATAAGACTACACTAACATGCTCAGTTAGGTCAATCTTTTTAGGCAAAGACGCCTTCAGCTTCCTCTTCTGGGTACACAAGTCCTTTAAAAACTTGGCATATGCAGGAATTTGCTTGATAGCATCAATAAGGGGGAGATTGATCTTAACTTGATTGAAAGTCTCCCCATATCCTCGACATGAGGACCCTTTTTAGCTAACCTTGCTGATGTCTATTTCTCCAAAGCCGTAGGGTAAGGTGTGCTGGGCCTACCACCCTCCTTAACTTCGGGAGTTTTCGTAGCTTTAAGATTCGGTGTTGTTGGTTTAGGAAAATCATTTAACAAATCATTCATCAACTCAGAACCAGACTTAGCATTATCAGAATTTTTATCTTCAAAAATAATTTCATCATCAGTAACGAAATCCTCGACATCAGGAGAATTTGGAATTCCCTTGTCATTGTTGTAGATTTTACCGTTTCGAAGAGACGTCACCATATTCACATGCTCATTTCCATTTTTCTTGTGTGCGGGATTCATGGTGGGGTAGCTCGGTAGCCTTCCCTCATCTCTTTTGCTTAATTGATCCGCTAATTGACCAACTTGTCTCTCAAGAGTTGCAATAGATTTAGTAGTGGTCTCGTGTCTTTGATTAGTGACCTCAAATTTTCTATTGATCTCTTGATTGTTGGTAGACAATAAATCCATAAGCCTATCAAACTTTCGGTCGAGGTTCAAGAGACGGTTGTCATCTTGGCCTTGGCCCTGATTTGGATATTGTTGTTGTGGCCTATGATTGTAAGAATTTTGTTGGAAATTAGATGAATCGCCACCCTTGTACCTTAGTTTGTAACCATAGTGTTGTTGTTGGGCATTATTAGGGCGATTGTCTTCATCTTTCCAACGGAGGTTGGGGTAATTGCGCCATCCAGGATTGTAACTTTCAGAGAATGGGTCATTTCGTGGACGACCACCATAGACTCCAGTTACCTCTTCATTTGGTGGTGCCCCCCAACTTTGACAATTATCGACAGAGTGACTTGGATCACCACACATTGAACACCCACTATGCGACACATTAGACACATTCAGAACACCTTTTCCTATATTTTTCAACAAAAGATCAACTTTCTTACTTAACTCGCTAATTTCAGAATTTGTGCCACGTTGGTTAGACACATAATTGGCGGAAGATGGGTGGTTGTTTCAATCCACTGAAGCTTGGGTCTTAGAACCTTTGCTTAGTTTTTCAAAAAACTCCCATTCTTCCTCCATAGGTCGTGAGAAAAACATACCCCCACTAGTGGCCATCACAAATTGTTGGTTGTTATAATCCAACCCATCATAGAAGACTTTGACAAGCTCCCATTTTGGAACATCGTGATGAGGACATGTTCTTAATAACTCCTTAAGTTTATTAAATGCTTCATGAAACTGCTCGCCTGGGATTTGACGAAAGGATTTAATCTTATTCCTAATGGCAACAATTTTACTTATAGAATAAAATTCCTCAAGAAAAGCAGATTGCTTTTCAGACCATGAGTTAATACTACCTGGCTCAAGAGATGAGAACCAGTCCTTAGCTTGATCTTTAAGAGAAAAAGGAAAAAGGCGAAGTCTTACCTCATCCTTGGTAATATTATTAACCTGATGTGTGTCAGCAATTGAGAAGAATTCTCGCAGATGTGCGTATGGCTCCTCACAACCTCTAAACACTGGCAAGATTGCTATGAGGTTCGGCTGGATCTTGAAGTTACTTGCAACCCCTTTAACCGGATCCAGATAAACGATAGGCGAGGGATCCTCGAAGATCCCCGGACTGTAATAAGAATCAACACCCCGTGGTGGGGATTCTTCTCCGCTGCTACTTCCGCTAGCACCTCCACCAACATCTTCGTCACCTGGCATTTCAGCGAAAAGCTCTGCTAAACCTGAAAAATCAAGATTAGTAGAAAACTGTCGAAACGTCTTCCTTCTTAACCTTGCACTTTTCTCAACCTCAGGATCATAAGCTAACGGTGATGTACGTCCCGATCTTCGTATGTGCATACACTAACCTGAACACTCACAATAAACAAAACAAACAAACAAACAAACAAACGAAAAAGAAAAATAAAATCCTTTTGTATTTTTGTATTTTATTTAAGAAAAATATTACAAAAACTTAAACGAAAAGATCACTGAATCCCCGGCAGCGGCGCCAAATTTTTGATCGACGTCGAAGTGCCGATCAAAAATAACCTAATTACCTTATACTAGATAGGGTAAGCGGGTATCGATCCACGAGGACTATGTGGTTTTAGTTTAAGTTTTGGGGTGATCACTGATCAGTAAAGGTTTTGGTTTTGAAATCTGACAACTAAAATACTTTCTATAATAAAAATGCGGATTAAGAATTAAAATAATTATTAAGCTAATAATAAAGTGAGAAAAATAAAATAAAGATGTAAACAATTAAAAGAAAAATGCAATCCCTTCCAGCTCCTAATATTTATGGTTGATCACACTTATGGATTATTGAAACTTTTTAGAACCGATTACAAAGATTATTTTGACTAAATATGAATGAATTAATGTCGGCATTTATTATGTTTATCAATGACTCGCGATAATAAATCTTATATTAATCCAACCAATAATTATGTTTTAATAAATTTATTTAGGTACAACTTATGTTTATTATACGACCATCTTTTTTTAACTAAGTAAAATAAGTATGAATCGTTAACTAACAATAAATTGTCTCACACAAATAATTAAACATAATATTAAATCGATAAAAATAATTTATAAATAAATCATAAATCAATGTAATAAAAATATGATAATCCAAAAGTAATGATCAAACCATAAATAAAATAACCGGAAGGAATTACAACAAAATTAACCGGACATCGCGATGCACTCGAGCCACTTCTTATCAACTATCATCTTCATCTTTTATATATATATCTATTGTGACACTATGATCATAAATATACGACCCTACCAATACCACCCTTTTTTTTCTTCTTTGAGATTATGTGGCTGTTTGATCCCAAGCTAACTTGTCTTGTCCCCACTTGCAAACAAAAAACCTTTTTTTCTTCCTTTGTCAGTCGACCTTTCTTGTTTTTTTTTTCTTCTTTGTGACGTGTTGACTACAATCCATGCTACACTTTTTCTGTATTCTTCTTTTTGATAATCGACCCCCAAAAGAATATGGTCCTCTCAATATATATATTCTCCCAAATCATTCTTAATTCTTCTTTTTTTTCTTTGCCGACCAAAACAGCCTACACTAGGCCCAATTTCTTTTATTTTTTATTTTTTTCTTTTGAATGATATACTAGCTTTGGCCCAATTAAAAATAACCCAACGCCAATAATTGCTCAAACGAAGCCTGGACAAATAAAAGATGACCGAAAATTTTGCGACGCGCTCAAATCTTCTTCTTCAATATTTTTTCTTCATTCATCGGCGCTCACAGTGTCTTTTCTCTAAAAAATTAATAAAACGTCCACTTTTATTCCACTTCGCTCGTAACCTAAATGATCACAAAACACATTAAAAGTACCTATATAACGACAAATAAATATACAATTATGCTAAATTAACATGCTATTAGGTGTATGCAAAATACACCAATCAACACGAACAAAATGGATTTGAACTTTTCATTCTAATTCGGTAGCATTTTACCTCCGGTCGGTGAAGACCGTTGGACGATATAAAATATCGTACTTGTGGCAGGTAGATTTAATTAAAAATCTCCTTGACAAGATTTCGCGGGTAAACCCGTTCTCTTTACTCGACCGTCTAAACCTGACTACGAACGTAAAGAGTGAATCATTTGGATAAAGTTATCCGCATGATTGAAGCCGTCAATTCTGATTCCTGGAACAAGTTTGATTCATTAAAGAATCGCACCATCGTTGCTTTCCAGTTGTCACGATTTTGATTTGTATAGAATATTGCAAGTTACCTACCAAGTGCTGTTTGATGTTAACACTAGAAGGATTTCCACTCATCACTATGAACACTATAGAGTGTCACTCTGAGTGTTCTGGCAAGATCATTTAGACATTGCGTAGAGGCCTGGAACGTATTTAAGTTCAGTTAAGAATTAAACAACTTTTGCTTTCCAGTTATCACAAGCTTGATTCATAAAGAATCGCACAAGTCACCTACCATGAGCTTTTTGATCTTCGCTCAAGAAGGATTTCCATCTTCATTATAAATACTATCGTATTACTCGGATGTTCAGGCAAGATCATGAAGATATTGCATAGGACTCTTAAAATGTTTCTTACTTTTCACAATGTGTGAAGAAGCAAGGAAATATGGAAGTGTGTCATAATGAGATATTTGATGATCTCAAATGGCTCTAGACTCGATCGTGCACTTTGGATTTTAGTGATCGGAGGCTGGAGAGGAGTGCCACCGTTTCAATACCAATTTACCCGGAGTGAATAAATCGATAGATAATGCGTTGTCTTCGTGTGAATAAAACAAATACCTTTTAAGAGATATCTGAGTTAGCTGGGATGGGTTGTGCATTGCATCATTGGGTCCATGATGTCTATCTTCAATATCGAGCATCATAAAAATGATCTCAATAGCATATGTGTTGACCTGGTTTCTGCCTAAGGTTGTAAGGAGGTCTTCTTTCTTTACACCCTTTATCTTTACAATTCTTTTTCATTCTTCAACCCCTTCAATGCTTACCAATACGTCATAACTAGCACCTTGTTGTGATTGTTCCAGTGCTAACTTAAGTACTTGGTCGGCATTCAGCTACGTTCACAATCTTCCCCATCTTTCCTAAGGAATACTATTTCTAGCTATGGAATGTCCTTGAGAAGATTCCTCCGGTTTAGGAAGAGTCATTGGACTTAACCTATCCTACCATCCTTATGTCACCACAATCTTCATCGTCGTGAAATAAATGGGTTGAGGGTAAGTATATGTCACCATGAAAATCCATTTTGCTCCCCTTAACATATGCCACGATATTCGAAAACATTTCACACATGTTGGGATGAGCCATCACATTAAGTCAAACCATTTGTGATAATTTCCCATATTAAATCACATTTTCTCCCCCATATTAAAAAAATTAACCCAATCGATGTTTTTAATATCAATTGATTTAACGTAGTTTTAACAAAGCTTTTGGGAAGAGAAATGCAACTCCATTTTATCTTCAAGATACCAAATGTATGAGATATGATACCGATTTGTAAAAGCAATCACATATTCACCATATTAAAAAGAATTGACAAGGTTGGACCTGATTGATGAGAACATCATATGATAGGATCAAATGGTTCTGTTTGCAAATGTTGGTCGCCTCGTCACGTCTGAAGTCATCTCTTGACACCACATGTACGATTAGGATTGTTGTCTTGACACCAACTTCTGAGCTTGGCTCTTTCGGCATCGAAGATTCTGAATGCTTGACAATTTCTCCCCCTCAATTATTGACCCGTGTTCTATTGAAAGAGCTGTATTCGTTGTTTGAGTAGTCTCATTGTCGAGTATGCAGATACCAATAGTAGATTGCTATGGTTGAAGGGATGATAGCTTCATTAAAACAAGATTTCTCTTATTGTAACAAATAAATGCTCTGATGCGTACATAGTTTTGTGTTAGACCAAGTTATAAAGTAAACTTGATCCCTTACAAGATTTTAAAGTAAACCTTGCCCGAGAAAATTAATTCCCGTTGAGAGCCAAAGCTTTCATAAGAAATACTTGACTTTAATGTGAAAAACGGGTTGCAGTCTGAAATAACTACAAGCCATATGGGCAAGTTTTATGAAATATTTATAACTTTTGTATGAACTCTATTTATGGCGTCGTTTCAATATTAATCAACATTTCTAAGGCCGTAAATATTATCGTACAAAAAGACATGCCTTTGAAATATAAGGTAAAAATATTTTTGGATTTTTCTGAAATTTTCAATTTTTATGGTTTTTATATGGTTTTATATTTTTATATTTTGCTTTTATGGATAAAAATGTAAACAATGTATACAGATGATCACTGAGGATACAAAGAATAGTTTACCATCACTATTCTTTCGCTTCATCTGCCAGTTCCTTAAGAGTCTCAGGCGAGAAGGTTATCATTCCTAGCTTGTCGGTCAAAAATTCAATTCGAGCGCGATCTAAATCTTTCGTGAAAATATCCGCCAATTGATACTTAGATCGGACAAAGTAAAGCTCTATCACTCCATTTTCCACTTGCTCCTTGATGAAGTGGTAGCGAATGTCAATGTGCTTCGACCGGGAGAATTGAACGTGGTTCCAGCATAAGGCAATTGCACTCTTGTTGTCACAGTACATCAGAATTTTGTTGTAACCTAGACCATAGTCGGTTAATTGTGATCTCATCCAAAGAATTTGAGCACAGCAACCGGACATAGCTATGTATTCTGCTTTCGTACTTGAAATTGCAGCGCTTTTCTGCCGTTTTGATGCCCAACTGATTAGTCGATCTCCTAGTAGTTGCAAAGTTCCACTCGTGCTACGCCTAGTATCTTGACAACCCGCGTGATCCGCATCTGCATATGCCATAAGTGCAAACGAAGAGTCCTTCGAATACCAAAGTCCCCGATTTATGGTTCCTTTAAGATATCGAAAGATCCGTTTTACAGTAGCCAAGTGTAACTCAGTAGGTCGAGTTTGATACCGAGCACACATACATATAGCAAACTGAAGATCAGGTCGACTAGCTGTGATATACAGAAGAGTACCGATCATTCCACGATAAAGTGTCGGATCAATGGCAACTCCATGTGGATCTGCATCAAGCTTAGTTCGTTCCACCATTGGAGTATCCATGGGGTCGCAAGATTCCATCTTATATTTCTTAAGAGATTCAAGGGCATACTTGGATTGATTGATAAAGATGCCTCTAGGACTCTTAGATATCTGAAGTCCTAAGAAGAATGATACCTTGCCCATCATTGACATCTTAAACTTGGAAGACATGAGTGTCCCAAACTCATCCGATAAGGTTTGGGTCGAGGCTGCAAATATAATATCATCAACATATATTTGTACCATAATCATATCTTTACCTCGTTTCTTAATGAACAGCGTGGGATCTACCTTGCCTTTAGCCAAGTCTTGTGTGATGAGGAATTGTGAAAATAGATCATACCATGCGCGTGGAGCTTGCTTCAATCCATAGAGAGCCTTTTTAAGCTTGTACACATGATTAGGATATTTAGAATTCACAAAACCATCTGGCTGTTGAACATAGACCTATTCCTTGATTTCACCATTAATAAATGCCGTCTTCACATCCATCTGATAGACAATCATATTCATGTGGGCTGCATAAGCAAGGTATAGTCTAAAATCTTCCAAACGAGCAACAGGTGTAAAGGATTCCATAAAGTCGACACCCAATAATTGCTTATATCCACGAGCTACTAGTCGAGCTTTGTTCTTCAATATGCCGCCTAACTCGTCGAGTTTCACATTGTAAACCCATTTCAAAGTGAGTAATTGTACTTTATCTGGGCATGGGACAAGTTCCCATACATCAAGACGTATAAATTCATTAATTTCTTCTTGCATAGCTTCTATCCAACAGGATTGGGTAAAAGCTTCTTGCCATGTCTTAGGTTCAACTTCAGTGAGAAAAGCATCAAAATGAAAGAACATTGCATTTTCTTGTAACTGACTTCGTGTGGATACCGGACGATTAGGGTCACCAATAATAGAATCTATAGGATGATCCTTTGTCCATTTGCTGTTATGTACACGAATCCGTGGATTGGAGTAGACTGTAGAAGGAGCTTCCTCTGATGTGGACGACCAAGCTTGATTAGGGTCGGGAAATGGAAGTTTACGCATTTGAGCGAATTCTAAATCGTGATCATCATCATCCTCTTCATCATCAATAGGCATGACATGGGTAGTTGAAACAGGTGTTGGTTGAGAATTACTTGTTGATGGTATATCTTGACCAAATGTAGATGCAGACGTATCTGATTGTGCAACGCTTGCTGGAGCGACAACTTCGGTTACCGGAGCTATTACTTCAGGTTCTGGAGCAACAATACTTGGAGGAGTAAAGAATTCATCAAAGAACCGTTAAAACAACGTATCGCATTCATTCCTAGTGGGTGGTATAAATAATGATGAAGTGGGGTTATTTGGGGCAAGACCAGAACTAATGTTACTGGGTCCCATTTCATGAAGTGTGGGTTCAGAGCTGCTTTGCTCAGAAGCCATTGTTGTCAGCTCATCAAAATCAACATTCATAGTTTCTAGGATCTTACGAGACTTACGATTGTAGATTCGGTATGCCTTCTTTGCGGGTGCGTAACCAATGAAAATACCAATATCAGCCTTTGGTTGAAGTTTTCCCAAATTGTCACCATCATTATTTGGATAGCATAGAGAACCAAATACATGAAGATATGATAAATCTGATACTTTTCCATGGAGAAACTCATAAGGTGTTTTACCATGGCGTTTACGAATTAGTGACCGGTTTTGGGTGTACACTGCTGTAGATACTACTTCTGCCATAAAACAATGGAGCCTTTGTGTAAATTAACATCGTTCGAGCAGCTTCCATAAGTGTGTGATTTCGCCTTTCAACGACACCGTTTTGTTGTGGAGTGCGTGCAACGGATGTTTCATGATATATGCCAACTTCTTCATAATAATCACGCAAGATTTGATTCACAAATTCGGTTCCATTATCTGTACGAATGCGTCAGACAGAAGTGTTGAGACGCACTTGAATCATCTTGAGAAATCCAATGATGAATTTAGGTGCCTCATTTTTTGTGGTAAGAAATTTCACCCATGTAAACCGAGAGTAATCATCGAAAATTACGAGGATGTACTTTTTTCCACTAAGACTTTCAACACGCATTGGCCCACAATGATCCATATGCAACAAATAAAGTTTCTCTTGGTTGGTGTCTTCGGTCTTGGGTTGATATGATTTCTTAGTGCTTTTCCCCATTGTACACGCGGAACACAAATGATCCTTGTGAAATGAAAGTTTAGGAAGACCACGAACAAGTTCGTTTTTCGCCAAATGATTAATAGCGTCAAAGTTAAGATGAGATAACCGTCGATGCCATAACCATGACTTAGTCTTCGATGCGTTGGAGAGAAGACATATGGGAAAAGCGGCCATCATGTCTTGTAGAGACAAAGTGTACAAATTATTCCCTCGAGTACCTTTCAATAAATCAACCCCTTCCAAATTACGAATGAAGCAGGTATGCTCTCGTAAAGCAACTTCTAGGTTTGCATCACAAAATTGTCCCACAGAAAATAGGTTGTGACCGAGACCTTCCACGTAATACACTCTTGAAATTATAACATTCCCAATATGGTATTCACCGTAACCCATTATCTTTGCAATATGATCATTTCCAAATATAACCATACCAAGAAACTTGCTGACAAAATTTATGAGCTGAGAGCGATCTCCGGTCATATGCTTGGACCAACCAGAGTCCAAATACTAGAGAACAATTTGGACCACCTGTTTTCAATAACAACAGTAGACAATGCATTGGAAACTATTGGTTCCGGAGTGTTAGCAGATACGGATATAAGATTATCAGAATTGCTAACATTTGTGTGACCCTTAGATTTCCTGTGTTTTCTAATGTGAGTTTTAGCACTAACAGGTTTTACTGTTCCAACTTTCTTAGGTTTCGGATTATTCGCGGGCACTACAGCGGGAGTAGACCTATTTAAAGGGCACTTGGTTCCTACAGTAGTGTCAGTGTTCCTAGTTAAAGGACACGCTTGTGCTTTGGTAGCCTTGGTACTCCTAGTTAAAGGGCACACTTTCTTTGCTTTAGTGGGAGTGATCCTAGTTAAAGGGCACATATTTCCTACTATAGTGAATCTCTACCAGTGGGTCGCCACAACCAACCAACTTGAGTTAACACTTTGTCAGTCGGTTTACATTCTAATCCATTTTCCTGGCATTCATCTCATTCATATGGTCAATAAGGCAAGAATTATGACGACTAGAAAACATACATTCATTGCAATTCCAACATTTCAAATTAGAATTCACAGTAGGCTTAGAACACTGCACAACCGCAGAGCCTTTAGGTTTAGCTACAAGATTCTTTTTATTCAAAACAGAAATAACATTCCTAGGATGGGCTTCTACTTTCTTCTTCACTAGACTACTAGATGGAGGCAAGATCCTATAATTCTTCTTGTTTCTTTTAAGCTTAGATCTTAAAGCCTTAGTAGTGGTGCTTACTCCTGTAGAAGGAAACACGGGAATATTAGAAGCTGGTTTTGATTCCGCCTTATCTTTAGTGACCAAAGTTTGAGATGGTTTAGTCATAGGGCCCTTATTAAATGGTGTGACGGCTATAAGGTTCCTTTTGATTGCACTAGAGGACGATGCTAAGACAGTGGCTGCGTTATCCACAACATTCTTACCTTTTAGAGTACGAAGTGTTTCCTTTAACTCAGCCAAGGCCAGATTCTTATCACAAATTTGTTCCCTCAAATCAAATATTTCCACCGACTTTCGATTCAATTGTTCAATCAATGATTGATTCTATGCAGTGGTATTAACACATGTGGGCTTTACTGAATCGAAGAGTCGTGTATCTTTCTGTTTTAAGTTATCAACTTTGGACAAAATCTTAGAAACTCGATTATCCAGATCAAGTTTAAAATTCTCAGCGGCCTCAAGTACGTTCACACAGTAAAGCTCCTTAGATTTCTCTATGTCTATCGGCAAAGATTTAGCAACTTTGTCACTTGGCTGACGCTGTTCTGATTGTAAATTCAGTCGAAAATTCTTTTCAAAGTTTGCATCATCGATATTAACACCTTCGAATGACGTTTCAAAGATTTCTTGAATAAATTGTTGCTTGCATTCAAGCGAAATACAATGTGTTTGAATCTTATCAAAACGTTTTGAAAGCGAAGAATATGAATCTTGAAGCTTTAAAAATTCAGCAGCAGATTCGTGACAAGTACTATCTACCACATTATCCACAGATTCAACATTATGCACAATATAATCATTATGAGTACTTTTATTCACACAGACGGAAACTATATCATGAGACATCACTTGTTTCAGAAGCTGATCATTTTGGCGTGAAACCCGTTCTATTTCAAGTAAACTGTTTTCATAAGCATCATCCATTTCATTGAAAACACGTTTAACTTCTTCTATTTCCAAACGTAAATCTTGATCAAGATTACTAAGACAAGCTTTAACATTCTTTACAAACGGAACAATTTCGTCTCGGAACGCAGCTCTAGTGTGCTCAAAGTTCCATTCACCTTCCGTTATGGCCGTGGCCATCGTACGTTCCAAAATGACCTTATCAAAAGCGGCTAAGTGTTGGTGTGCCGCTTTTAAGTTAACGGATGCCTTACTTACCGGTGGAATTAACTTTGTTAAATCTGTTTTGACAAGTGTAGGAGACGTACTAGGAGGGTTTTCATTTGACAAACTTTGGGGCACAAGAACTGTAAGTTCAGCTAATTCCTTTTGTAAGCGAATACGTGTCTTTTTAGAAAGTTGATTTTTATTATGCTTATCTAATCAATCGTATGGAATTTTGAAAGCATTTTAGAATGAGTTTCTTCCATAAGTGACTGTGTCTCCTTAGAACTATGAACATAAGGTGCTTCTTTCGATTTGCCAATTATGGTCATATCATAAAGACATGGAATATATTCTACTGAGAAAAAAATAAAAGAGCAAAGTCGTAAAAACAAGCTAAAGATAATTGCAAAATTAAAGTTAAATTAAAAGAAATTAAAATGGAAATTAAATAAAAGAAGACAGTTGAAAAATGTAGCTTAGAAAAATCTGAGGAAAGGAGAAAACAGTAAGTGCAATCAAGGTTGGAAATATTTCATGCGGAATAAAAGGTTCATTCGGAATATAAAGCTCATGCGGAATAATAGACTCATGCGGAATACTAAGTTCATGAGGAATATCATTGCTTACTCGGAATAAATGGGAAAAAGCTTCATGCGGAATATATGCTCATGCGGAATAAAAACTGAAAAAGCTTCATTCGGAATGTAAGGTTGATCCGGAATATTGGATATTGCGGATGAAGAAGGTGATTCGGAATATTATTCCGAATGAAACAAACTGATTCGGAATGTGGAGCTTGATCCGGAATAAAAGTTCTATTCAGAATAAAATGCTTGGTGCGGAATAAATGGTGATCCGGAATAAATGAGTTGATCCGGAATAATAGATTATTCTGGATGAGAGGAGTTGATCCGTAATATAAAATATTCCGGATAAGCAAGCTTGATTCGGAATAAGTAACTGATCCGGAATAATGGTTATTCCGGATGGAAGACACTGATACGGAATATAAAATATTCCGGATGAAAGATCTTGATACGGAATAAAAATAAAAGGAGCTTGATCCGGAATGTATGGTTGATCCGGAATCTGGAAATGAAGAACAGCGAAGAACAGTAATAGTTTAAGAACACGATTTTAATCCAAATTCAACCAAGTTTTTAACCAAAACTTAAAAAAAACTAAACACCAATCATTTACTAACAATAATCATCAAATAAAAACAATAAAAACACAAAACCCACTTACTTTTAAAGATTAAAATCAACTAAACAAGAACTTAAGACTTTGAATAAAAAAGATGAAGATGAACAATATTAATGGAAGGATTATATTAAATGATTAAGGTTTAAACAATCAAAGGAAAAGATTAAAACTACAAGATTTATGAAAACAAGAATAAAAATCACCAACACCTTAGTGGTGTTGGCTTCTTCCCTACGAAACAAAAGAAAAGAAAACTGGAAAATGAAAACTGGCTCAAAAAGTGTGAAGCGGAATTCTTTATATAGGCGTAGTGGTTGGTTGGTGAGTGGGATTTCTTCTCTCTTTTCGTCTTCTCGTCTTTTCAGTAATGTTGACGTTTTCGATTCTGATTCGGGATTTGTCGACGATTAAATTCAACTCGTCTTTTAATTTCTTCGTTTAATAGACCTGAGTTTCTTCGACATATGTAAATATTCCATCTTTGGTCCTTTTCTTCGATTCTTCAGATAGGCCCATTGACTTCAAATCTTTTGCATCTCTTGTACAATAGACTTCGTCTTGAGTCTTTTTCTTCGATAAAACCCGTGCAATCCCATGTTTTCTCCAATATCCATCCGGTTGGCTCTAAAAACACAATAAACACAAAAACCACGCATAATTCCAAACAAATGATATTAAATACGCGTTTTGGTCTCTTTTTAGCAAGAAATAAGTGGTTAAAGGATGGGTGTTTTCACACCTATCAAATACGCATAATTCCAAACATTTGATACTATGTTTTTGCTTTGGGGTTCAGATTGTTCTCGGAATCTTCTCGAATTGATCACGGCTCAAAGTGGAATGATTGTTCTTGGTTACAAAAAGGGGATTGGGTTTTCTATTCTACTGAAAAGGAATAAAAGAGCAAAGTCGTAAAAACAAGCTAAAGATAATTGCAAAATTAAAGTTAAATTAAAAGAAATTAAAATGGAAATTAAATAAAAGAAGACAGTTAAAAAATGTAGCTTAGAAAAATCTGAGGAAAGGAGAAAACAGTAAGTGCAATCAAGGTTGGAAATATTTCATGCGGAATAAAAGGTTCATTCGGAATATAAAGCTCATGCGGAATAATAGACTCACGCGGAATACTAAGTTCATGCGGAATATCATTGCTTACTCGGAATAAATGGGAAAAAGCTTCATGCGGAATATATGCTCATGCGGAATAAAAACTGAAAAAGCTTCATTCGGAATGTAAGGTTGATCTGGAATATTGGATATTCCGGATGAAGAAGGTGATTCGGAATATTATTCCGAATGAAACAAACTAATTCGGAATGTGGAGCTTGATCCGGAATAAAAGTTCTATTCGGAATAAAATGCTTGATGCGGAATAAATGGTGATCCGGAATAAATGAGTTGATCCGGAATAATAGATTATTCCGGATGAGAGGAGTTGATCCAGAATATAAAATGTTCCGGTTAAGCAAGCTTGATTCGGAATAAGTAACTGATCCAGAATAATGGTTATTCCGGATGGAAGACACTGATCCGGAATATAAAATATTCCGGATGTAAGATCTTGATACGGAATAAAAATAAAGGGAGCTTGATCTGGAATGTAAGGTTGATCCGGAATCTGGGAACTGAAGAACCGCGGAGAACAGTAATAGTTTAAGAACACGATTTTAAGCCAAATTTAACCAAGTTTTTAACCAAAAATTAAACAAAACTAAACACCAATCATTTACTAACAATAATCATCAAATCAAAACAATAAAAACACAAAACCCGCTTACTTTTAAAGATTAAAATCAACCAAACAAGAACTTAAGACTTTAATAAAAAAGATGAAGATGAACAATATTAATGGAAGGATTATATTAAATGATTAAGGTTTAAACAATCAAAGGAAGACATTAAAACTACAAGATTTGTGAAAACAAGAATAAAAATCACCAACACCTTAGTGGTGTTGGCTTCTTCCCTACGAAACAAAAGAAAAGAAAACTGGAAAATGAAAACTGGCTCAAAAAGTGTGAAGGGGAATTGTTTATATAGGCCTAGTGGTTGGTTGGTGAGTGGGCTTTCTTCTCTCTTTTCGTCTTCTCGTCTTTTCAGTAAAGTTGACGTTTTCGATTCTGATTCGGGATTTGTCGACGATTAAATTCAACTCGTCTTTTAATTTCTTCGTTTAATAGACTTGAGTTTCTTCGACATATGTAAATCTTCCATCTTTGGTCCTTTTCTTCGATATATCTTCAAATAGGCCCACTGACTTCAAATCTTTTGCATCCCTTGGACAATAGACTTCGTCTTGAGTCTTTTTCTTCGATAAAACCCGTGAAATCCCATGTTTTCTCCAATATCCATCCGGTTGGCTCTGAAAACACAATAAACACAAAAACCACGCATAATTCCAAACAAATGATATTAAATACGCGTTTTGGTCTCGTTTTAGCAAGAAATAAGTGGTAAAGGGATGGGTGTTTTCACACCTATCAAATCCCATACACTTAACCATTGCCATGCCCTCATGCAATGCTTAGTGATAAAGCAAATTTACACTTTTCTCATAATCAATCAACCTTGGCCTTATTAACATACTAAACAAAAATTAAAGTACTAAGAGAAATTAAAACTTTAAAGTAAAGAAAAGGATAGAAAACCATTTTCACTTGAAAATAGCTATATGGAAATAATCTTGCAAAGAGATCAAGGACTTACATTAGGGCTTTGGTGCTGCGAAGATTTATCACCCTCAAGTTTCACGTTCCCCAAACTAAGCTTAAAACGAGATCATTGTTATTATAAGTTAGCAAATCAAACACTTACACACATGGCTTAATTATATGCTTAAACTCCCTTATTCCTAGGTGTATCTCTTATATTTTATTTTTGTCTTAGAATGATCATGAAGATGTATTTTTTGACTTATTGCGATAGTTTATTTAGGATGAAAGCAAAGTAGGACGATTTGATTAATAGTTAGCTAAAGGACAAAATCTCTTAAAACTGCTTCTCGGGATATCAAAAAGTTCATATCTTGGCATAACTCGCTTCACGATTTGAGACCTTTCTAGGGCCGATATTTGGCATGTACTTCATATTTCATATCTTGAGAGACGTTCTTGAGATAATGGTCTTCTCTTTGTTAATATAGTTTCTTCACTTGGAGACTTTTAAGGGGTACTTCAACTTTGTTGACCACGACTTCATCATTATTTCTTCAATCGCTAATTGGGATTTTGAGATACAACGATCCGCCTCCTTTTCGGACTTGGATCTATTTATCCTCATACCTTGTTAGGGTCTTTTCGGATAGACTTCTCCATGATCTTTATGGGAGTTGATTGCTTTTCGTCGTGAGTCTTGATCCTTCATATTGATTTTGGGAATAATGCTTTTCACATCACCTTGGATCTTTAGCAATAAGATTGAATCCTCATGCCTTGTTAGGGCCTTTTCGGAATCGCCAATCTTCGCGCCCCGCTTCATAAGTTATGCCTTGGCTATGAACTCTTATCATTACCGAGCAACTTTTAAACGATCTTGGGCTAGAAGTTAAGTAACTTTTCAAATCGTACGACCTTACTTATTTCAGATAAATTATTAGCAAGTGATGGGAGAATAGGCAAATAATCACACCAGGTGAGCTTGTGCAAGAATACCGACTTATAATTGACTCTATCATTTCTCGTTCTCCACAATTTAAAATCTCAAGTAATGAGACTCGTGGATGCTTAGCCTAATAAACCAATTAAGGTCTACATGGTTAAGTATACTAGCTAGAATAAACTTGGATAAGTCTATTCGGGTTGAGTCAAAATAATCGCAATGGGCCTAATATGTCAAAGACTTCAAAACTAGCTACGCCACTTTATTAATATTTTTTACTTTATTGCGAGATATATACATATGAAAGCAACGATAAAAATTTAAAAATTACGACTAAATGGCCAAAGTTAATAAAAAATTTGAAAAATGCTGAAAAAGATGATTTTCCGGTTAAATGAAGGTATTTTAATGGAAAAGTCCACTTAAAACTTCGATAGAAGTCCCCCCTACACTTAAGATAAACATTTTCCTCAATGTTTAAGCATGTGGGAAAAGTCTCCCTACACTTATGACATTGTGCACGTTGTTTAAATCAAGCTAAGGAAGAGACGAATAACGTGATCAATTTCAAATGTGAGTATGAAGAAAATTGAATCACGATAGTTGAGAGATAGAATCGGATTTCGGATAACACGGGAGCACGGTTCTTCAAAGGTTACAAAAGTGAATTCATCCCTGTAATCACATCACCATACAAACACAAACAACCTATAGAGGTCCCCCTACACTTAGGAGGTTAAAACGGAAAAGAATAGACACTCGGGTTGCCTCCCGAGGAGCGCTTGTTTTTGATAACCGAGTCACGAGCCTGACTCGACCCAAAATTAGTTCATGGGAAACGTGGTGAGGGATGGAATCATCTCATGAGAGATGTCCTCACCAAAGTATAACTTCACTCGTTGGCCATTCACCTTAAAATTAGGTCCATTAGGGTGAGCGAGCTCGAGAGTACCATATGTAAAAATTTGGGCAATGGTGAATGGGCCGGACCAACGAGATTTCAGCTTGCCCGCAAATATTTTCAACCGATAGTTAAAGAGTAAAACTTTGTCTCCAACTTGGAACTCTCGGTTTTTAATCTTAGAGTCGTGAATGAGCTTAGTCTTTTCCTTATAGATCAAAGAATTTTCATAAACCTCGTTCTGGAGTTCATTCAGCTCATTGAGTTGGATCTTGCGTAGGTCACCGGCTTTGTTGATATCAAAATTAGCCCACTTCAAGTCCCAGTAAGCCTTGTGCTCCAACTCAATGGGGAGGTGGCATGCTTTCCCGTACACGAGACTATATGGTGTGCAACCAATCGGAGTCTTGTATGCGGTACAGAAAGCCCACAAAGCATCATCAAGTTTATCGTCCCATGAGGCACGATGCTCTCCCACGGTTCTTTCAAGAATTCGCTTTAATCCTCGGTTAGAGATTTCAGCCTGGCCATTAGTTTGTGGGTGGTATGCGGTGGAAAGACGATGAGTTACACCATACTTATCCATGACTCTTGCAAATTGATCATTGCAAAAATGAGTCCCACGATCACTAATAATGGAACGAGGCACACCGAATCTAGCGAACAACGATTTCAAAATGTTACAAACCACCCTTGCGTCATTAGTGGGTAAAGCTTTGGCATCAACCCATTTAGAAACGTAGTCAACGGCTACAAGGATGTATTTGTTTCCTTTAGATGAAGGGAATGGCCCCATAAAGTCGATGCCCCATACATTAAAGATTCACATTCTTGTATGAAATTTTGAGGCATCTCATCTTTATGTGTGATCTTGCCTTGTTTTTGGCAAGCATCACAATGTTTAACCATCTCGTGAGCATCACGGTAAATGGTGGGCCAATAAAATCCCGAGTCAAACACTTTTTGGGCGGTGTAGTTGGGACCAAAGTGACCATCGGTGGGTCCTTTGTGGCAAGCTTCGAGAATGTATAAAGCGGCCGGTCCATCAACACATCAGCGAATAATCAAATCAGCACATTGTTTGAATAGATACGGGTCATCCCAAAAGTAAGTCTTAATGTCTTTGAAGAACTTTTTCTTTTGCTGGGATGTTAACCCGTAAATGAGAATTCCACCCGCCAAGTAGTTTGCAATGTCCGCAAACCACGGGGTCTCATCTTGATTCGAATTGATAGACATTAAGGTCTCAAGGGGAAAAGAGTCATTGATCTCTTTGTTCGGATGATCCCCTTGATAAGGATCCTCAAGTCTACTGAGATAATCCGCGGCTAGGTTCAGCTCCTTTCTTAGCGCGAATGTCGATTTTAAATTCTTGAAGTAGCAAAACCCAGCGAAGAAGTCTTGGTTTGGAATCTTGTTTAGTTAACAAGTACTTCAACGCGGAATGATCGGTATACACGATGGTGGTAGAAAGGACAAGATAGGGGCGAAACTTTTCAAAAGCATAGACAATAGCTAAAATCTCTTTTTCGGTTGTCGTGTAATGCAATTGAGCCCCCGTCATTGTCTTGCTAGCGTAGTGGATTGGTTGGAAGTGTTTGTTTACTCTTTGGCCCAAAACCGCTCCAATAGCAAAGTCGCTAGCATCACACATCAATTCAAAAGGTAGCTCCCAATTAGGGGTAACCAAGACCAGTGCCTTAGTTAGCTTGTCCTTAAGAAGATTGAAGGATTCAAGACACTCTTTAGAAAAGATAAAAGGAGTATATTTTTCCAAGAGGTGGGTCATCGGGCGAGAGATTTTAGAAAAATCTTGAATGAATCGACGATAGAAGCCCGCATGCCCAAGGAAACTTCTCACACCCTTCACGGTTGAAGGTGGAGGCATTTTAGCAATAACATCGACTTTAGCACGGTCCACTTCAAGACCAGCTTTGGAGATTTTGTGTCCTAACACGATGCCCTCTTTTACCATGAAATGGCATTTTTCCCAATTAAGAACAAGGCGAGTGTCTTCACACCGCTTAAGCATACGTTCTAAATTGGCAAGGCAAGCAGAGAAAGAATCGCCATAAACCAAGAAATCATCCATGAAAACTTCCCTAGTTTCTTCAACCATGTCATGGAAGATAGCCATCATACACCTTTGGAACGTCCCAGGAGCATTGCATAAACCGAAAGGCATGCGTTTGTAAGCAAATGTTCCATAGGGACAAGTGAATGTGGTCTTTTCTTGGTCTTTGGGATCGATGGGAATTTGAAAATACCCGGAGAAACCGTCTAAAAAGAAGTAATAGTCATTACCCGCTAGACGCTCGAGCATTTGATCCATGAAAGGAAGAGGAAAATGATATTTTCTCGTGGCATCATTGAGCTTGCGATAGTCAATACAAACTCTCCACCCAGTAACGAGACGAGTGGGAATCAACTCATTGTGTTCATTGGGAACAACGGTTATTACGCCCTTCTTGGGCACACAATGGACGGGACTTACCCATGGCGAATCCGAAATAGGGTAAATCAAGCCGGCATCTAGAAGTTTGATAACCTCTTGTTTGATGACGTCATGAATGCGAGGGTTAACCCTTCTTTGGCTTTGGATTGCGGGTTTAAAGTCATCTTCCATGAGAATCTTGTGAGTACAAAAGTTTGGATCAATTCCGCGGAAATCGGAAATTTTCCAAGCAATTGCCTTCTTATGATCTTTAAGCACGGCGATGAGGCGAGATTTCTCTTCTTCTTTCAAGTCCTTAGCAATGATGACGGGAGACTTCTTCTTATCTTCAAGGAACACGTACTCGAGATGGGACGACAACTCCTTAAGTTCTAAATCCGGAGGATTTTCGATGGAAGGCGTATTCAAAGTTGGTTCATAGATAGCAATAGCCTTGGGAGATGGTGGAGAAATATGGTCCTCTTTGAGAAGTTTCTCAATGAGACGAATGTCTTCATCCCAATCGGTGGGAGAATCGTCATTTTCTAAGTTCACATCTCCCATGGTTGCTTCAAAATCTTTCCAAAGGAAATAACTTTCTCCAAATAGAGATAGTGATGAATCAATAGAGGAAACGGTCTCAACATTGGGAAGAGAGGTAGGAATACTTTTACAAGCATCTTTGAAGTGTTCTTCACAAGCCTCATCAAGAACGTCAATACAATTAACACTCTCGTATGAATAAGGCTGTTTAGAAAGCTTTCCCATGTTGAAGACGATTTTATCGTCACCCACTCTCATGATAAGCTCACCCGCTTCAACATCGATGAGAGTGCGATCGGTCCTCAAGAATGGACGACCAACGATTAATGGCACACGAGGGTCCATATCATAGTCGACCATGACGAAATCGGCAGCAAAAGTGAATTTGTCGACTCCTACAAAAACGTCTTCGGCTATCCCCACTGGATAAGCAACCGTACGGTTAGCTAATTCCAAAGTCATTTTAGTGGGGACTAGCTCAAGGAGAGATAATTGCTTCCAAACACTTAAAGGCATTAAGTTACTACTGGTACCTAGATTGGCTAGGGCCATGCCATTCTCTACTCCCAAGAAGTTGCAAGGGATTAAGAAGCGACCCGGATCACCAAGTTTAGTTGGCAATTTCCTTAAGAGTACTGCAGAGCAATTATCGTTAAGTTGGGTATTAGCAATATCAAGAAGCTTCTCCTTGTCGCTAAGAAGATCTTTGAACATTTTCTCATATTTAGGCATATGAGCGAGAGCCTCAGCGAAGGAGATGTTGAAATTCAATTGTTTAAACATTTTGAGAAAGTTCGAAACCTGAATATCATCCTTGCTTTTAAGCTTCTCTTTCCTCAACCTTGAGGGATAAGGTATATCGGAAGAAGAGGAAGGCTTTTAGAGAGTAGGACCACTCACATCCTTGGGTAGAGGAGGGGTAGAAGTAAGAGGTGGAGGAATTGGGGAAATAGAAGGTTGAGGAATAGGAATAGGGGACTCGTTTTCCTTAGTCACAATCACCGGTGGAGGTATAGGAAGCTCGGGTTCCTTGGTACCTTTGCCACTGCGAGTGGTGATTGCTTTCATCTCCCCTCTTGGATTTGCAATGGTGTTACTCGGAAGAGTACCCGAAGAAGAGGTTTGATTACCTTGGAAGAAACCAGCCATCATGTTCCTTAAGTCATTCGTTTGATTGCCAAAGTGTTTCGCATATCAGCTCGAAGATCGTTCCCTTATTTCACCATGTCTGCTTTCAAGTTGAGCACTTCCCGCTGGAGATTGTCCACGATCACATCATTAGTCCTTATGTAGGTTCCAATATCTTGGTGTAATGTGGTGGGTTGGTTGGGAGGAGCATTATAAGTGGGTGGTTGATAAGCAGGTTGTTGGTAAACTTGGTTGTTTCTTTGAGGAGGATATGGTTGTTTTTGAGGTGGTTGGTACGGTGCACGAGGTTGTTGTTGAGGAGGGCGATTGAGGTTTTGTTGTTGGTTTGGGTTGTTAGGAGGAAAACCGGGCGGGGAAAGAAAGTTGTTTGAGCGGTAGCTAAGCAAGTTGTGGTCACCTTGAGGACGAGCTTGATAAGCGGCCGGAGGATAGGTACCGTGTGCTGCATTAACATTCTCATAAGGATAGTCTTGGGTGGTGGGACAAGTGGTGTAAGAGTGAGGACCCCTGCATATTTCACATGGTTGGCTTACAGCATTGACTTGAGCGTTTTTAGCGTTGATGCTGTTGGTGTTGCTAGCGGTGTGGGTAACAAGCGATTCAAGAAGCGACGTAATTTTGTCAAGTCTCTTGTCATTGTCACTAGTACTAGCACTAGCGGCATTGGTCCGAACACTCTTGGTTTGCACACGAGACTTATTCTCAGTAATATCCCAAGCGGCATTAGAAGTCTTAACCAAAATATTACCCCCCGAGGCACTATTTAGTGAATCTTGGTCATTCATGCTTAACCCATTGTAAAAAGTGTTAATTTGGTACACTTTGGTAAAACCATGTTGTGGGCACTTTCTTAAAAGTTCTTTAAAACGGTCCCAAGATTCACTAAAGTCTCATCGTACTTTTGTTCAAAATTAATAACTTTATTCCGCAAAGCGGTAGTACGAGAGGGTGGGAAAAAGTAGTTTATGAATTTGGTCTCCAAGTCCGTCCACGTCAGAATACTTTGTGGCGGTTCCTTTGCAAGCCAATGCCGGGCTTGTCCCTCTAAAGAAAAGGGAAAAAGTTGTAAACGGATTACCTCTTGTGGAACACCATTGAATTTGACCGTATTCGTGAGTTGTAGGAATCTTTTGATGTGGTCATGAGGATCGTCAATGGTACGCCCCAAGAATGGTTGAGCAGAGACCATCTGGATAAAGCCGCATTTGAGCTCAAAGTTGTTGGCTGCAATCGCGGGTATGACAATTGGATCATTGTTTCCCTCCACATGTGCTTGCAAAAGTTCAATCATCGGGCGATTGTCCGGTAGAGGTTCATTGTTGTTGTTATTGTTTTGAGGTGGGTTATTGTTGTTGTTGTGTACACCGGCCATGTCTAAGTCTTCGAGAGGCTCGGGCTCTTGATAAGACGTTGAATGTGTACGCATGCACGTGCAAAAGAACTAACAAAGCAAACAAGAAATATTTTTGGTTTTATGTTTTTTAATTTTCTTGTATTTTGAAAATTTTATATTTTTTAGGATTTTTGAAATTTTTTTTATGAAAAAGTAACGTTCACGGCGAATGGATCCCGAAATCCAAGTTCTCACAAAAACTGTTAATCTTTACGAGAAGATCCGGCAGCGGCGCCATTTGATACTATGTTTTTGCTTTGGGGTTCAGATTGTTCTCGGAATCTTCTCGAATTGATCACGGCTCAAAGTGGAATGATTGTTCTTGGTTACAAAAAGGGGATTGGGTTTTCTATTCTACTGAAAAGGAATAAAAGAGCAAAGTCGTAAAAACAAGCTAAATATAATTGCAAAATTAAAGTTAAATTAAAAGAAATTAAAATGGAAATTAAATAAAAGAAGACAGTTCAAAAATGTAGCTTAGAAAAATCTGAGGAAAGGAGAAAACAGTAAGTGCAATCAAGGTTGGAAATATTTCATGCGGAATAAAAGGTTCATTCGGAATATAAAGCTCATGCGGAATAATAGACTCATGCGGAATACTAAGTTCATGCGGAATATCATTGCTTACTCGGAATAAATGGGAAAAAGCTTTATGCGGAATATATGCTCATGCGGAATAAAAACTGAAAAAGCTTCATTCAGAATGTAAGGTTGATCCGGAATATTGGATATTCCGGATGAAGAAGGTGATTCGGAATATTATTCCTAATGAAACAAACTGATTCGGAATGTGGAGCTTGATCCGGAATAAAAGTTCTATTCGGAATAAAATGCTTGATGCGGAATAAATGGTGATCCGGAATAAATGAGTTGATCCGGAATAATAGATTATTCCGGATGAGAGGAGTTGATCCGGAATATAAAATATTCCGGATAAGCAAGCTTGATTCGGAATAAGTAACTGATCCGGAATAATGGTTATTCCGGATGGAAGACACTGATACGGAATATAAAATATTCCGGATGAAAGATCTTGATACGGAATAAAAATAAAAGGAGCTTGATCCGGAATGTATGGTTGATCCGGAATCTGGAAATGAAGAACAACGAAGAACAGTAATAGTATAAGAACACGATTTTAAGCCAAATTCAACCAAGTTTTTAACCAAAACTTAAACAAAACTAAACACCAATCATTTACTAACAATAATCATCAAATAAAAACAATAAAAACACAAAACCCACTTACTTTTAAAGATTAAAATCAACTAAACAAGAACTTAAGACTTTGAATCAAAAAGATGAAGATGAACAATATTAATGGAAGGATTATATTAAATGATTAAGGTTTAAACAATCAAAGGAAAAGATTAAAACTACAAGATTTGTGAAAACAAGAATAAAAATCACCAACACCTTAGTGGTGTTGGCTTCTTCCCTACGAAACAAAAGAAAAGAAAACTGGAAAATGAAAACTGGCTCAAAAAGTGTGAAGGGGAATTCTTTAAATAGGCCTAGTGGTTGGTTGGTGAGTGGGCTTTCTTCTCTCTTTTCGTCTTCTCGTCTTTTCAGTAAAGTTGACGTTTTCGATTCTGATTCGGGATTTGTCGACGATTAAATTCAACTCGTCTTTTAATTTCTTCGTTTAATAGACTTGAGTTTCTTCGACATATGTAAATCTTCCATCTTTGGTCCCTCTCTTCGATAAATCTTCAAATAGGCCCATTGACTTCAAATCTTTTGCATCTCTTGGACAATAGACTTCGTCTTAAGTCTTTTTCTTCGATAAAACCCGTGCAATCCCATGTTTTCTCCAATATCCATCCGGTTGGCTCTAAAAACACAATAAACACAAAAACCACGCATAATTCCAAACAAATGATATTAAATACGCGTTTTGGTCTCGTTTTAGCAAGAAATAAGTGGTAAAAGGATGGGTGTTTTCACACCTATCAATATTACTGAGCTTGTTTTGCTTAACCGGTATTAGGTGGTAAATCTTGAAGATGTTTAAGTTCTAGTTCTTTAAATGATTTAGTTAAAAGATGAACCTTTTCTGTGGAAGCGTATTGTTTTAAAAGCTGTTGTTCTTTGAATTTAAGAAGTTTGGTAGCATTAATTTCCGATTCAAAATTTTTAGACTCGAGAGTTTCGAAATCCATTTTAAGTTTCTGAAAATCATTGACAACCGACTCTTTTGCTTTTAATTCATTGGAAAGATTAGCTTTTAATGATTCTATTTCTTTTAAGTGTTCAATCTTTTCAAAACGAAATTGGTCAAATTCAGAATAAGTTATTTTTTTAGCTTGAGGGACCATTTCAAAAGTTTTGACCTTTTCCTTATACAGCGCAAGCTCAGCGGTTAGGTTGGCATTCATATCTACGGTTTGTCGGACAGCCACATTCATGTTATCAATAATAAGTTTAGGCACCACTACCAAATCACGTTGATCATAAGATTCCAAACCCGTCGTAGCATTTGGTTGAGGTTCACTCAAATGTGTTGGATTAGATACCACATCATTTGAGTTACTAGTTCCCGAATGCTGTTCAAGGTTGTCATATTCATGGTCAACATGATGTGGATTATCATGAACATTATTAGATGTGGTTGGTACCTCACTGACGACATCAGAACCGTAGTGAGATAGGTTAGCAACGAGTGCAGCTTGGGCTGAGTGAGTGTCATCACAATCCGAATCATATGCATCAAGATCATCAGCTTGATATGCTGCATTAGATGTAGAGACGACTGCAATGCCTTCATTATCTGCTGCCCCTGGGTCTGCCAAAAATGCTAACTCCTCTGAATCCAAAATCTTCCCCTTAGACTAAGCGTCGACCAAATACATCTTCTCACGAAACCATGTTGCATCCCTTCTTCTTTTTGGCTGAGTGCATTCCCTAGCCATATGACCTTGTCCTCGGCAATTGTAGCAAGTCACAACCTTTTGAGGACCAATAGGACTTCCATTTCCACTAGTTTGAGAATTCACAGCTTGATTGTTCCCAGTCCTTATAGAAGGTCCATATGAATTTTGCCTTCCCTGAATAGGTTGCACCGTCACTTGACCATCTTGAACAGTGGCTTGTTGTCGAGGATTTGATGAAGTACGAAGTTGATTGTTTGTTGGTGGAAATCCTCTAGCAACAAGTTTTGACAAGTAGGCAGTGAGATGGTTTAAGACATCTGTAGGTGTATCATTTGGAGTAAAGACTGGTGCCTGAATTGGTGGAAGTTCATTGGAGTAAAAGGCTTGTGCTGGTTGTGCTTAAAATGGAAAATATCCTTGTTGAGGAGTATAGCCCATTGGAGAAGTTGTAGCTTGTGATGGTGATGCCTGAGGTACTGGTTGCTGTGGAAAAGACTATTGATGAACACTTTGTTGGAATGCTTGTTGTGGCATCATTGGTGGTTGATAATATGGTTGCTGATAGGTGTGTGGTGTTGACTGCTGCAAGTATGATGTTTGTTGATAAGTATAAGCCATGTTTTGTTGAGAAGCATACATGCCAAGTGGATCATGAACTTGAGGTGTAGACAACCGAGTCTCGATCACATGGCATTCGTGTTGTTGAAGAAAAGCTTGAAGTTGATCCACATTGGTGTTATGCAAGTCCTTAGCCAATTTAACATCCATCACGTACTTTTTCCATTCTGAAGGGAGAGTGTTCAAATACTTGGTGTTCAATTGAAACGTAGGAATTGACATGCCATAGATATTGAGCTCATTTAACAATAGGGTAAATCTCAGATAGTAATCATTGAGAGTCTCCCCTGGCACATATGCAAACTTATCAAAAGTATCATAAAGCTTACATTCTCGTTCTTGTTTGGTTAACGAAGTTCCTTGCATTAGAACACGAATTCTATCCCATAACTCTTTGGCAACTTTGTGTTTACTGACGAGTTTGTAGACATCTGGAGAAGGGCTTGGAGAATGATATTTGTAGCTTGTTTATCACACTTGTCTTGTATCTTAGCATCTCTATTTAATTCACCCGTAGTGCGAGGATGAGTAACAACACCTGCCATCACAGTACCATATACCAATGGTCCATTGAGCACCGATGCCCAAATTAGATGTCCATTCTCCTTGTTCAACATATAATGTTCCATTCGGGAAGTCCAATCCTCATACATAGACTTCACCAACATTGGTGGACGATTATTCGTACCCGAGAGGATTGACTTATCCGTGAGAGATGTGTACTCCATTACGATAAGTTAAGATTTACAAACGATGATCGAACAATGAAAGAAATTAAATGTACTGGTTGTCGTGTGTTGGAGTCGAGAAACTATGTTAAAATCCCCTAAAATTTTCTTCTTGAGAAACCAAAAAATCCACTGCAAAATTACTCACGAAAAATTCCAAAGATTTCGCAAAATCTTGAAAAATCTTGAAAAATTCCAAAGATTTCGCAATGTGTGAAGATTCCTCAATTATGTTCAATGATTTCGCAATCCTAGAGTTGATTCAAATTCGCAATCCTAAAATGGATACAAATCCGCAATTCCTTGAAAGATTTCGCAATAATGAGGAGATTCCGCAACACTTGAAGATTTCGCAATTTGTTGGAAGATTTCGCAATTATGAGGAAATTCTGCAACTCTTGAAGATTTCACAATTCGTTGGAAGATTTCGCAATACCTTGGAGGATTCAAATTCGCAATTCACTCAAAACATAAGATTTCGCAATACACAAGCTTTCGCAATACACAAGATTGTGCAAGATTTCGCAATGCTTAGAGATCCAAGATTTCGCAATCAGCAGAAGGTGCAAGATTTCGCAATGCTCAGAGATGCAAGATTTCGCAATTAGTGAAAGTGCAAGATTTCGCAATAAAACAAACTATTGTGAATTTATACCAGAAATTGCGAAATGTTGAGAAAAACAAGGAATTCGTATTGTACTTAAAAAAGACGAATCTTGATGCCAAAAATGAATCCAAACACTTAAAAATTTTGTGTTTTTGAGCGATCCAAGTAACCCAAATCACTAACACGTATATGTAGATGAAATTGGTGAAGATCAAACCACAAAAACACCAAAAAAAATTGAACGTGGGATATAGGGATAAAAAACACACGAATCTCTATGAAAACAAACACATAAACAATACAATAATCCCATGGCTCTTGATACTATTTGTTTGATATGTAAATCTTGCTTATGGTTTAGAGAGAGAAAGAGATAAAGAAATGGTGAGAACACACACACTTAGAGAGAAAAGTATGAAAAACACACTTTACTATGTGAAATTATGAAGTGAACCACACCCTCTCCATCTAAGGAGAGGGTTTATATACCAAGCCCATAAGATGGGCTTGGCTTACATATTGGGCCATCCATACATAACATGGACTAGGCCTTTCTATGTTTACATAATATAAAATAACTAAACTACGAGCTACTACTAAATATATTGTTGGAGTGACCGAATCTTCCTAAATACGTAAAACATATTTCCAACAGACCTCCCTTGACCGTCGCTAACCATATTTGACTACAATTAATAGCTTTTACATGAATCGACAAGGTTGGTGGCCTTGTAACGATTAAACGGCGATTAATCAGCATCTAGACCTTGTTTTCCGACATTACTTTTGACGAATTTAGGACTAAAACTTTACTGAGAGACTAATGACGAGCAAGTTACCAACAGATTTCTAACGCATTTCCTAGGTCGGGGTTCCCAAGAGATTTGTAAATAAAAAATATGTCGCCAATGACCTATTACGTGTACCAGAATGATCCAGTCGAGATGTAAAACTGTCTTCAATAGATGGGATTTATTAAAAAGTTAAGAGTACAATAACAAATAAAACAACTTAAACGGTAATTTTTTATGCAAAAAAAAATTGTTAGCTTAACAGGAAGTTGTTCTACACTACAAGTAAAGTATACGGAAATCGAAAATACCTTAAAGAGTCATGTAATCTTGAGAAAACCAAGGCATGATGATAGGTTGGTTTATATCTCTAGACTTGCGACAATAATTATAGTAGCAGTTATGAAAACTTTTCCATTTTGCAATGTGTATGCATATTCTAGCCTATCGAGACTTGATCCTTGTGCCTTAACAGCTGATGAAAACAACATGTTGTTCTTCTTGTAACGATGACAACATAAGTATAATTCTTTTCCTAAATTCCAGATCCTCCGTCTTTAATGTAGAATGTTACACATGTAACTCATTTTTCAAGCATCTACAACAAGCTGAGGTTCAAGAATGCACTTGACTGTTTCATTAGTACTTACTGTTTCAAGAATGCACATGACATTATCCCTTTAATAGGAGGTCAAAGTGTCGCGTATCTAAAAAAAAGAACTTAACAAATTATTAGTAAGTATATCATATTAGTAAAAGTTAATAATATAATTTCCTAAGATAAACCCGATTTAATACGTTGAAAGCATTTGAACACATTTTTAGTAAATATATGTAAGAGTAAAATGCAAATATGGTCCCTGTTATATGTCATTTTTGCATATATCATACATGGTCTTATAAAACTGCAAGCGTTATACATGTGAGGATAGTTTGGGTCTATTTTGATATCTTGAATTAACGGAGCATATGTTTTGACCATTACCATGGTTAAACAAAAGAACATAATTGTCTTATCTTTTTTTCATTAAGATTCAGGAACATTTTTACAACTGACGAATTCATCGGCCCGATCCATAACAACACAGCTCATCGTCCTTGTTTAAATATTTTATTATAAGGCAAGTTTTTTCCCCAAATCGACTTTACCCAGATTATCCACATAAACCCTAATCCCACTATATTTAAACCATACTTTCAATTATCATATCGATTCCTTGATCTACCCATGTACAAAAGCATAATTGTTAATCATGGCCAAAAGCAAAATTATTATTTATAAATTCTTTTTATAATACATCCATGTTTATGAATAAAACGAATCATATGTTAAATCAAAGTTTATACTACAAAACGAATGATATAGTAAATCACATCCTATTCAATATGATAAAACATTGTTCTTTTATACTCCGAATAAAACCAATACATAGCAAGGTTACATAGGAAACTGATAACTCCATCACCAATTGTAACACCCCATTTTGATAATGGAAATGTCACATGCAATTATGGCGTGTCATCAAAGCATACAAGGAAAAATGTATGTGACAATCCGTCAATTTATGATCAATATTTTATTCTCAATATTTATATGAAAATATTATTTTATGAACTCACTTATTTTTGGGAAGAAATTTGGATGTACGTCTTGAAGTAGCATCGACTACGTCTAAACCGGAGGATTCAACGTTACGTGTTTACGTTTACATACACCGTCTTTGGTGGCAGTCCGACATTTCAGAAAATAAATTTGTCCGTGAATATTATTTTGTAGTTTTAAATATGTGTTGGTTCATAAACTCACAAATTTACGAGAAGAGACTAGGACTTACGATTTTATTTTAACGTCCTTTACAACTAAACCGGAAACCTAAGGATTACGTATTTACGTTTTCGAACTCCGTTTTTGATGAAACAATTTTTATAAGATTCGTTTTGTGCCGTTGATTCATAATTTATAAAAACGTTTTTCGTAAAACGACCCGAGGGCACGCAAATCGAGGAAACTAGAATCGAGGAGTACCCGTAAATAAATGGGGATGAGACAAGTGGGACACTTGTCCCACCCCCAAAATCGGACAAAACTAGCTACTTAACACCCATGAGGTGTCAAGTGTATCTAACAAGCCTTACACTTGTAACTAAGCTTACAAGTTAAGCTTTTCACTTACACCAAAACCAACTACAAACCACTAACTCCTCATTTCCACCATTTCCCTCACATGCAAAACCACTTCTCTCTCTCTCTTGACTCCATTTTTGCCATCCAACTATCATCACCATCCACCCCATTCATACAAATTTTAACCACAAACATATGTTATAATTAACATATGTTAATCTCCATTCAAAAAGAGGAAGATTGGTGCAAGTTTTAACATCCAAGGAGGAGTTTTCATGGTGTCTTAGGGCTGATTTTCCACAAGGAGTTCATGAAGCATGGGGGTCATGAAGATGGTCTTGGTGCATCACAAGTTTCTCCATCAAAATCCATGTCCAAATCATAACCTACATCAACATGGTGGTATAAAGATTGTCCTCCTCATCTTCTTGTTATTTTGATTATGTAAACATGTATTTTATTTCCTATTGTATATGTATATGATGATTATATGATGATAAAAATGTTATGTGGGGATTTGTTGTTGATAAACATGCTTAGAAGATGATTCAACAGTAGCTATAGTCGAGTTAAATGAAGCACATATCATGTAGTTTATGTGATAAAAATTTGAGCTTCCATCTCCATATAGAACTCTAGATATGGCAGTTTTGGTGAAGATGAAAATAAAAATCAGATTTTGGAAATTAAAGTATAATAATATTATATAAGCACTCAAAATTTTAAGGTATAAAATAGTAAAACTAAAACCACTAACTTATGGATTTTATTTATATAAGTATATAAAAGGTTAAATAAGTGGACATTTTATAAAAATGATAACTTGTTAAGTTTTATAAGTTATAAAACTATAAACATGATTTTTATGACTTTTTCGGCTAATACCGTAAAATTAACGTTTTTGTTAAATAAAACTTAGATGGTTGGACCTGTCTAATGTAAACTTTATAAAACTTATATACTGATATATAAACATGTATAACAAGTAAAAACCGATAAGACCCGAACTATAGAACATACGGACATTAACGAGCTAAATTAACGTTATTGGACTAATAATACAACAAAAATGGACTAAAACACTTGTAAAAAGAACTTATTGGGCTTAACCCATTTGGGCCCAACTTGTAAAGTTTAAGTACTGATAATATAAGTATAACATGGATTAATACAAGTTAAAGAACTTATAATAAGTTTATTGAACCTAAAACACGTAAATAGGTAAAACTAATAAACTAGTATAAAAGTTATTGACACATAACACTAAAATGAGTAAACGAGAATATGTAAACCCACTTGATCATCATATATAAATAATCATCATATGTATACAAAATTGTTATTTTTATAAAGTCATTAGACATGAGTCTAAGACGAGTATTATTTGTCTAGGTTTCCGTGATTGAAGCACGTACCGTACATCCAAATCGCCGATAACCCGCCTTCCCATATCAACGTGAGTTCATAGTCTCGCACTCTTTTAAATGTTTTTATGAAATGTTTTTTAAACCCGCGAGGGAGATAACATGTTAGTTTTTATAAATTAGGACACCGTTTGTCCCGATTGTTTGTTTATTGATTTTAGACCCGAATGATTGTATGACCCGATTGCATGACCCGATAAATGATTAAAGGACCCGATAGATGAAATAAAATGGATTATTAAAGTTAGGTTATGTCACTAAAAGTCCCATTAGCATGAATTTTGAACTACCGGGATTTGGTAGACGCTTGTGCATATAATAGTACTATTTGGGGACGATCAACCCAGTTCGCGCCTTGACGGTTGATCCCCGTCGTGCCACATTGATTGGTAAGCGAATTTATGTATGAGAAGATTTCCATAGCGTGACCTTTGTGACGACACGCTACTTTAGATGGGCAAATTGAGTATCGGGTTAGCTACCCGTTGTTGGTTTAGTAAGGTAACAATATCATGCGGCTTATAATAATCCAAAATTTACGAAATACTAATAGACGCTCCGAATTACGATGTATTGCCTGACTAGCAATACAGGGTCATACTATTGATATTATATTCGTGTTTTGGTTTTATATAACCATATTCATATAACGGTTTTTATTTAATCTATACAACGTTGCAAAACGTATTGTATGGTGTTTTTAACGACAATGATTCGTATAATGATTTTTAAGGCAAATGCCTATATTATGATTTTCGATAAAGATTTGTATAAAATGATTTTGGCTATTTTAAGGCCTATTACAATGATTTGTACAAAATGATTTTCGGTAATAATTTTATACCGATGTTATATTGATGGATTTTATTAAACTCTATGAATTCAATCGGCATTATCGCTGACCTTTTCTTTTAACATGTCTTATCTCAGGTACTTGAAGGTAATTCTCGGGAAGACGACAAGAATTCATGGCCCGCACTTAAACAATATTTTCCATTCAAACACTTTGTAAAACTTTGTATGAAATGTAGTGACTTGGGACCGATGTAACTTTTATATTTTTGAATGGAAATGCTTTATTATTAAACGACGCGATTTTTAGGCGTTGTCAATGATGTGAGTAATGTGCTATCCCGTAACACCAACGAGTCTTCCGCTGTATTGAGTTGTATAAATTTGGGGGTGTTACAGTTTGGTACCAGAGCTCTCGTTATAGAGAACGAAAGATTTTTAAAACTAATGTTTTGAATAAAACATTTCAAAATCTTTTAACCATAAACATTTTTCTCAAAATGTCTAAAAATCTTTTGACTATAACGGTGCCGAAGAATTCCCGAGTTACCGACAAGGCCAGACTGAGAAGTGTTATTTTAATATATATATAGATATTAGTTGATTATGATATTGAAAAAGAATTGGCGAGATTAAAACTGATATCGATGTCATGACGATCTTTCCTTATAGAGTGGAGTTTGACAAAACGTTACCACCTAGAAAGATGTCATCTGATTCGTTGTCATCCAATTCTTAAATTGAAATCGAAAGGGTAAATGTTGCACTTGAGGCTGTCATTGGAACCATTACCCAAAAGCCTCATGCCACTAATACCTTTACGAGATGTCTAATTGAATGTATGAGTCATCTCATACTAGTGACTCATTTGATAGCTATTGTTGTAAGGAGTTATAGGATTGGAAATTAAGTGTTGATCATATTGAGCTTTTATTGCCCTATTAAGGTCTAAGAATAAAGGCTGAAAGTATTAGAAAATAAGGTAGGATGTTACATTGAGTTTAAATTGGTTAAAACTTGAATAAAGTAAAATTTAACTTGTATGGAATATGAAATTGTTAAGAGGAAGTCGTTAAGTTCTCTGATTGAATTATAGGGTTTTAATTGATTGTAGGTTCGTGTTAAGGGTTGTTCCTAGACCACTGTTCACTAACGAGGATGCCCAGTGTCCAAGAAATAAATTGAAGAAATCTTCTTCTAAATTGGGACCGATGGATCTTCCGGGACATGTGGGACACCTGATGACTCTTGTAGGTTAGTATTCATTGTGGTATCTTTTAAAAATCCCTAACTTAACTGAGATATCAGTTGGTAGGATGAGTTCTGAGAATTGTATGACATAGTGACACATAATGTGTTACGGTACAATTTTGACTTGTTTGTGATAAATGAAAAGACTATCGTTGATTGCTAAATCCTACATGTATCGATGTTATCTATCTTTTCTTGCCTCTTCCTAATGTTCGCATTAGTAATTCAACCATTGAACAAGTACTCATCTTGATTTGAGTTACGTTGTGAATCATTCTCCGTGAGTGCCATCGAGGTCATTAACCTCATGATTAATTGGCTAAGCTTATTTCCTATCATATTGTAGTTAGTTCTTGATGAACAACTTTTCATCACTCTTTTGCAGATCACACATTGTTTTTATAAAGTTAAAACGGTATCCTTTGAGAAAATTTAAATTTTCATCACAATAAGGATTATTCAATGTGAGATTTATAAGTGATCGTTATTGAAACGAAGTTGTTTATAAAACACCTTGGAAAACTTAATTGTTCTCATAACAAAGAAAATCTTTGTAAATTTATTTTTGATTCTTATTTAAGAATTAAGCATGAAAATGTTTTTATTATAAACATGATGATAAAGTTTTGACGAACTGAGTATTGCATCGTTAATCTTGAAATTGTATATAGTTTCGCGCCTACATACAATTTGGAATGGACCATGCAAGGCTGATTAGTAGTCACCACAAAACTGATTAAAATAAACACTAAATTTTCTTTGAAGATTGGGAAAGATTAAATTTTATGAGATCTGCAAGAAGTGCCAAATAGGGACATAATGTTAGAGACATCTACATATGTGCCTGTAGCATCTATTCTTCTAAGTCCAATTTACTCATCTGTGGAAATTGTCTTATTTGACAATTGACAATTCTTTCTTGTCCAATTCTCCCGTAGTGAGATTCTTAAGAAAAGTATTTGATTACCGAGTGTTGATACCCGACTGGATGTATCGACGTTCTTATCATTTCTTTTGATTTGATTTCATTTGAATGACCTGGGTAACGATCCGAGGAGCTTTTGAATGCGTATTCAAATTATGAAAACATGGGATATATTCATATTCGTCAAATGTTTTCGTTTGTATCTGATTTGAAACTCTCTCGCATAGATTATGCGTTGACCTTACGCTTTTAAGGTTAGTTATGTCTCCAGATAGCCCTGAATTTGTGAAGGATTATGAGTTGTTATTAGACTTTTGAGAAGTTCACATCTTATCGACGGCAATAAAACTGGAAAGTTGGTAATGCCAGTAGAATAGATTGATTGATTATGACATGACGACATTGTCTTAATCGATGGGAATTCGAGTAGATTTCCCCTAAATGATAAGATGTTGATTATCAAAAGTGATTTAAATAGTTCTTGATGGATGACCATATCCTGCATTTAGACTTGAAATTGTACCATGAATAATTGTGAATTAGTTATAGATATTGTAATCTAGAAGAACCTAATATTAATTTATTAAAAGATGTTTCTGCTATTTGAAACTTTAGGAAGTAATTGTTGGTGAATTACCTAGACTTTTGCCATTTAGGCAAGTAGAATTTGGTATTTGATTATATTCTCGGTGTTGCACCTGTGGCTTGAGCCCTGCACGTCAGCACCATCTAAATTAAAGGAATTACCGTACAACTAAGAGAGTTATCGGAGAAAGATTTTATTCTACCGAGCTCGTCATCATAAAAAGCTATGGTGTTATCATTCCTTATATTTATAGATTACTGTGAACTGAGTAAATTTACAATCGAAAACGATATCCATAACTCGAAATGGAAGATTTGTTCGATCATTTACAAGGTTTTAGCATATGTTTTAGAAATTTGATCCATGGCATGATTATCATCAATTTCGCGTCCGCGAAAAGGATTATCTATCTCAATCACTACATCCGGTACTTGTAATGAACATTATGAGTTTCACGTGATGTCGTTTGGATTGACTAATACACATGTAGCATTCATAAATTTGGTGAATCACGTGTGTAGGCTGTAATTTGATAAATTCATGCTTGTGATCATTAAGGACCATTTATTTGTTTATAAGAATAAGAATGAGTTAATTAGTTATAAATTGCCCTGAATTGGCTGAACAATAAAAACATGTACCTTGAGTATTTAACATGTGATTAAAGACTTAATCCTTTACATTATTTAACCATGTGATTAATAGATAATGGAATATAAATTGACTCTTCAAAAATTTAGAAGTCATTTAAGACTTTGAGTATGCTAAAAAGAAAGTGCAAATATATTTTGACAAATGTTTTAACAAAGGATTTTTAAGGGATTATTCCCCTATACACAAACCATTTAACTAAACTTCTGTTTAGGGGTAAATGTTTGTGTATACCTCAAGATAACCTAAGAGGAATTGAGGAAACCATTTAAACCATAACTTGGAATTTGAAACGACAATTTTTGCTTTTCAACTAAGAAAATTTTGACCAAAGTATAACCAAAGATTTTTCGAATATTTACGAATCTTATTAATTATTTTCAATAAATCAACAAAAATCTTGTTAATTAAATTCAAATTTTTTTTTGAACATTTTATATAATTGGTCGAACTAAAAAATTTAAAACTTTTACGTTTACGTTTCTTAAAAATTTAATAATTATTATTAATTTATTTGTAATAATTATCGACGCTTTAAAACGACGGATTAAGCAAAACCGATCAAAATGATAGCTGAAACGAAACTAAAACTTAGAAAATGTGAAGGAAGGTGAAATTAATTACTGACTCAATATGTAGAAAATATAAAGAACCAATTAGGATGTGTTCCTTAGTAATGAAGGCGCAA
Source organism: Glebionis coronaria (assembly GCA_025667525.1). NCBI lineage: Eukaryota > Viridiplantae > Streptophyta > Magnoliopsida > Asterales > Asteraceae > Glebionis > Glebionis coronaria. Next base: position 643,996,607 of record CM046874.1, read on the forward strand.
AATAAATTGCAGAACGATATAAAAATAAACAATGTCTGTAAAAAGGGATAATATAGATTATAAAAGAGGTTCGCGGCTAATGTGAACCATTAAAATAGAGAAGCCAATAGCGTTAAATGTTTTAAAGGCCACTGGTGGTTGCCTAAATATGGAGATTATGAGATATAGTTATGTTGGAATTTGTAAGTATAAGTATTCTATTTATGTCATTTATGACTAAAAGTATCGTTGTCTGAAGAAGTTGTACTGATGACAATTATGAAGGCAGACATCGCCTCATACATTAGACGACTAGCTATTGCAAAGGTCATCATCTGAAATTGATTCGATTTGGGTCATCGTCGACAGACTGACCAAATCTGCTAATATCATTCCCGTTAATGATAAATGCAAAAAGAGTTATGTAAACATAGTGTGCCTGTATCAAACATCTTTATCAAGATCCTCACTTCGCATCGAATTTCTAGAGATTTGCTCAGAAATCATTGAGAATGAACCTTGATGAGAGTACTATGTACCACCCCAAATCGAAGGGACGAGGTAAAGTAACGATACAAAGTAATATAAGTGTTGTTTTATGTTTGAATGAATGACCTTTGGTAATAGACCGTATAATCGTTTTCCTTTGGAGAGATTATCATTGATAATTATCATGTTAGGATCGAGATCGAATCTTGTTAAGATTTATAGATTAGAGCATCTGTAAGCAGGAATTGAGATGAAGACACCCGTCATACACCCATTGTGAGTTGGACATGTCTGTTAGGTTTAAGGTTTCCTATGATGGCGAACCTAACCTTACAAAATACCCGACCCGCGAGATCTGAAATGATTGTTGAAATTAGGATCTGATTATTGACAGCCGGTAGTGGGCAAGAGGTTATGTGAATGTGAAATGTAGATCTTGAAGTGCCAAATGGGTAGCGAAGTTATGCCACAATTTTTAAACTTGGAAAAATGAATTCATGATCTGACAAATCATGGGATATAAGTCCCCGTTGTATGGGACCATTGAGATGATGTAAAAGATTGGTTTGAAATGCATATAAGCTGGTTCTACCCTAGGACTTCAAGAACTGCGTGAATTATGTTTCGTAAATCGAACTTGATAAAATGTCTATCAAGTGAGAATCCGATTGTTTCTTAGTAAAGTTTAGATCGGCGAAAAGTTGCATTCATCAGAAACCCGTGAACATCATGGATAGAGAAAGTAAGTCAACATTTAGCCTGATCTTATTCCCGTAGTTATGTTTGATGGAACTCGCGTATTATAATGAATTGCACTTGTGGGAAAAGACCGAATGTGGAGGAAATACCCACATGGCTTTAACTCTATGAGAAGCGAGTAGTAAGGTAAGATGATCTTTGAGGACAAAGATCCTGTTTAGGGGTAAATGATGTGACAATCAGTCAATTTATGATCAATATTTTATTCTCAATATTTATTTGAAAATATTATTTTATGAACTCACTTATTTTTGGGAAGAAATTTGGATTTACGTCTTGAAGTAGCATCGACTACGTCTAAACCGGAGGATTCAACGTTACGTGCTTACGTTTACATACACCGTCTTTGGTGGCAGTCCGACATTTCAGAAAATAAATTTGTCTGTGAATATTATTTTGGAGTTTTAAATTTGTGTTGGTTCATAAACTCACAAATTTACGAGAAGAGACTAGGACTTACGATTTTATTTTAACGTCCTTTACAACTAAACCGGAAACCTTAGGATTACGTATTTACGTTTTCGAACTCCGTTTTTGATGAAACAATTTTATTTAGATTCGTTTTGTGCCGTTGATTCATAATTTATAAAAACGTTTTTCGTAAAACGACCCGAGGGCACGCAAATCGAGGAAACTAGAATCGAGGAGTACCCGTAAATAAATGGGGATGAGACAAGTGGGACACTTGTCCCACTCCCAAAACCGGCCAAAACTAGCTACTTAACACCCATGAGGTGTCAAGTGTATCTAACAAGCCTTACACTTGTAACTAAGCTTACAAGTTAAGCTTTTCACTTACACCAAAACCAACTACAAACCACTAGCTCCTCATTTCCACCATTTCCCTCACATGCAAAACCACTTCTCTCTCTCTCTTGACTCCATTTTTGCCGTCCAACTATCATCACCATCCACCCCATTCATACAAATTTTAACCACAAACATATGTTATAATTAACATATGTTAATCTCCATTCAAAAAGAGGAAGATTGGTGCAAGTTTTAACATCCAAGGAGGAGTTTTCACGGTGTATTAGGGCTGATTTTCCACAAGGAGTTCATGAAGCATGGGGGTCATGAAGATGGTCTTGGTGCATCACAAGTTTCTCCATCAAAATCCATGTCCAAATCATAACCTACATCAACATGGTGGTATAAAGATTGTCCTCCTCATCTTCTTGTTATTTTGATTATGTAAACATGTATTTTATTTCCTATTGTATATGTATATGATGATTATATGATGATAAAAATGTTATGTGGGGATTTGTTATTGATAAACATGCTTAAAAAGATGAAAGACTATAAGAAACAAGGTTAAAATCTTGTTTAAATTTGTTGGCTGTATAAAACAGTAAAGAATCAAATGATGAACTGATAAAAATTGCATAGATTAATGAATAAACAGTAAGCTATGGGTCTTGTATACATGTGAGAGTTGGCCATGCAATGGAATCATTGTAATGAGTGAGATATGATCAAAACAAGTTTAAGGTACAAATCTGAGTTCACTGTTTTGGACGATTTTTAGAAAATACTTAGAAGATGATTCAACAGTAGCTATAAAAGAGTTAAATGAAGCACATATCATGTAGTTTATGTGATAAAAATTTGAGCTTCTATCTCCATATAGAACTCTAGATATGGCAGTTTTAGTGAAGATGAAAATAAAAATCAGATTTTGGAAATTAAAGTATAATAATATTATATAAGCACTCAAAATTATAATGTATAAAATAGTAAAACTAAAACCCACTAACTTATGGATTTTATTTATATAAGTATGTAAAAGGTTAAATAAGTGGACATTTTATAAAAATGATAACTTGTTAAGTTTTATAAGTTATAAAACAATAAACATGATTTTTACGACTTTTTCGGCTAATACCGTAAAATTAACGTTTTTGTTAAATAAAACTTAGATGGTTGGACCCGTCTAATGTAAACTTTATAAAACTTATATACTGATATATAAACATGTATAACAAGTAAAAACCGATAAGACCCGAACTATAGAACATACGGACATTAACGAGCTAAATTAACGTTATTGGACTAATAATACAACAAAAATGGACTAAAACACTTATAAAAGAACTTATTGGGCTTAACCCATTTGGGCCCAACTTGTAAAGTTTAAATACTGATAATATAAGTATAACATGGATTAATACAAGTTAAAGAACTTATAATAAGTTTATTGAACCTAAAACATGTAAATAGGTAAAACTAATAAACTAGTATAAAAGTTATTGACACATAACACTAAAATGAGTAAACGAGAATATGTAAACCCACTTGATCATCATATAAATAATCATCATATGTATACATAATTGTTATTTTTATAAAGTCATTGGACATGAGTCTAAGACGAGTATTATTTGTCTAGGTTTCCGTGATTGAAGCACGTACCGTACATCCAAATCGCCGATAACCCGCCTTCCCATATCAACGTGAGTTCATAGTCTCGCACTCTTTTAAATGTTTTTATGAAATGTTTTATAAACCCGCGAGGGAGATAACATGTTAGTTTATAAATTAGGACACCGTTTGTCCCGATTGTTTGTTTATTGATTTTGGACCCGAATGATTATATGACCCGATTGCATAACCCGATAAATGATTAAAGAACCCGATAGATGAAATAAAATGGATTATTAAAGTTAGGTTATGTCACTAAAAGTCCCATTAGCATGAATTGTGAACTACCGGGGTTTGGTAGACGCTTGTGCATATAATAGTACTATTTGGGGATGATCCCCCCAGTTCGCGCCTTGACGGTTGATCCCCGTCGTGCCACATTGATTGGTAAGCGAATTTATGTATGAGAAGATTTCCATAGCGTGACCTTTGTGATGACACGCTACTTTAGATGGGCAAATTAAGTATCGGGTTAGCTACCCGTTGTTGGTTTAGTAAGGTAACAATGTCATGCGGCTTATAATAATCCAAAATTTACGAAATACTAATAGACGCTCCGAATTACGATGTATTGCCTGACTAGCAATACAGGGTCATACTATTGATATTATGTTCGTGTTTTGGTTTTATATAACCATATTCATATAACGGTTCTTATTTAATCTATACAACGTTGCAAAACGTATTGTATGGTGTTTTTAACGACAATGATTCGTATAATGATTTTTAAGGCAAATGCCTATATTATGATTTTCGATAAAGATTTTTATAAAATGATTTTGGCTATTTTATGGCCTATTACAATGATTTGTACAAAATGATTTTCGGTAATAATTTTATACCGATGTTATATTGATGGATTTTATTAAACTCTATGAATTCACTCGGCGTTATCGCTGACCTTTTCTTTTAACATGTCTTATCTCAGGTACTTGAAGGTAATTCTCGGGAAGACGACAAGAATTCATGGCCCGCACTTAAACAATATTTTCCATTCAAACACTTTGTAAAACTTTGTATGAAATGTAGTGACTTGGGACCGATGTAACTTTTATATTTTTGAATGGAAATGCTTTATTATTAAACGACGCGATTTTTATGCGTTGTCTATGATGTGAGTAATGTGCTATCCCGTAACACCAACGAGTCTTCCGCTATATTGAGTTGTATAAATTTGGGGGTGTTACATTTTGGTACCAGAGCTCTCGTTATAGAGAAAGAAAGATTTTTAAAACTAAGGTTTTGAATAAAACATTTCAAAATCTTTTAACCATAAACATTTTTCTCAAAATGTCTAAAAATCTTTTGACTATAACGGTGCCGAAGAATTCCCGAATTACCGACAAGACAGACTGAGAAGTGTTATTTTAATATATATATAACTTGGATTATATATATATATATATATATATATATATATGTATGATGTAATTTGATTACATGATTGTTTGATGATTATTTTGATATTTATACGAGATATTTATACGACGTAGATTGTCACAAGAAACCCTAAATCCCCTAGTAAATTAATCGAAGCTATTCTCGTAGGAATTCTAGCTATCCTTGATCTAAACCAAGTTGTGGATATTTATGATCCCAACAAATGGTCGATATTCGTAGGAATGTAGATATTAGTTGATTATGATATTGAAAAAGAATTGGCGAGATTAAAACTGATATCGATGTCATGACGATCTTTCCTTTTAGAGTGGAGTTTGACAAAACGTTACCACCTAGAAAGATGTCATCTGATTCGTTGTCATCCAATTCTTAAATTGAAATCGAAAGGGTGAATGTTGCACTTGAGGCTGTCATTGGAACCATTACCCAAAAGCCTCATGCCACTAATACCTTTCCGAGATGTCTAATTGAATGTATGAGTCATCTCATACTAGTGACTCATTTGATAACTATTGTTGTAAGGAGTTATAGGATTGGAAATTAAGTGTTGATCATATTGAGCTTTTATTGCCCTATTAAGGTCTAAGAATAAAGGCTGAAAGTATTAGAAAATGAGGTAGGATGTTACATTGAGTTTAAATTGGTTAAAACTTGAATAAAGTAAAATTTAACTTGTATGGAATATGAAATTGTTAAGAGGAAGTCGCTAAGTTCTCTGATTGAATTATAGGGTTTTAATTTATTGTAGGTTCGTGTTAAGGGTTATTCCTAGACCATTGTTCACTAACGAGGATGCCCAGTGTCTAAGAAATAAATTGAAGAAATCTTCTTCTAAATTGGGACCGATGGTTCTTCCGGGACAGGTGGGACACCTGATGACTCTTGTAGGTTAGTATTCATTGTGGTATCTTTTAAAAATCCCTAACTTAACTGAGATATCAGTAGGTAGGATGAGTTCTGAGAATTGTATGACATAGTGACACATAATGTGTTACGGTACAATTTTGACTTGTTTGTGATTAATGAAAAGACTATCGTTGATTGCTAAATCCTACATGTATCGATGTTATCTATCTTTTCTTGCCTCTTCCTAATGTTCGCATTAGTGATTCAACCATTGAACAAGTACTCATCTTGATTTAAGTTACGTTGTGAATCATTCTTCGTGAGTGCCATCGAGGTCATGAACCTCATGATTAATTGGCTAAGCTTATTTCCTATCATATTGTAGTTAGTTCTTGATGAACAACTTTTCATCACTCTTTTGCAGATCACACATTGTTTTTATAAAGTTAAAACGGTATCCTTTGAGAAAATTTAAATTTTCATCACAATAAGGATTATTCAAAGTGAGATTTATAAGTGATCGTTATTGAAACGAAGTTGTTTATAAAACACCTTTGCAAAACTTAATTGTTCTCATAACAAAGAAAATCTTTGTAAATTTATTTTTGATTCTTATTTAAGAATTAAGCATGAAAATGTTTTTATTATAAACATGATGATAAAGTTTTGACGAACTGAGTATTGCATCGTTAATCTTGAAATTGTATATAGTTGCGCGCCTACATACAATTTGGAATGGACCATGCAAGGCTGATTAGTAGTCACCACAAAACTGATTAATAAACACTAAATTTTCTTTGAAGATTGGGAAAGATTAAATTTTATGAGATCTGCAAGAAGTGCCAAATAGGGACATAATGTTAGAGACATCTACATATGTGCCTGTAGCATCTATTCTTCTAAGTCCAATTTACTCATCTGTGGAAATTGTCTTATTTGACAATTGACAATTCTTTCTTGTCCAATTCTCCCGTAGTGAGATTCTTAAGAAAAGTATTTGATTACCGAGTGTTGATACCCGACTGGATGTATCGACGTTCTTATCATTTCTTTTGATTTGATTTCATTTTAATGACCTGGGTAACGATCCGAGGAGCTTTCGAATGCGTACTCAAATTATGAAAACATGGGATATATTCATATTCGTCAAATGTTTTCGTTTGTATCTGATTTGAAACTCTCTCGCATAGATTATGCGTTGACCTTACTCTTTTAAGGTTAGTTATGTCTCCAGATAGCCCTGAATTTGTGAAGGATTATGAGTTGTTATTAGACTTTTGAGAAGTTCACATCATATCGACGGCAATAAAACTGGAAAGTTGGTAATGCCAGTAGAATAGATTGATTGATTATGACATGACGACATTGTCTTAATCGATGGGAATTCGATTAGATTTCCCCTAAATGATAAGATGTTGATTATCAAAAGTGATTTAAATAGTTCTTGATGGATGACCATATCCTGCATTTAGACTTGAAATTGTACCATGAATAATTGTGAATTAGTTATAGATATTGTAATCTAGAAGAACCGAATATTAATTTATTAAAAGATGTTTCTGCTATTTGAAACTTTAGGAAGTAATTGCTGGTGAATTACCTAGACTTTTGCCATTTAGGCAAGTAGAATTTGGTATTTGATTATATTCTCGGTGTTGCACCTGTGGTTTGAGCACTGCACGTCAGCACCATTCAAATTAAAGGAATTACGGTACAACTGAGAGAGTTGTCGGAGAAAGATTTTATTCTACCGAGCTCGTCATCATAAAAAGCTATGGTGTTATCATTCCTTATATTTATAGATTACTGTGAACTGAGTAAATTGACAATCGAAAACGATATCCATAACTCGAAATGGAAGATTTGTTTGATCATTTACAAGGTTTTAGCATATGCTTTAGCAATTTGATCCATGGCATGATTATCATCAATTTCGCGTCCACGAAAAGGATTATCTATCTCAATCACTACATCCGGTACTTGTAATGAACATTATGAGTTTCACGTGATGTCGTTGGATTGACTAATACACATGTAGCATTCATAAATTTGGTGAATCACGTGTGTTGGCTGTAATTTGATAAATTCATGCTTGTGATCATTAAGGACCATTTATTTGTTTATAAGAATAAGAATGAGTTAATTAGTTATAAATTGCCCTGAATTGGCTGAACAATAAAAACCTGTACCTTGAGTATTTAACATGTGATTAAAGACTTAATCCTTTACATGATTTAACCATGTGATTAATAGATAATGGAATATAAATTGACTCTTCAAAAATTTAGAAGTCATTTAAGACTTTGAGTATGCTAAAAAGAAAGTGCAAATATATTTTGACAAATGTTTTAACAAAGGATTTTTAAGGGATTATTCCCCTATACACAAACCATTTAACTAAACTTCTGTTTAGGGGTAAATGTTTGTGTATACCTCAAGATAACCTAAGAGGAATTGAGGAAACCATTTAAACCATAACTTGGAATTTGAAACGACAATTTTTGCTTTTCAATTTTGACCAAAGTATAACCAAAGATTTTTCGAATATTTACGAATCTTATTTTATGTATTCTTACCATGTTTTACTGTTTAAAGCCTTAAACTGTGTTTATCTTATATTATGCTTAATCTGATTAAGTATTTCTGGTATTTCGTGCATTATTATACTTACTGTGTAATAATAAGTAACTTTCCCAAAATAGCAGGTTTCCTAAAATAGAAAGTTTCCAAAAATAGAAAGTTTCCAAAAAATAGAAAGTTTCCAAAAATAGAAAGTTTCCAAAAACAGAAAGTTATCAAAAATAGAAAGTTTCCAAAAATAGAAAGTTTCCAAAAATAGAAAGTTTACAAAAATAGTTTACTGCTTAAAATAGATAAGTTTCTAAAAATAGAAAGTTTCCATAAACAGATCAGCTGCCTTAATTAAATAAGTTTCCATAAATAGATTAGCTGCCCGAAATAAATAAGTTTCTAAAAATAGAAGGTTTCCGTAAATAGATTAGCTGCCTTATTTAATTAAGTTTCTAAAAATAGAAAGTTTCCATAATTAGAAATAAGCTGGTTAAATAAGCTAAGTATATAAGCCTAAGTGTTTTCATGATTATTTTCTAAGTCATATGATATAATATATAGTTTAATAATTATTTCATGTAATTAAATTAAACTATAGGTTAAAATATTTAATTAAAGTATAACATGTTTTAATTAAATAAAGTTAAATACTTAGGTTATAACATGTATTATTATTTATTAATAATATAACCTAAGTCATGTTAATTGATTAATTATAATCATGGTTTTTAAATAATTAATTAATTATAAGTCTAAAATATAAAAATACTTAGGTTAATTAATTTCATGATTATTTAATAATTAAAATAACCTAAGTCATGTTATTAAATTAATCATGCCATTTTATTAATTTAATTTTTAACATAAGATCATAAAACATAAAAAAAACTAAACATACACCATGAACCGGATCTAGACTAAACACCATGAACCGGACCTGAAATCGACACCGTACCCCGAACCAAATCAGGGTACCCCGTGTCTTGATGGTGCCGTGGGACCCACACCCACCAACCGGGACCATATGGTCTCGGTGGTGGTCGGATGGCCAAACCGAAACCCCCCTTGGGTTCGGTGTAGGACGCGGCTAAAACAAACACCCTTAAAACCATACTTTTGATTTTATTAAATCCACATTCATGTTAGATCCATGATTTTAATTAGGTTTTTGTAAAAAAAAACATAACATGTTCTTGATTTATTAAAAGATCAAATCAAAAGAAAAGGTTTAAAAAGTATTTACCGAATTCGTGGATCAAAAGGACGAAGAACAAACACGATCACCAACTAATATTCCAAGATCCAAGATCAACAAACACCTCCTTGTGGTGTTCTTAGGGTGGCGGCCAAAAAAAGATAAGAGAAGGAGGGTTTTAGGTTTTTGCTAAAAAATCTTCTGTAAAGTAAAATGAGTAGTGTAAAAATCTTTAACCCCCTTTAGTAAAATTTACAAATGGGCTTGGCCCATTTGTCCCTTGTAGTCGCGGGTAGGGGGCCCCACTTAGGGTACCCGTACCTTTTTCCGTGTCTCGATGTTAAGTTATTTGTTCGTGATTATTTGTGTTCGCGTTTTAAGTGTTCTCGTTACGTAAATATCGTGATCTAATATATTTAATTACGCTCGTAATAAATATATATACGTAATTAATAATAGTTCGTGTCTTAATTACGTTCATGATTTCATGATCGCATGTTCGTGATTAATTATTGTCAAATAATTATTACGTGCTCGTGCGTAGTAAATACTTATCGTGTTCTAACACGTACGTAATACGTAAAATCCTAAAACGTAATCGTAATCATGCTATATTTGGAAAGTTTTAATCTAGTACGTACGATCTTAAGGGTACTATTTATGGTAAAAGCATGCGGGTTTTACAACTCTTCCCCCCTAAAAAGAATAATTCGTCCCCGAATTATAGATAAAGTAAACTGGAAAGAAGAACATACCCGAATTCAAAATATGAAATGAGGGTAAGAAGCCCGGATAGACTCCTCTGTTTCCCAAGTGGCTTCCCGCTCGGTATGATCCCTCCATAGAATTTTGACGAATGGAATCGTCTTATTTCTCATGACTCGTTCTTGTCTGTAAAGAACTCCTTCGGGTTCTTCTATAAAAGTGAGATCTTCACGTATCTGTTCTAGTGGATACTGAACCATGTGAAGGGGATGATACTGGTACCCTCTGAGTAAGGACACATGAAACACATTGTGCACATGCGAAAGCTGCAGAGGTAACGCCAATCGGTAAGATACTTCACCGACTCGTTCAATGATGTCAAACGGTCTGATGAAACAAGGACTGAGCTTCCCTTTAATCCTGAAGCGTCTAACACCACGTGTCGGCGAAACCTTAAGGAAGACGTGATCTCCTACGTTAAAGTGTATATCCCTACGATGCTTATCGGCGTAACTCTTCTGACGTGACCGTGCCTCCTGAATTTTCTGCTTAGCTACTGCGATCTTCTCATTGGTCATCTCTATGATTTCCGGTCCTTCAAGTGTTCGCACACCAACCTGATCCCAGCAGATTGGGGCGCGACACTTTCTGCCATACAACATCTCAAATGGAGCACACCTGATACTTGCGTGCCAACTGTTGTTGTATGCAAATTCTACCAAACAGATGTAATCGTCCCAATCACCCGTCCATTCCAACGCACATGACCTCAACATATCTTCCAATGTCTGAATGGTTCGCTCCGACTGTCCGTCCGTTTGAGGATGAAAAGCCGTGCTAAGCTTAAGTTGTGTACCCCAAGCTTTCTGCAGACTCTTCCAAAAGCGCGAAGTGAATCGAGGATCTCTGTCTGAGACGATGCTGGATGGTGCACCGTGGAGTCTCATGATCTCTCTTATGTACGTATCTGCGAGTTTACTTACCGGATCTTTCTTGCTGATCGGTAAGAAATGAGCTGATTTGGTAAGTCGATCTACGATAACCCAAATTGCATCGTGCTTCCTCTTGGTAGGCGAAAGACCAGTAACAAAATTCATGGTGATTTTGTCCCACTTCCACTCTGGGATATCTAACGGTTGAAGGAGACCGCCAGATCGCTGATGCTCGATCTTAACCTGCTGGCAGGTAAGACATTTGGAGACGTAAGTGGCCACAACCTGTTTCATACCACTCCACCAAAAGTACTGCTTGATGTCATGGTACATCTTAGTCGAACCAGGATGTATAGAGAACGGGGAGCTATGAGCTTCAGCTAACAAAGCTTCCCGGAGTTCTTGGTCATCAGGAACACAAAGTCTCGTGCCCTGCCATACGATACCATCTGCATCTACTTTGAATTCTGTCTGCTTCTCCAAATTCTGTACTATCGCCCAGGTTTCTCCGTCATCCTGCTGAGCTTCCTTGATCTTAGATAGTAACTCGGGTTCTATTCTAAGATTAGCCCAGTAGCCGTGTTGTCCACGTAACATGATCTCGATGTCTAGTCTCTCCAAGTCTCTGATGATTTCCTCTTCGATTTTAATGCTGTTGATCATTCCAGACTTCCTGCTAAGAGCATCTGCTACTACATTTACCTTTCCGGGATGATACTGTAGATTAATGTCATAATCCTTCAACACCTCTAACCATCTCCTCTGCCTCATGTTGAATTCACGCTGAGTGAAGATATACTTCAAGCTCTTGTGGTCCGTGAAAATGTCACATGATTCTCCATATAAGTAGTGCCTCTATATCTTCAATGAAAACACGACTGCAGCAAGTTCCAGGTCATGCGTGGGGTAATTTTCTTCATAAGGCTTAAGTTGTCGTGAAGCGTACGCGATCACTTTCCCATGTTGCATGAGAACACAGCCAAGTCCCTTCCCCGATGCATCGCTCTAGATTTGAAATCCACCCGTACCAGATGGTAGAGTAAGAATAGGTGCAGATACTAGCTTCTGCTTCAGGTCTTCAAAGCTCTTCTCTCGATCTTCAGTCCAGACGAATTTCTCCCCTTTCCGCATCAGTTTGGTCAATGGTAGTGCTAGGCGCGAAAAATTCTCCACGAACCTAGGGTAATAGCCAGCTAAGCCTAAGAAACTGCGGACTTCCGTCACTGATGTCGGCTTTGGCCACTTAGTAATGACCTTAACCTTTGCTGGATCCATAGTGTTTCCTTCTGCTGATACAATGTGACCTAAGAATGCCACCTTGTCTAACCAGAACTCACACTTGGAGAATTTAGCATACAGCTTCTTCTGGCGAAGAATCTGTAGTACTGTACGAAGATGGTCTTCGTGTTCCTCCTTGGAATTTGAGAAAATCAGAATGTCATCGATGAAGACAATGACGAACTTATCCAGAAATTCATGGAAGATTCTGTTCATCAAATCCATGAACACTGCTGGAGCATTTGTCAGGCCAAATGGCATAACTACAAACTCGTAGTGGCCATAACGGGAACGAAAGGCAGTCTTAGCGATGTCCTGCTCCTTGACCCATAGCTGATGATAGCCTGACCTAAGATCAATCTTGGAGAAGTGTTTGGCCCCTTGGAGTTGGTCAAACAGATCGTCAATGCGTGGCAGTGGATATCTATTCCGAATGGTAATCTTGTTGAGCTCGCGATAGTCTATGCAAAGACACATACTGCCATCCTTCTTCTTAACAAACAAGACCGGTGCGCCCCATGGAGATGCGCTCGGTCGAATGAAACCTCGTTCAAGAAGTTCTTGCAGTTGATCCTTCAGCTCCTTCAGCTCTATGGGAGCCATGCGATAAGGAGCCTTGGAGATTGGTTCAGCTCCTGGAACCAACTCGATACTAAATTCCACTTCTCGTGCAGGTGGTATGCCCGGAAGTTCTGCTGGAAAAACATCTTGGAATTCCGACACGATAGGTTGATCCTGAATTGATGGGGATTCAGCATCCATGTCGTGAACCGTAGCTAGATAACCCTCGCAGGCATGTGACAGTAGTGCACGCGTTTGTAGGGTAGATATGATTTGTACAGACCGTCCGGGTATGAACCCATTATGAATGTACTCTGGTGCATTAACATCACCGAAGATAACTCGATATGAATGGCAGTCTATGGTAGCATGATGTTGGGATAGCCAATCCATGACCAAAATCATGTCGAAGTCATTCATGTCCATCGAAAGTGCGTCGACAGGTCGAACCTTATCGTCAAATTCTAGGGGAAGACTCTTGTATACATGGGTGGTTAATACAGAGTCCCTCAAAGGCGTGGAAATAGTAAGCCTATTTTCTAGTGGCACGGGGAGCATCCTAATGTTCTTAGCATAAGCAGTAGAAATAACCGAGTGAGTAGCACCCGTATCGAAAAGAACACATGCAACTTGACCATACATATACAAGATTCCAGTGATGGTACCTGTAGACTTGTTGGCCTGGTCTCGAGATGTCGTGTAGACACGCCCGGTAGTAGGAGGCGGCTTGGTATCAGCATGTCCCGATGTACCTTCCATCTCGCCCTTACGGCAATCCTTCATAATATGGCCAGGAAGACCACACTTGAAGCACACGTCAGTATTACGGCGACATGGTCCTGGGTGCCTACGGTGGCAAGTAGAGCAAATAGGATGAGTGTATCCTCCAACAGGTGCTCTGGCTGCCTGGGAACCTGATAAAACGTTTTACATAAGACACGATAATTGGGTACAAAGGACAAAGCAGATAATCGTAAGATTGAATACCAGTGATAGCTGGACGGCTAGGCTGCGAACCTCTCTGGTTCTGGTCCCTACCGTTTCAATGGTTCCTGGTAGAAGTTTTGCTAAACTGTCAGAATATGAGTTATAACATGAAAACATAAGGAAATGCGTAAGTATTAGGACCTGCTGCTGTTGGAGTGCCCAGCGTTGTTACGGTAATTATCATTACTGCCACGCCTATCCGTAGCAGAACGGTCGTTAGTCTGACCGTTTCCCTTGGGCTGATGAGGCTGCTGCTGAGTAGCCGGCTGAGACCGGTCCCCAGTTTTCTGCCTGGAAGATACATTTAAAGAGATGAATAATTGACATATGGAAAGTATACGGATTGGTCACCGCTTGAATATGAATGTTTTACCTCTTCTCGGGTCTTTCAGCTTCCCCGAACTCATATCTCTCCTGCAGCATCTCCAGGTTTTCGTGTTGCATCGGCCACTTGTGCTACAGTGTTGAACGTAGCACACACCAGATTGTTTACGACCGATGTGCGAAGAGCCCATCTAAAGTGATGTGCCTGCTCTTCAGGAGTACCTGCTGCCGGTCCCCAGTTTTCTGCCTGGAAGATACATTTAAAGAGATGAATAATTGACATATGGAAAGTATAGGGATTGGTCACCGCTTGAATACGAATGTTTTACCTCTTGTCGGGTCTTTCAGCTTCCCCGAACTCATCTATCTCCTGCAGCATCTCCAGTTTTCGTGTTGCATCGGCCACTTGTGCTACAGTGTTGAACGTAGCACACACCAGATTGTTTGTGACCGATGTGCGAAGCGCCCATCTAAAGTGATGTGCCTGCTCTTCAGGAGTACCTGCTGCCGCACCAAGGAAACCAGCTGAGCGAAGAAAGCGCTGCATAAACTCGTTGCTATTCTCCCCAGCTCTCTGTTGGATCCCATGGTACTCTCTCTTGTGCTTGTCTTGCTCAGCCTTGGGAAAGAACTGCTCCATCACCCTGTCCTTGAACTGAGCCCAAGTCAAACCAGCAACCCACTCGTCACCACCTTCAGACTGCATCAATGCTAACCACCAATTGAGTACATCGCCTTCGAACCGATAGCATGCCAACCTCGCCTTGTATGCGGGGTCACAGCCCATAGCGTTGAAAATCTTCTCGATGTGTGCCAACCAGCTTTCAGCATCGCTGGGGCTATCTGTCTTCTCAAAAGCTCAAGGGCGGAGCTTGTTGAATCTCTCCAGCCATACTGCTAATGTCACTGGAGGAGGAGGAGGAGGTGCCTGATTATGCTGTTGATTGTTGGCAGCTTGAACTTCAGCCCTGATATCATTCCTCAGTTGAGGAAGCAAAGCTTGCATAGCAGCCTGAATTGCAACATTGAGCTGCTCCTGTTCGCGTGTGAGAACCATCTGACAGTATAACATAAAACATATGATTAAACAGATCAAAACATAAAATATATATATATATATATACATGAAAAAAATTTATACTAAAATTTCACGAGAAAAAATTTTATGCAAGAAAATTTTTGTGTATGAATGCATGATGCAGTTTTATGAAAACTTTTGTATGCTCGAGAGTGAACGCCTTTGGTCAGTTCACCCAAAACAAAAGACATAGCGAGGGGACGCCTATGGGTCGGTCCCAAATTTAAAAGTTTCGATAAAACACATGCGACTAAATAGGGTCAGTCCTGTACCAACCATTACTTAGTCAAAAATCTGCGACAATGACATGTATATGTATGCTTAAAAATGATGAATGCATGAAAACAACTGTCAGTTCTAGGAAGACCGTAGTGACTACCCACTAATCACAGGTCATATTTGAGAGCCTACAGGTCGAAGCCTTGGCTCTGATACCATAATTGTAACACCCCATTTTGATAATGGAAATGTCACATGCAATTATGGCGTGTCATCAAAGCATACAAGGAAAAATGTCTAAACATTACTTGACCATAAAAGGAAAATACCGGAATCAAACATGGGTAGTCCAAAAGTAAAGCTCATCATACACAAACATAAGTATAGTAAAGGAAAGGACTAAACAATGTCCATAGCAAATGTATCATAGGAAAAGGAATGCATAAAGTAAAGAAGGCTAGACAGCTTCCAGTCCATATGCACGTACTCTTAGTGTCTACGAGCGTCCCTGAGTACCTGCCGTTTTGGGAACATAGAAAAGGAAAACGGCTGAGCAAATACGCTCAGTGCACGGATGTAAAATAAGGCATGAATAGGATAAGCATATAACATATAACAGCGGAAGAAAACTAAGTCCCGAGTAACCTGGTTAAGTCTTGATAAAACTGGTTTTATAGTTTGAAAAGTCTTAGGTTTGTCTTATGAAAACTGTTTGTCATATTTTACCATTAGCCAATATAGGTCATGAAAATCCACCGTGCATGAATACTTGGAGGGGTGACCTCATCATGCAAATTAGAGGGGCTGCCTCTAATTTAATATACTGGTTTATGGGTAGGAAGGATCAGCTCCTTGTGAAGGATGCAAGACACACACCACATTCACCATGAAATCCTGACTAAAAACATGTAACTAGGATGCACCCATACGCCCCACATGATAAATATAATATAAATGGCCAAAAGCTGAAGGGACGCCACGAGCAATCACTCCGCCGTGGTGAAGTCATAATATCAGTGCCTCTAATGTTATGGTTATGGTACCTCCATAACTAGGTGAAACTGGTCATGCATGTATATGGCTATAGGTAATCTTAATTAAACATAAGCAATCAAACACGTAACTTATACTACGGGAAAACATTTGGCTGCATACGGGGAATCCGAATAAGGAAAGAATGTCCATACTGAAAGGACGGGAATTCGTACCTTATGTCCAGTGAACGAAGAAGATGAACTGAGAGGAATCCTACTTCCATATCACTAGTGCTACATAAATACATACATGAATAAGTATCTGCTTACTAAATATGTAGCTGGTTTTATGTCATGTCTTAGCTTATTTTCTGTATTCTTACCATGTTTTAGTGTTTAAAGCCTTAAACTGTGTTTATCTTATATTCTGCTTAATCTGATTAAGTATTTATGGTATTTCGTGTATTATTATATTTATTGTGTAACAGTAAGCAACTTTCCAAAAATAGCAGGTTTCCTAAAATAGAAAGTTTCCAAAAATAGAAAGTTTCCAAAAATAGAAAGTTTTTAAAAATAGAAAGTTACCAAAAATAGAAAGTTTCCAAAAATAGAAAGTTTCCAAAAATAGTTTTACTGCTTAAAATAGATAAGTTTCTAAAAATAGAAAGTTTCCATAAATAGATCAACTGCCTTAATTAAATAAGTTTCCATAAATAGATTAACTGCCTGAAATAAATAAGTTTCTAAAAATAGAAGGTTTCCATAAATAGATAGCTGCTTTATTTAATTAAGTTTCTAAAAATAGAAAGTTTCCATAATTAGAAATAAGCTGTTTAAATAAGCTAAGTATATAAGCCTAAGTGTTTTCATGATTATTTTCTAAGTCATATGATATAATATATAGTTTAATAATTATTTCATGTAATTAAATTAAACTATAGGTTAAAATATTTAATTAAAGTATAACATGTTTTAATTAAATAAAGTTAAATACTTAGGTTATAACATGTATTATTATTTATTAATAATATAACCTAAGTCATGTTAATTGATTAATTATAATCATGGTTTTTAAATAATTAATTAATTATAAGTCTAAAATATAAAAATACTTAGGTTAATTAATTTCATGATTATTTAATAATTAAAATAACCTAAGTCATGAATTAAATTAATCATGTCATTTTATTAATTTAATTTTTAACATAAGATCATAAAACATAAAAAAACTAAACATACACCATGAACCGGATCTAGACTAAACACCATGAACCGGACATGAAATCGACACCGTACCCCGAACCAAATCGGGGTACCCCGTGTCTTGATGCTGCCGTGGGACCCACACCCACCAACCGGGACCATATGGTCTCGGTGGTGGTCGGATGGCCAAACCGAAACCCCCCCTTGGGTTCGGTGTAGGCCGCGACTAAAACAAACACCCCTTAAAACCATACTTTTGATTTTATTAAATCCAAATTCATGTTAGATCCATGATTTTAATTAGGTTTTTGTAAAAAAACATAACATGTTCTTGATTTATTAAAAGATCAAATCAAAAGAAAAGGTTTAAAAAGTATTTACCGAATTCGTGGATTTAAAAGGACGAAGAACAAACACGATCACCAACTAATATTCCAAGATCCAAGATCAACAAACACCTCCTTGTGGTGTTCTTAGGGTGGCGGGCAAAAAAAGAAAAGAGAAAGAGGGTTTTAGGTTTTTGCTAAAAAATCTTCTGTAAAGTAAAATGAGTAGTGTAAAAATCTTTAACCCCCTTTAGTAAAATAGACAAATGGGCTTGGCCCATTTGTCCCTTGTAGCCGCTGGTAGGGGGCCCCACTTGGGGTACCCGTACCTTTTTCCGTGTCTCGATGTTAAGTTATTTGTTCGTGATTATTTGTGTTCGCGTTTTAAGTGTTCTCGTTACGTAAATATCGTGATCTAATATATTTAATTACGCTCGTAATAAATATATATACGTAATTAATAATAGTTCGTGTCTTAATTACGTTCATGATTTCATGATCGCATGTTCGTGATTAATTATTGTCAAATAATTATTACGTGCTCGTACGTAGTAAATACTTATCGTGTTCTAACACGTACGTAATACGTAAAATCCTAACACGTAATCGCAATCATGCTATATTAGGAAAGTTTTAATCTAGTACGTACGATCTTAAGGGTACTATTTATGGTAAAAGCATGCGGGTTTTACACCAATTGCTCATATAATAAGGCATTGTTCTTTTATACTCAGAATAATCAATACATAGCAAGGTTACACAAGGTCGGGCTGCGATTCTTAAAAAAACAAAAGAAAGGACAGTTTTATCATTTTGTTAAATCGTGGTAACGGTCAAAACATATACTTCGTTAGGTCAAGGTATCAAAATGAACTCAAACTATTGTCACAGGTATAACGCATGTAGTTTCAAAACACTAGGTAGGACATATGCAAAAATGACATACTATAGTGACCATATATACATTTTACTCTATTTGTAACTAATACATTTAGCCTCTAACTGATTTTTTTAAAACCGAGTTGAACCTTTTCAATATATTATGAAGCATGTGATTTTCATAATTAGATAGATTTTATGTAATCATGTGTAGAAAAATTAATTAGATCAATTATAGTCATATCAAAATGTGAATCGAAGCATTCAAAACATTAATGATAAAAGTAAAGTATTTAAACAAAATATAAAAATGATATGGCGCTATCTAGATAAGGCGGAGGGTGTGAATCAATTAAATTCTTTAACACTAATTTATGTCGTTTATCCTCTATCTCGAGGTTGTTCATGAGCATTCATCTTTAACTCATTTTGATATTCAATTTTTAACCGTTCATTATTTCCCAACTGAGGTTACAAGGTATTATAAAATTAAACATAAATATGTGTTTGGCATTGAAAGGTTTAATGTACCTTAGTACAACTACGGGAAGGCTTGCTTTGCACTTCCTTTTGTGACACTAACATATTACCTTGTTCTTTACAACCCTTAAATATTAGACTTCAGATTTGAAACTCTGGTCGAAAGGGTGTTGAGAAACTGTCCTTCAATAGACGAACTAAATAACACATCAAATGGTGGTACTCCTATGGGTAATTTTCCAGGTGTAACACATCCACTTTAAAAAGGATCGTTAGATAAAAACCAAACATTCTGCATCTTAAAAAAGTATTTACAGATGTTGTTGTTGACTGGATTTTGAAGTGAATGATTAGTGATTTTGAGTGACGTTTCCTGAGTTGAAAAACCTCGATGAACATACGCTTGTAACAAACCATTTTACTACACAAGATACACATCATGTGAAGTTCATATTCATGCAAGCAAAAAGTAGAATATTTTATTAAGTAAACTTATGAATTTTAGGCACCATTATTAAGGATCTCTAGTTGAGGTCTGGTCTTCTTAATGTTTAATGAAACCACTGGTAGGGCTAAGGTTGTTCAGGGAGTAGCTATAAAGGTTTCCATCTATCATGGAGAGACCCTTTCTGGTCTCATAATAAAAGCGATATCATCCCATGGACCTGGTGTTCTTAATTAACTAAATATCGAGTAAAGAATCAAACAGATAGTATGACATTTTGCAGCTAGTCCTTTTTAACTAACTATAGATCGAAACATGACTCATATATATACACTAACCCTCAACGAGCACCACCCGGATTCTACCAACTAAAAAATATAATTTCAAATCCAAAAAATAGTTCATGAAAACCTAACAAATGAAGGAATTGAAATCGATAACTAATCCACACTGATACAGTTACATTGATAAATACTAGGCTAATAGATATATCATTTATCTTCTTTCAGGGGTGTCCACACCCTCGAATCACATTTTAAAGTGTCTTCCAACTACAAGGTATTGTTGCCAGGTTTGATATAATTGTTCAAGCCATTGATAAACATGCTATTTCAGAAAGCATCTGGCAATCTAAATATCTAAGATACTTTTAAAGATCAAAAGTCAATAAATTTTGCTCAACCACAAATAATAATTTGGTTTCTTATACTCGACAACCGCATGTGTGTTGAAACGCATTAGAAGCATTGCAAGGACTCCGGGATGCATACTCTGACTTGAATTAACAGAGGACGTTAGAAGTCAAGCACGTCCACAAACCAAAATCCCATCAACTATTATTTATAGTCACAGTATGCATCTAGGTGTACAAGTAACACTTCTCATGCGATTTTAACAAAAATGCAGTTTACCAAGTATTACAAACAAAGGTTTAATTATGTGGTTGATTAAAAAAATGTTACTTTTGATCAATAAAATTCTCATACATATTTTGAATTCCAAATATTTTTCAGGACCAACCAGTTTATCTTTTGCTTGAACAAGTATATTGATGCTGTCAATAACGCCTTTTAAGTTGGAATGTACTTTAAAATGTGATTCGAGGGTGAGGACTCCCCGGAAAGAAGGTAAACGATATATTCTATTAGGCAAGTCTTTATCAAAATAACTATACCTATATAGATTGCTAGTCGATTCAAATTCTTTCATTTTTTAAGAATTCAGAAACTACTTTTGAAGTTGAAGACATATCTTTGTGGTAGAATAAAAGTGGCGCTCCTTGATGATTAGTATATATGTTTGATTCTTGTTTTAATCTTTAGTTAATTAAAAAGGCCAATTGCTAAAATATCAAATTTTCTTATAAAAACACCGAGTGCAGTGCGATGAGCCCGCTTCTATCGTAAGACCAGAAAGGGTCTCTCCATGGGAGATTGAAAACTTTCTAGCTCCTATTTCAAGATGCTTAGCCACACCAGTGGATGCACTAAATATTAAGAGCCCAAACGTCTAATACAGAACCCTAAACATGATACATAAAATTTATAACTTCAATAATTAAATTATGCTACTTTTTGTATGCATGCATATGAACTTCGTTTAATGTGTATCTTCTTAGAAAGGGTTATGACCATGGTATGTTCATTAGGATTTTTAACCTTGAGAATCATCAATCAAATAGACTAATGATTCACTTCAAAGTCCAACGAAGAAGAAGAAGCAATCTTTAAATGCATTTTCAAGTTGAGACTATTTGGTTTTAATCTCATTTTCCCTTCTAAGGCCAATCTTATATACGTGGAAAATCACCTATAAGCAATGTTTTGATAACCGGTTCTAAAATTAACCTGGTTGAGTCACCAGGCCCGAGCAACTCGAGTCAAACCGGATCGACCCGAATCAACCTGGTTTTCCAAAAAAAGTTTAATTTTATATATTTTCAACGATTAACAAAAATAATATAGAAAAATCATGGAATATTTCGTATATTGAACATATAAACTATTTACCAACAAATATAATATTTAAAAAGAAAATTACGTCGCAAATACTCAAAATTTCTTTGTTTTTTAACACGAAAAATCAAAACCCGGCCGGGTCTCGAGAACCGGGTGGACCCGGGTCACACCAAACCCGGCGGGTCTAGCCGGGTTTCAAAATTGTGAAACCCGATTTAATATGATCCGTTCTTTAGACCGGAACCGGTTGACCCGACCGGGTCGAACCGGGTTTGAAAACGTTGCCCATAAGTGTGACACAATTTGTGTGTTATTTAATTCATCTAAAGAAGGGCGGTTTCTCGACACCTTTCTTTCCGGTCAGTTTGATACCTCAAATCAATTCCTTGAATTTCAAGGGCTATAAAGAACAAGGGAATGTGCTAGTGTCTACAAAAATGTTCAAAGCAAATCAACCTTAACCTTACTAGTGTACATTTAACTTTTCAACGCCAAATATATATACATTATTTTTTACCAAGAGTGCTAATCCCACTTGTTTAATAATGATAGGTTCAAAACATTGAATATCAAAATGAATTAGAGGTGAATACGCGTGAACAAGCTCGAGAGCGAAGATAAAAGCAAAGGATGAATTACGTTAGTTTTGTGTTAAAGAATTTTACCGATTCACACTCTCCGCCTTAGTTGGTCAATGTCATAATATTTGATATTTGGTTTAAATACTTTAGTTTGAACTTTTTATTTTTTTTTAACTTGAACATTTTATATCTTGATCCACTATGTAGTGGATCTAGATGTAATCTGCATATTTCCATTCATAACCAGGTTAGAGCTTAAAATAAGAAATGACTGCTAGGACATGTAGTTTATAACCTAGCACACTCACACACTTGTATAGTTTCCAAACCATGATTCGGCACTACCTAACAATTATGGTAAGAATGCTCTATATCAATTCTCTGATATCTTATATACAGTACATATCTTGTTGTCATTGTACCAAGTACATTTCCTCACTTTATATCTGCAATTAGAGGTGGCAAATCTTGCCCATTTTCAAAAAAGGATGGGGCACTTTTTGCCCATTCTTTATAATGAATGGGCTAAACGAGTGCATATATAAGAAACTAAATGGGCTTAACGGGCGCACTTGTAAAATACAAATTCATATACTAGACGAATATTTTTTATTAAATTTTTTATCCCGGCTTTCAAACAAGTATTTTTATTTTTTATTTGTAGGTTTTTATATGTTTTTTCCCCTTTTTAGCTTGCGCCCGTTTAGCCCGACCGTTTTCCCCGCCCGTTTCGCCCGTGCCCGTTTAGCCCGCGCCCGTTTAGCCCGCGCCGTTGCCCGTGCCCGTGTCCGCCCACCCGCCCATTTTGCCACCTCTATCTGCAATATAACCCACCAGAAGACACAATGCCTTCTATCCAAACTCACCTCCGATCTAACTTAACTTCTAAATTTAAAAGCGACTGTATTATAGAAGTCCCATCTGCGTGCTTGGTGCATGACCATAATTCTTTTCTCTACATGCAACCTAGCATCATTAGTTTACTAACTCCATGCTGCAATCAATTATAGATTTCCAATACAGTACAACCGTGCACCTCCTCTAACATTAACCTAGTTGATACACGTTCTGCAATTAGACTTGATTCCTTGTCTTCTAAAACTCCACAAATACATCAGATTATTGTGATTCCTATAAATTTGCATTGAATATCACGTTTATTAGGGTCATTCCCATCAGATCAAATCAACGAATTAAATTATCAACAAATTAAACCAAATAAACTATCGGACTCTATCATAAACCACCAAAGGATATCATGTCTTCCATCCAAACTCACCTCCCATCTGCGTGCTTGGTACATGAACACAATACCTTTTGCTACACACAACCTAGTATCATTAGTTTACTCACTTCTTATGCAATCGATTACAGAAATCCGATAACAGTACGTACAACTACTTCTAACTAACTTTAACGTAGTTTACACCGATTAAGACAATCAGATCGTTGTGATTCTAATAGATTTCCATTAAATATCACATTGATTAGGGTCATTAATTTTTTGACTACCACACGTGCTCGAAACTAAAATTTTTTAATTACATAACCTAAAACAGCTTCTTCTATTTTAAATGCTTTTCGCACTATTTTTCTCTTTCAGATTTTTTAACTAGTTTATGTTGGATAATCTTGATGGATCATGGGTATGGGTCAGTACTATGTGGGTCAAGGGTAATGTTATGGTTATTGTTTGAACAAGTCTAGAGGAAATAAGCAAGTGACTGCACATTGTTAGGAATAAATTAGTTAGTTGGTTCCTGCTTCTTAGGATATACTGGGGCACGTTACTATCCTTGTGTCTATGTTTCTAGTATAAATAGGAGTCTATCATATTGTAATTAAGATGTCAGCTTTCCCTTTAATATACAAACGTTTGAAACCCATATTTCTGTTTTGATTGGTGTCGAGCGGAGTTGTGTTTTCGGGTTCGAGGGACCGAACCTACACGTGGTATCAGAGCTTAGGGGCTCATGCCTGATGCGTGGTGTCTAGCAAGAAGGGGTCTCTTTGCAACGCATGTTATCAGGTCGTGAAAAACGAAAGTAAGCAGCAAGTTCTTATCACAGCAGGTGACCATAACAACACAACAGCAAGGACCTTTTTTTTTTGAAAGCAGAATATTAGCATGAAGAAGAGTCAAAGGATGCATCACTATAGCATGCGAATACGGAAAGACGAAAGCAAGACCGCAGCAAGAAGATATCAAGAAGTCAGCAAGAGAGTAGCATGAAATCAACAAGAACGAGAATGATAGCGAAAAAAAAAAAAAGTCACAGCAAGAGAACGCAGCAAGAAGTATAGCAAGGAGCGCTTTCTCAAAGAAGGAAGCGAGCAAGAAGCAAGAATCATCAGCAAGAGAAAAAAGGGCAGCATGTTTTCGCAAGTTAGCAGGTTGTCGCGTAGCCTGTAGCAAGTAGCAGGCAACAAAACCATAGCAAGTAGCAAGCAAGAAAATAGTCGACAAGCAAGGGTCGATAAGGAAGGATCGACAAGCAAGGGTCGATAAGCAAGAGTCGACAAGCAAGGGTCGGCAAGCAAGAGTCGACAAGCAAGGGTCGACAAGCAAGATTCGACAAGCAAGGGTCGACAAGCAAGGATCGACAAGCAAGGGTCGATAAGCAAGAGTCGACAAGCAAGGGTCGGCAAGCAAGAGTCGACAAGCAAGGGTCGACAAACAAGGTTCAAATAGCAAGAATCGATTAGCAAGAAGGAGAAAGACATAGAGTGACGAGCAGCAAGAGCAACGAAGATGAACAGAAAGCAAGAGAAGAAAGAATGTTGGTTGTGGCAGGAAAGTGAGTTCCAATGTGAGAAGACCGTGGAACGTACTGTGAAAGGGAACCGTCGAGGAGACTCGAGTTGAGATCATCAAGATTACGGGGGTAAATGTTGGATAATCTTGATGGATCATGGGTATGGGTCAGTACTATGTGGGTCAAGGGTAATGTTATGGTTATTGTTTGAACAAGTCTAGAGGAAATAAGCAAGTGACTGCACATTGTTAGGAATAAATTAGTTAGTTGGTTCCTGCTTCTTAGGATATACTGGGGCACGTTACTATCCTTGTGTCTATGTTTCTAGTATAAATAGGAGTCTATCATATTGTAATTAAGATGTCAGCTTTCCCTTTAATATACAAACGTTTGAAACCCATATTTCTGTTTTGATTGGTGTCGAGCGGAGTTGTGTTTTCGGGTTCGAGGGACCGAACCTACAGTTTATGTATTGAATCTTCCTCCAAATCTTTACATTTCATACTATGTTTCAATTCCACTCGATCTCTATGCGCCTCTTCATAATTAATCAGCTTCATTGGCAATAAATCAATCAATTAATTATAACTTCCCGTTATTCTTTACTCAATTCTGTATATATTTAGTCAGGGTCAGACAGTTAGTTCACTACACCAGCGAGAGGGGGATCCAAAAATCTGTCAAAGGTTATGCACTTTGTTTTAGCAGAAAAATATATCATAACAATTATACACAATCAATCAATTATATTTTCCCATTGTTAAGGTCTGTATTTATTTAGTCTGTAATTCCACCGGCCAATATCAGATCCAGAAATCTGCTAGCACAATTTTTAGCGCGCTTATAATCCACGCGACCAAATTAAAATTATATAAATCAAAACAAAAATCACATAACAAAAATCAACAAAAGTTACCTTCACCAGTAACAACATTATACAACACAAGGTCTGAATCCTTCCTAAACACATCATCAAGCTTTTTAACGTTCATAATTCTAGATCTAACTTTACGTCCGAAAGCAAGTGTTTCGTACTCGTTAGAGCTTTTGAATTTGAACGCAATCTACATGTTGAAGTTTTGATCGATTTTTTATTGATATTGATTTGTTATAAATTAAAATGAAGGTTTGCGTGAAAATTTGGGGGTTTTCATGAGATTTGTTGACTACGTGAATAATGTGAGTGAGAAAGAAAGAAAAATGTGATAAAGTGATATATTTATACGAGTTTTATTTTGCATTTTTTTTACTTGCAAGTTGAGGAATTAATCATATTATTTTACTACTTAAGATTAAATCCTATGAAAAAAATATAGAGAAGTCATTTTTGCTAAAATATTAAAATTTTACAAAAGGGCGCCTAAAGTGTAAAGTTTCTCGAACTGATTTTTATTAATAGTGATATTTCACTAGTGAAAAAAAAATAACTAAATATCAATAGTGATAATATAATAAAATATCACCGGCGATATTTAATAAATATATATATAATGTAATATCACCAATTATATTCATTATTTAATCATTAGCGATATTTTATTATTTTATTCACTAGTGAAATATCGTTATTAATAAAAATCAATTCTAGAAATTTACATATTTTGTCTCTTCCCCCGATTTTAGAAACTTTTGGACTTTTTGGAAAAAATGGTCACTCCGCATTTTTAAATAATCTCCACTTTTAAATCAAACCATAATGAATGATGCAAATTTGTCCCCCTTATTGTGATAAAAAAAAATTTGCAATTGAACTTTTCTCATATTTCTATAGTGTAATTAAAAGTTAAGAGTGTCTTCTTATTAAAGGTTTATTGCATCTTTCTATTTATTTATAAGTTAAATGATTAATCTTAGACATTTATTATCTAAGATTAAATTTCATAGAAAAATATGGAAAGTTTTTGTCAAAATATTCAAAAGTTGTAAAAAATGATGAATGGATAAAAGTTATAAATTTAACAAAAAATTATCACTATTAATAATGAGATAAAGGTAAAGAAACATCACTAGAGAGATAAAGAAATAAAGTATCACTATTGATATTTTATAAAAATAATTATAGTGTAATATCACGAGTGATATTTTATTAAATTATCACAAGTGATATTTCATTGTTTTATTCCTAGTGAAATATCACTAGTGTTACACATTATTTCGTCATATTTATAACTTTAGTCCATCCGTCGGTTTTTTGAAACTTTTGGACATTTTGGCAAGAATGGTCCTTCCGTGTTATTTTAAATTTTAAATTAAACACCATCATTAGTTCAAACAAAATAAATGGCGGGGATGTGTCCCTTAGCAGGTGAGCAAAAACAAGGGTGCAAATGAACTTTTCTCTCTCAATAATTTTTCCATTCTAAAATTATAAACGGTTTTAAAAAATGCATTTATTACTACTTATTATTTACTTTTTAACAAAAAGACAGTTTTACCTTTATCTAATATTTAATAAATTTCTAAAGTTTGCATTTATATTTTTAAAGAAAGATAATAGCTACACTTGATCGAAATTTCTTATTCATTTGCAATAAAAGAATAATCAAATTAAAATATCATAAAAAAGAAACATAAACAACTTATTGAGAGGTAAGTAGTAATTTGTTTAGGTTTTTTTGAGTATATCTTTTAAAAATTGGTAAAAGTTAATTAGAGTCAAAACTTAAAATAAGTTGTAGCTTCAGCTTTTTTTAAGAAAATCCATTATAATTACTATTTAATATTTAAAAAGGATATATCTATTAAAACAAACATAAATAGTTGAGTAAAACTTTTTTGTAAAAGTAAAAAAGAATAGTAGTTTTTTTACATAAAAAGTGAATTTTACAACATTTATTATTTTAGTGTTTCAAAAGTTAAATAATAATATCCATATTTAATGTATTCAAAGATGACAAAAAAATATTGTTGAATTAAATTATGCATTTATCTCGAGATATTAAAGAAACGTTTTTATGACACTAAAGACAAATGAATTAAGTACTCGTAATTAATAGTGTAATCATTACAGGTTTTCTATGCATTTTTTATAACAACAACCATTTAAAAAACTTTGTATAATTTTTTCTAGAAAAGAAATGACTGTACGAAGTAATGATTTTCGAAAAAATTTAAAAATTTCCATAGAAATTGTTAGATTCTAGTGTAACGTATAATTTTATTCAGAAAGTTCGCGATTTTCACACACTAACCACTGAAGTCAAGTTGGTATTTTAAACGTAAAGCTATCATGTGCCCTCCACGTGAGGTAATATCGTCATTTCAATGTTCCCGCCGATATTACTCCACCTGCCAATTTGTATTCTCAATGAATACTTTCTTTCAGGGACATTGTTTGCAACACTCAAAACCTAGATTATGCGACTAAACATAATACACCACCTAATATCCCCCGTTCCTATTCCTACCCCTAGGGTGTGAATTTTTTATTAGGTTTGTCATCTGATCGAGTGGATTTTTGATTATCTCGATTGTAACTTGATATGTCCTTTGATCTCCAGTTATCAAGATCTCGATTGCGATAATCATTGTAAAAGAGAGTGCGTCGAAAGGTTTTCATGAAGTTTGCTTCTTCTTCTTTTGTCATAGGTGTATCATCGTTATTACACTCATCACAAGAATATAATCCTCCATAGTGAGTACAAGATTCACGAGATTTGTTTTTCATCTCTTTGTATTGATCCATTTTAAGAGACATGGCGTCCATACGAGCCATAATTTTGTCGGTATCAGATTGGCGGATGCTTTCCTTGGCAAAAGCTACGCTCTTTAGAGTTGGTTTGGTTTTACAGGTTTTAGCCCAGTCAAGTTTGAGTAGAACTTTATCTTCCAAAAGTTGATAGGCTTCGTTGGGTGTCTTATAAAGGAATATACCGCCCACTGCGACATTCAAGGCATCTTGAGTAATATCATCGAGACCATGATAGAAGATTTTAATTATACTTCCTTTGTTGAGATTATGACCATGGCAACTTATGAGTAATTCTTTCATTCTTAACCATGCGTCAGTGAGAGTTTCTTGATCGTTTTGAGAAAAGTTTCGGATTTCTTCAAGGAGTTTCTCAAATACGACAAGAGGAAAGAATCGGCTAATAAAAACGGTCTGAAAGTCTTCCCATGTTCGAATGGTTCATTCGTTAACTTCTTCTAACCATGATTTGGCTTCTCTAGTTAGGATGATGGAAACATCGTAATTTGAACGGCTTCGGCTTGTCCTTCTCCATAATTGAACATTTTGCAAATGCTACTAAAATTGTGGACATGTTTATGAGGATCGATTTTGGTTCGTCTGTCAAATTGGTTGTTTTTTACAAGGGTCAAGTGGTTTCCTTTGATAGCGAATTCGTTTGCGATGTCAGGTAAAAGGATTGCGCAGCTAGGTGTTGGTGCGACAACTCGGTCGCCTGACCACATTGGTTCATCATCGATGTCTGAAATTAGATTGTGAAGTTCGATGAGTCGAATAAGAAACAAGTCTTGGGATAGGTTGTGAAATGGTGGATAGACCACATGAGGTTGTTGAGGTTTCTCGTGTCTTCTTTCAATAGGTACATGGCGATGTTGTCTAGGTAACCTTTAGTTAAGGGTACGCTCAGATTCAAGAAATGGTGGTATGGGATCGGTTCCGGATGAACGTGTATGCATTCAACAAGAAATTTTGGTAACATACAAGAAAGTGCGGCGTACTTTAAAAGAAGTATGACGTACTTGGGATCGCGAATCGAAGTGCGACACACTTTGATATAAGTGTGGCGTACTTTATGTACTAACATAAATATTTTGTGTTCGTTTGAAGGTGAAGCGACTGAATCTTCAAGAATTAAGGAAAATTTGATTACAAAACAGGATGATAAGTGCCCGGCAGCTACGCCAAAAATTTGATGCGTATTCCTTAAGTCTTAAATTTATATAACAAACAAGGGACTAGAACACAAGCACGCATAAGTATAGCCTTTCATGTCAGGTCCACTGATTGTGGATCTTGCAGCCTGATAAGGATGGTGAACGACTTCTGTAATCACAAGTCTATTCACAGAGAGACTCTTAATGTAATACAAACTATAAGTGCGGAATACAAATACTAAGATCAGGAAGAAACATAATAACTAAATAACTTGGTCCTTACTAAGGATTTCTACTATGGATATGCAATGAATACTGGTGAAAGGTGTATCTAACTTTAACACCCCCAACAAATGCAATGCGCAGCGGAACTACAACATTTGGGTGCTACGTAGTTATCATCACACATAAGCTATATTAAACGACTCAAAGAGACGTAAAAGTTTAAACATAAATTTAAACATTATTAAAATCATACAAGTCTACATTTTTCCAAATCCCAAGATAATACTAAACAGAGTTTGCGTTAGGTCCCCACTGAATCTCAACCCAAAAATTCATTTTTGCTCACATGACAGAATAATAAAAGAGTTTTAAGTTAAATAAGGGTGTAAAAACAAGTAGACCGCCAAGCCACAACAACTTCCATCCTCGCATGCTCCGCAGCTATCAATCTTGGTTACCTGAAACACATGCTTAAAACTGTCAACACAAAGGTTGAGCGAATCTATAGGTTTATCAAATCATAAGTTGAACATAAGTATTAAAAACCAATCATGATCAGTCAATAGCATTGTCGCGCAAACAATCTATTATTCAAGGATATGACAATTGTGTTTAAGCTCATGACACTAATCCGTTAACTCAATCACCCGCGTAATAATTACCGGCGTGATTCAGATGAAACCAGTGCCCCTACTAAAGACATTAGTTGCAATTATACCTTATCTCTTATCACAAATTTTCCGTCCGCAGGGTATCAACGTACTAGCCCTCGTCTCGGATAGGGTAGTCAACCCCATAGTACTATCACTTTGTATAAGCGGCTATTTCCCCCTTCGCAAGGGCAAGACAATAGTTAATAGTTCATGAAATTAGGGCCTTTTGCAACTAGGTACTCAACACAATTTCAAGGCAACATTCGGGTCCAACAATCATTCATGACTTATGTTCATTTTCATTTAAATAGCATGTATCCCCCTCGCGGGTAAAAACATTTGAAATAAGTAAAGAGCGAGGCTATAGACTCACCTTGCGTAGTAGTAGTAGTTCTTGCGAAGACGTAACGAGAAATGTCACCGACGACGTGGATGCTCGGAAAAATCTAACACTTGACCTAAAATCAAGATACGAAAACCAAATCAATACTCCGTGTACATAATTGTACTAAACACACGCAAATTGAAACACTTAATGCGTATGAAAACTCACGCCAAAATCAAACAAGTGATATTTACTAGACACGAACCATTTTTATACTTTATTAAAACTATTACTCATTTTACAATTCTGCCGGTACATACTAAATGTACGGGCTGTTTTATCCCACTTAGACCACTCCTAAAAATCTGAGAAAATTTGTAAAAATCACTTATAATCTGTAGAAACCCCATACCAAATTTCATAAAAAGTTTTCACTTCTAAGACCTTCTGCCCGACACATCTTTGAAGTACAAAATTCGGACAGTTTTGCACACTCGACTTGTAAGATCATTTTGACCATCTTAACCAATACCTTTTGCAAATCCGACTCTTGATTATGAAAATAGACTCAAAATGCTAAGTTTAGGGCCTCAGAACAGCCCTTGACCATTTTTGAAACTCAACTTATAGTCCCCGAGATTTGACCCAATATCGACAACAATTTCGTATTGTGTCGATACGCATCTCCCGGTACACGAACTTTCAAAATATCATAACTTTTGACTCGTTTGGAGTTAAAAGCTCTATCTTATACCGAAACGAGCGTCTCGACGACCACTACAAGTATATCCTACAATCACAACCTGGACCAAAAATTAAAACCACGAAAATAGCCCTAAACAATCTGTTTGAGAACGACTCATTCAAAATCACCTTTCTACTTGTTTTCAATCCATTCCACCATTACCTAGACCTATTCTAACCACTTATACCCATTCCCAATCATCCAAACAGCCTCTAACACTTATGAAAATCGAATCCTCACTAAAACCCAAAGCCTAAATCATACATGCAATTGGTTCTATCCATTTAAAACACCAAAAAAACAACATCCTACATACAAACCCACAACACAAAACATCAAACTCATCAAACCACAACCAAACCCACTTTGGCCGTGGGTTTGGTGTAGCCAAAACACCCAAGAAAAACAGCCCCCAACTCGTTTTATTGATGATTCAACATTATAAACACATGAATTAAACATGTGTACCATTTAATTAGATCAAAATCCATTTTTGAAAAATTATAAATTTTTGGAAAATCATGTTTATGCATGTTGGATTAAACCTTGGAAAAACACTTACAAAGTAATTAGGAAAGGTGGTCTTTAATTGGTTTTGATCAAAACAAGAAAAAAAAATGGAGTATGGTGGTGGTGGTGATGATGGCCGACGGCCATGGGAGAGAAAGGGAGAAGGAGGTGAAGATTTTTGGGGTGTGTTTGTTTGTGTGTTTTAATTCTCTTTCTTTTGTAAAGTTAGGGGGACTTGTTTGGTCATTTTGGTTTTCTTTTGGCCTCCTTTGTAAACGACACTACTTAATAGCGGGAATTGTCTAGTAGTTTGTTTTGAAATTTCACGGGATGTCGGGATTTGTAAAAATTACTTTCCAAAGGTTAAAACGCACACAAAACGAATATTCATAGGGTTCCGACTCGACTTAACACGTAATAAAAATAAAATCTCGAAAGACTCAAATATCGATCAATCGATAATAAAAGGTAAATTTTGGGCATCCGTCGGTATCGTAATCGTCATCGGTTCTTCTTAAATCGTCAAATGTTAAAGTACGACCGTAAACGTTGGTTTCAACTTAAACCGTCAAATAAATCCACGATAAAAATTCTTAAAAATTTCAAAAATATACGTAAAATAGGATTAAATAAATGACGTTGGGCTCAGGATATCACATCCACAAGTGAGCCACAACTTTAGAGAGATGCTCATACTGAACAGCTCTTGAGACAATAACTTAGCATCATACGGCACATTCACGGGTCTTACATCCTCCCCTCCTTAAGGGAGCGACGTCCCGGCGCTCTCTGGTTCTTATACTCGCATTTCGTACTACTAGAAAGATGAGGGTAATTCTTACTAAAGAGGTATTCACATTCCAATGTGGACTTCGGTTCACGTCTCGGGTTCCATCACACCTTCACAATGAGTGTTATACCTTGCTTAAATCTCTTAACATCTCGATCTATCCGTAGCCTCCCAAATCATTTCAAGTCCATTCAACTGACTTTTTCCTACTTCATTCTATCCAACTGGCGATTCACATTTTCATCAACATATTTCTTCAAAGGCTGTAGCTTCAATGCTACCATGGTAAATGTCGTTGTACAAAGATACTACCAACGACAAGTATCGATCTCAACAACTATCAAAATCAATCACACACGTTCAGAGCATGTCTTCCAACTTTCGAATCGTCCTTTCACTTGGTTCATCATCTCATAAAAAAAACTACTCACAAAATAAAATCGCACGGGTCACACCTAACCCCATCGAAAACGTTTAGAATATACAAGACGAAGTAATTAATACGAGTCATACAAAATCACCTTAAGCGCAATATTATGTACATACAAACCTATATCGTCAAAAACAAATTCATCGATACGGTAATCATTCGACGTATACATAACTCTCTCGAAGACATCACAATCCAATCAAACACAAAAGCCATTATGAAACACATACAACCACATTACGACATGTTTGCAACATAGCCAAACCATGCCAAGACAAATCAGTTTAATCAAGTTAACTCATGCTTGCTAATCAGCCAAGGCATGATAAAATAAGAATATTTGACATGATTCTCGGATGAGTCCAGTCAAAAGAAAATTGCAATATTACGAAGATTCACGAGCTTGCTAGCTACGGATGCATATTCATAAAGGAAATAAAATACTTACATGTGTCATCGTGGGATGCTCACACACGGATCCATAACCAAGAAAAAAAATATAATAATATTACAAGAACACCTTCACAGTTAAATATAAAAAGAAATATATTACATGGCACATGTTCTCCATGATCGGACTTCATTGGACAATGTCGTCTCAAGTTCTCACAACTTACGATCACTCGACCAGATCACTTACCACATAAATACATAAAAGGCAAGGGTTTACCACAAAAACATTAACTATGGCTATCTATCGTTTAACCATCGATAATCAAGGATGGTTGAGTCAAGCAAAGAGGATTCCTCACTTAAATAAACGAAGACAGCAATGGAATTGTATTCCAACTACCGATGCACAGATGGTAATCTTCAACAGTTTATCGCGTGTCGCTAAACATATCAAAAGAATGAGAAAAGAAAATAAATAAGGTACGATACGTTTGATGTAGGAGAAGTCTTCTTTATTTTCCTCAGAGTTATTCGAACTCGGAGTTCCTCTACTTTGGCAGTCTCCTATTTTTGTTTAAATTTCTCCTCAGTGTCGGTACGAGTCCCTTTGGTATTTCATCAACACCCTC
The DNA here is from genome assembly GCA_025667525.1 of Glebionis coronaria. Taxonomy (NCBI): domain Eukaryota; kingdom Viridiplantae; phylum Streptophyta; class Magnoliopsida; order Asterales; family Asteraceae; genus Glebionis; species Glebionis coronaria. The sequence goes on from CM046874.1 coordinate 644,031,499, forward strand.
GTGATTCCGATGAAATTCGTATGTTACATTCAACACATAAAACATTTTCCAAAATTACTCGGTCAAGGTGACTTACTAAGTCAACGCCAAACAAAAAGAAAAGATTTCAAAGAACACAAGAAAATTCAAAAATTTTCTTTAAGAATCAAAGAAATTACGACTACTTGCAAAAATGATCCAACATTTTAAAAAGAAACGTTCTCATCCAAACGTTTATCAAAACACTACAAGTTTCAAGATGACCAATTTGTTTGACACGATAGTGCCCTTCCTAAACTATGCATAATTAGCTAGATCATGCATACTTAAGGGTCAAGCAACGACAATTAACAAAACAGGACTCTTCCCGAATTATGCATAGTTAGCTAAGCTGTGCATAATTGAGGATCGAGTGACGACACAAACATTATTAATTACATACCAAATATGACTACGAAAGTTTTCGACCTAATCTTCAAAATAATTAAACCATTTGAAATGGAATTTGAAATGGGAAAATATTGTTACCATCGCTTTAAGAAACACATCAAACATTTTTCATACACTTTGAAAACATATTTTTGCTTTGCCTTTTTATGAGAAAAATGAATAAATAATTAAGTAAATAAATCGACACCATTTACATTTAGTTAAACGAAACATTTCACACTCATACATATTTTCAAAATAGACTATTCACAAAATAACGGTAAGGTGGTTCAAGATTAAAGATCATTGCAAGCACATCAAGTAATAAAATCAAAAATCAATGGGATCGAACGAGGTAAACGAGCAATATAATTGCCAGCTAAAATTGACTACATCAGAAACGAAAAATACTTCAAATATATGACAAAAGTCTCGGGATAACAACAACGATCTACGAATACATGGAGTAAAAATTAAATATCAACACAAGCGTCAAAAATAAAACAACGATCATAATTCCCATCATCTCGAGTTGCACACACATTCCACCAAGGGTATACGGGGAGAGGAGAATAATCACTTGGTTAAATAGAAACAATTTCACCAGGAAGGTCGAGTTCTTTCACCTCTACAATTTGGTAAAGCGGCTTCGCCTCCTCGCTTTTGTTCAATATAAATAAATAACCAATTTAATGAAGATTTATAGCTTCATACAAGTAAATACAGAATTTTAGGTTCCATTAACCGAAAGAAGAAAAGTTACGGCGTCCATGAACATGACAAAATACACCGGGTGACATACCCTCATTATCAAGTACTAGCGAAGTAGCAATTAAAAAATAGATATAATAATAATGGTTTCATATCATAGAAAATATTAAAATGAACGGTCACATGACGACTCAAGTTCAAATACATACTCACAAAGTCGAAGAAGAGATGTCGTACGATCTAATCATCGTGACTCAAAACATTATATATACATCTTTATTAAATAATATACGAGTAGGCGTGTGTTGTATAATCCTGTTGCGTATAATAATTAGTGTTACCTTGTACATTGTAAAACCGAACATTTACACATTTTAATATGTGTCATACCATTAAAGAATTTATACCTTTCATGTTTCAATCTATACAAAGTTTTTTATTTCTAGAAAAATTACAGTTGCAAGAAAATTTCTAACATTAGTTGATTCGGTGACTCGGTTATTATAACTGCTAAAATCATTAGTTTTGAAAATCTCGATACTCGCGTCAAAATCTCAATAATCTTCATATCTTAAGTACCAAAAACGTTTATAGTAAGAATTCTCAAAGTTTTACGTTATTACGACATATCTTATTACGTATATACAAATATCTAAAATAACTCAATCTAGTCGAATTAACTCTAAAAAAATCAACCTTTGACTTTTTATTATACACATGTGTTCCTTAAAATTGATTTGTATGCTATATTTTATTCACGCGACTCGAGTCAGGCGTCAAAGACGTTTCAAGTAGTATTATCTCGGATAAATTTACTGATTTTAGTCGAGACTTGAATCTCAAAAATAATAATAATATAATAATGTAATAATTAATCAAAAATGCTTATTTCAATAATTCTAAAATGTGGAAAATTCAACTTTTAATCCTTAGCCCATTATCAAGTGATTTTAAAATTAACACATCTCGCAGCGGAATAAAACAACGTTCCATCAATGTTTAAAAATGTATTTCAAGCGTTAGAATTTCTCACTTATAGTGTATATTCTGATTTTATCCCAGTTTATTCACTACAACAAGTAACGTGTTCTAGTTTACACCAATGCATACGTAAACATAACCTTATGTTTAAAATAAAACCAATTTTACAAAGATCTTTAGCTCCCAAAATATGTGACCAAATTCTTCTACTCATGTTTTATATTACAAGATACGCCAAAAGTTTGCTACATTGACCCGAAAATTAATTCATACTAAATCCAAAGTTACATATACTCAATAGTCATATCATAAATTTTATTATAAACTCCTTTCTCAAATTAAATTAAACAAATTTTGACAGTTCCATCACAAGCTTTTAGTATCAAATTATTAATATATGAAAACAAGGGTTTTGCGAGTAATAATAATTACTTATTATGATCTACCAACCAAAGTTAAAAGAAAAATAATTTCACTTTATCCATTTATTCTCTTTAAAATTTCTACTTGTTATAAGACACACCACAGGTCATTTTTATCCGAAAGTTTCATTCATCATTTATTTTATATGCAAAACACTTTATGTTTAAATCATTCGATCAACAAAGTTTAATGCTTATTTAACTCGCACAAATGCCGGACCTCGTCATGTAAAATATTAACTTCAAAATAATGAAACAACAAAACAAAATGAAATAAATGGAACGAGAATACGTATGTCAACTAAATGTTGTTATCGGCCTCGGATGAGTTCTCAAAATCTTACTCCACAAAATTAACACAAAAACCAACCAAATTCCAAGTTATCGCGATTGATCACAACGCTAGTCTATTTTAAAACACATCTTTAAAATTCAAGTAGAATAGTAAACAACGATTAAATGGCAACACGCCTCAACCACGTTTTATAACACACACATGTGATTCGTCGCTACGACGTACGCATCGTTGATTATACTTCGTCTATGTTATAGTTACGCCAACCAATATATTAAATCAATAAAGAATAAGGAAATAAAATAATATGTAAGTAAATTACGTTTCAAAAGAAGATGTCCAAGAATGACACATCACGGTGCGATAACGACAATCGAGATCAATCTAGTCAATATACAATATGTTACGAAGCGTTATTTACGTATCTAGAGTATCAAACGAGGTTCATATTCGGTTATTCGAACAATAAATTAATTATCAAGATTGATAATTTGCAGTGAGGCCGAATTCTCAACAAAACCGCATTATAACATGTACGATAATCACGCAAGGACCATTGCTTCGCGTGCAATGCCTTTAAATACCATACTATATACATACTTACACATAAAATCATTCCTACATACACGTAGGATTACAACGCAGTGTTGCCATGTAATGCAATGTAGCCCGTTATGCCAATTACATGCAACATATACGATAATCTTTACAGGAATTTGCAAATTACGATGATAAGTACTCAACGTACAAAACAATATATCTCAATATATATCAAAGTATTTACTTACTAAATACTAGGGAATTCATATCAATTTTGAGGGATACATCTAAAATATAAAGCAATGCTAAAGAATTCTTACCGGAGCCATGCAGGATAGTTGTGTGCTTGAACCATTTCTTACGACACCAAAACTTATAGTTTAGGATTTTTCAAAATGACCTAGTTCTCTATAACTCATGGCTCTGATTACCAATCTTTAACACCCCCAACAAATGCTATGCGCATCGGAACTACAACATTTGGGTGCTACGTAGTTATCATCACACATAAGCTATATTAAACGACTCAAAGAGACGTAAAAGTTTAAACATAAATTTAAACATTATTAAAATCATACAAGTCTACAGTTTTCCAAATCCCAAGATAATACTAAACAGAGCTTGCGTTAGGTCCCCACTGAATCTCAACCCAAAAGTTCATTTTTGCTCACATGACAGAATAATAAAAGAGTTTTAAGTTAATAAGGGTGGAAAAACAAGTAGACCGCCAAGCCACAACAACTTCCATCCTCGCATGCTCCGCAACTATCAATCTTGGTTACCTGAAACACATGCTTAAAACTGTCAACACAAAGGTTGAGCGAATCTATAGGTTTATCAAATCATAAGTTGAACATAAGTATTAAAAACCAATCATGATCATTCAATAGCATTGTCGCGCAAACAATCTATTATTCAAGGATATGACAATTGTGTTTAAGCTCATGACACTAATCCGTTAACTCAATCACCCGCGTAATAATTACCGGCGTGATTCAGATGAAACCAGTGCCCCTACTAAAGGCATTAGTTGCAATTATACCTTATCTCTTATCACAAATTATCCGTCCGCAGGGGGTATCAACGTACTAGCCCTCGTCTCGGATAGGGTAGTCAACCCCAAGTACTATCATTTTGTATAAGCGGCTATTTCCCCCTTCGCAAGGGCAAGACAATAGTTAATAGTTCATGAAATTAGGGCCTTTTGCAACTAGGTACTCAACACAATTTCAAGGCAACATTCGGGTCCAACAATCATTCATGACTTATGTTCATTTTCATTTAAATAGCATGTATCCCCCTCGCGGGTAAAACATTTGAAATAAGTAAAGAGCGAGGCTATAGACTCACCTTGCGTAGTAGTAGTAGTTCTAGCGAAGACGTAACGAGAAATGTCACCGACGACGTGGATGCCCGGAAAAATCTAACACTTGACCTAAAATCAAGATACGAAAACCAAATCAATACTCCGTGTACATAATTGTACTAAACACACGCAAATTGAAACACTTAATGCTTATGAAAACTCACGCCAAAATCAAACAAGTGATATTTACTAGACACGAACCATTTTTATACTTTATTAAAACTATTACTCATTTTACAATTCTGCCGGTACATATAAATGTACGGGCTGTTTTATCCCACTTAGACCACTCCTAAAAATCTGAGAAAATTTGTAAAAATCACTTATAATCTGTAGAAACCCCATACCAAATTTCATAAAAAGTTTTCACTTCTAAGACCTTCTGCCCGACACATCTTTGAAGTACAAAATTCGGACAGTTTTGCACACTCGACTTGTAAGATCATTTTGACCATCTTAACCAATACCTTTTGCAAATCCGACTCTTGATTATGAAAATAGACTCAAAATGCTAAGTTTAGGGCCTGAGAACAGCCCTTGACCATTTTTGAAACTCAACTTATAGTCCCCGAAATTTGACCCAATATCGACAACAATTTCGTATTGTGTCGATACGCATCTCCCGGTACACGAACTTTCAAAATATCATAACTTTTGACTCGTTTGGAGTTAAAAGCTCTATCTTATACCGAAACGAGCGTCTCGACGACCACTACAACTATATCCTACAATCACAACCTGGACCAAAAATTAAAACCACGAAAATAGGCCTAAACAATCTGTTTGAAAACGACTCATTCAAAATCACCTTTCTACTTGTTTTCAATCCATTCCACCATTACCTAGACCTATTCTAACCACTTATACCCATTCCCAATCATCCAAACAGCCTCTAACACTTATGAAAATCGAATCCTCACTAAAACCCAAAGCCTAAATCATACATGCAATTGGTTCTATCCATTTAAAACACCAAAAAAACAATATCCTACATACAAACCCACAACACAAAACATCAAACTCATCAAACCACAACCAAACCCACTTTGGCCGTGCGTATGGTGTAGCCAAAACACCCAAGAAAAACAGCCCCCAACTCGTTTTATTGATGATTCAACATTATAAACACATGAATTAAACATGTGTACCATTTAATTAGATCAAAATCCATTTTTGAAAAATTATAAATTTTTGGAAAATCATGTTTATGCATGTTGGATTAAACCTTGGAAAAACACTTACAAAGTAATTAGGAAAGGTGGTCTTTAATTGGTTTTGATCAAAACAAGAAAAAAAATGGAGTATGGTGGTGGTGGTGATGACGGCCGACGGCCATGGGAGAGAAAGGGAGAAGGAGGTGAAGATTTTTTGGGTGTGTTTGTTTGTGTGTTTTAATTCTCTTCCTTTTGTAAAGTTAGGGGGACTTGTTTGGTCATTTTGGTTTTCTTTTGGCCTCCTTTGTAAACGACACTACTTAATAGCGGGAATTGTCTAGTAGTTTGTTTTGAAATTTCACGGGATGTCAGGATTTGTAAAAATTACTTTCCAAAGGTTAAAACGCACACAAAACGAATATTCATAGGGTTCCGACTCGACTTAACACGTAATAAAAATAAAATCTCGAAAGACTCAAATATCGATCAATCGATAATAAAAGGTAAATTTTGGGCATCCGTCGGTATCGTAGTCGTCATCGGTTCTTCTTAAATCGTCAAATGTTAAAGTACGACCGTAAACGTTGGTTTCAACTTAAACCGTCAAATAAATCCACGATAAAAATTCTTAAAAAATTCAAAAATATACGTAAAATAGGATTAAATAAATGACGTTGGGCTCGGGATATCACATCCACAAGTGAGCCACAACTTTAGAGAGATGCTCATACTGAACAGCTCTTGAGACAATAACTTAGCATCATACGGCACATTCACGGGTCTTACACTAACCCTTCTGCCAATGGGTTCCTTCTAGTAGAACGAAAAGATTAGGCACATGGATTTAATCTTCTTGAAGCAAAACCCACACCAATAGGAGCAGCTCCTGGTGGACCAGGAGTAGCATAAGCTTGATAACCAAGAGGCTTTTGATCATAAAAATCAGAATGTTTAATCAAATGAAATTTACTACCACAAACAAAGCATGTTTTAAAGACCTTTTATTCAAATGACATTGTTTGAAACTGCTATTCTTATTACAAACCACTCTAGGAGAATCAACATTCCTAGATTTCAACAAACTAGAATAAAAAATAATGGAAGTAGAAGCAGTAGCAACTCTCTCAACACTCATCCTAGCATTGGTAGTAGCAATGTCATTTGTCTTAGGACTCGAAGGTCTTGACTCTTCACTTGAACCATAGGATGCATAGTCACTTGCCTTATCACTGAAAGTATAAGAGACAAAGTCATTAGTATTAGTAGAGATTTTGTGAGACTCATGCATCTGTGATCCATCCACGTCTGTATACATGGATGTAGGCATAAATTTTCTTCTAAGAGTTGGAGGAACAACATGCATTGCTGCAGCTGGTTTAAACCTATTGTAACTAGGTTTTCCCTCCTCCTCTTTGTCAGGATCAAAGACACGTGAAAAGGATAAATAAAAAACATCATCTGGACCAATATACTTGTCAAAGCCTAACCATCTCTTAGTTTTACCAGACATGCTACTATCTATTAGCTTGGAAAGATTCTTGGGTGCTTTTTGCCATTTATCAAATCTTAGTAGTGTAGCATCTAATTTTTCTTGCATTTCTTGTTTTGCCTGAATACTCTCAGTGTTAAGTTTTTTAGTATATTTAAGCATGTTAGTGGTATTCTCTAAATCAATGCTTAACACTCGAATCTTATCCTCATATTCAAGTTGAGTCTTTTGAAGCCACTTCTTTTGTTCTTCTAAAGTTTTTAGAGAACTCTTATAAGCTTGAACTTCTAAAAAATATTTGTCATTTTGAGCATTTAGTTCATTACATTGAGTTAAGAGGTCTGAGTATTTATCATCACAACCAAGAGGGCAATTTTGTACCTGAGGAGAGATTCCCATGAGAGTAAATTCCTCTACTTCCTCTGTATCAAATATATGACCATCAATCATAGCAAACACATTAGTAGAGGACTCAACTGATTCCAACGTTGAAGTCTCATGCTCATTCCAGTTGACCATGGTATCAACTGACACCAAAGCTTTCTTTTCATCTTTGAGCTCTTGAACCTTGAAAGCTGAATACCTGTTCTTTTCCTGGTAATTTTTGTTAGGGCACTCCCTAGCAAAATGTCCTTGCTGCTGACAGTTAGAACATTTGACTTTGCTCCTATCAAACCTGGTTGGCTATCTTGGGTTGTAGCTGAATTTTCTACCATCCTTCTTTTCAAACTTATGAACTCAGAGAGTGAGCATAGCCATCTGCCACTTAAGGTCCATTTCATCAAAGTCAAGTTTATCAACTTGTTTGAAATCATCAAAAGCTAGGTGCTGTTGTGGATCAACATCAGCAACAAAAGAGTGAAGAACAGTTTCTACCATGCCATAGATCAAACGAAATATCGTTCCATGATCGGCTCCCTCATGTACTTAACAGCAAGCCGACCAGATATATCACATGCTACGTGTTATTGTGCACGATATCAAGCACGACCCACTGAAAAGCACCTCAAGGATGTTAAACGGACCTTTCGGTACCTCAAGAATACCATTCATTTGGGACTCTGGTATCCGAGGGAAACCGGTTTCTTTCTAACGGCCTATTCAGATTCTGATCATGCAGGGTGTATTGATACATGTAAAAGTACTTCTGGTGGTGCACAATTTCTAGGTCAAGATAAGCTTGTGGGATGGTCTTCCAAGAAGTAGGATTGCACATCATTGTCATCAGTCGAAGCGGAGTACGTGTCTCTATCTGCGTGTTGTGCTCAAGTTCTTTGGATGAGAACACAACTCACGGATTATGGCTTCCACTTTGATAAAGTACCTATGTACTGTGACTCAAAGTCGGCCATAGCCATCTCCTGCAATCCGGTATAGCATTCCCGCACGAAGCACATTGATGTCAGATATCACTTCATTAAGTAACAAGTTGAAAGAGGTATCGTTGAACTATACTTTGTTGGAACTGATTACCAATTAGCTGACTTGTTTACAAAAGCTCTTTCGAAAGAGAGGTTTGCGTATCTAGTTAGGCAAATTGGTATGAGATGTTTGACTCCAGCAGAACTGGAGATTCTGGCAAAGAAGCCTGCTTGATTCACCTATCAAACATCTACTTGTAAATAGTTTTGAAAAAGCAAAATAAAAAAATATAAAACACATAAAAGCAAAACACAAAATTAAAAATTAAAAATCTTTCAAAAACCAAAGAGATCTCGACATGTCTTTCAGCATTGATAATATGGACGTACCTAGAAATGTCACTCAATAACGACACGGGTGTGTACATAAAGCTCGAATGAAAGTTGTAAATATTTTTTCAAAACATGTCATTTCTTTTAATAAAGGAAATTGTCTATTTTGGACAATATTTCCAAACAACGGGTAGAGCAATCTATCTTGGGTTGAGCTTGTCCCAAAACATTCAACGTTTTGAGCTCAACACAATGGCTTGTAATCACTTTCAGATTGCAACTCGGTTCTATATTCACAGGGGAGTGTACGCTTTAGTGCCCTTACCCTCAGCAAAATAAGAGAAATCTTCTTACACTTGAGTGGATTCGTCAAGACATTCAAAGTTTATGAACTCAAGTTTATACTTTAGAAAAACCTCTTCGCCAAAAAGAAATAGGATTTTTCAAAAAGCGTTGAAAACAAATTTTTCAAGAATTTCTTAATGATTATTCAAAATCTTTCAAAAATTGTGTGTTCAACAACTCCCATCCTCAAAAAGCAAAATGTGTATCAAATCCTCACAATGGCAATTCAGTTGGATCAATTTTTGAGGGGGAGCATTTCAACTTCATGCAAAAGATTAACACATCTTTCTCCTGGAGATTTTCAAGACTATTTTTCAAAATATATTTTAATCAAATTTGGTATCTCTAATATCAAAAGATTTTATATATTAGAGATAGGGGAGAAAATGTGATTAAAATATGATCTTATATAAGACTCAAGCACTTTAACTCTTACCTACATGTGCGAAACACTTTCGATTATCGATGCAAATGTAAAGGGGGAGCATTTCTGAAACGACAAAACTATCAAGGTGTTAAATGTTTTCAAACACCTTGTTAGACATTTGAAGTGGTTTTTTATGGTTACGATCAAATACCCACAACATCTTTGCTTCACGAAGTTATTAGTGTCAAAAGGGTGGTTAGGTTTAAGTCCTATGATCCAAACAGAAACGGAGGGATCTTCCCAGGGAAAATCCAATAGATTATTAGAAGTCCTTAGGAAAGATGGAGTAGAATGTGAACGTAGCTGAATGCCGACTAAGTACTGATGCTAGCACTGGAACAATCACAACAAGGTGTTAGTAATGATGTCTTGGTAAGCATTGAATATGTAAGGATAAAGGGTGTAAAGAAAGAAGCCCTCCATACAACTTAGGTAGAAAATGGGTCAACACATCATGAAGACAACTCATCATGGACCCAGTGATGTGAAGCACAACCCTTTCCTAGCTACTCAAGCTTCTCTCAAAAGAATTTTGTTTAATTGTCACGGAGAACAACATGACTTCTATTAGCTTTCTTATTATAAGATAGTTGATATTGAATAGGTGGCCTCTGCTCCAGCCTCCGACCACTAAAAGTGCACAAATCGAGTCTAGAGCCAAGAGATCAATCAAATCTCGTTATGACACACGGATGACGAACAAGAGAGTCCTACACCATATCCTTGCGATATTGCTAGAACACTCAGAGTGATACTACTTAGTATTCACAATGATGAGTGGAAATCCTTCCAGTGTTAACATCAAACTGCACTTCGGTAGGTCATATGTAAGATTCTTTATGAATTAAACATATGTAGAACTGAAAAGCAACAGTGGTTTGATTCTGAATTGATTCAAACTCGTTTCAGGTTTCTACGCAATAACTTTATGGTCTTGCCAGAACATTCAGAGTGATATTCATTAATATTCACAGTGACGAAAAAAAATCCTTCTAGCGTCAACATCAAACAGCCCTACAGTAGGTGACTTGTGAGATTCTTATGAATCAAGCTTGTGTCAACTGGAAAGCAACAATGGTAAGATTCTTTACGAATCACACTTGTTCCAGGAATTTGAATTGACGACTTTAATCAAGCGGATATCTATCCAATTGATTCACTCTTTATGTTCGCAGTATTGCATTGAGACGGTCGAGTAAAGAGAACGGCTAGTACAGCAGCGAAACCCTATCAAGGAGATTCTTAACTGAATCTACCTATCACAGGTACGGTATTTAATATCATATAACGGTCTTCACTGAACCGGAGGTAAAACACTACCTATTTAGGACGAATGTCAAAGCCATTCAGTCTGTGTCCATGTTTTTTGTCTCAAGAAGGTGGCGTCACGGTGTACTCAGCAATGTCAAAGATTCAAAACCACATACTCATGCCTAAAGACATATTCGCCAATTAATAGTGTGAGAATGTGGATGAAGACACAAGATCGCAAGATGGCAAAGACAAGTCAAGAATGATTTGAAGATCTCAAGATCTAAAGACAAAGTCGAAAGACAACGACAAAGGCTCAAAGATGACAGCATGAAGGAAAAAGACTACTATTACACGTTCAAGACTCATATATGGCGAGATTGGTAATCTCTATAAATCTCCAAATTACAAAGGGTAATGACCTCTCATAAAGGGTAATGACCTTACATTGGGGGAGATTGTTAGCCTCAAAATATTGAGTCAAACAAGAATTCTCGGTCATATGTTTATTATGTATTGTATATTAGAACGTTGTAATAGGTAGTAGGTTAGTCGTGTATTACGGGCTTAACTTTAAGCTAAGGTTCATTCATAAGTAACCAAAGCCCAAAAGGAAAGCCTGACCTATTATCATATAGCCCATCATGTCACATGTAGGCAAGGCTATATAAACCTCTCCTTGCATGTAAGGAGAGGTTGGTTGGTTATTCTATTTCTCTCAATCTAATATTTCACAAGTTCTTACACACTTCTCTCTCTTTTCTCTCTCTAGTTTCTCTCTCTAGAATTCATCTCATATCTACCTTTCTTTCTTCTTTATTCGCATAGAATCATCATATTTAAGGGACAACACGAGACTTTCCAAAGGTGTATGATGGCTATATTCCATGACATGGTTGAAGAAACTTTGGAAGTCTTTATGGACGATCTCTTGGTCTATGGTGATTCTTTCTCTTCTCGCCTTGCCATTTTAGAACGTATGCTTAAATGGTGTGAAGACACTCGTCTCGTTCTTAATTTGAAAAAATGCCATTTCATGGTAAAAGAAGGCATCGTCCTCGGTCACAAAATTTCTAAAGCCGGTATCAAAGTCGACCGTGCTAAAGTTGACGTCATTGCTTAGTTGCCTCCACCTACCACCGTTAAAGGAGTTAGGAGTTTTTAGGTCATTTGGGATTTTATCGACGTTTCATTCAGGATTTCTCTAAGATAGCTCGACCAATACTCATCTCTTAGAAAAGGATGCTCCTTTCATCTTTTCTCAAGAATGTCTCGACTCTTTCGAACTTCTTAAAGGTAAATTAACTAAGGCACCGGTCTTAGTCTCTCCAAATTGGGAGTTACATTTCGATCATTCAGTTTGGAGATACCTTGAAACCAGATAAAAAGAAAAAGGGTAAGAAGACCGTTGATGGTAAGAAAGTTCAAGATGACGCTGAAGGATAAGAGGAAGAAAGGGTTGCCTCTGTTGAAGAGATTGCTCAAAGAAATAATGACATGAAGGCACTCATCTGTCTTCAATTGGCTCTTGGTCAGAAGGAATAATACAAGTTCAGAAAGTATGAGACCGCTCAAGAGTTATGGATAGAAATTAAAAAGAATTTTAGTGGCAATGCAGCCACTTTAAATAAAGGAAGAAGGAACTTGGCTTAGGAATTCTCAAATTTCATAGCTTTCCCTGATGAGAAGCTTACTGTTCTTAGAATTCGTTTGCATGATCTCACTAGAAAGCTAGAATTCATGGAGGTGGCTTTGGATAATAAAGAGATCAATCAAATTTTTCTGAATAGACTTTCAGAAGCTTGGTATGTACAAGCAAAGGGTTGGTTGATCAAGGATGATATCATGGATAGATATCTTGATGATATCTATAATCACTTGAAAACTATGGAAGCTGACATCTTGAAAAGGTGTGGAGCTGCATCAGGATCAAACTCTGGAAACATGGCCTTTATGTTAGACAGTGGGTACAATCCCTTTGACAGTGGGTATATATCTCATAACAGTGGGATGACTTCTCACAATGGAAAGAACTCAGTATCCACCATCACTTCTCACAATCATACTTCTTGTGACAAACCTGTTGGAATTGATCTGGATATTGTATGTGCATACATTGCTGCTCTACCACATGGTTCACAAGTGATGTATGAGGATTTTGAACAAATCAGTGATACAGATCTTGAAGAGATATACATCAAGTGGAACATGGCACTTAGCAACATAAGAGCTAACAAATTCTATAAGAACATTGGTCAGAGAAGTACCTTCAAGAACTCAGAATATGCTGGTTTTGACAAATCTAATGTTTGAGTGCTATAACTGCCATAAAATAAGGCACTTTGCAAGAGCATGCAAGCTACCATTAAGAGATGTTGGAGGAAAAGGTTCCAGAAGCATCATTAAAGTAGAGGATGTTGATTCAAAGGCGATGGTTTCCATATAAGGCATTGATGGAGTAGGATGGGATTGGAGCTACATGGGAGAAGAAGCTGAGGTAAATCAAGCCTTGATAGTAAAGAAGGAAGCCAAAGAAGGATCTGTTCAATTTGCTCTCATGGCCAAATCTTCTTCATCCTCTTCATTAGATAATGAGGTATATGATGATGCTTTTTGTAGTGAAGGTTGTAGGCAAAACACTAAGGCTCTTCAAACTTATGTTCAAACTTTAAATGAAAAGCTTAAACAAGTAAAGGATGACTATGTCATTATAAAATAGGGCTTTCACAATCTGATGGTAGGTTATATAAGTATAAGCAAATGGAACTTGACCTTAGGATAAAATCAAAATCTTAGAAAGTTATTTTAGATATAGTAATGAGTCTAATGCTATTCTAAAAACTAAGATAGATGAGGTCACTAAATCTAAGGAAAAAATGGACTTTAGAATTGAAAAGTTTGAAATGGCTAGTCAAAACCTTGAAAAGTATGTTAGTGAACAAAGAAACTCTTAAGACATCCCTAGGATTGGCTTGAATGCTAGTGTGTATGTTGTTGTGCCACCACCTCCTAGTGATTTTTATGAGGTTTTTAAGGGTCAAGATTTGTCATGGACTAGTCTTCTTGAGTTCCAATACAAATCTGACTCTTCTGGGTCATCCATGGTCGACCCCATGGAAATTAAGGAGTTTGAAAAGAAGAGAATAGTGTTAATGCAAGGAATGCTTAAAAACATTATTAATGTTAACTAATCTTTCCTAGTTTTGATCACGACAAAGTATAACGACATTTATCGTCAAAGACAAATGAAAGACGAATTATTCAACAAACACTATCATCAAGATAATAATCATTTAAGACTTACATAAACATATCTTAATCATGTATAGTGATCATAGAAAGTGATTAACCTTAAGACTTACATTTTGACAAACGTGACAAAATATTTTAATAAACTTTATTTTTAAGAAAATGTTTTATTAAAATGGAAATTGAAAATTTGGATACATAGGAATATCCCTTGAAGTTGAAATCTACCTCAGATAATATTTCCCCACTAAAATATAAAAAGGAGCGTAGTCTACTCTGGGCGGTTTCCTAAATAGTTATGCGGTTCGTTATCAATAATGAACCGCACAATAATTAAGGAATTGTGCCTAGAGAGCCGTTGGTTTTTTTCTCTTATAAATAGTAGATCAAATCTTCAGTTTTCAAGAACCTTTTGGACATTCTTTCTGCCTCATTTCTTCTTTCTATATCCTGATCATTCGTAAATGATCACTTAACGTGTTAAGTATGTTTAGTTATGATTATCCTCTTGATCCCCTTCTTTACTTGTCCAAAGAAAAGATTACTAACACATTTGTGATGTGATTAAAGATGAAGCCTTGATGAAGATGATCCTTTCTTAGATCTAGTCATATTCATCATTTTGTTTAGTTAAGTCTTGTGAAGATCCAATGTATTTGTGTATACTTGGATTAGTGTTGTGTTGATCCAATGTATTAGTGAATACTTGTATTAGTCTTGTCTAAATCCATTGTATATGTGTATACTTGTATTTGTCTTGTGTGAATCCAAGTTACATGTATATACTTGGATATGTCTTATTGAGTTGTAATAAGTCTTGTGTGTTAGTTCTCACTAAACTACAAAGTGATGTATGTATGTGTCTTGTGAGTTCTCACTAAGCTTGAAAGTGAAGAGTCGTGAAGATTGGTTCTAGCTTTGGATTAGAACTTTACATCTAGCTTTGTGTCGGAAAAGAAGACGGGCGGCGAAGAATGGTTCTAGCTTTCAATTAGAACTCGACATCTAGCCTTGTGCCGGAATATGGTTAAGTAGGCGACGTGTGTAGATTGGTCCTAGCTAAGTTTAGGTCTCGACATTTAGCTTAGTGTCAGAAAATAATGTAAGCAACGTTGTAAGGTTTTCTCTGCCAAGAAGGGAGCTTGTGGATATAGTGGAAATATCGAGTAAGGTGTACTCGAGGAGTGGAGTAGGAATAAAGAGATATCTTCGTTGCCGAATCACTATAAATCTTAGTGTCGTACCGTAGGTTGTTTCTTTCCTTACTCTTTACTTATGCTTTCATTCTTACATTGCATTTCATTGTCACTAGATATTGTTAATGCATTAGAATTGAACCTAACAACTATGAAACTAGTTTTCAAGTAAAAGATAATTTTGGGACAAACCTAATTGAAAGGATTCTAATTACGACCTTAAACAAGAGAAACTATTCAACCCCTCTTCTAGTTTCTACAAATAGATTCAAAACAATGGAAAGCTGCTAATCCTTTCCTTTTTGTGAAAGGAGGACTTTTGTATGATGAATCTACCGAGTCTAAACCTATTGTGGTTACCAAACCCATTGATGGGAAGCCTGTTGACCTTGGTTCCCCTTCCAAAAGTAAAACTAGTGTTAGATATTCTAAGATTTATTGAAAACCTAGATCACATAGAGAAGACCAATGGAATAGGAATGGGATGGGATATAATTAGTCTAGACCGAGCTTTGTGTCAATCAAGAAATCTTGCTATACATGTGGGAGTTTTAGTCACTTAGCCTTAACTAAAATAGTGACAAACCTTTGCCATTGTCAAGACCACTCCCATTGTTGACCATAGACAACTTGTCCACCCAAGGCCATATACTGCTAGACCTACACCTTTCTTTACCAAAGTAGATAATTCTTATGGCCAAAGACCCTTTCAAAGGTCCATGGCATCTCCTAACAGACGATGGTTTCCCTCTGTTAACCCTAGTCTACCCACTATCAAGGCAAATCTACCCATTGACAGGCCTAGGTTTGACACTGTCATTCCTAAACTAGCCGCTGTCAGGCCAAAGTTTGTCCCTGATAGAAATCTTAATGCTAAAACAAACATGAGTGGTAAGGGACAAGGTGTTAAGACCTCTCAGTTGATTTAGAGACCTAAGCAAGACCAGGAATCCTCCTTCAATGGTGTATCTATGACTTGCAACACGTTTAAATATCTTGATACACTTAATAGATCCAAGTCTGAAAAGAATTAGCTCTCAAAGGAGGAGATTCCCACAAAACATATTGGATCAAATTGGGTGTTTAGGGCTGAGACAGATGATAATGGTTTTATGTTGAGAAACAAAGGAAGTCTAGTTGAAACATTAGGCATATCCAAGTCTGAACAGGCTTGCATCTCAAAAGGAAACTAATTTGTTTTCTTTATGTGCATGGTATCCCACAACAGGTGATAGGTGTGAAAACACCCATCCTTTTACCACTTATTTCTTGCTAAAACGAGACCAAAACGTATATTTAATGTCATTTGTTTGGAATTATGTGTGGTTTGTGTGTTTGTTGTGTTTTCAGAGCCAACCGGATAAATATTGAAGAAAACATAGGATTGCACGGGTTTTATCGAAGAAAAAGACGAAAAGATGAAGTCTATAGTCCAAGAGATGCAAAAGATTTGAAGTCAATGGGCCTATTTGAAGATTTATCGAAGAAAAGGACCAAAGATGGAAGATCTACATATGTCGAAGAAACTCAAGTCTATTAAATGAAGAAATTAAAAGACGAGTTGAATTTATTCTTCGACATATCCCGAATCGAAATAAAAAACGTCGACTTTTCTGAAAAGACGAGAAGACAAAAAGAACGGGAAAAAGCCCACTCACCAACCAAAGACAAGGCCTATAAATAGACTTTCCCTTCACAAATTATAGAAGTTTTTTTTTCTGTTATTTCCTTTCCTAGTTCGTAGGAACCAACTCCCTTAAGGAGATTGGTAGTTTTCATTTTCTTTGATTTCTTCCACAATCTTGTAAGTTTAATCTTTCCATTTTGTTTGTTTGAATCTTAATCATTAATACAAGTTTCCATTTAATCTTTCTTTCTTCTCTTGTTGATTCAAAGTTCTAGGTTTCATTTTGTTGATTTTGATCTTCAAAAGTAAGTGGGTTTTGAGTTTTTGTTGTTTTGGATTGATGATTATCATTGGTAAATGATTAGTGGTTAAATTGGTTTAAGTTTTGGTTAAAAACTTGGTGGATTTTGGTTAAATTCGTGATCAAGTTGTTTCCCCTGTTCTTTGTCTCCTTACTGTTCCAACCCAGATTCCGAATGAAGGATTTGGGTTAAACATTCCGGATCAACGATTTTGTCTAGATTATTCCGGGTCAGTGTCTTCATTCGGAATAATTAATATTCCGAGTGAACCATTGTTCCGAATCAGCAGTCTAGTGTAATTATTCCGGATCAAGCCATTGTTCCGAATGAAGATTTTTGTCAAATGTTCCGAATGAAGCACTTATTCCGAGTAAAGCAAACATTCCGGATCAACTGTTATTCCGGATGAAGGCATATTCCGCATGAAGCAAACATTCCAGATCAACTCATTTATTCCGAATCAAGAACATTCCGAATGAAGCAGTTTTTTAGGTTATTCCGCATGAGTTGATTTATTCCGAATAAGCTAAATGTTCAAAATATTCCGGATCAAGCAATTATTCCGAATCAGCTGTTTCTTCCAAATTTAGGTATTTTACTGTTTAATTTTAATTCAAGTTTTATTTTCAGTATTGCTTTTAGTTTAATTTTGTTACTTCTCGCACTTATCTTTTTAGTAGATATAGATCAAAAGCTCCCCCATTTTAGTCACCAATTACAACAATTCCACTTTTAACCGTGATCGATTCGAGAAGATACCGAGAATGAAACAACGACAAATATAATTGGGTACGAGCAACACAAAGAAAGATCCTGCAAAAGCAAACCTTTTTATTAACAAACCAAAAATCAGTTATTAAAATGGCGCCGCTGCCAGCTCTTTTCGTAAGGATCAACGGTTTCTTGTGAGAAAAATTGGATTTTGGGATCCGTTCTTTCGGGAACGTTATTTTCAAGCACAAAAATTTTCAAAAAAACCCATAAAAATATAAAATTTTAAA
Source organism: Glebionis coronaria (assembly GCA_025667525.1). Lineage (NCBI taxonomy): Eukaryota > Viridiplantae > Streptophyta > Magnoliopsida > Asterales > Asteraceae > Glebionis > Glebionis coronaria. The sequence continues at coordinate 644,049,957 of CM046874.1, forward strand.
AAATACAAAAACATTAAAAAAACCTATAAAAACCAAAAATATTTTCTCTTGCATTTTCTTTTTAGTGTATGCGTACTCGATCAACGTCTTATTCAGAGCCCGAGACTCTCGAAGATTTAGACATGGCCGGTGTACACAACAACAACAATAATAATCCACCCCACCCCAACAATAATAATCCACCCCACCCCAACATGAATAATCCACCCTTACCCGACCTACGAACCATGGAGGAGCTATGCCAACCTACGATGAACGGACGTGGAGGCCCGATTTCGCCGATGCATATCACGGCTTAGGAGTTTTCGTTGAAGCATCACATGATCCAACAAGTGCAAACTATCCCATTTCGCGGAATTCCGGATGATGATGCCAAAAAACACCTCGACAAATTCATTACCATCACCCAAAGCATGAAGTCGCCCGGTGTTTCTATGGATGAACTTCGCCTTCAATTATTTCCCCACTCGCTTTCTCACTATGCCGAAAAATGGTTTGACAATCTCCCAAAGAATTCTATTTATACTTGGGACGACATGACTCAACTCTTTTTGTCGCGCTACTTCCCACCATCCATGGTCACGAGCCTTCGTAACCAAATTAGTGGATTCATGAAAGACAATGATGAATCGCTCTTCGATGCTTGGGAACGATACAATGATTTGATCTACCGTTGTCCAAATCATAACATGCTCCCCGTCACTCTCATTGATACTTTCTACAATGGTCTCACTTTTCGTGATCGTGACACGATCAACGCCGCCGCCGGTGGTACTTTTATGAAAAGGAGACCGGAGGAGTGTAGAGAGTTGATTGAAAACATGACTACTCACCACAAGAATTGGGATTCATCCGCATCCTCAAGATCTAACCCGAGAGTCAATGTTTCTTCTACTACTTCCAATCCCGAGATAACCGAACTTACCCGACAAATCGCGGAGATGAACAAGAATTCATGACCATGGGCACAAACCACTTTCAACAAGCTAAAGCCATTTCTATTTCTTGTGACACATGTGGTGGTCCTCATTCTTACAATGATTGTCCTTCCACTCAAGGCAATTTTTGTGAAAACGTTAACGCGGAATACGGTACTTATCCCATGGGAGGCTATCAAGCCCGTCCTCAAGGAGACCGTATCTTGCTAAGTTATCGTTCAAACAACTATCTTGCTCCACCCGGTTTTCCTCCTCCAAACCAAAACCAACAACAAAGTTATAACCGAAACAACCAATCCCAACCTCGTGCTAACAATCAATATCAATCCCAAAGAAACCCATACCCTACCTCAAGGAAATTCTCAAGCTTACCAAGCTCCACCTCTTAATCAACCGATGGCATTGAATCAAGACGTCGAGACGTTCATGAGGACTAATAGAGAGATGGTGACGAATCTTCAGAGTCAATTCGTCAACTTGAAGGGAGAAATGGCGAAACAAGGGAGCGATATTCGAGCCGAGCTAAGGAATGACATGGCAAAACAAAGCAATGATATTCGTGCAGACATTAGAGACTCTTTTAGCACTCAAGCGGTTAACATACGTGATATGATCGGTTCGCTCTTCCAAGGTAATCAACCCTCTTCTTCGGGTACTCTTCCGAGTAACACCGTTGCGAATCCAAGAGGGGAGATGAAAGCAATCACCACTCGTAGTGGAAAAGGTTATAAGGAACCCGAGCTTCCTACACCTCCACCCGTGATTGTGAACAAGGAAAAAGAGCAACTTTCCTCACCTCCTTTTCCTTCTACCCCCATTCCCCCACCACCCGTGGTTGTTAGTGATCCTACTCCCCTAAAGCCTTCCTCTTCATCCGATATACCTTATCCTTCAAGGTTGAGGAAAGAGAAGCAAAAGAGCAAGGATGATATTCAAGTTTCAAACTTTCTCAAAATGTTTAAACAATTGAATTTTAACATCTCCTTTGCCGAGGCTCTCGCTCACATGCCTAAATACGCGAAGATGTTTAAAGATCTTCTAAGTGACAAGGAGAAGCTTCTAGACATTGCTCAGACCCAAGTTAATGAGAATTGCTCCGCCTTTCTCTTAAGGAAATTGCCCACCAAACTTGGTGATCCGGGCCGCTTCTTGATTCCTTGCAACTTCCCGGGAGTAGAGAATTGCATGGCCCTAGCCGATCTAGGTGCCAGTATAAACTTAATGCATTTAAGTATTTGGAAGCAATTATCTCTCCCCGAGCTAGTCCCCACCAAAATGACTTTGGAATTAGCCAACCGTACGGTTGCTTATCCAGTGGGGATAGCCGAAGACGTCTTCGTTGGCGTTGACAAATTCACCTTCCCGGCGGATTTTCTTGTCGTTGAATACGAGATGGATCCTCGTGTTCCATTAATCGTTGGACGTCCCTTCTTGAGGACCGGTCGCACTCTCATTGATGTAGCCGCGGGTGAAATAATCATGAGAGTTGGTGACGACAAAATTGTCTTCAACATGGGTAAGATTTCTAAGCAACCTTATTCATATGAGAGTGTTAATGCTATTGATGTTCTCGATGAGGCTTGTGAAGAACACTTTCATGATGCTTGAAAAATACTCTCTCTTCTCTACCCAATGTTGAGACCGTTGCCTCAATTGCTCCGTCATTGACTCCTTTTGGAGAAAGTGACTTGGATGATTTTGAAGCTAGCATGGGTCCTCTCGATCTTAAGTATGATGATTCTCCCACCGATTGGGATGAAGACATTCGTACAATTGAGAAACTTCTCAATGAAGACCCCTTTTCTCCTCCTTCTCCTAAAGAGGTGACTAATGATGATCCATCGTTAGTTACACCATCTATTGAGGATCCTCCTACTCTTGAGCTTAAGGACCTACCTCCTCATCTTGAGTATGTTTTCTTAGAAGGCATTGATCAACTTCCTGTTATCATTTCTAAGGACTTAAAAGCCGATGAGAAAACTCGTCTCATTGAAGTTCTAAAGAAACATAAAAGAGCTATCGTTTGGAAACTCTCTGATATTCGCGGAATTGATCCTTGATAGGTGTGTAAACACCCATCCTTCTACCACTTAATTACAATAATAACCGGACCAAAACGTGTATTTTATGTCTTTTATGTAGGAATTATGTGTGGTTTGTGAGTTTGTTGTGATATAGGACGAAAAGGTGAAAAGTGGAGAAAACACGGGCATTCACGGGAATTTACGGACTTTTATTGAAGAAAAAAAGATGAAAGATGAAGTCAAGAAGTCAAGAGTGCAAGAGAACGGAATTCCAAGACCAATTCTGAAGATTTATCGAAGAAAAAGTCGAAAGACGGAAGTTTACTTAAAGCCGAAGAACTCAAGTCTATTTTATTGAAGAATTAAAAGACGAGTTCAAAGAAATCCCGAGCCAAAAGTCATATAAGTCCAAGATTAAAGAAGATTTAAAAGCTTAAGGACTAATGGTGCAATTAACAAAGAGATTAAGAAGGAAGGGCCTAATGATGCAATTTAGAGAAAATGAAGGAGGGGAGGAAGCTTCCTAATCCTCCCCTATATATAGATTAGTTGTTAATCATTTTTCTTTGTTGGCTAGAGTGACTCTAGTTCTTCCACCTTTACTTTTATGCACATTTAATTACCTTGCACCTTTAATTACCTTGTCTTGCACTTTATTTTTCAAGTAAGTTAATTTTACCTTAATTGCACCTTTACTTTACTTGTTTGATCTCTCATTCTACCTTTCTTTCTTGCTTGATCTTTATGTTTACATGCTTATTGTCTTGCTTATTTGATTAAAGATTGTGTTTTTATGCTTTTGATTGTTTTAGATCATTGATTCTTGTAGCTTATTTGTGTTCATCTTTAAGTTTTTAGAGTTTTTATAAAAGTTATTTTTGTATAAAGTTTGATTTCGTAAACTTTTGGTCATTTTGTGTTTTTAAAAGTCTTTAAATTTCAGTTTAGTAGCTTTTTCTTATACGGTTTGCCTTAGGATTTTCGTCTTGTGCTTATTAGATTTATAGCTTATTTCTTTAGCTTATTTTTCATTCATTCCTCCATATTCCGATCTGGTAAATCGGAAAGGGGTTATACATTCTGACCATAGCTCTTTGGCTTGGTCGGAAAAGGGTTTTGATATTCCTATCAGCATTCCGATTGGAGGGCTTTGGTATTCCGATCAGGGTGTTTTGGTTATTCCGATCAGAGGGTGAGTGACAGCATTCCAATTTGGGTTTCCATTCCACATTCCGATCGAGGTGCTTGTTTGGTATTCCGATCAGGGTAAGTGACAATATTCCGATCAAGGGTTCCGATCAGCATTCCGACCAGGGTTTCTACTATATTCTGATCAGAGGTAAGGAAACATTCCGATTGGGGAGTCTAATATATTCCGATCAGAGTAAGTGCCAATTATTCCGATCAGGGGTTTATTCAATATTCCGACAGGTTTGGTTTGATATTCCGATTGAGCCTGATCGGAATATATTCTGATTGGAGTGGTTTTTATATTTTGTCTTGTTTAATTTTTACATTCTCATTTTAATACTTTGTCATATTTAAATTCTCGTCACGATTTACCTTTAAGTCATTTAATTAATTTACTTTCCGTCACGTTTTTAAGTATTGCCCCCTTTCTTTTAATTAGACTTAGATTTAAATTCACGCCATTTATTTTAACGCCTTTTACTTTTCTGTCATTTACTTTTACGTCTTTGCACATTTAATTTAAAATTAACCAAAAATATTTGTTTTACCAAATTCAACTGAGTCGTACTTTGAACCAATAATCAATTCGTCAAGATATCGAGAACTTGAACTTTAATTTTTATACGGGGTGTCAAAAAGCCTTGTATTAAATGGCGCCGCTGCCGGCTCTTTTCGTAAAGATTAACGGTTTTCTGTGAGAGACGCGTTGCTTTTTGGGATCCGTTCACTCGTGAGCGTTATTTTTCTTGCATTAAAATTTCCAAAAATCCATAAAAATTAAAAATTACAAAAATCCAAAAAGATTTTATCTTTATTGTGTATATATATTGTCTTTGTGTTTGGTTTCTTTTTCTTTTGCATTTTCAGGTGTATGCGTACTAGATCTTCTAATTATTAAGAGCCCGAGACTCGAGAAGATTTAAGTATGTCAGGTGTTAACAACAACAATAATCCACCGCACCTCACCAATAACAACAATGTTCTTCCACAACCCGATCTTCGGACAATGGAGGAGCTTTGTCAACCTACCATGTTTGGACGAGGAGGACCGATTGCGCCGATGCAAATCAACGCTCCTGAGTTTTCGTTGAAGCACCACATGATTCAGCAAGTGAAACTAACCCATTCCGTGGATTGCCTGATGATGATGCCAACAAACACCTCGACAAGTTCATTACAATCACCCAAAGCATGAAGTTGCCTGGTGCCACAATGGATGTTCTTCGCCTACAACTCTTCCCACATACTTTATCACATCATGCTGAGAAATGGTTTGATCGTCTTCCGAAGAATTCTATTCACACTTGGGATGACATGACTCAACGCTTTTTATCGCGCTACTTCCCAACATCCATGGTCACGAGCCTTCGCAATCAAATCAGCGGTTTCATGCAAGATCCTGATGAATCTCTTTTTGATGCTTGGGAAAGATATAATGTCTTGATTGATCGTTGTCCAAACTACAACATGCTCCCCGTGACCTTAATTGATACTTTCTACAACGGTTTGACTTTTCGTGATCGTGATACGATTAATGCAGCCGCCGGTGGCACATTTATGAAAAGGAGACCCGAGGAGTGTAGAGAGCTTATTGAGAACATGACTACTCACCACAAAAACTGGGATTCCTCTTCTTTTTCAAGGAACAATCCGAGAGTCAATGTTTCTTCCACCTCAGCAAACCCTGACATGACCGAACTCACCCGCATGATGACTGAAATGAGCAAAAGTATCACGCTTCATGCTTCAAACCAACAACAACAAGTTAAAGCGGTTGCTAATCCTTGTGAAACATGCGGCGGTCCTCACTCATACACCGATTGTCCTTCTACTCAAGGAAATCCAGAAAATGTGTATGCAGCTTATGGTAATTATTCACCGGAAAATTACCAGGCTCAACAACAAGGGGATAGAAATTTGCTGAGTTACCGATCCAACAATTACCTTTCACCCGGTTTTTCTCCTCAAAACTAAAACCCCGCCAACAACTACAATAGAAGCAACCAACTCCCACTAAGAGCTTCTAATCCTTATCACCCACCCACCCAACAAACCCCACCCATTAATCCCGATGTTGAAGCCATAATGAGAACCCAAGGTGAGCAAATCAAGAATCTACAGAGCCAAATTATCAATCTTAAAGGAGATATCACAAAGCAAGGTAATGAGATAAGATCCGAGCTTCGAGATAATATCCAATCCTCCTTCAGCAATCAAACAAATGATTTGAAGAATATGCTTGCTAGTTTCTTGCCCGCAGCTCAACCTTCTACTTCGAGTTCTCTACCTTCAAACACCGTCACCAATCCACGAGCAAATGTGAGTGCTATTACTACGCATAGTGGAATTACCATTGTCGATCCACCAATCCCACCCCCATCATCTACACCTCCTCCACCACCATTTATCCCTACTCCTCCTACACCTAGTATTAGTGCACCATTACCGTCTCCGCCTCGCCATGACGATGTCTCTAGGAATGACCCTTCAAAATCTCACCCTTTACCTGCTACGCCTTCACCTTCACCACCTAATCCCAATATCCCTTATCCCCCTCGTTTAGGCAAGACCAAAATGCTAACCAAGGATGACGCTGAAGTGTCACGCTATGTGAAGATGATCTCTCAAATGAACTTCAACATTAGCTTTCTTGAAGCACTTGTCCACATGCCCAAATTTGTTAAAGCATTTAAGGAATTGCTTAACAAGAAGGAGAAGCTGATTGAGCTCGCCAACACACGCTTAAATGAAAACTGCTCTGTAGTTATTCTTAAAGAACTTCCAGAAAAGCTTAGAGATCCCGGTCATTTTGTATTGCCTTGCGTGTTCAACAAAACTGAAGAATTTACTGCCCATGCTGATCTCGGGGCCAGTATAAATCTTATGCCATTGAGTGTTTGGAAAACACTATCATTACCCGACCTCACTCCAACAAAGATGACTCTTGAACTTGCAAATCGCACTCTCGCTTACCCTGTTGGTATAGCCGAAGACGTGTTCATTAAAGTTGGCACATTTACTTTCCCGGTCGATTTTGTCGTTGTTGATTATGAAATGGACCCTCGTATTCCTTTAATACTTGGTCGGCCATTCTTGAGAACCGGACGAGCTTTAGTGGATGTGGCCGAAGGTGAGTTAATCTTAAGAGTCGGGAATGATTCACAAGTTTTTAAAATGGGGAAGCTTACAGGAAAATCCTTTGGAGGCCGAGAATCAGTAAATATGATTAATGAACTTGATGATTTTGTCTTCTACAACAATCCTCTATTCGATCCTTGCATCGATAATCCACTTTTTCATGATGATGTGGATGATTCTCGCTCCACTTTGGAACCTTCTCCCATTTATGATTCTCCACCGGTCTTTGATGCTTAAGATGATGAGTCTAGCTCAGATTCGGATGATTATGATGACCTTACTTCCGAGTATCCCGAGATGCCCACTTATGATGATTTTGATGAGGCTGATACTCTTTCAAGCGATTCTTCTCACGATGAAGATCCTCCGCCATCACTCGATCCTACTTTGGACGATTACTCATTTGAGGAAGATTTCTCTACGTTTCTCAATACTTACTTCCCTCATGAGAGTGATGCTCCTCCTTTGGACTTTGAAGATTATCGTCTTGATCCTACTTTGGATTTGAAGAACATTCTTTCTAAGGATAAGAAACCGGTCGACAACGATATCCGCAACACATATGATTTAACACCACTTTGTCCCTCTTCTGAGGACGAGGTTGTGCTTCTTCGCGGATCTTCTTCACACTCTGCTGAGCCTGAGTGCTATTTTCCCTTAAAGGAAAAGGTGTTCGACCCCGGTATTCAAATATTTAAGCCATCTCAGTATCCACCTGATGAAATAAAAGGAAAAATCTTTGGAATTATTGGAGACATGCTTACACCACATCACCCATGCTTCCATCGTGCTCCATCGCTGCTTAAGGGAACCTTGCCTACTCTTCTTTGGCTTGCCTTGTTCGCCTTAAGCTTGTGCTTTTTGATGGACGAAAACTATGTCTTTGATCCCGGTGGATATATTTCATGCTTCTTCCGTTGATAATCAAGGTCGAGTCAGGCTCACGACTCGGTTAACAAAAATAAAGCGCTTCTTGCGAGGCAACCCATGCATCTATCTTTTAGCTTTCTTTATCCTAAGTGTAGGGGAGACCCGTTGGTTTGCTATTTCCTCTCCTCTCTTCTTAATCAGGGATTCGAGCGCTTAATGATCCACTCTTGATGATTCTTGACGACCCGTGATTCGGTGTCCACTTCTTCCCGGTTCTATCCTAAACTCTTTTCGATTCACTATTTTATATCTTCTCAATATTAAAATAGGAATCTCTTTAGTTGTCTCTTCCTTAGCGAGATTTCAACAAAGTGCACAATGTCCTAAGTGTAGGAGAGTTTACTCCCACATGCTTAAACATTGAGGACAATGTTTATATTAAGTGTAGGGGGGACTTCTATCGAAGTTAAGTGGTCTTTTCCTTGTATTTGTCCTCATTTTAACCGGAAAATCAATTTTTCGACATTTTTCAAAATTTTTGATCTATTTTGGCCTATTAGTTTTTCCCTTTGTATAGTTATTTATCTTGCCTTAGTAGAATAAATCTTTAATAAAGTGGTTTTAATTTTCAAAACGTTGTGAATCTTTTGACTCAACCCGAGTTTACTTATCTAAGTTACTCTAGCTAGTATCCTTAACATGTTTAAGTCAAGTTTTGCTAGGCTTTTATATAGGGATCTATAAAACGCGAAAGTCTTAACTCTCACGGGTTAAGAACAAGAACTTTTCGCAAGTTCCTATAATTGATCCTAGAGAGTCGTTTATCAAGGGAACTTTAAAATGCGATTTCTAAACTTGAAAAAGTCTAAGAGTTTGCAAGATCCTATAGGCGACTCGAAAACCCAAAACTTTGATTTAATAGGCTAAGCATCCACGAGTCTCATTCCTTGAGATTTTAAACTATGGAGAACGAGAGATGATAGAGTCAATTATAAGTTTGGTATTCTTTCGTGAATTTATGTGAGTTAATTATGAGTCTATTCTCCCATCGCTTGCTAATAAATTTATCTGCAACAAATAAGGTTGTACGATTTGAAAAGTTACTTAGCTTCTAGCCCAAGATCGTTTAAAAGTTGCTCGGTATGGATTAGAGTTCATAGCCAAGGCATAACTTATTGAAGCGGGATGCGAAGATGGACGAGTCCGAAAAGGCCCTAACAAGGCATGAGGGCTATATTTTGTTGCTAAAGATCCAAGTGATGTGAAGAATCATTTATCGAAAATCAATATGAAGGATCGAGACACACGACGAAAAGCAAAAACTCCCCAAAAGTCATGGAGAAGTGTATCCGAAAAGACCCTAGCAAGGTATGAGGATAAATAGATCCAAGTCATAAAAGGAGGCGGATCGTTGTATATCAAAGTCCAAAATAATGATTGTAGAAAAATGAAGAAGTCGTGGTCCAAGTATGAATCTCTCAAAATTTTAAGTGAAGAAATTCCATTATAAGAGAAGACCATAATTTCATGAACGTCTCTCAAGGTTTGAAGTATGAAGTCGCTGCCAAATATCGGTCCGAGAAAGGTCTCAAATTGCGAAGCGAGTTATGCCAAGATATGAACTTTATGAGGTCCCGAGAAGCAGTTTTAAAAGATTTTGTCCTTTAGCTAACTATTGATTAAATCGTTCACTTTATTTTCGGCCTAACAAACTATCGAAATAATTCAACCAATGTATCCTCGTGATCATTCAAGACAACAATAAAATATAAGAGATACACCTAGGAATAAGGGAGTCTAAGTGAATAATTGGCCCACATGAGTTCGTGTTAGTTTACTAACTTATAATAACAATGATCTCGTTTTTAAGCTTGGTTTGGAGAAAGTGAAAACTTGAGGATGATGATTATTCATGACATTTCCAAAACCCAAGGTATGCTTTTGATTTCTTTACTTTGAATGTTTATAGTTTCTATCTCTTTAATAAAGGCCAACGTGGATTGATTATGATGAAAAGTGTAATCTTGCTTTGTAACTAATGCATGGTATCAGGATATTGCAATGGTTAAGTGTAGGGGATTTGATAGGTGTGTAAACACCCATCCATTCTACCACTTAATTACAATAATAACCGGACCAAAACGTGTATTTTATGTCTTTTATGTAGGAATTATGTGTGGTTTGTGTTTTTGTTGTGATTTACGACGAAAAGGTGAAAAGTGGAGAAAACACGGGCATTCACGGGCATTTACGGACTTTTATTGAAGAAAAAAAGATGAAAGATAAAGTCAAGAAGTCAAGAGTGCAAGAAGAACGGAAGTCCAAGACCAATTCTAAAGATTTATCGAAGAAAAAGTCGAAAGACGGAAGTTTACTTAAAGCGGAAGAACTCAAGTCTATTTTATTGAAGAATTAAAAGACGAGTTCAAAGAAATCCTGAGCCAAAAGTCATATAAGTCCAAGATTAAAGAAGATTTAAAAGCTTAAGGACTAATGGTGAAATTAACAAAGAGATTAAGAAGGAAGGGCCTAATGATGCGATTTAGAGAAAATGAAGGAGGGGAGGAAGCTTCCTAATCCTCCCCTTTATATAGATTAGTTGTTAATCATTTTTCTTTGTTGGCTAGAGTGACACTAGTTCTTCCACCTTTACTTTTATGCACATTTAATTACCTTGCACCTTTAATTACCTTGTCTTGCACTTTAATTTTCAAGTAAGTTAATTTTACCTTAATTGCACCTTTACTTTACTTGTTTGATCTCTCATTCTACTTTTCTTTCTTGCTTGATCTTTATGTTTACATGCTTATTGTCTTGCTTATTTGATTAAAGATTGTGTTTTTATGCTTTTGATTGTTTTAGATCATTGATTCTTGTAGCTTATTTGTTTTCATCTTTAAGTTTTTAGAGTTTTTATAAAAGTTATTTTTGTATAAAGTTTGATTTCGTAAACTTTTAGTGATTTTATGTTTTTAAAAGTCTTTAAATTTCAGTTTAGTAGATTTTTCTAATACGGTTTGCCTTAGGATTTTCGTCTTGTGCTTATTAGATTTATAGCTTATTTCTTTAGCTTATTTTTCATTCATTCCTCCGTATTCGGATCTGGTAAATCGGAAAGGGGTTATACATTCCGACCATAGCTCTTTGGCTTGGTCGGAAAAGGGTTTTGATATTCCTATCAGCATTCCGATTGGAGGGCTTTGGTATTCCGATCAGGGTGTTTTGGTTATTCCGATCAGAGGGTGAGTGACAGCATTCCGATTTGGGTTTCCATTCCACATTCCGATCGAGGTGCTTGTTTGGTATTCCGATCAGGGTAAGTGACAATATTCCGATCAAGGGTTCCGATCAGCATTCCTACCAGGGTTTCTACTATATTCCGATCAGAGGTAAGGAAACATTCCGATTGGGAAGTCTAATATATTCCGATCAGAGTAAGTGCCAGTTATTCCGATCAGGGGTATATTCAATATTCCGACAGGTTTGGTTTGATATTCCGATTGAGTCTGATCGGAATATATTCCGATTGGAGTGGTTTTTATATTTTGTCTTGTTTAACTTTTACATTCTCATTTTAATACTTTGTCATATTTAAATTCTCGTCACGATTTAACTTTAAGTCATTTAATTAATTTACTTTCCGTCACGTTTTTAAGTATTGCCCCCTTTCTTTTAATTAGACTTAGATTTAAATTCACGCCATTTATTTTAACGCCTTTTACTTTTCTGTCATTTACTTTTACGTCTTTGCACATTTAATTTAAAATCAACCAAAAATATTTGTTTTACCAAATTCAACTGAGTCGTACTTTGAACCAATAATCAATTCGTCAAGATATCGAGAACTTGAACTGTAATTTTTATACGGGGTGTCAAAAAACGTGTATCAATCCTCACTTTTGCACACATAAAATTCTCATGGAGGACGACTTTAAGCCCACAATTCAAAGCCAATGAACGGTGAATCCTAAAATCCATGACGTTATCAAAAATGAGGTTATCAAACTTCTTGATGCGGGCATGATTTATCCTATCTCGGATTCACCATGGGTTAGTCCAGTCCATTGTGTGCCTAAGAAAGTCGGAATCACCGTTGTGCCCAATGCAAACAACGAGTTGATTCCTACACGTCTCGTTATTGGGTGGAGAGTTTGTATAGACTATCGCAAACTCAATGATGCCACGAGAAAGGATCATTTCCCTCTTCCTTTTATGGACCAAATGCTTGAACGTTTAGCGGGTAATGAATATTACTGCTTTCTAGATGGTTTCTCGGGTTATTTCCAAATACCCATCGATCCCCAAGAGCAAGAGAAGACAACATTCACTTGTCCCTATGGCACATTTGCCTACAAAAGAATGCCTTTTGGCTTATTCAATGCCCTCGGGACTTTCCAAAGGTGCATGTTGGCTATCTTCCATGACATGGTTGAGCAAACCATGGAAGTCTTCATGGATGATTTCTCGGTCTTCGGGGATTCCTTCTCTTCTTGCCTTGCCAATGTATAACGTATGCTTAAGCGGTGCGAAGACACTCGCCTTGTTCTCAATTGGCAAAATGCCATTTTATGGTAAAAGAAGGCATTGTGCTAGGACACAAAATCTCTAAAGCCGGTCTTGAAGTCGACCGTTCTAAAGTGGATGTCATAGCCAAATTACCTCCACCTTCAACCGTGAAGGGTGTGAGAAGTTTTCTAGGTCATGCGGGCTTTTAACGTCAATTCATTCAGGATTTCTCTAAAATCGCTCGCCCGATGACCCACCTCTTGGAAAAAGATACTCCTTTTATCTTTTCTAAAGAGTGTATCGAAGCCTTCAATCTTCTTAAGGATAAGCTAACTAAGGCACCGGTCTTGGTTACCCCTAATTGGGAGCTACCCTTTGAGTTGATGTGCGATGCTAGCGACTTTGCTATTGGAGCGGTTTTGAGCCAGAGTGAATAAACACTTCCAACCAATCCATTATGCTAGCAAGACAATGACGGGGGCTCAATTGCATTATACGAAAACCGAAAAAGAGCTTTTAGCTGTTGTATATGCTTTTGAAAAATTTCGCCCCTATCTTGTTTTATCCACCACAATCGTATACACGGACCATTCCGCGTTGAAGTACTTGATGACTAAGCACGACTATAAGCCAAGACTTCTTCGCTGGGTTTTACTCCTTCAAGATATCAACATTGAAATTCGTGACAAGAAGGGTGCCGAAAACTTAGCCACGGATCATCTAAGTAGACTTGAGGATCCATATCAAGGGGATCATCCGAACAAAGAGATCAATGACTCTTTTCCCCTTGAGACCTTAATGTCTATTAGTGCCAATCTTGATGACACCCCGTGGTTTGCCGACATTGCAAACTACTTAGCGGGTGGTGTTCTCATTAAAGGGTTAACATCCCAACAAAAGAAAAAGTTCTTGAATGATGTCAAGACCTACTTTTGGGATGACCCTTTTCTATTCAAACAATGCGCTGACTTGATTATTCGCCGATGTGTTGACGGACCGGCCGCTTTGGACATTCTCAAGGCTTGCCATAAAGGACCCACCGGTGGTCACTTTGGTCCCAACTACACCGCCAAAAAAGTGTTTGACTCGGGATTTTATTGGCCCACCATCTATCGTGATGCTCACGAGATGGTTAAACATTGTGATGCTTGCCAAAAACAAGGCAAAATCACACATAAAGATGAGATGCCTCAAAATTTCATACAAGAATGTAAAATCTTTGATGTATGGGGCATCGACTTTATGGGGCCATTCCCTTCTTCTAAATGAAACAAATACATCCTTGTCGCTATTGACTACGTTTTTAAATGGGTTGAAGCCAAAGCTTTACCCACTAACGACGCAAGGGTGGTTTGTAATTTCTTGAAACAGTTGTTTGCTCGATTCGGTGTTCCTCGTGCTATAATCAGTGACCGCGGGACTCATTTTTGCAATGATCAATTTGCAAGAGTCATGGCTAAGTATGGTGTCAATCACCGTCTTTCCACCGCTTATCATCCTCAAACCAACGGTCAAGCCGAGATATCCAACCATGGATTGAAGCGAATTTTGGAACGTACTGTGGGAGAGCATCGTGCCTCGTGGGCCGATAAACTTGATGATGCTCTGTGGGCTTTCCGTACCGCCTATAAGACACCGATTGGTTGTACACCTTATCGTCTTGTGTACGGGAAAGCATGCCACCTCCCTATCAAGCTGGAACATAAGGCATACTGGGCCTTGAAGTTGGCTAACTTCGACATCAACAAAGCCGGTGATCTTTGCAAGATTCAACTCAACGAGCTACATGAATTGAGGAATGAAGCTTACGAGAACTCATTGATCTACAAGGAGAAGACCAAGATTATCCACGATGCTAGAATTAAGAACCGAGAGTTCCACGTCGGTGATCAAGTCTTACTTTTTAACTCTCGGTTGAAGATCTTCTCGGGCAAGTTGAAGAGCCGCTGGTCTGGTCCATTCGCCATCGCCAATGTCTTTCCCTATGGTACCATTGAGCTTTCTCAGCCAAATGGGCCAAATTTTAAGGTGAATGGCCAGCGTTTGAAGTTGTACTTTTGTGAGGACATCTCTCATGATATGATTCCATCCCTCACCATGTTTCCCATGAATTAGTTCGGGACCGAGTCAGGCTCGTGACTCGGTTAACAAAAACAAGCGCTCCTTGAGAGGCAACCCGAGTATCTATCCCCCTTTCCCGTTTTTCATCCTAAGTGTAGGGGGAGCTATATAGGTTGCTTGTGTTTGTATGGCGATGTGATTACAGGGATAAGTGTACCCTTGGAATCTTTGAAGAACCGTGCTCCCATGTTATCCGCAAATCCGGTTGTATCTCTCAACTATCGTGATTCAATCTTCTTCATACTCACCTTTGAAATTGATCACTTTAGTTGTCTCCTCCTTAACTTGATTTAACCAACGTGCACAATGTCCTAAGTGTAGGGGAGACTTTTCCCACATGCTTAAACATTGAGGACAATGTTTATCATAAGTGTAGGGGAGACTTCTATCGAAGTGTTAAGTGGACTTTTCCATTAAAAAGCCTTCATTTAACCGGAAAATTCGATTTTTCGACACTTTTCAAAATTTTTAATCTATTTTGGCCTAGTTGTATAGTTGCATTTTCCTTTGTTATGTTTATTTTCTCTCCTTCCTAGAATAAAATTTCAATAAAGTGGTTTTAAAATTTTCAAAGTCGTGAATATTTTGACTCAACCCGAGTTTACTTATCTAAGTTTACTCTAGCTAGTATCCTTAACGTGTTTAAGTCAAGTTTTGCTAGGATTTTATATTGGGAGCTTTAAAACGCGAAAGTCTTAACTCTCACGGGTTAAGAACAAGAACTTTTCGCAAGTTCCTATAATTGATCCTAGAGAGTCGTTTATCAAGGGAACTTTAAAACTCAAATTCTAAACTTTAAAGAGTCTAAGAAGATGCAAGATCCTATAGGCGACTCGAAAACCCAAAGCTGTGATTTAATTGGCTAAGCATCTACGAGTCTCATTCCTTGAGATTTTAAATTGTGGAGAACGAGAGATGATAAAGTCAATTATAAGTTATGTATTCTTTCGTGAATTTATGTGAGTTAATTATAAGCCTATTCTCCCATCGCTTGCTAATAAATTTATCTGCATTAAATAAGGTTGTACGATTTGAAAAGTTACTTAGCTTCTAGCCCAAGATCGTTTAAAAGTTGCTCGGTATTAATTAGAGTTCATAGCCAAGGCATAACTTATTGAAGCGGGATGCGAAGATTGGCGAGTCCGAAAAGGCCCTAACAAGGCATGAGGGATACATTTTGTTGCTAAAGATCCAAAAGTGATGTGAAGAATCATTTATCGAAAATCAATATGAAGGATCGAGACACACGACGAAAAGCAAAAACTCCCCAAAAGTCATGGAGAAGTCTATCCGAAAAGACCCTAGCAAGGTATGAGGATAAATAGATCCAAGTCCTAAAAGGAGGCGGATCGTTGTATATCAAAGTCCAAAATAAATATTGGAGAAAAATGAAAGAAGTCGTGGTCCAAAGATGAAGAATCTCTCAAAACTTCAAGTGAAGAAATTCCTATTATGAAGAGAAGACCATAATTTCAAGAACGTCTCTCAAAGACTCGAAGTATGAAGTCGCTGCCAAATATCGGTCCGAGAAAGGTATCAAATTGTTAAGCGAGTTATGCCAAGATATGAACTTTATGAGGTCCC
The DNA here is from genome assembly GCA_025667525.1 of Glebionis coronaria. Lineage (NCBI taxonomy): Eukaryota > Viridiplantae > Streptophyta > Magnoliopsida > Asterales > Asteraceae > Glebionis > Glebionis coronaria. Next base: position 644,066,329 of record CM046874.1, read on the forward strand.
GAGAAGCAGTTTTAAAAGATTTTGTCCTTTAGCTAACTATTGATTAAATCGTCCCACTTTGTTTTCAGCCTAAATAACTATCGAAATAAGTCAAACAATGCATCCTCGTGATCATTCAATACAAAAATAGAATATAAGAGATACACCTTGGAATAAAGGAGTCTAAGTGAATAATTGGGCCACATAAATTCGTGTTAGTTTGCTAACTTATAATAACAATGATCTCGTTTTTAAGCTTGGTATGGGGAACGTGAAACTTGAGAATGATGAACATTCATGACAATCTAAAACCCCAAAGTAAGTCTTTAAATACTTTACTTGTTTTGTTCTTTTGGTTTCCTTAGTGTTTAGAATTTAATAAAGGCCAAGGTGGGTTATGTATGATGAGAAATGTAAACCGTGCTTTAAAATTGTAGCATTGCATGAGGGCATGGCAATGGTTAAGTGTAGGGGATTTGATAGGTGTGAAAACACCCATCCTTTTACCACTTATTTCTTGATAAAACGAGACCAAAACACGTATTTAATGTCATTTGTTTGGAATTATGCGTGGTTTGTGTGTTTGTTGTGTTTTCAGAGCCAACCGGATAAATATTGAAGAAAATATGGGATTGCACGGGTTTTATCGAAGAAAAAGATGAAAAGACGAAGTCTATAGTCCCAAAGATGCAAAAGATTTGAAGTCAATGGGCCTATTTGAAGATTTATCGAAGAAAAGGACCAAAGATGGAAGATTTACATATGTCGAAGAAACTCAAGTCTATTAAATGAAGAAATTAAAAGACGAGTTGAATTTATTCGTCGACAAATCCCGAATCGAAATCAAAAACGTCGACTTTTCTGAAAAGACGAGAAGAGAAAAAGAACGGGAGAAAACCCACTCACCAACCAAAGACAAGGCCTATAAATAGACCTTCCCTTCACAAATTTTAGAAGTTTTTTTTTCTGTTATTTCCTTTCCTAGTTCGTAGGAACCAACTCCCTTAAGGAGATTGGTGGTTTTCATTTTCTTTGATTTCTTCCACAATCTTGTAAGTTTAATCTTTCCATTTTGTTTGTTTGAATCTTAATCATTAATACAAGTTTCCATTTAATATTTCTTTCTTCTCTTGTTGATTCAAAGTTCTAAGTTTCATTTTATTGAGTTTGATCTTCAAAAGTAAGTGGGTTTTGAGTTTTTGTTGTTTTGGATTGATGATTATCATTGGTAAATGATTAGTGGTTAAATTGGTTTAAGTTTTGGTTAAAAACTTGGTGGATTTTGGTTAAATTCGTGATCAAGTTGTTTCCCCTGTTCTTCGTCTCCTTACTGTTCCAACCCAGGTTTCGAATGAAGGATTTGGGTTAAACATTCCGGATCAACGATTTTGTCTAGATTATTCCGGGTCAGTGTCTTCATTCGGAATAATTAATATTCCGAGTGAACCATTGTTCCGAATCAGCAGTCTAGTGTAATTATTCCGGATCAAGCCATTGTTCCGAATGAAGCTTTTTGTCAAATGTTCCGAATGAAGCACTTATTCCGAGTAAAGCAAACATTCCGGATCAACTGTTATTCCGGATGAAGGCATATTCCGCATGAAGCAAACATTCCGGATCAATTCATTTATTCCGAATCAAGAACATTCCGAATGAAGCAGTTTTTTATTTTATTCCGCATGAGTTGGTTTATTCCGAATAAGCCAAATGTTCCAAATATTCCGGATCAAGCAATTATTCCGAATCAGCTGTTTTTTTTTCCAAATTTAGGTATTTTACTGTTTAATTTTAATTCAAGTTTTATTTTCAGTATTGCTTTTAGTTTAATTTTGTTACTTCTAGCACTTACCTTTTTAGTAGATATAGATCAAAAGCTCCCCCTTTTTAGTCACCAGTTACAACAATTCCACTTTTAACCGTGATCGATTCGAGAAGATACCGAGAACGAAACAACGACAAATATAATTGGGTACGAGCAACACAAAGAAAGATCCTGCAAAAGCAAACCTTTTTATTAACTAACCAAAAATCAGTTATTAACAGGTATTGGATGATAAAGGATATTGGGATAGTGGATTCTCAAGGCACATAAAGGATATGAAGGGTACTTATCTAACTTTGTTCCTATTCATATTGGTGACACTGTGTTCTTTGGAGGTACCAAAGGTACAATATTATGGAAAGGTACAATTGTTACTAATAATATAAGGTTTGATGATGTTTTTCTGGTTAAAGAACTAAAGTATAACCTATATAGTGTGTCGCAAGTGTGTGAAACAAAAATAAAGTTCTTTTTACAGACACTGAATGCCTAGTTTTGAGGAAAGATTTTGAGATACCTAGTGATAAATATGTTGAGTTTAGGATACCTAGACAAAATGGACATATATGCTATCAATCTTAATGGTATTAAATCTCAAAACAATGAATCATGCTTAATGGCTAAGGAATCAGTGGATGAGAGTAATAAGTGGCATAGAAGGCTAGGTCATTTAATTTCAAAACCATGAATAATTTTTTAGGCATAATTTGGTTAGAGTTTTACCCTCTAAATCTTTCGAGAATGACCATACTTGTGTTGCATGCTTGAAAGGTAAGCAGCACAAGACATCTTTCAAGTCTAAATCTGTTCAAACTAGTTCTAAACCACTATAGTCTAAATCTCTACTACAAAAAAGACATCACATACTTGTTGTAGAATCTATCGAGACCAGTTTTTCATGGTGTCTGTCAAGGGGGGGCTCTCCATGTCAAATAAAATCGAGACCGGTTATATAACCGGTCTGGATTAACACATTCAAGACCGGTTTCGTGCTACATACCCGGTCTGAATATCAATATTAAGACCTGTTTAAGTGGGTATACCAGGTCTTGGTTCCATAATGAGACCGGGTTTCTATTAATAAACCGGTCTGGATTGCCTTTTTCTGAAAGGATTTTTATAAATTTTCCCATTTCTGGCAAGATAAAAGCATAAGATTATCCTGGTAGTTTCCTTTTTCAGCAGTACACTAACATGAACAATTTCTGGCAATAACAAAGCAAACAACTTTTATTCAAGAAACTTAACTAATAAACCATAATGGTCCATACATATATTCCAGAATTAAATTAGATGATAACGACGAGTTCTAACACTAAACATACGTTTCCAAAATGCCTTCTACAAAAAAAAGTAGTGTCTTCAACCTGATTCCTTCCTCGAGAACATACAATGGTCATGCGAATAGATCTACATGTAAAAAAGGGATACAAGTTATTGTTGAGAGCTATAATAAAAAAACAAAATTTCTAGAAAGAAAATATAGAATATATTGGATAGTAATACTCCCTGTATCAGGAAAATGATCTTAATGCACGCCTGTTCTAGTAGGTTTTTGAGCGGCTGTTCTAGCCGCTATTCGAGCAACCGTAAATGCTTGTTTTTGTTTTGCGATACTTCAGTAACAACTTTTTGAACAGCTATTCTAGCATCTTTTTGGCTGCCGTGAATGTTTGTTTTTTGTTTTGTAGTTTGCTTAATATCTACTTCAGCAGCAACAACTTTTTGAACAGATTTTGGCAATGCATCTTTTTGTTGCAGTATTGGCGTACATATGTAAAAAGTGTGAAAACACTTATCCTTTTACCACTTAATTATAATAATAACCAAGCCAAAACGTGTATTTTATGTCGTAAATGTCGGATTTATGCGTGGTTTGTGTTTTTGTTGTGATTTAGGACCAAAATGTGAAAAGGGAAGAAAACATGGGCTTTCACGGGCTTTTATCGAAGAAAAAGACAAAAGACGAAGTCAAAAGATCAATAGTGCAAAAGATTGGAAGTCGATGGGCCTATTTTGAAGATTTATTGAAGAAAAGGACCAAAGACGGAAGATTTACAAGTCGAAGAACCCAAGTCTAATAAATGAAGAAATTATAAGACGACTTCTAGATTTTATCGACAAATCCTGAGCCAAAGTTGAGACTTTAATTTAAAGACGAGACGAAAGAAAAGAAAAGAGAAAGAAAGAAGAAAAGCATCCCACCAACCACCACCTACCAACTTCACCTCATATATATACTCCTCTTTCATTTTCATTTTACTTTGTTAGTTATCTTGACAAAATAGTTCTTCCACCTTTATTTTTCATGTCATTTAATTTCTTGCCATTTAAATTCCTTGTCTTGCACCTTAAATTTGTAAGTCCTTTAATTTTTACTCTTAATTGTTGTTGAATCTTTATCTTTTAATCAAGTTTTATTTTTAATCTCATCCTTCCTTTCTTGTTTGGTTTAATTTAGTGTTTGGTTTGTTGATTTGGTTTTGATTAATCAAGTGGGTTTCATAGTTATTGCTTTTGATTCCATAAAGTTTGTTGATTTAGATTATTTAGTGTTTAGTAGATCTTAATTAGTGATTTATTGTTTTTAGTTTTATTGTTTTTGGTTGATTTAAGTTTTATTTTATTAAGTGGGTTTTGATTAATTTGGTTTTTATTGTTAGTTTTATTGATTTGGTTTGATTGATTGTTGTTAGTTGATTATTAGTGGTTAGTTTAGTTTAAATTTTAGATTGATTATGTTTGTTTTAGATAAATTCGTGTTCTTACTGTCTACAGTTTATTTTCCCGAACAAGTATTTTTTTACCGAACGAGCAATTTTTCCCTACTAAACCCTTTTTCCCGAACCAAGTATTTTTCCCGAACCAAGCTTTTAATTTTCCCGAACCAAGTAAAATAACGAATGAAGCTTTTGATTATGGAAGTCGATGGGCCTATTTTGAAGATTAATTGAAGAAAAGGACCAAAGACGGAAGATTTACAAGTCGAAGAACCCAAGTCTAATAAATGAAGAAATTATAAGACAACTTCAAGATTTTATCGACAAATCCCGAGCCAAAGTTGAGATTTTAATTTAAAGACGAGACGAAAGAAAAGAAAAGAGAAAGAAAGAAGACAATCATCCCACCAACCACCACCTACCAACTTCACCTCATATATATACTCCTCTTTCATTTTCATTTTACTTTGTTAGCTATCTTGACAAAATAGTTCTTCCACCTTTATTTTTCATGTCATTGAATTTCTTGTCATTTAAATTCCTTGTCTTGCACCTTAAATTTGTAAGTCCTTTAATTTTTACTTTTAATTGTTGTTGAATCTTTATTTTTTAATCAAGTTTTATTTTTAATCTCATCATTCCTTTCTTGTTTGGTACAAGGTGATTATGGTCTTTAATATCCAGACTACTTGCATTAGAAGGTACAAGGTGATTATGGTCTTTAATATCCAGAAGAAGATCATTTTGAGTCACACAATGATGGTGTTTTTCCCCAAGGTCCACATCTGATCCAACCGTTCTAATACCACCCAGTTCTTTTTTGGCTTCATGGTGGATCCTGCCAGAACTGCTACCAGGCTGTCCCTTACGGTTTACCGAGTCTTCATAAGGGCGTTTGTTGGCAGCATCATTTTCATAATATTGTCTGGCAAAAGGAACACCCAGTTAAAACAAAGTCAAGCTAACAAAAATGTCGCATAAAACTAAAGAAATTATTATGACAAGGTACCGAACGTACAACCATCTTACCCAGGGACAGGTGAGCTGTTAAACAAAGATGGGAGATAATCTGGAACACTATAAGATTCCACAGGGATCATACTCCCACCAAAAGGCACCACTCCTACGCTTCCACACATATTCATGTGTGAGTTGACTTCAGGAGCGTATGATATTTTAACTTTGAAATATTCAAGTAACATCATTTCTAATTAAAGGTTGCATTGTCGAGACGTTTTGTTTTTGAATAATAATTTTTCTTTTGATTTTTCATTTTCAATTCATTCAAAGCATCAATTATTTGTTTTTGGATTGCAAGTTTATTGGGCATATAAAATGTTTGTTCAAATGTCTATGTAGTAAAAGGGGCACATCTAAATTCTATTTGATGATTTGGTGTGATGGTTTATTTGAAACATACACAAAGGTTAGTGTACTTCTCTTTAATATTGGTCTTTTAGTTTATTTTCGCCATTCACCAAATTTACAGAGTCATTGTACATGACAATTCTTTACTCAAGTTTCTAAAATTCTTTTTAATCATCTGTTTTAAGGGTGCTTCATAGAGTTATAAGCAAATTTTTCTATGAAAAATATTGGCGAATATAGAATGGGTATAGCATTATTACAGGAACATGTCATTGTATAAGATGCAATATGAAAACAACCTGTTATTGTATAAATTTGTCTCCAATTTGTAGTACTTGAAAATCATTATAAGTTGAGGAAATAGAAAAAAGACGATTCCTTAATTCTATTACATCATAGGGTGCTATAAAGCTTTTAAGTTTTATTTTATCATAAGGTTCACTTTTCAATTTGGAGATGAAATGAAGAATCCTTTTCTTTTTTAACACTCGATAAAGTTTAAATCTTTTGTATACATAGGGCATATGAAGGTACAAACATATGAAGGTACCTCTCATCGATGTATGCATTGGATTACAATGCATTATAGCTTTGATTTGGTTTCTTGTGATGTACCACTCTTAACATGCAGTGTAAAATATTTTTCAACTAAGATAGTTTGATCATCAATAGTTTATACTTTATAGTGAAGTTATAGTTTGATCATCAATAGTTTATACTTTATAGTGAAGTTCCAAAAAGCTGTGTCAACTTATAGATCATCAATAGTTTATTTCTTTACTTTATTATACATTTTATTAACTATTTTTTCTATAATATGTTTTTAGTCTTATAATGAACATCTCTTATATTTCTCAAAGATTCTCTTTCATGATTTTGTTTTAACATAAATCGTGTTACTTGAAGGGCTGGAGGACTCACAGACAAACTTTTACTCGATGTATCTAAAAACATTATTTTGTGGTTTGGATGGCTGTGTAGGAAAGGCTTATAACACAAGACAATTTTAAAGTGGAAACAGAATGATGTGTTGAAAAGACATCCTGATAGAAATTGGAAGATATTGTTATATGGAAAGAAAAATATGCTAGGATTTTTGGTAAATTAAAGAGGGATCAATAAGCGCTATGTCAAGAAATAACAGATAGAGTTAGTTCGAGAATGAAGGGATTGCAAGTGGAAAACCTCAGTTGCTAGAGTAATTTAAGCATTGCAAGACTGAGAAAATTTACATATAATGATCGACTTGGAGATTGCAAGTGTGAAGGGAATGATACCTGCTGTTAAGTATGCTCGTGAAATTGAAGTTACATTTTGAATCTTGACCAATCCATACATACCTACTGTTAGTATTTAATAATTTAATACATTTATATTTTGAATCTTGACCAATCCATACATATCTTCGGATCAAAAAAATCCTCCCAATCGTGGTGTAATATTCACGTTGGACGTATTTTGTATTCCTTATATAGTGACACATTTTAGGAAATGTATGTATGCTTAATTGCTTTGAGATTAAAAAACGATAACAAGCTAATTCTTTCTATATGTGATATTATTAAATGTTAATGATGAGAGGAGTATATCAAAGTATTCCATGTTTAAAGCAATATAAATGATATTATTAATTCGGTCGACTCTCGACATATTTTCTAAAAATATGAAAATTTATATTTATAACAACTAAAAAGAATTATATATGTAAATCATGAAAGCCTCCATATATTAACATATACTATCTGTAAAAAAACACGAAAACTCTACCGGGTCTCAAGAATCGGGTTGACCCGAGTCACTCCATACTTGACGGATCTAACCAGTTTTCGAAAAAGTGAAAACCAGTTTAAAATCACATGTTTTTTCGTCCGGGTTTCAAAACAATGGTTTTAAGCATTATTTAGCTAATTTTGATATTAAGTAGGTATTTTATTACAATGTTTGTTTGGGGGATTTGTAAGTCACGTAATCCCGTAGTTAAGATGAATATGATGTTTCATTTGTTTTCATGTTATCTGATTGTGTTTCAATTAAGGGTGTTACATTTTTCTATGTATACTTCGTCGATAGGCTGCATTGAATGTCGTAAGTGTACACAAAAGTTATTATTAAAATGATGTGATGGATCTTAAAGTAGATTAAAATATACATTCTTATTTATTTTGATGTAAAATTTACCTTACAATGGTGCTTCTCATGACATGCACTTTGTAGTGTTTAAAAATGTAGCTTAGTGGCTCAACGTCTCAAGGAGCCTGTTATTGGAGCTTGTAGTAAGAATACCTTTGATGAAACTGGCATCGAGAATCCAACTGATCACGTTAAAGGTCTTCATAGCATTTGACATTCATGATTTCAATTGATCGTGAAGTCTCTTTTATGATACTCATGGCTTACCATTCATATATGTTAGTTAAAGTATGGCACTTAATTAGTGGTGACAAATTTTGACCTGTTTATAGATAAACAGGTTGCTTTTGGCTATGTTTATAACGGGTCAAACATGTTATACTATAAGATCTAATGAAAAAGATACGGGTCAAATGGGCCAGAATTTATATAAGTAGTTCACTATTGTGATTAAGTGTTTTTAGTCATAAAAAATTTCATTCTAACATAATTAAAAGAGATGTTTCGAGTTCATACAACCCACCCTATGCTCTATATCTAAAAAAAATATGTTATATAGATTCGGAAAGTGAATTTGTACCTACCACGTTCAGTTTTTACTTATGGTCAACTATATGTAGCGGTCTTTAGAGTAAAAAGCAAGAAAGACGTGAAGATTGTTGTTTGTGATACGGATGTGAATGTATGTAAAACAACTACAAATGTTGTTTACAAAGAAGTGTTACACGGTTTATGAAAAAGTTTATGATGGTATGTAATATATTTATTTAATTTGCTTTATCAAATATTTTTAATTAAAAATCTTAAGTATTGTTCAGAGATTAATTTCAATAACTTTTATTGTTCAACTTTAGGTGTTAACGAAATAAGCATTTTCTTTTCACTTAATTGGGACTAATATACGTCAGGCGTGAAAACCATAATGTATAGAAGGCTATTATTATTATTGTTACAAACTTAAGTAGATTATCTAATACTTCATGTTCTTTATATTATTGTTTTCATTTATTGCGATAACCCATTTCATGTTTTTTTTATATAAACATCTATTTATTTATTTTTACGAAAATAATTTTTTAAACTAAACCCGACGTTAGACGGGTCTTTAAGCTAGTAATGAGATAAAGGTAAAGAAATATCACTAGAGAGATAAAGCAATAAAGTATCACTATTAATATTTTATAAACATAATTAAAATGTAATATCACGAGTGATATTTTATTAAGTTATCACAAGTGATATTTCATTGTTTTATTCCTAGTGAAATGTCACTTGTGTTACACATTATTTCGTCATATTTACAACTTTAGTCTATCCTCCCGTTTTTTTGAAACTTTTGGATATTTTTGCAAGAATGGTCCTTCCGTGTTATTTTAAATTTTAAATTAAACTCCATCATTAGTTCAAACCAAATAAATGGCGGGGATGTGTCCCTTAGCAGGTGAACAAAAACAAGGGTGCAAATGAACTTTTCTCATTAAATAATTTTTCCATTCTAATATTATAAACGGTTTTAAAAAGTGCATTTATTACTACTTATTATTTACTTTTTAACAAAAAGACAGTTTTACCTTTATCTAATATTTAATTAGTTTCTAAAGTTTGCATTTATAATTTTAAAGAAAGATAATAGCTACACTTGATCGAAATTTCTTATTTATTTTCAATAAAAGAATAATCAGATTAAAATATCATAAAAAAAGAAACATAAACAACTTATTGAGTGGTAAGTAGTAATTTGTTTAGTTTTTTTAGAGTAAATCATTTAAAATTGGTAAAAGTTAATTAGAGTCGAAACTTAAAATAAGTTGTAGCTTCAACTTATTTATTTAAGAAAAATCCATTATAATTACTATTTAATATTTAAAAAGGATATATCTATTAAAACAAACATAAATAGTTGAGTAAATTTTTTTTGTAAAAGTAAAAAAGAATAGTAGTTTTTTACATAAAAAGTGAATTTTATAATATTTATTATTTTAATGTTTCAAAAGATAAATAATAATATCCATATTTAATGTATTCAAAGATGACAAACAAATATTGTTTAATTAAATTATGCATTTATCTTGAGATATTAAAGAAACTTTTTTATGACACTAAAAACAAATGAATGATGTACTCGTAATTAATAGTGTAATCATTAAAGGTTTTTTTATACATTTTTTTTATAACAACAACCATTTAAATAACTTTGTATAATTTTTTTCTAGAAAAGAAATGACTCTACAAAGTAATGATTTTCGAAAAAATTTAAAAATTTCCATAGAATTGTTAGATTCTAGTGTAACGTACAATTTTATTCAGAAAGTTCGCGATTTCCACCCACTTCAACGTGTTTCTCGTAAGTCACAAAATCTCATTTTACTTTTTATTCTCTAAAAAGCTTATGAGTGTTTATAATATCCAGGAATAAGAATATTTTAATCTATTTTGATAAAAAATATATTTAAGATAAATACTTCAATTCAGTAGAACTGTGGCAAGAGCAATCTAATATATGGAAAATGCAATAAACCTAATAGCAAAAGTATCAATTTAACATCATATCCTGATTAGAAAAATATCTAATAGATATAGAATTAGTGCAATGATTAATTGAATAAGCTAACAAATGTTTCTACAAAAGTTATCGATACAACAACAAAAGCATACCCAATAATACATGTTTTGCCTACCAAACTATGCCCACAAGTGCCTTTCCAGATTTTCTTAATAACACGTTGTCAGCAATATCAAACCACGGAGATCCCCTTTAGCTCAACCACTCAACTGTCTCAAACTCACAAGCTATTTGTTTGAGCTAAAAATACATAAACAATGAAAAGCTTTATCAAATTTAGGATCAACAAAGTAAAAAAAAACAGACAAACATAAACATAACTTTGTAGAGTTGGGCACTAAAGGCCCACCAAATCACGAAATCTTTTAAATAATTTTTAGGAGATATGTTTGAAAATGAATCAACAAATAATGATAACCGCAAATAAATTCCATCATTATTTCAAGGAATAATAAAAATATGCCAATTATACGATAACCAATTTGATTTTTAACTATTAAATAATAAAAATATATGCCATTCTTATAGCACTACGAGGATTGTATTTAAATAATAGGCAAAAAGAAAATAATAGCGTACCATTTGTTCAATCTGTTTTTATTAACACAACCTATCAAATTCATTTTATTAATCTTTTTAAAAGATATTTTGAGTTTGATAAAATCAACACGCAACCTAATAAATCTTATATATTGTTTAACGACAAATTGCAATTGTTGGTCTCAAAATATTGAATCGAAAAAGAATGAATCGTTCATAGAATTATTTTGAATAGGTCATATGAATGTTTGTAATTAAAAATAGGTTATTTGGGAATTACTGACTTTGACTTAAAGCTAAATTAGTCTACATTTAGGACCTTAAGCCCACTCAGCCAAGGCCGACCATTCATATAGCCCGTTATGTCTACATGTAAGATAAATTTATAAAGAACACCCTCCTACCATGTTAGGAGGATGTTGTTTGTATTGTTTTACTCTCTCTATCAATCTAACCTTCCACCTTTTCTCTCCCCCTTCTCTCTACTATCTCACTCTAACTTCTTTCTCTTTTTTATATCTTAAACCTGTGGTATATTTGAAGTGAATATGATATAGATATAGGATAACATGTGGTAATTTGTGGCTTTTTTAGTATTTTCATCCGCCATTTTAAGAAAAAAGAGATCACGGATTGTGTTGGTTTAAGTCTTAAATTGTGAAAACACTAAACACCTCTTAGGTTTATAGTTTGTAGATTATTGGGTTTTAGTTTCATGGCTTAGTTTTTCCTCTAAAAGGTATTTTTAGATTCCATAATAGACTAGGTTCGAACAGCGGTTCTACACTTTTAGTACCTTCCACGGTTGAGATTTCGATCAGCGGTTGAGTTGTTGTTCAATGTGAATAGCGGTTACACCCAACCTGCGGTTTGAATAAGACCATCGGGTATTATCTTTGATTTTAGGAAACATTATACTGCTGATTTTACTTTGGAACCACGGTTGGTCTTTATCAGCGGTTTGGTGTTTGACTTTTTCAGCGGTTGAGACGGTTCAATGGTTGAATATTATATTATATAACCGCGGTTGAGACTTAGGAACAACGGTTTTGGTATAGATCAGTGGTTTGGATTTGGACCTTGTCATCATGAGCAGTTAAATTAACTAATATAAAAAAGAAGAAAAAATGATTTTTTAGCGGAAAAACACAAAGTAAAATTTATTTTTTCTATAGTCTTTTAAGGATTGAGAATCAAACACATATTATGATAATTTAGCACTTGGCCATTTTAATTAACTACAGATAAACACGAATCAAGTATATATGCTAACCCTCAATTAGCACCGCTTTGATTCTACCCACTGAGGAAATATAATTTCAAATCCAACAATAGTTCTTGAAAATCCTTCAAATGAAGATATTTTATAAAGACTTGGCTTATAGAATATATCATTTTCCTTCTTTTGGGGGAGTGCTGACCCTCAAATCTCATTTTACGGTGTCTTCCAATTTATATGTATTGTTTACACCTTTGATATACTGTTCAAGCCAATGCTAAACTGGCTAGTTTGGAAATTTATGACATCTCATATATGTAAGTGAATTTTAATGATAAAAAAGTCATAATTTTTTAATCAACTATAGAATCTTAATTTTTTTTTGTAATACTCAGCAAACCGCATGGGTGTTGCAACTGAAATATAATCCTTGCAAGGACTCCCGAATGTATATTCTTACTAGAAATAACAGATGATAGGATGTTGGTTTGTTGACGTGCTTGATATCTAACGCCAAGAAGTAGTTCCTCAAGATCTACTTGTTGGTGTTAGATGTCAAGCACGTCTACCAACCAGCATCCCATCATTTGTTATTTCTTGTCATAGTATGCATCTAGGAGTACTAGTAGCGTTTGTCATGCGGTTTCTACACAAACACGGTATGACGAGTATTACAAACCGGGGTTTGAATATGTAGTGCTTAAAAATTTGTGAGTTTTGATCATTAAAAGTCTCTTACATATTTCCAATGCAAATGTAATTCAAATCAGCCACTAAATCATTAGTTTGAACAAGTATATCAAAGTTGTCAACAATGCCTTTAAGTTGGAATGTACTTTAAAATACGATTCGATGTGCAAGGACTCCCCGAAAGAAGGTAGGTATATTCGATAAGGCAAATACTTATAAAAGATTATCAATTCATTTCCTTCATTTGTGAGGAATTTAGAAACTATTGTTGGAGTTGAAGACATATCTCCTTAGTAGCTACAATCAAAGTGACGCTCATTGAGGTTTAGTATATATGCTTGATTCTTGTTTCAATCTTTAGCTAATTAAAGAGGACAAATGATAAAATATCATACTATTTCTTAAGAACACCGAGTATAATGGGATGAGCTCAATTCTATTGTAAGACCAAAAAGAATCTCTCCATAAGAGATTGAAACCTTTCTAGCTCACAATCTAGCAACCTTAGCCACACCCGTGGCTCCACAATAGATAAGAGGCCAAAGCCTCCAATATAAAACCATAATCATGATTCATCAAATTTATAACTTCACTAAATAAATTATGCTACCTTTTATTTTCATGCATATGAACGATGTCTATCTTGTGTACTAGAAAGGTTTGTCACCATGGTTTTTTTATTCCTATTTTTCACCTAGAGAATCATAACTCAAAGAAACTAATGATTCATGAAAAAGTCTAGTGAAGAAGATGCAAGCTTTAAATGCTTTTTCAAATTGCATACTATTGTATTTTTATCATGGTCCCTTCTAAAAGTCAACGTTATACATGGAAAAGTAACCATAAGAATTGTAGAAAATGATGTGTTATTTAATTCATCTATTAAAGGGCAGTTTCAAAACGTCTTCTAGGCCAAAGTTTCAAACCTCTAATCCAATCTTTTCAAAGGATACAAAGAACAAAGGAATGTTCTAATTGTCACTAAAGGGAGTTCAAAGCATATCTACCTGTAATTGTACTAGGGTATATTTAGCCTTTCAACTCCAAATATATATTTTTAATCTTTCTTATTAAGTCTGTTAATCCTAGTTCAAATTAAAATGGAGGCTAATACATGTGAACAAACTCGAGAGAGAATAACAACAAAGGACAATGACATTGACTCTATGTTAGATAAGGTAACCAATTCATACTCTTCACCTGACAAAGTTGGATAACGTCATATTATTTTGATATTTAGTTTAAATACTTTTGTTTATCTTTAATATTTTAGATTCTTTGATTTACATTTTGATTTGACTATACATTTTTTGAATAAAATGTTGAATTATTGTAATTGGTCTATCTAAGTTTGAATTATCTATTTAATTTATTACTTATCTCTTTTTAGTTATTTTATATTCAGAAATAAATAAAAGCAAGTTGTAAAACTGAAACAATTGTATTTTTGGACAAATTTGTGGAAGTTTACGAACAACGTTTATGTGATGGCAAAACAATTTACTTTTGACCAAGGTTATAAAAATCCGCTAGTCGGCCGGTCGACCACCTTATAACTTGTAATCGTTCTAGGCGAGATTAATCAGATCTGCATTTTTAGCAAATTGTGAGTATTTTCGGCAAGTTTTTGATATTTCTAATGAGTTTTAGGTATTTTCGATAATATTATTCTTAAAATTCAACTTCCTATACATATAAATAGTTGCTACAAGTGATAAACACAAGTTTACAGTGAGTTTTGGGTATCTTCCACAAGATTTACAGGTTTCTAGCAAGTTTGACCTCCCTTGACCGTCGCTGACCATATTTGACTACAATTAATAGCTTTTACATGAATCGATAAGGTTGATGGCCTTGTAACAGTTAAACGGCGATTAATCAACATCTATACCTTGATTTCCAACATTGCTTCTAGTAACGATGACAACATAAGAATAATTGTTTTCCTAAATTCCAGATCCTTCGTCTGCAATGAAGTATGTTACACATGTAACTCATTTTTCAAGCATCTACAACAAGCTGAGGTTCAAGAATGCACTTGACTGTTTCATTAGTACTTACATTTGGTATAAGGTCCTCTACTCCACACACGACATTATCCCTTTATTAGGAGGTCAAAGTGCCGCGTATCAAAAAAAGAACTTAACCAATTATTAGTAAGTATATTATATTAGTAAAAGTTAATAATATAATTTCCTAAGATAAACCCGATTTAATACGTTGAAAGCATTTGAACAAATATGGTCCATGTGATATGTCATTTTTGCATATATCATACATGTTCTTATAAAACTACAAGCGTTATACATGTGAGGATAGTTTTGGTCTATTTTGGTATCTTGAATTAACGGAGCATATGTTTTGACCATTACCATGGTTAAACAAAAGGACATAATTGTCTTTTCTTTTTTCATTAAGATTCAGGAACATTTTTACAACCGACTAATTCATCGGCCCAATCCATAACAACACAGCTCATCGTCCTTGTTTAAATATTTTATTATAAGGCAAATTTTTTTCCCCAAATCGACTTTACCCAGATCATCCACATAAACCCTAATCCCACTATATTTAAACCATACTTTCAATTATCATATTGATTCCTTTATCTACCCATGTTCAAAAGCATAATTTTTAATCATGGCCAAAAGTAAAATTATTATTTATAAATTCTTTTTATAATACATCCATGTTTATGAATAAAACGAATCATATGTTAAATAAAAGTTTAAACTACAAAACGAATGATATAGTAAATCACATCCTATTCAATATGATAAAACATTTTTCTTTTATATTCCGAATAAAACCAATACATAGCAAGGTTACACAAGAAACTGATAACTCCATCACCAATTGCTCATATAATAAGGCATTGTTCTTTTATACTCAGAATAATCAATACATAGCAAGGTTACACAAGGTCGGGCTGCGATTCTTAAAAAAACAAAAGAAAAGACAGTTTTATCCTTTTGTTAAATCGCGGTAATGGTCAAAACATATACTTCGTTAGGTCAGGTCAAGGTATCAAAAGGAACTCAAACTATTGTCACATGTATGATGCATGTAGTTTCAAAACACTAGGTAGGACATATGCAAAAATGACATACTATAGTGACCATATATACATTTTACTCTATTTGTAACTAATACATTTGGCCTCTAACTGGTTTTTTTAAACCGAGTTGAACCTTTTCCATATATTATGAAGCATGTGATTTTTGTAATTAGATATATTTTATGTAATCAAGTGTACGAAAATTAATTAGATCAAATATAGTCATATCAAAATGCGAATCGAAGCATTCAAAACATTAATGATAAAAGTAAAGTATTTTAACAAAATATAAAAGTGATATGGCGCTATCTAGATAAGGCGGAGGGTGCGAATCAATTTAATTCTTTAACACTAATTTAATGTCGTTTATCCTCTATCTGGAGGTTGTTCATGAGCATTCAGCTTTAACTCATTTTGATATAAAATTTTTAACCGTTCATTATTTCCCAACTGAGGTTACAAGGTATTATAAAATAGAACATAAATATATGTTTGGCATTGAAAGGTTTAATGTACCTTAGTACAACTACGGACAAGTTTGCTTTGCACTTCCTTTTGTGACACTAACATATTACCTTGTTCTTTACAACCCTTAAATATTAGACTTGAGGTTTGAAACTCTGGTCGAAAGGGTGTTGAGAAACTGTCCTTCAATAGACGAATTAAATAACACATCAGATGTGTTACTGCTATGGGTATTTTTCCAGGTGTAACACATCCACTTTAAAAGGGATCGTTAGATAAAAACCAAAGAGTCTGCAACTTAAAAAAGTATTTACAAATGTTGTTGTTGCCTGGATTTTGAAGTGAATGATTAGTGATTTTGAGTGACGTTTCCCGAGTTGAAAAACCTTGATGAACATACCATTGTAACAAACCATTTTACTACACAAGATACACATCATGTGAAATTCATATTCATGCAAGCAAAAAGTAGAATATTTTATTAAGTAAAGTTATGAATTTTAGGCACCATGATTAAAGATCTCTATTTGAGGTCTGGGCTTCTTAATGTTTAATGAAACCACTGGTGGGGCTAAGGTTGTTCGGAGAGTAGCTATAAAGGTTTCAATCTACCATGGAGAGACCCTTTCTCGTCTCACAATAAAAGAGAGATCATCCCGCTGGACCTGGTGTTCTTAATTAACTAAATATCGAGTAAAGAATCAAACATATAGTATGACATTTTGCAGCTAGTCCTTTTTAACTAACTATAGATCGAAACATGACTCATGTATATACACTAACCCTCAACGAGCACCACCCTGATTCTACCGACTAAGGAAATATAATTTCAAATCCAAAAAATAGTTCATGAAAACCTAACAAATGAAGGAATTGAAATCGATAACTAATCCACACTGATACAGTTACATTGATAAAGACTAGGCTAATAGATATATCATTTACCTTCTTTCAGGGGTGCCCACACCCTCGAATCACATTTTAAAGTGTCTTCCAACTTCAAGGTATTGTTGCCAGGTGGGATATAGTTGTTCAAGCCAATGATAAACATGCTATTTCGGAAAGCATCTGGCAATCTAAATATCTAAGATACTTTTAAAGATCAAAAGTCAATAAATTTTGCTCAACCATAAATAATAATTTGGTTTCTTATACTCGACAACCGCATGTGTGTTGAAACGCATTAGAAGCATTGCAAGGACTCCCGGATGCATAATCTGACTAGAATTAACTGAGCACGTTAGAAGTCCAGCACGTCCACAAACCAAAATCCCATCATCTATTATTTATAGTCACAGTATGCATCTAGGTGTACAAGTAACACTTCTCATGCGGTTTCAACAAAAATGCAGTTTACCAAGTATTACAAACAAAGGTTTAATTATGTGGTTGATTAAAAAAAATGTTACTTTTGATCAATAAAATTCTCATACATATTTTGAATTCCAAATATTTTTCCGGACCAACCAGTTTATCTTTAGCTTGAACAAGTATAGCGAAGCTGTCAATAACTCCTTTTAAGTTAGAATGTACTTTAAAATGCGATTCGAGGCTGAGGACTCCCCGGAAAGAAGGTTAACGATATATTCTATTAGGCAAGTCTTTATCAAAGTAACTATACCTATTTAAATTGTTTGTCGATTCAAATTCTTTCATTTGTTAGGAATTCAGAAACTACTTTTGAAGTTGAAGACATATCTTTGTGGTTAGAATAAAAGTGGCGCTCCTTGATGATTAGTATATATGCTTGATTCTTGTTTTAATCTTTAGTTAATTAAAAAGGCTAACTGCTAAAATATCAAACTATCTTATAAAAACACCGAGTGCAGTGGGATGAGCCCGCTTCTATCGTAAGACCAGAAAGGGTCTCTCCATGGGAGATTGAAAACTTTCTAGCTCCTATTTCAACACGCTTAGCCACACAGTGGCTGCACTAAATATTAGGAGCCCAAACGTCTAATAGAGAACCCTAAATATGATACATAAAATTTATAACTTCAATAATTAAATTACGCTACTTTTTGTATGCATGCATATGAATTTCGTTTGATGTGTATCTTCTTAGAAAGGGTTATGACCATGGTATGTTCATTAGGATTTTTAAGCTCCAGAATCATCACTCAAATATACTAATGATTCACTTCAAAGTCAAGCGAAGAAGAAGCAATCTTTAAATGCATTTTCAAGTTGAGACTATTTGGTTTTAATCTCATGTTCCCTTCTAAGGCCAATCTTATATACGTGGAAATCACCTATAAGCAATGTTTTGATAACCGGTTCTTTAATTAACCTGGTTGAGTCACCAGGTCCGAGCTACTCGAGTCAAACCGGGTCGACCCGAGTCATCCCGGTTTTCCAAAAAAAGTTTAATTTTATATATTCTCAACGATTAACAAAAATAATATAGAAAAATCATGAAATATTTCGTATATTGAACATATAAACTATTTACCAACAAATATAATACTTAAAAAGAAAATTACCTCGCAAATACCCAAAATTTCTTTGTTTTTTAACACGAAAAAATCAAAACCCGGCCGGGTCTCGAGAACCGGGTGGACCCGGGTCACACCGAACCCCACGGGTCTATCCGGGTTTCAAAATTGTGAAGCCCGATTTAATATGATCCGTTTTTTAGACCGGAACTGGTTGACCCGACCGGGTCGAAGCGGGTTTGAAAACATTTCCCATAAGTGTGACACAATTTGTGTGTTTTTTAATTCTTCTAAAGAAGGGCGGTTTCTCGACACCTTTCCGGTCAGTTTGATACCTCAAATCAATTCCTTGAATTTCAAGGGCTGTAAAGAACAAGGGAATATGCTAGTGTCAACAAAAATGTTCAAAGCAAATCAACCTTAACCTTACTAGTGTACACTTAACCTTTCAACGCCAAATATATATACATTCTTTTTTACCAAGAGTGCTAATCCCACTTGTTTAATAATGATAGGTTCAAAACATTGAATATCAAAATGAATTAGAGGTGAATACGCGTGAACAAGCTCGAGAGCGAAGATAAAAACAAAGGATGAATTACATTAGATTTGTGTTAAAGAATTTTACCGATTCACACTCTCCGCCTTAGTTGGACAATGTCATAATATTTGATATTTGGTTTAAATACTTCAGTTTTAACCTTTTTTTTTAACTTGAACATTTTATATTTTCCGATTTGAATTTTGATTTGACTATAACATGTGTGAATTAAATGTTGAAATTTTGTAATTAATCTATTTTAATTTGAATTATCTAGTTATCATTTAATTGTCTCTTTTTTAGTTATTCTAATTAATAAATGCAAGCCGTAAAAAGTGAAAATAATTATATTTTTCTAACAGATTTGTGACAGTTTACCGGCAGTATTTTTCTGACGGATTAAAACCGATTTATTTCCGACTAGGACTCTGGTAACAAAAATCCGGAAAGCATGTTACCAACAAATTCCCAGCGTGTTTCCTCTGTCATTGTTTCCAAGAGAGTTCCGACGAAAATTGTCGCTGCTGATCTATTATGTGTTAGTGTACAAAATGACCCAATCGAGACTTGAAACCATTTAATAAATCGCGTTAAAAAAAATAAAAACGATAATGAAAATTAAAAAAAAGTTCTTTTATGCAAAAAGAAAAACCATTAGATAACACTCAAGATGATGCTTTTTTGTAACTTCATGTATATTGGAATGCAAAGTACCTTGACGAAGCGTGGCATGGCGGTAGTTGTTACAGCAGCTATTATAGGAACTTTCCTATTTTGCAATGTGTATGCATATTCTAGCTTATCCAGATTTGATCCTTGGACCTCAGCTGATATATAATTAAACAACCCGTTGTTCCTTTTTGGGACATGGGCATCATAAGAAAGATCCTCCATCTGCATTAAAGTTATGTTACACATGCAAATTATTTTTGTTAGCATCTACAACAAGGTGAGATTCAATAATGTGTTTCATTAAGACTTACCATGTCCTCTGCGCCACACTCATAGAACGACAGACAGGAGATTCTCCCTTAAATATAAGTTCAAAGTGAATGCCTGTGCATCACTATACACATTAACCAAAACCAATTTTGGCAAGTTAATAATATGATTTTGTAAGAAAAACATGACTTAGTAAGGTGAATGCATTTTAACATTTTTTACTAATGTTCAATTTAATTCATTTGACATCTTTTAATAACCGAGTTGGCCCCGTTTCTAGTAGACCTTTATATCTTGCACCAACCAAGCTTTCTGATTGGTCACTGATAAAAGAAATTTATTTAGATACTCGAATACCATACTGATGAAAATAATGAACAAGGTCTGGATTTAAGATGTCGAACTTTTTTCTTTGGGTTATTCTGATCCAAACCTACACTGAAAAAACCCTGTTCCAGAAGCAGAATCACCAATTACAGATGATCAACCTTTTAGAATGTCTTCTCTATGGTAACTCGCTTTAAGCCTTTGACATCTTAACCTGGACAAGAAAGAGCGTTAATTAAAATTCCAAGAATGAAAAAATCAAACAGATCAGAGAGTGGAATTGAGAACTTTTGTAATGTGAGAAAAAAGAACATGTAGTTATAGGTGAAATTTAAACCTAAAGAAACCATTTTACTACACAAGATACACATCATGTGAAGTTCATATTCATGCAAGCAAAAAGTAGAATATTTTATTAAGTAAAGTTATGAATTTTAGGCACCATGATTAAGGATCTCTATTTGAGGTCTGGTCTTCATAATCTTTAATGAAACCACTGGTGGGGCTAAGGTTGTCCGGAGAGTAGCTATAAAGGTTTCAATCTACCATGGAGAGACCCTTTCTTGTCTCACAATAAAAGCGAGATCATCCCGCTGGACCTGGTGTTCTTAATTAATTAAATATCGAGTAAAGAATTAAACAGATAGTATGACATTTTGCAGCTAGTCCTTTTTAACTAACTATAGATCGAAACATGACTCAAACTAACCCTCAACAAGCACCACCCTGATTCTACCGACTAAGAAATATAATTTCAAATCCAAAAAATAGTTCATGAAAACCTAACAAATGAAGGAATTGAAATCGATAACTAATCCACACTGATAGAGTTATATTGATAAAGACTAGGCTAATAGATATATCATTTACCTTCTTTCAGGGGTGTCCACACCCTCGAATCACATTTTAAAGTGTCTTCCAACTTCAAGGTATTGTTGCAAGGTTGGATATAGTTGTTCAAGCCAATGATAAACATGCTATTTCGGAAAGCATCTGGCAATCTAAATATCTAAGATACTTTTAAAGATCAAAAGTCAATAAATTTTGCTCAACCACAAATAATAATTTGGTTTCTTATACTCGACAACCGCATGTGTGTTGAAACGCATTAGAAGCATTGCAAGGACTCCCGGATGCATACTCTGACTAGAATTAACAGAGGACGTTAGAAGTCAAGCACGTCCACAAACCAAAATCCCATCATCTATTATTTATTGTCACAGTATGCATCTAGGTGTACAAGTAACACTTCTCATGCGGTTTCAACAAAAATGCAGTTTACCAAGTATTACAAACAAAGGTTTAATTATGTGGTTGATTAAAAAACATGTTACTTTTGATCAATAAAATTCTCATACATATTTTGAATTCCAAATATTTTTCAGGACCAACCAGTTTATCTTTAGCTTGAACAAGTATATCGAAGCTGTCAATAACGCCTTTTAAGTTGGAATGTACTTTAAAATGCGATTCGAGGGTGAGGACTCCCCGGAAAGAAGGTAAACGATATATTCTATTAGGCAAGTCTTTATCAAAGTAACTATACCTATATAGATTGCTTGTCGATTCAAATTCTTTCATTTGTTAGGAATTCAGAAACTACTTTTGAAGTTGAAGACATATCTTTGTGGTTAGAATAAAAGTGGCGCTCCTTGATGATTAGTATATATGCTTGATTCTTGTTTTAATCTTTAGTTAATTAAAAAGGCCAACTGCTAAAAATCAAACTATCTTATAAAAACACCGAGTGGAGTGGAATGAGCCCGCTTCTATCGTAAGACCAGAAAGGGTCTCTCCATGGGAGATTGAAAACTTTCTAGCTCCTATTTCAACACGCTTAGCCACACCAGTGGATGCACTAAATATTAAGAGTCCAAACGTCGAATACAGAACCCTAAATATGATACATAAAATTTATAACTTTAATAATTAAATTATGCTACTTTTTGTATGCATGCATATGAACTTCGTTTGATGTGTATCTTCTTAGAAAGGGTTATGACCATGGTATGCTCATTAGGATTTTTAACCTTGAGAATCATCACTCAAATAGACTAATGATTCACTTCAAAGTCGAGCGAAGAAGAAGCAATCTTTAAATACATTTTCAAGTTGAGACTATTTGGTTTTAATCTCATGTTCCCTTCTAAGGCCAATCTTACATACGTGGAAAATCACCTATAAGTAATGTTTTGATAACCGGTTCTTATTAACCTGGTTAAGTCACCAGGTCCGAGCAATTCGAGTCAAACCGGGTCGACCCGAGTCAACCTGGTTTTCCAGAAAAATTTTAAATTTATATATTCTCAACGATTAACATAAATAATATAGAAAAATCATGAAATATTTCGTATATTGAACATATAAACTATTTACCAACAAATATAATATTTAAAAAGAAAATTACGTCGCAAATACTCAAAATTTCTTTGTTTTTTAACACGAAAAATCAAAACCCGGCGGGGTCTCGAGAACCGGGTGGACCCGGGTCACACCAAACCCGACGGGTCTAGCCGGGTTTCAAAAATGTGAAACCCGATTTAATATGATCCGTTTTTTATACCGGAACCGGTTGACCCGACCGGGTCGAACCGGGTTTGAAAACATTGCCCATAAGTGTGACACAATTTGTGTGTTATTTAATTCATCTAAAGAAGGGCTGTTTCTCGACACCTTTCCCGTCAGTTTGATACCTCAAATCAATTCCTTGAATTTCAAGGGCTGTAAAGAACAAGGGAATGTGCTAGTGTCAACAAAAATGTTCAAAACAAATCAACCTTAACCTTACTAGTGTACATTTAACCTTTCAACGCCAAATATATATACATTCTTTTTTACCAAGAGTGCTAATCCCACTTGTTTAATAATGATAGGTTCAAAACATTGAACATCAAAATGAATTAGAGGTGAATACGCGTGAACAAGCTCGAGAGCGAAGATAAAAACAAAGGATGAATTACGTTAGTTTTGTGTTAAAGAATTTTACCGATTCACACTCTCTGCCTTGGTTGGACAATGTCATAATATTTGATATTTGGTTTAAATACTTTAGTTTTAACATTTTTTTTTTTTAACTTGAACATTTTATATTTTTCGATTTGAATTTTGATTTGACTATAAAATGTGTGAATTAAATGTTGAACTTTTTTAATTAATCTATTTTAATTTGAATTATCTAGTTATCATTTAATTATCTCTTTTTTAGTTATTCTAATTAATTGTATTTTTCTAACAGATTTGTGACAGTTTACCAGTTGTATTTTTCTGACGGATTCAAACCGATTTATTTCCGACTAGGACTCTGGTAACAAAAATCCGGAAAGCATGTTACCAACAAATTCCCAGCGTGTTTCTTCTGTCATTGCTTCCAAGAGAGTTCCGACGAAAATTGTCGCTGCTGATCTATTATGTGTTAGTGTACAAAATGACCCAATCGAGACTTGAAACCATTTAATAAATCGCGTTAAAAAAAAGAAAAAACGATAATGAAAAATAAAAAAAAGTGTTTTTATGCAAAAAGAAAAACCATTAGATAACACTCAAGATGATGCTTTTTTGTAACTTCATTGGAATGCAAAGTACCTTGACGAAGCATGGCATGGCGGTAGTTGTTACAGCAGCTATTATAGGAACTTTCCTATTTTGCAATGTGTATGCATATTCTAGCTTATCCAGATTTGATCCTTGGACCTCAGCTGATGTATAATTAAACAACCCGTTGTTCCTTTTTTGGGACAGGGACATCATTAGAAAGATCCTCCATCTGCATTAAAGTTATGTTACACATGAAAATTATTTTTGTTAGCATCTACAACAAGCTGAGATTCAATAATGTGTTTCATTAAGACTTACCATGTCCTCTGCGCCACACTCGTAGAACGACAGACAGGAGATTCTCCCTTAAATATAAGTTCAAAGTGAATGCCTGTGCATCACAATACACATTAACCAAAACCAATTTTGGCAAGTTAATAATATGATTTTGTAAGAAAAACATGACTTAGTACGGTGAATGCATTTTAACATTTTTTACTAATGTTCAATTTAATTCATTTGACATATTTTAATAACCGAGTTGGCCCCGTTTCTAGTAGACCTTTATATCTTGCACCAACCAAGTTTTCTGATTGGTCACTGATAAAAGAAATTGATTTAGATACTCGAATACCATACTGATGAAAATAATGAACAAGGTCTGGATTTAAGATGTCGAACTTTTTTCTTTGGGTTATTCTGATCCAAACCTACACTGAAAAAAACCTGTTCCAGAAGCAGAATCACCAATTACAGATGATCAACCTTTTAGAATGTCTTCTCTATGGTAACTCGCTTTAAGCCTTTGACATCTTAACCTGGACAAGAAAAAACGTTGATTGAAATTCCAAGAATGAAAAAATCAAACAGATCAGATAATGGAATTGAGAACTTTTGTAATGTGAGAAAAAAGAACATGCAGTTATATGTGAAATTTAAACCTAAAGAATGTAAGAGTAAATTCCATATTTTACGTAAGCGAAAAACTAGTATAGTAGTACATGACAATCGTAATTTGATCAGTAAATGTACTCCACGAGTAGCCAGCGAAAGACTAAAGTTGTTGGGAAATATGCATATTACATCTTGATCCACTACGTAGTGGATCTAGATGTAATCTTCATATTGCCATTCATAACCAGGTTAGAGCTTATTTATTTGATCATACTATAAATTCGAATAACGGATAGAATTCTGAAGCAAAGCTTGTTAGGGAAAAAAGATGTAATAAAATAAGAAATGACTGCTAGGATATGTAGTTTATAACCTAGCACACTCACACACTTGTATAGTTTCCAAACCATGATTCGGCACTACCTAACAATTATGGTAAGAATGCTCTATATCAATTCTCTGATATCTTATATACAGTTACATATCTTGTTGTCATTGTACCAAGTACATTTCCTCTCTTTATATCTGCAATATAACCCACCAGAAGACACCATGCCTTCTATCTAAACTCACCTCCGATCCAACTTAACTTCTAAATTTAAAAGTGACTTTATTATAGAAGTCCTATCTGCGTGCTTGGTGCATGACCATAATTCCTTTCTCTACATGCAACCTAGCATCATTAGTTTACTAACTCCATGCGGCAATCAATTATAGATTTCCAATACAGTACAACCGTGCACCTCCTCTAACATTAACCTAGTTGATACACGTTCTGCAATTAGACTTGATTCCTTGTCTTCTAAAACTCCACAAATACATCAGATTATTGTGATTCCTATAAATTTGCATTGAATATCACGTTTATTAGGGTCATTCCTATCAGATCAAATCAACAAATTAAATTATCAACAAATTAAAACAAATAAACTATCGGACTCTATCATAAACCACCAAAGGATATCATGTCTTCCATCCAAACTCACCTCCCATCTGCGTGCTTGGTACATGAACACAATACCTTTTGCTACACACAACCTAGTATCATTAGTTTACTCACTCCTTATGCAATCGATTACGGAAATCCGATAACAGTACGTACAACTACTTCTAACTAACTTTAACGTAGTTTACAACGATCAAGACATCAGATCATTGTGATTCTAATAGATTTCCATTAAATATCACATTGATTAGGGTCATTACTTTTCTGACTACCACACGTGCTCGAAACAAAAAAAATTTAATTACATAACCTAAAACAGCTTCTTCTATTTTAAATACTTTTCGCGCTATTTTTCTCATTCAGATTTTTTAACTAGTTTATGTATTGAATCTTCCCCCAAATCTTTACATTTCATACTATGTTTCAATTCCACTCGATCTCTATGCGCCTCTTCATAATTAATCAGCTTCATTGGCAAAAAAATCAATCAATTAATATAACTTCTCTGCTGTCAAAAAAATAAAAAATATAACTTCCCGTTATTCTTTACTCAATTCTGTATATATTTAGTCAGACAGTTAGTTTATTACACCAGCGAGAGGCGGATCTAAAAATCTGTCAAAGGTTATGCACTTTGTTTTAGCAGAAAAATAAATCATAACAATTAAACACAATCAATCAATTATATTTTCCCATTATTAAGGTCTGTATTTATTTAGTCTGTAATTCCACCGGCCAATGTCAGATCCAGAAATCTGCTAGCACAATTTTTAGCGCGCTTATAATCCACACGACCAAATTAAAATTATATAAATCAAAACAAAAATCACATAACAAAAATCAACAAAAGTTACCTTCACCAGTAACAACATTATACAACACAAGGTCTGAATCCTTCCTAAACACATCATCAAGCTTTTTAACGTTCATAATTCTAGATCTAACTTTACGTCCGAAATCAAGTGTTTCGTACTCGTTAGAGCTTTTGAATTTGAACGCAATCTACATGTTGAAGTTTTGATCGATTTTTTATTGATATTGATTTGTTATAAATTAAAATGAAGGTTTGCGTGAAATTTTGGGGGTTTGCATGAGATTTGTTGACTACGTGAATAATGTGAGTGAGAAAGAAAGAAAAATGTGACTATAAGTTGATAAAGTGATATTTATACGAGTTTTATTTTGCATTTTTTTTACTTGCAAGTTGAGGAATTAATCCTATTCTTTTACTACTTAATATTAAATCCTATGAAAAAAATATAGAGAAGTCATTTTTGCTAAAATGTTAAAAAGTTACAAAAGGGCGCCTACAGTGTAGAGTTTCTTGAACTGATTTTTATTAATAGTGATATTTCACTAGTAAAAAACAACTAAATATCAATAGTGATAATATAATAAAATATCACCGGCGATATTTAACAAATATATATATATATAATGTAATATCACCAATTATATTCATTATTTAATCATTAGCGATAGTTTATTATTTTATTCATTAATAAAAATCAATTCGAGAAATTTACATATTTAGTCTCTTCCCCCGATTTTTAAAACTTTTGGACTTTTTGGAAAAAATGGTCCATCCGTATTTTTTAAATAATCCCCACTTTTAAATCAAACCATAATGGATGATGCAGATTTGTCCCCCTTATTGTGATAAAAAAAATGTTGCAATTGAACTTTTCTCATATTTATATAGTGTAATTAAAAGTTAAGAGTGTCTTCTTATCAAAGGTTTATTGCATCTTTCTATTTATTTGTAAGTTGAATGATTAATCTTAGACATTGATTATCTAAGATTAAATTTCATAGAAAAATATAGAAAGTTTTTGTCAAAATGTTCGAAAGTTGTAAAAAATGATGAATGGATTAAAGTTACAAATTTAACAAAAAATTTTATCACTATTAATAATGAGATAAGGTAATGAAATATCACTAGAGAGATAAAGCAATAAAGTATCACTATTGATATTTTATAAACATAATTATAGTGTAATATCACGAGTTGCTATTTTATTAAGTTATCAAAAGTGATATTTCATTGTTTTATTCCTAGTGAAATATCACTAGTGCTACACATTATTTCGTCATATTTACAACATTAGTCCATCCGCTCGTTTTTTTGAAACTTTTGGACATTTTGGCAAGAATGATCCTTCCGTGTTATTTTAAATTTTAAATTAAACTCCACCATTAGTTCAAACCAAATAAATGGCGGGGATGTGTCCCTTAGAGGTGAGCAAAAACAATTGTGCAAATGAACTTTTCTCTTTAAATAATTTTTCCATTCTAAAATTATAAACGGTTTTAAAAAATGCATTTATTACTACTTATTATTTACTTTTTAACAAAAAGACAATTTTACCTTTATCTAATATTTAATAAGTTTCTAAAGTTTGCATTTATAATTTTAAAGAAAGATAATAGCTACACTTGATCGAAATTTCTTATTTATTTTCAATAAAAGAATAATTAGATTAAAATATCATAAAAAAAGAAACATAAACAACTTATTGAGAGGTAAGTAGTAATTTGTTTAGTTTTTTAGAGTATATCTTTTAAAATTGGTAAAAGTTAATTAGAATCGAAACTTAAAATAAGTTGTAGCTTCAGCTTATTTTTTTTAAGAAAATCCATTATAATTACTATTTAATATTTAAAAAGGATATATCTATTAAAACAAACATAAATAGTTGAGTAAATTTTTTTTGTAAAAGTAAAAAAGAATAGTATCTTTTTTACATAAAAAGTGAATTTTACAACATTTATTATTTTAATGTTTCAAAAGTTAAATAAAAATATCCATATTTAATGTATCCAAAGATGACAAAAAAATATTGTTGAATTAAATTATGCATTTATCTCAAGATATTAAAGAAACTTTTTTATGACACTAAAAACAAATGAATGAAGTACTCGTAATTAATAGTGTAATCATTAAAGGTTTTTTTAATGCATTTTTTTGTAACAACAACCATTTAAATAACTTTGTATAATTTTTTTCTAGAAAAGAAATGACTCTACAAAGTAATGATTTTCGAAAAAAATTAAAAATTTTCGTACAATTGTTAGATTCTAGTGTAACGTATAATTTTATTCAAAAAGTTCGCGATTTCCACCCACTTTAACGTATTTCTTGTAAGTCACAAAATCTCATTTTACTTTTTATTCTATAAAAAGCTTATGAGTGTTTATAATATCCAACAATAAGAATATATAAATCTATTTTGATAAAAAATATATTTAAGATAAATACTTCAATTCAGTAGAACTGTGGCAAGATCAATCTAATATATGGAAAATGCAATAAACCTGATAGCAAAAGTATAAATTTAACATCATATCCTGATTAGAAAAATATTTAATAGATATAGAATTAGTGCAATGATTAATTGAATAAGCTAACAAATATTTCTACAAAAGTTATCGATACAACAACAAAAGCATACTACCAAACTATGCCCACAAGTGCCTTTCCAGATTTTCTTAATAACACGTTGTCAGCAATATCAAACCACGGAGATCCCCTTTAGCTCAACCACTCAACTGTCTCAAACTCACAAGCTATTTGTTCGAGCTAAAAATACATAAACAATGAAAAGCTTCATCAAATTTAGGATCAACAAAGTAAAAAAAAACAGAAAAACATAAACATAACTTTGTAGAGTTGGTTACTAAAGGCCCATGAAATCACGAAATCTTTTAATAATTTTTAGAAGATACGTTCGTAAATGAATCAACAAATAATGATAACCTCAAATAAATTCTATCATTATTGCAAGGAATAATGAAAATATGTCAATTATACGATAACCAATTTGATTTTTAACTATTAAATAATAAAAAAATATATGCCATTCTTATAGCACTACGAGGATTGTATTTAAATAATAGGAAAAAAGAAAATAATAGCGTACCATTTGTTCAATCTATTTTTATTAACACAACCTATCAAATTCATTTATTAATCTTCTTAAAAGATATTTTGAGTTTGATATAATCAACACGCAACCTAATAAATCTTACATATTGTTTAACGACAAATTGCAATTGTTAGTCTCAAAATATTGAATCGAACAAGAATGAATCGGTCACATAATTATTTTGAATCGGTCACAGGAATGTTTGTAAGTAAAAATAGGTTATTTGGGAATTACCGACTTTGACTTAAAGCTAAATTAGTGCACATTTAGGACCTTAAGCCCACTCAGCCAAGGCCGACCATTCATATAGCCCGTTATGTCTACATGTAAGAGAAATCTATAAAGGCCACCCTCCTAGCATGTTAGGAGGATGTTGTTTGTATTGTTTTACTCTCTCTATCAATCTAACCTTCCACCTTTTCTCTCCCCCTTCTCTCTACTATCTCACTCTAACTTCTTTCTCTTTTTTATATCTTAAACCTATGGTTACGATGGATTCATGTGTTATGTTTTGATATATCTGAAGTGAATATGATATAGATATAGGATAACATGTGTTAATTTTTTTGGCTTTTTTAGTATTTTCATCCGCGATTTTAAGAAGAAAGATATCACGGATCGTCTTGGTTTAAGGCTTAAATTATGAAAACACTGAACTTCTCTTAGGTTTATAGTTTGTAGATTATTGGGTTTTCGTTTTATGGCTTAGTTTTTCCTCTAAAAGGTATTTTTAGATTGCTTAATAGACTAGGTTCGAACAACAATTCTACACTTTAGTACCTTCCACGGTTGAGATTTCGATCAGCGGTTGAGTTGTTGTTCAATATGAATAGCGGTTACACCCAACCTGCGGGTTGAGTAAGACCATGGGGTATTTTCTTTGATTTTAGGAAACATGATACCGCTAATTTTACTTTGGAACCATGGTTGGTCTTTATCAGCGGTTTGGTGTTTGACTTTTTCAGCGGTTGAGACGATTCAATGGTTGAATATTATATTATATAACCGCGGTTGAGACTTAGGAACAACGGTTTTGGTATATATCAGCGGTTTGGATTTGGACCTTGTCATCATGAGCAGTTAAATTAACTAATATAAAAAAGAGAAAAAAGTGAGTTTTTTAGCGGAAAAACACAAAGTAAAATTTAATTTTTTTCTATAGTCTTTTAAGGATTGAGAATCAAACACATATTATGATAATTTAGCACTTGGCCATTTTAATTAACTACGGATAAACACGAATCAAGTATATATGCTAACCCTCAACGAGCACCGCTTTGATTCTACCCACTGAGGAAATATAATTTCAAATCCACCAATAGTTCTTGAAAATCCTTCAATTGAAGAAATTTTATAAAGACTTGGCTTATTGAATATATTGTTTTCCTTCTTTCGGGGGAGTGCTGACCCTCAAATCGCATTTTACGGTGTCTTCCAACTTATATGTATTGTTTACACCTTTGATATATTGTTCAAGCCAATGCTAAACTGGCTAGTTTGGAAAATTTATGGCATCCCATATATGTAAGTGAATTTTAATGATAAAAAAGTCATAATTTTTTAATCAACTACAGAATCTTAATTTTGTTTGTAATACTCAGCAAACCGCATGGGTGTTGCAACTGAAATATAATCGTTGCAAGGACTCCCGATTGAATATTCTTACTAGAAATAACAGATGATAGGATGTTGGTTGGTTGACGTGCTTGATATCTAACGCCAAGAAGTAGTTCCCCAAGATCTACTTGTTGGTGTTAGATGTCAAATACTTCAACAAACCAACATCCCATCATTTGTTATTTCTTGTCATAGTATGCATCTAGGGATATTAGTAGCGTTTGTCATGCGGTTTCTACACAAACACGGTATGACAAGTATTACAAACCAGGGTTTGAATATGTAGTGATTAAACGTTTATGAGTTTTGATCATTAAAAGTCTCTTACATATATCGAATGCTAAATGTAATTCAAGATCAGCCACTAAATCATTAGTTTGAACAAGTTTATCAAAGTTGTCAACAATGCCTTTAAGTTGGAATGCACGTTAAAATACGATTCGATGGGCAAGGACTCCCCGAAAGAAGGTAGGTATATTCGATAAGGCAAGTACTTATAAAAGATTATCAATTCATTTCCTTCATTTGTGAGGAATTCAGAAACTATTGTTGGAGTTGAAGACATATCTCCTTAGTAGGTACAATCAAAGTGACACTCATTCAGGGTTACTATATATGCTTGATTCTTGTTTCAATCTTTAGCTAATTAAAGAGGACAAATGATAAAATATTATAATATTTCTTAAGAACACCGGGTATAATGGGATGATCTCACTTCTATTGTAAGACCAAAAACAATCTCTCCATAAGAGATTGAAACCTTTCTAGCTCACAATCTAGCAACCTTAGTCGCACCTGTGGCTCCACAAAAGATAAGAGGCCAAAGCCTCCAATATAAAACCCTAATCATGATTCATCAAATTTATAACTTCACTCAATAAATTATGCTACCTTTTATTATTATGCATATGAACGTTGTCTATCTTGTGTACTAGAAAGGTTTGTCACCATGGTTTTTTCATTCGGATTTTTCACCTCGAAAATCATAACTCAAAGAAACTAATGATTCATTAAAAAGTCTAGTGAAGAAGATGCAAGCTTTAAATGATTTTTCAAATTGCAGACTGTTTTATTTTTATCATGGTCCCTTCTAAATTCAATGTTATACCTGGGAAAGTAACCATAAGAATAGTAGAAAATGATGTGTTATTTAATTCATCTATTAAAGGGCAGTTTCCAAACGCCTTCTAGGCCAAAGTTTCAAACCTCTAATCCAATCTTTTCAAAGGATACAAAGAACAAAGGAATATTCTAATTGTCACTAAAGGGAGTTCAAAGCATATCTAGCTGTAATCGTACTAGGGTACATTTAGCCTTTCAACTCCAAATATATATTTTTAATCTTTTTTATTAAGTCTGTTAATCCTTGTTCATATTAAAATGGAGGCTAATACATGTGAACAAGCTCGAGAGAGAATAACAACAAAGGACAATGACATTGACTCTATGTTAGATAAGGTAACCAATTCATACTCTTCGCCTGCCATAGTTGGATAACATCATATTATTTTGATATTTAGTTTAAATACTTTTGTTTATCTTCAATATTTTAGATTCTTCGATTTACATTTTGATTTGACTATACATTTTTTGAATAAGATGTTGAATTATTGTAACTGGTCTATCTAAGTTTGAATTATCTATTTAATTTATTAATTATCTCTTTTTAGTTATTTTATATTCAGATATAAAAAAATGCAAGTTGTAAAACTGAAACAATTGTATTTTCGGACAATTTGTGGAAGTTTACGAACAACGTTTATTTGATGGCAAAACAATTTACTTTTGACCAAGGTTACAAAAATCGTGAATCGCTAGTTGGCCGGTCGACCACCTTATAACTTGTAATCGTTCTAGGCGAGATTAATCACATCCGCATTTTTAGCAAATTTTCAGTATTTCTGGCAAGTTTTGGATATTTCTAATGATTTTTAGGTATTTTCGTTAATATTATTCTTAAAATCCAACTTACTATACATATAAACAGTTGCTACAAGTGATAAACACAAGTTTACAGTGTGTTTTTGGTATTTTCCACAAGATTTGCAGGTTTCTAGCAAGTTTGACCTCCCTTGACCGTCGCTGACCGTATTTGACTACAATTAATAGCTTTTACATGAATGGACAAGGTTGATGGCCTTGTAACGATAGAACGGCGATTAATCAGCATCTAGACCTTGTTTTCCAACATTTCTTTTGATGAATTTAGGACTAAAACTTTACTGATAGACTAATGACGAGCAAGTTACCAACAGATTTCTAACGCATTTCCTAGGTCGTGGTTCCCAAGAGATTTCTAAATAAAAAATATGTCGCCAATGACCTATTACGTGTACCAGAATGATCTAGTCGAGACGTAAAACTGTCTTCAATAAATGGGATTTACTAAAAAGTTAAGAGTACAATAACAAATAAAACAACTTAAAAAGTAATTTTTTATGCAAAAAAATTGTTAGCTTAACAGGAAGTTGTTTTGCACTGCAAGTAGAGGCATGTAATCTTGGGGAAACTAGGACATCATGAGAGGTTCTTTTATATCTCTAGACTTGCGACAATAATTATAGTAGTTGTTATGAAAACTTTTCCATTTTGCAATGTGTATGCATATTCTAGCTTATTGAGACTTGATCCTTGTGCCTTAACAGCTGATGAAAACATGTTGTTCTTCTAGTAACGATGACAACATAAGAAGAATTGTTTTCCTAAATTCCAGATCCTCCGTCTGCAATGAAGTATGTTACACATGTAACTCATTTTTCAAGCATCTACAACAAGCTAAGGTTCAAGAATGCACTTGACTGTTTCATTAGTACTTACATTTGGTATAAGGTCCTCTACTCCACACACGACATTATCCCTTTATTAGGAGGTCAAAGTGCCGCGTATATAAAAAAGAACTTAACCAATTATTAGTAAGTATATTATATTAGTAAAAGTTAATAATATAATTTCCTAAGATAAAGCCGATTTAATACGTTGAAAGCATTCAGACACATTTTTAGTAAATATTTGTAAGAGTTAAATGAAAATATGGTCCCTGTGATTGTCTTTTCTTATTTTCATTAAGATTCAGGAACATTTTTACAACCCATGAATTCATCGGCCCGATCCATAACAACACATCTCATCGTCCTTGTTTAAATATTTTATTATAAGACAAGTTTTTTTTCTTCCCCAAATCGACTTTACCCAGATCATCCATATAAACCCTAATCCCACTATATTTAAACCATACTTTCAATTATCATATCGATTCCTTGATCTACCCATGTACGAAAGCATAATTGTTAATCATGGTCAAATGCATAATTATTATTTATAAATTCTTTTTATAATACATACATGTTTGTGAATAAAACGAGTCATATGTTAAATCAAAGTTTATACTACAAAACAAATGATATAGTAAATCACATCCTATTTAATATGATAAAACATTGTTCTTTTATACTCCGAATAAAATCAATACATAGCAAGGTTACATAGGAAACTCATAACTCTATCACCAATTGCTCATATAATAAGGCATTGTTCTTTTATACTCAGAATAATCAATACATAGCAAGGTTACACAAGGTCGGGCTGCGATTCTTGAAAAAACAAAAGAAAAGACAGTTTTATCCTTTTGTTAAATCGTGGTAACGGTCAAAACATATACTTCGTTAGGTCAAAGTATCAAAATGAACTCAAATTATTGTCACATGTATGACGCATGTAGTTTCAAAATACTAGGTAGGACATATGCAAAAATGACATACTATAGTGACCATATATGCATTTTACTCTATTTGTAACTAATACATTTGGCCTCTAACTGATTTTTTTAAACCGAGTTAAACCTTTTCCATATATTATGAAGCATGTGATTTTTGTAATTAGGTATATTTTATGTAATCATGTGTACAAAAATTAATTAGATCAATTATAGTCATATCAAAATGCGAATCGAAGCATTCAAAACATTAATGATAAAAGTAAAGTATATAAACCAAATATAAAAATGATATGGCGCTATCTAGATAAGGCGAAGGGTGCGAATCAATTAAATTCTTTAACACTAATTTAATGTCGTTTATCCTCTATCTAGAGGTTGTTCATGAGCATTCAGCTTTAACTCATTTTGATATTCAATTTTTAACCGTTCATTATTTCCCAACTGAGGTTACAACGTATTATAAAATAGATCATAAATATATGTTTGGCATTGATAGGTTTAATGTACCTTAGTACAACTACGGGCAGGTTTGCTTTGCACTTCCTTTTGTGACACTAACATATTACCTTGTTCTTTACAACCCTTAAATATTAGACTTGAGGTATGAAACTCTGGTCGAAAGGGTGTTGAGAAACTGTCCTTCAATAGACGAATTAAATAACACATCAGATGGTGTTACTGCTATGGGTAATTTTCCAGGTGTAACACATCTACTTTAAAAGGGATCGTTAGATAAAAACCAAACAGTCTGCAACTTAAAAAAGTATTTACAGATGTTGTTGTTGACTTGATTTTGATGTGAATGATTAGTGATTTTGAGTGACGTTTCCCGAGTTGAAAAACCTTGATGAACATACCATTGTAACAAACCATTTATCTACACAAGATAAACATCATGTGAAGTTCATATTCATGCAAGCAAAAAGTAGAATATTTTATTAAGTAAAGTTATGAATTTTAGGCACCATAATTAAGGATCTCTATTTGAGGTCTGGGCTTCTTAATGTCTAATGAAACCACTGGTGGGGCTAAGGTTGTTCAGAGAGTAGCTATAAAGGTTTCAATCTACCATGGAGAGACCCTTTCTGGTCTCACAATAAAAGCGAGATCATCCCGCTGGACCTGGTGTTCTTAATTAACTAAATATCGAGTAAAGAATCAAACAGATAGTATGAGATTTTGCAGCTAGTCCTTTTTAACTAACTATAGATTGAAACATGACTCATGTATATACACTAACCCTCAACGAGCACCACCCTGATTCTACCGACTAAGGAAATATAATTTCAAATCCAAAAAATAGTTCATGAAAACCTAACAAATGAAGGAATTGAAATCGATAACTAATCCACACTGATACAATTACATTGATAAAGACTAGGCTAATAGAATATATCATTTACCTTCTTTCAGGGGTGTCCACACCCTAGAATCACATTTTAAAGTGTCTTCCAACTTCAAGGTATTGTTGCCAGGTTGGATATAATTGTTCAAGCCAATGATAAACATGCTATTTTGGAAAGCATCTGGCAATCTAAATATCTAAGATACTTTTACAGATCAAAAGTCAATAAATTTTGCTCAACCACAAATAATAATTTGGTTTCTTATACTCGAAAACCGCATGTGTGTTGAAACGCATTAGAAGCATTGCAAGGACTCCCGGATGCATACTCTGACAAGAATTAACAGAGGACGTTAGAAGTCAAGCACGTCCATAAACCAAAATTCCATCATCTATTATTTATAGTCACAGTATGCATCTAGGTGTACAAGTAACACTTCTCATGCGGTTTCAACAAAAATGCAGTTTACCAAGTATTACAAACAAAGGTTTAATTATGTGGTTGATTAAAAAAAATGTTATTTTGATCAATAAAATTCTCATACATATTTTGAATTCCAAATATTTTTCAGGACCAACCAGTTTATCTTTAACTTGAACAAGTATATCGAAGCTGTCAATAACGCCTTTTAAGTTGGAATGTACTTTAAAATGCGATTCGAGGGTGAGGACTCCCCAGAAAGAAGGTAAACGATATATTCTATTAGGCAAGTCATTATCAAAGTTAATATACCTATATAGATTGCTTGTCGATTCAAATTCTTTCATTTGTTAGGAATTCAGAAACTACTTTTGAAGTTGAAGACATATCTTTGTGGTTAGAATAAAAGTGGCGCTCCTTGAAGATTAGTATATATGCTTGATTCTTGTTTTAATCTTTAGTTAATAACGCCAACTGCTAAAATATCAAACTATCTTATAAAAACACCGAGTGCAGTGGGATGAGCCTGCTTCTATCGTAAGACCAGAAAGGGTCTCTCCATGGGAGATTGAAAACTTTCTAGCTCCTATTTCAACACGCTTAGCCACACCAGTGGATGCACTAAATATTAACAGCCCAAACGTCTAATAGAGATCCATAAACATGATCCATAAAATTTATAACTTCAATAATTAAATTATGCTACTTTTTGTATGCATGCATATGAACTTCGTTTGATGTGTATCTTCTTAGAAAGGGTTATGACCATGGTATGTTCATTAGGATTTTTAACCTCAAGAATCATCACTCAAATAGACTTGGTTGAGTCACCAGGTCCGAGCAACTCGAGTCAAACCGGATTGACCCGAGTCAACCCGGTTTTCCAAAAAAGTTTAATTTTATATATTCTAAACGATTAACAAAAATAATATAGAAAAATCATGAAATATTTCGTATAATGAACATATAAACTATTTACCAACAAATATAATATTTAAAAAGAAAATTACGTCGCAAATACTCAAAATTTCTTGGTTTTTTACACGAAAAAATCAAAACCCGGCCGGGTCTCGAGAACCGGGTATATCCGCGTCACACCAAACCCGGCGGGTCTAGCCGGGTTTCAAAATTGTGACAACCGATTTAATATGATCCGTTTTTTAGACCGGAACCGGCTTTAAAAACATTGCCCATAAGTGTGACACAATTTGTGTGTTATTTAATTCATCTAAAGAAGGGCGGTTTCACGATACCTTTCCGGTCAGTTTGATACCTCAAATCAATTCTTTGAATTTCAAGGGCTGTAAAGAACAAGGGAATGTGCTAGTGTCAACAAAAATGTTCAAAGCAAATCAACCTTAACCTTACTAGTGTACATTTAACC
The DNA here is from genome assembly GCA_025667525.1 of Glebionis coronaria. Taxonomy (NCBI): domain Eukaryota; kingdom Viridiplantae; phylum Streptophyta; class Magnoliopsida; order Asterales; family Asteraceae; genus Glebionis; species Glebionis coronaria. The sequence goes on from CM046874.1 coordinate 644,104,910, forward strand.
TTTCAAGGCCAAATATATATACATTCTTTTTTACCAAGAGTGCTAATCCCACTTGTTTAATAATGATAGGTTCAAAACATTGAATATCAAAATAAATTAGAGGTGAATACGCGTGAACAAGCTCGAGAGCGAAGATAAAAACAAAGGATGAATTACATTAGTTTTGTGTTAAAGAATTTTACCGATTCACACTCTCCGCCTTAGTTGGACAATGTCATAAGATTTGATATTTGGTTTAAATACTTTAGTTTTAACTTCTTTTTTTAACTTGAACATTTTATATTTTTCGATTTGAATTTTGATTTGACTATAACATGTGTGAATTAAATCTTGAACTTTTGTAATTAATCTATTTTAATTTGAATTATCTAGTTATCATTTAATTGTCTCTTTTTTAGTTATTCTAATTAATAAATGCAAGCCGTAAAAAGTGAATATAATTATATTTTTCTAACAGATTTGTGACAGTTTACCAGCAGTATTTTTCTGACGGATTCAAACCGATTTATTTCCGACTAGGACTCTGGTAACAAAAATCCGGAAAGCATGTTACCAACAAATTCCCAGCGTGTTTCCTCTGTCATTGTTTCCAAGAGAGTTCCGACGAAAATTGTCGCTGCTGATCTATTATGTGTTAGTGTACAAAATGACTCAATCGAGACTTGAAACCATTTCATAAATCGCGTTAAAAAAAGTAAAAACGATAATGAAAAAAAAGTGTTTTTATGCAAAAAGAAAACCATTAGATAACACTGAAGATGATGCTTTTTTGTAACTTCATGTATATTGGAATGCAAAGTACCTTTGACGAAGCGTGGCATGGCGGTAGTTGTTACAACAGTTATTATAGGAACTTTCCTATTCTGCAATGTGTATGCATATTCTAGCTTATCCAGATTTGATCCTTGGACCTCAGCTGATGTATAATTAAACAACCTGTTTTTCCTTTTTTGGGACAGGGACATCATAAAAAAAGATCCTCCATCTGCATTAAAGTTATGTTACACATGCAAATTATTTTTGTTAGCATCTACAACAAGCTGAGATTCAATAATGTGTTTCATTAAGACTTACCATGTCCTCTGCGCCACACTCGTAGAACGACAGACAGGAGATTCTCCCTTAAATATAAGTTCAAAGTGAATGACTGTGCATCACAATACACATTAACCAAAACCAATTTTGGAAAGTTAATAATATGATTTTGTAAGAAAAACATGACTTAGTACGGTGAATTCATTTTAACATTTTTTACTAATGTTCAATTTAATTCATTTGACATCTTTTAATAACAGAGTTGGCCCCGTTTCTAGTAGACCTTTATATCTTGCACCAACCAAGCTTTCCGATTGGTCACTGATAAAAGAAATTTATTTAGATACTCGAATACCATACTGATGAAAATAATGAACAAGGTCTGGATTTAAGATGTCGAACTTTTTTCTTTGGGTTATTCTGATCCAAACCTACATTGAAAAAAACCTGTTCCAGAAGCAGAATCACCAATTACAGATGATCAACTGTTGAAAAACATGATCAGAATAACCTCAAACATCAAAACCTTTTATTTATCAAAGATTAAAAAGATAAAACAAGATAAAAGAAACAAGTTACTAGTGCTAATCACGTGTAACTCTATTATCTATCTGATAATAGTTTTACAATCAAAGCATAAACAAAATGAGATCAAACTAGGGTTTACAAGATCAAGGTGAATGAGAGAGAGAGAGAGCACTGTGTGTAACTCACACACAGTTACATAATGAAGCGATACAAACAATGAGACGCTCCCTCTCGAAATAAAACCCTAAAAGGCTTAATAGCCGTTGGGTTATAAACAAAGTGGGCTTGGATGGGCTTGAGCCCATCATAACTTCAGTTATAGAATCTTCTCACTTTTGGTCCTTCAAGTCCAAGATGTCCAACCTTCCAATCCTTTAGACTAACTGAAAGTTTAAAACAAGGCAATATAAGTCCTTACCGTTATAAAAGGTTATCAGATTAGGTCATAAATTTAACATCCCCCCTTAATCTGATAACCTATATAGGTTAATCATACCAAGTTTTATGACAAACTTGTTATGCAAATCTGTTTCCAACCCTTTTGTAAGGATGTCTGCAATTTGATTTGCAGAATCCACCTTTTCAGTTTTAATAACACCACTCAAGATTTTTTCTCTCACAAAATGAAGATCAATTTCTAAGTGTTTTGTTCTCTCATGAAACACAGGGTTGACTGCTATCTTGATAGCAGAATTGCTATCACAGTGAAGTGTGACTGGGAGCAAGTTATCACACTGCAAGTCATTTAAGACTTTGAGCACCCAGATCACTTCACTGGTTACTGAGGCAAGAGCTCTATACTCTGCCTCAGTAGAAGATTTAGAGAGGGTGTTTTGCTTTTTGCTTTTCCAGGAAACTAAGTTTCCATTAATAAACACACAATACCCAGTCATAGACCTTCTAGTGACAACACATTTAGCCCAGTCAGTATCTGAATAAGCATCAAGAATCATACCTGAGTTCCTTGTGAAATGAATACCCAAACCTGGAGAGCTTTTGAGGTATCTTAAAACCTTAAAAGCAATTTTAAGATGAGAGTTCAAAGGACAATGCATGAATTGACTCAAACAATGCACAACATAAGAAATATCAGGCATGGTGTTAGTCAGATAAATGAGCTTACCCATAAGCTTTTGATAGTCAACAATGTTGTCAAGAAGGGGGTCCTCACTAGTGGGCTGATTAGTTATGACAAGTTTAGAGGGTAAAGGAGTTTTAGCAGGTTTGCAAGCAAGCATACCATACTCAGATAACAAGTCCAACACATACTTTCTTTGGTTTAAGCAAACACCATTCTTAGTGTCAACAACTTCAATTCCCAAAAAATACTTGAGCTTACCCAAGTCTATGATCATAAACTTGGTTCTTAAAAAGCTCTTCAACTTTTCAATTTCAGCAATGTTGTTCCCAGTTATGATAATATCATCAACATACACAAGTAACACAAGAAATAAATTACCATGAGACTTAGTGTATAAAGAATAATCAGACTTGCTTTGAGTGAATCCATTTTCATTAAGGACAGAAGTAAGTTTGGCATTCCACTGCCTAGGAGCCTCTTTAAGCCCATACAAAGATTTTTTGATTTTGCAAACCAAGTTATCACCCCCAGGAAGATATCCTTGGGGTGGTTTCATGTAAACAGTTTCATCAAGATCACCATAAAGAAAGGCATTATTAACATCAAGTTGGAAAATAGGCCAGGATTGTATGATAGCAAGATTAATCAAACACCTAATAGTAACCATTTTAACAACAGGGCAAAGGTTTCATCATAGTCAATACCCTCCTTTTGTCCAAAACCTTGGGCAACCACTCTAGCCTTATATCTTTCAACCTCACCACTAGACTTAAACTTTAACTTCCAAATCCACTTACAACCTAAGGCTTTCCTACCTTTAGGGAGTTCAACAATGTCCCAAGTATCATTTTCAAGTAAAGCAGCAAGTTCATTATTCATAGCATCAAGCCAGTGATGATTTTGAGATGCTTCAAAAAAACTTTTTGGTTCACTCATTTTGTTAAGCTGAGTGACAAAGCAGAAATTTTCTTTATCAAGTTTAGAGTATCCAACAAATTTTTCAAGTCCATACTTGACTTTAGATTGAACAACAAAATCATTATAATTCTTGGGAAAAACAGAAGGTCTTGAGGACCTTCTCAAACATTAACCTCCCTGAACATTGGTTATAGAGTCATTCCCATGGTTTCCCTCCATGTTTTGAACATGAGGGGAAGGAATGGGATGAATATCTAAATTTCCCTCAGAGTTTGCACTTTCATCAAGTGTGGCAGCCTCTTCCCTATTCAAGCTGGCATCACTGGTATCATTGCCTGAGGCAATGTATCTAGTGTCACCCAGACTTGGAGGTGAGCTGCTAGCACTTGGTGACAAATTGTCACCATTATGTTTAGCTGCTCTATCTTCATCATTGGGAAGTTCAGGGTTATCAAAGTCAAAAAAATTCAAAAGATTTAGGTCTTGAGAAACATTTTCTTTATTAAAATTATTTTTATTGAAATTAAAAGAGGAATCTTTAAAAGGAAATATGGTTTCAAAAAACTTAACATCTCTAGAGACAAAAAATTGATGCCTATCAAGACTGTAAATCCTATATCCTTTCTGAGAACTAGAATAACCCATCATAACACATTTTTCAGATCTGCTGGAAAACTTATCTGAACTATTAAGAATAGTAGCAAAACACAGACATCCAAACATTCTAATGTGAGAGAGCCTAGGACAAGTATTGTAAATCATTTCAAAAGGGGTTTTTCCATTTAGCACAGAAGAGGGCAATCTGTTGATAAGATAAGTAGCAGTTAGCACACATTCAGTCCAAAATTTAAGAGGAATCCCCCCCCCCCCCCCTGAAACATAAGGCATCTAGCAACATTCAACAGATGTCTATGTTTCCTTTCAGCAATTCCATTTTGTTGTGGTGTATAAGCACAAGAGGTTTGGTGTATGATGCCATTGTTTTCACAATAAACTTTGAAGTTTTGATTAACAAATTCAGTTCCATTATCACTTCTGAAAGGTTTTACATTACCTTTAAATTGATTTTTAATCAAATTGTAAAAGTTTTGAAAGTTGGAAAACACTTCATCTTTGGTTTTTATAAGAAACAACCAAACAGCCCTAGTATAGTCATCCACAACAGCCAAGAAATATTTATGGCCAGAGTGACTAGTAACCCTATAAGGACCCCACAAGTCAAGATGAACAATATCACCAAGTTTTTTGGTTCTATGATCACTTAAAGGAAAAGGATTTCTGGTTTGTTTAGCTCTTTGACAAACTTCACAAAAAAAGGTTTTTTCATCTTTATCAATTTTAAGGACTGTTTAAGCACATTAAGGGCAGGGTCAGTAGGGTGCCCAAGTCTACAATGCCAATCATAATGAGACAGAGAGCAGGTAACAAGCTTGTTTTGATTTTTACAATTAATACCTTCAGTATCTAAATAGTATAAACCACCACATTGTTTACCAATCCCCATCACTTTTTTCAGATTCAAATCCTGGTTAACAAAGAAGCACTTGGTTTCATCAAACACAACAAAAATGCTATTATCTTTAGCAAGCTTATGCACAGAAATCAAGGTAACACAATACTCAGGGATAACCAACACATCAACAAGAATCAGACCATTTGGAAGTTTAAGGTTACCAATTTTAGTTATAATAGCCTAAGTACCATTTGGGTGTGCAACTTTGATTTTAAGGTGAGATATATCAAACACATTATCAAGTTCCCTATCACTATCAGTCATGTGTTGGTTAGCCCCAGAGTCAATAACCTTCCCTTTGTAGGTCATCCCATGTTTAGAACTGGCATTAGAACAATAGAACTTATCAAAATTTTCATTAAAAACCTTGCTAGAGTTAAAAACAGTACCTGCCATATTGGCTTGTACATTTTTTCCAGTTCCACTGTTATCTTTAAAAAGAGAGAGAAGAGTAGCCATTTGTTCATCAGAAAAACCAGTAGCACTATTAGAACCAACAGAGTTATTAGCCACATTTTTCCCTTTGAAATTTTGATTTCCTCTTTTCTTGTGAACAAAATCACTAGGGTACCCAATAATTTTAAAACACCTATCAATGGTGTGACCATTGTACCCACAGTTCTCACAAACCAATTCAGCATTAGAGGTGAAGTTAGGTCTCACAACATTCTGATTATTAGGTCTAAAACCAGTATTACCATTGTTAGGTCTTAAGTTCCCTTGATTACCATTTTGATTAAAGTTGTTGGTTATAGGTCTCAAGATATTAGCATTAGGGTTCTAATTTCTCTGAACATTGTTTCTGGTGGGCCCATTAGACAAGAAAGCAGTGGTCTGAGCCCTTTGAGAGTGACCAGAACCACTGCTTGAAGCCATTCTGTGAGATTCCTCAGCAGAGATGATGGCATAAGCCCCCTTAACATCAGGAAGGCTTTCTCTAGACAATATAGAACTCCTAATACTCATATAAGAATCATCCAACCCCATTAAAAACTGCATAAGTTTCAATAGCTGATTATGTTTTTTAAACTCACTAGAAGCAGAACAAACACAAGCATGCAACTCAATCATAGCATCATATTGTTTCCATATAGCATTCAATTTGTGATAATAATCAGACAAGTTACAACCATTTTGTTTTAAAGTATTTATCTTATGATGCAAATTAAACATGACAGAACCATCAACCTTATGATATGTTTCTTTTAGCTCTTTCCAAACATGTTTGGCCTTTTTTGAAAAAAATTGTCCAAGGAAAAGTTCCTCAGAAATAGAGTTAAGAATCCAACCCAACACAACAGCATTGACCCTGTCCCATTGCCTTGCTAAAACTTCATCAGTTACAGACCTTTTACAAGTGCCATCAATAAAACCAATTTTATTTTTCCCTTCCAAAGCAAGTAACATGGCATTAGCCCAAACTTGATAGTTTTTAGTTCCTTTAAGTTTTACAGTGACAACAGTCAAAACAGTAGAGTCATTAGGGTGCAAGTGCAATGGGTCACTCAAGTCAAGCTTACTAATAAGTGTAATTGGGTCAGTTACACTTATAGCATCATCATCACCATGTTCAGACATGGTGAAGGGTCAAGGGGTCAAAAAGAACTCACAATACTGCCAACTAAGTTCCCAGGAATCCAAAACCACTCAAGGGTGGTAGGTCAAGGGCAAGCAGCAAGTGAGGATCCAAATAAAGGGTATGAAGGAAAAAAAGACAAACAACCAAACCACCAAATAACAAGCAATAATAAATAAACAGATGCAAGCAAATAGCAGTCAAAGAGAGGGAAGCAGAGGTGTTACAGAGCAATAAACCAAAGCACAATCGAACTGCCACTCTTAGATTCACTTAGTCTAAGAAGTGACAGAACCTCCAAGTCACAATCCCCAAAAAATTTCTTCAAGGAAATATTTGGGGAAAATGAAAGAACCAGCGAAACAACAAGTAACCAGAGAGAATCACCACCAATCGAACAAGCCACCAATAAAGATGAAACCCTAATTTTTTTTTTGAAAAAAATTAGGGAAAATCACTTTAATCAATGGACAATACCACCAATCAACCCAATCGATAATAATAATGAATAAGAGAGCAGATCTCAGAAACCCTAATTTTTTCTCAAAAAAATTGGAGCTTCAAAACTTTGATTCAACCAGTAATATTAACAGATCTAGCTATTTCAATAGCAGATCTTATAAAAAAAGTATGAATAACCAAAAACCCCCAATTTTAAACAAACCCTAAAAAAAATTTTCATCAAAAATTAGTAACCAGGCTCTGATACCATGTTGAAAAACATGATCAGAATAACCCCAAACATCAAAACCTTTTATTTATCAAAGATTCAAAAGACAAAACAAGATAAAAGAAACAAGTTACCAATGCTAATCACGCGTAACTCTATTATCTATTTGATAATAGTTTTACAATCAAAGCATAAACAAAATAAGATCAAACTAGGGTTTACAAGATCAAGGTGAATGAGAGAGAGAGAGAGCACTGTGTGTAACTCACACACAGTTACATAATGAAGCGATACAAACAATGAGACGCTCCCCTCTCAATATAAAACCCTAAAAGGCTTAATAGCCGTTGGGTTATAAACAAAGTGGGCTTGGATGGGCTTGAGCCCATCATAACTTCAGTTATAGCATCTTCACACTTTTGTTCCTTCAAGTCCAAGATGTCCAACCTTCCAATCCTTTAGACTAACTGAATGTTTAAAACAAGGCAATATAAGTCCTTACCGTTATAAAAGGTTATCAGATTAGGTCATAAATTTAACATCAACCTTTTAGAATGTATTCTCTATGGTAACTCGCTTTAAGCCTTTGATATCTAAACCTGGACAAGAAAGAGCGTTGATTAAAATTCCAAGAATGAAAAAATCAAACAGATCAGATAATGGAATTGAGAACTTTTGTAATGTGAGAAAAAAGAACTTGCAGTTATAGGTGAAATTTAAACCTAAAGAATGTAACAGTAAATTCCATATTTTACGTAAGCGAAAAACTAGTATAGTAGTACATGACAATCGTAATTTGATCAGTAAATGAACTCCACGAGTAACCAGAGAAAGACTAAAGTTGTTGGGAAATATGCATATTACATCTTGATCCACTACGTAGTGGATCTAGATGTAATATGCATATTTCCATTCATAACCAGTTTAGAGCTTAATTATTTGATCATACTATAAATTCGAATAACGGATAGAATTCTGAAGCAAGCTTGTTAGGGAAAAAAGATGTAATAAAATAAGAAATGACTGCTAGGATATGTAGTTTATAACCTTGCACACTCACACACTTGTATAGTTTCCAAACCATGATTCGGCACTACCTAACAATTATGGTAAGAATGCTCTATATCAATTCTCTGATATCTTATATACAGTTACATATCTTGTTGTCATTGTACCAAGTACATTTCCACTCTTTATATCTGCAATATAACCCACCAGAAGACACCATGCCTTCTATCCAAACTCACCTCCGATCCAACTTAACTTCTAAATTTAAAAGTGACTGTATTATAGAAGTCCCATCTGCGTGCTTGGTGCATGCCGATAATTCCTTTCTCTACATGCAACCTAGCATCATTAGTTTACTAACTCCATGCTGCAATCAATTATAGATTTCCAATACAATACAACCGTGCACCTCCTCTAACATTAACCTAGTTGATACACGTTCTACAATTAGACTTGATTCCTTGTCTTCTAAAACTCCACAAATACATCAGATCAATGTGATTCCTATAAATTTGCATTGAATATCACGTTTAATAGGGTCATTCCCATCAGATCAAATCAACAAATTAAATTATCAACAAATTAAACCAAATAAACTTCTATCATAAACCACCAAAGGATATCATGTCTTCCATCCAAACTCACCTCCCATCTGCGTGCTTGGTACATGAACACAATACCTTTTGCTACACACAACCTAGTATCATTAGTTTACTCACTCCTTATGCAATTGATTACGGAAATCCGATAACAGTACCTACAACTACTTCTAACTAACTTTAGCGTAGTTTACACCGATTAAGACATCAGATCGTTGTGATTCTAATAGATTTCCATTAAATATCACATTGATTAGGGTCATTACTTTTTTTACTACCACACCTGCTCGAAACTAAAAAATTTAATTACATAACCTAAAACAGCTTTTTCTATTTTAAATGTTTTTCGCGCTATTTTTCTCATTCAGATTTTTTAACTAGTTTTTGTATTGAATCTTCCCCCAAATCTTTACATTTCATACTATGTTTCAATTCCACTCGATCTCTATGCGCCTCTTCATAATTAATCAGCTTCATTGGTAATAAATCAATCAATTAATTATAACTTCTCTGCTGTTCAAAAAAATAAAAAATATAACTTCCCGTTATTCTTTACTCAAATCTGTATATATTTAGTCAGACAGTTAGTTTGTTACACCAGCGAGAGGCGGATCCAAAAATCTGTCAAAGGTTATGCACTTTGTTTTAGCAGAAAAATAAATCATAACAATTATACACAATCAATCAATTATATTTTCCCATTAATAAGGTCTGTATTTATTTAGTCTGTAATTCCACCGGCCAATGTCAGATCCAGAAATCTGCTAGCACAATTTTTAGCGCGCTTATAATCCACGCGACCAAATTAAAATTATATAAATCAAAATAAAAATTACATAACAAAAATCAACAAAAGTTACCTTCACCAGTAACAACATTATACAACACAAGGTCTGAATCCTTCCTAAACACATCATCATGTTTTTTAACGTTCATAATTTTAAATCTAACTTTACGTCCGAAATCAAGTGTTTCGTACTCGTTAGAGCTTTTGAATTTGAACGCAATCTACATGTTGAAGTTTTGATCGATTTTTTATTGATATTGATTTGCTGTAAATTAAAATGAAGGTTTGCATGAAAATTTGGGGTTTTTCATGAGATTTGTTGACTATGTGAATAATGTGAGTGAGAAAGAAAGAAAAATGTGACTATAAGTTGATAAAGTGATATATTTATACGAGTTTTATTTTGCATTATTTTTACTTGCAAGTAGAGGAATTAATCCTACTCTTATGAAAAAACATGGAGATGTCATTTTTACTAAAATATCAAAAAGTTACAATAAGGGCGGATGCCTAAAGTGTAAAGAATCTCGAACTGATTTTTATGATTAGTGATATTTCCTATTGATAAAAAAACAAATAAATATCACTAGTGATAATATAATGAAATATCACCGGCCATATTTAAATATATATATATAATGTAATATCACCAATTATATTCATTATTTAATCATTAGTGATATTTTATTATTTTATTCACTGATGAAATATAGTCATTAATAAAAATCAATTCGGGAAATTTATAACTTTAGTGTCTTCCCTCAATTTCTGAAACGTTTGGACTTTTTGGAAAAAATGGTCCCTCGGAATTTTTTTTAAAATTTTAGGTTAATCCTCACTTTTAAATCAAACCAAAATGGATGGTACATATTCGTCCCCCTTATTGTGATAAAAAAATGTTGCAATTGAACTTTTCTCATATTTATATAGTGTAATTAAAAGTTAAGAGTGTCTTTTTATCAAAGGTTTATTGCACCTTTCTTTTTATTTATAAGTTAAATGATTAATCTTAGACATTTATTATCCAAGATTAAATTTCATAGAAAAATATGGAAAGTTTTTACCAAAATGTTTAAAAGTTATAAAAAATGATTAATGGATTAAAGATGTAAATTTAACAAAAAAAATTATCATTATTAATAATGAGATAAAGGTAATGAAATATCACTAGAGGTAAAACAATAAAGTATCACTATTGATATTTTATAAACATAATTATAATGTAATATCACGAGTGCTATTTCATTAATTTATCACAAGTGATATTTCATTGTTTTATTCCTAGTGAAGTATCACAAGTGATACACATTATTTCGTCATACTTACAACTTTAGTCCATCCACCCGTTTTTTTTGAAACTTTTGGACATTTTGGCAAGAATGATCCCTCCGTGTTTTTTTTTAAATCTTAAATTAATCTCCATCACTAGTTCAAACCAAATAAATTGCGGGGATGTGTCCCTTAGCAGGTGAGCAAAAACAATGTTGCAAATGAACTTTTCTCTTTGAATAATTCATCCGTTTTAAAATTATAAACGGTTTTAAAAAATGCATTTATTACTACTTATTGTTTACTTTTTCACAAAAATACAGTTTTACCTTTATCTAATATTTAAATGTTTTCTAATGTTTGCTTTTATAATTTTAAAGAAAGATAATAGCTACACTTGATCGAAATTTCTTATTTATATTTAATAAAAGGATAATCAGATTAAAATATCATAAAAAAACATAAACAACTTATTGATACGAAAGGAGTAATTTGTTTAGTTTTTTAGAGTATATCTTTTAAAATTGGTAATAGTTAATTAGAGTCGAAACTTAAAATAAGTTGTAGCTTCAGCTTATTTTTTTAAGAAAACCGAGTATAATTACTATTTTATATTTAAAAAGGATATATCTATTTAAACAAACATAAATAGCTGAGTGAAAACTTTTTTGTAATAGTAAAAAAGAATAGTAATTTTTTAACATAAAAAGTGGATTTTACAATATTTATTATTTTAATGCTTCAAAAGTTAAATAATAATATCCATATTCAATGTATTTAAAGATGACAAAAAAATGTTGTTGAATTAAATTATGCACTTATCTCGAGATATTAAAGAAACTTTTTTATGACATTAAAAACAAATGAATGAAGTACTCGTAATTAATAGTGTAATCATTAAAGGTGTTTTATGTATTTTTTTCTTTATAACAACAGCCATTTAAATAACTTTGTATTCTCTTTGTATAATTTTTTTCTAGAAAAGAAATGACTCTACAAAGTAATGATTTTCGTAAAAATTTAAAATTTTCCATAGTAATTGTTAGATTCTAGTGTAACATACAATTTTATTCATAAAGTTCGCGATTTTCACAGACTAGCCACTGAAGTCAAGTTTGTATTTTAAGCGTCACGAAAGCTATCATGTGCCCTCCACGTGAGGTAGTATTGTCATCTCAATGTTCCCGCCGATATTACTCCACCTGCCAATTTGTATTCTCAATGAATACTTTCTTTCAGAGACATATTTGTAACACTCAAAACCTAGATTATGCGACTAAACATAATACACCATCTAATAGCCCCTGTTCGTATTCCTACCACTAGGGTGTGAATTTTTTATTAGGTTTGTCATCAGATCGAGTGGATTTTTGATTATCTCGATTGTAACTTGATATGTCCTTTGATCTCCAGTTATCACGATCTCGATTGCGATAATCATTGTAAAAGCAAGTGCGTCGAAAGGTTTTCAAGAAGTTTGCTTCTTCTTTTTTTGTCATAGGTGTATCATCGTTATTACACTCATCACAAGAATAGATTCGTCCATAGTGAGTACAAGATTCACAAGATTTGTTTTTATCTCTTTGTATTGATCTATTTTAAGAGACATGGTGTCCATGCGAGACATAATTTTGTCGGTATCAGATTGGCTGATGTTTTCCTTGGCATAAGCTACGCTCTTTAGAGTTGGTTTAGTTTTACGGGTTTTAGCTCAGTCAAGTTTGAGTAGAACTTTATCTTTTAAAAGTTGATAGCCTTCGTTGGGTGTCTTATAAAGTAATATACCGCCCACTGCGACATTCATGGCATCTTGAGTAATATCATCGAGACCATGGTAAAAGAATTTGATTATACTTCCTTTGTTGAGATTATGACCATGGCAACTTCTGAGTAATTCTTTCATTCTTAACCATGCGCCAGTGAGAGTTTCTTGATCGTTTTAAAAAATGATTTAGATTTCTTCAAGGAGTTTCTCAAATACGACAAGAGGAAAGAATCGACAAATAAAAAGGTCTGAAAGCCTTCCCATGTTCGAATGGTTCATTCGTTAACTTCGTCTAAACCATGATTTGGCTTCTCTAGTTATGGATGATGGAAACATTGTAAGTTGAATGGCTTCGGCTTGTCCTTCTCCATAATTGAACATTTTGCAAATGCTACTAAATTCGTGGACATGTTTATGAGGATCGATTTTGAATCGTTTGTCAAATTGGTTGTTTTTTACAAGGGTCAAGTAGTTTCCTTTGATAGCGAATTCTTTTGCGATGTCAGGTAAAACGATTGCGGAGCTAGGTGTTGGTGCGACAACTTGGTCGGCTGACCACATTTGTTCATCGTCGGTGTCTGAAATTAGATTGTGACGTTCGATGAGTCGAATAAGAAACAAGGCTTGGGATAGGTTGTGAAATGGTGGATAGACCACACGAGGTTGTTGAGGTTGCTCGTGTATTTCTTTGATAGGTACACGACGATGTTGTCTAGGTAACCTTCAGTTAAGGGTACGCTCATATTCGAGAAATGGTGGTATGGGATCGGTTCCGGATGAACGTGTATGCATTCAACAAGAAATTTTGGTAACATACAAGAAAGTGCGACGTACTTTGAAAGAAGTACGACGTACTTGGGATCGTGACTCGAAGTGCGAGACACTTTGGTATAAGTGCGGCGTACTTTATGTACTGACAGAAATATTTTGTGTTCATTTTAAGGTAAAATGACTGAATCTTCGAGAATTAAGGAAAATTTGATTACAAAACAGGATGATAAGTCCCCGGCAGTTGCGCCAAAAATCTGATGCGTATTCCATAAGTCTTAAATTTATATAACAACTTATTACCAAACGAGGGACTAGAACACAAGCACGCATGAGTATACCCTTTCATGTATAGTATAGTTTGTAGTGGTAAGCCAAGATCGTTCACAAGGACTTAGTTCCATTTTAATAATCAAAGTAGTAATCAAATATAATAAACAAACGTTTTGAATTGATTTTGAAATAGTTTGATGACAAATATGGCTACTAATGGGATAGCTCATATAATTTCATGATGATGATATTAATGATTGTGATATGATAAGGTAGGTAAAGAGTAATAAACCGTTCTCGTCGAAATGGTGCTTTACAACATACGTGGCTTGATTCAAGACTTATGTCTTATAAGCAAGTGATATCTCTTAAGCTTAAACAAGTTGCTATAAGTTCAATGTTTTATCAAGTATTCTAAGCGGATTCCTCTAACCAAAGATTCAAAATCATAGACTTCTTTAAAAACTAGTTATAAAAACTGCTCTACCTTTGTAAAAAATGTTCCTCTAATCGTAATTTCTTGCTCTGGGAAGTCAGGGTGAATCTCCACTTTTAGATTGTGTGAAGGTGCCTTAATTTGTATCGCATCTAGTGTTGGGGGTTCTGCCACAGTATTGCATTCTGCCCATGGTATTACGATATTGTAAATTGTGACAATACCCCCTTCCGTCGGGAACTTGATCATTCCATGAGTTGTGGATGGTACAGATCGGATCGCAAATATACCTGGTCTCCTAATGATGTCATTGTACTGAAAAGGTGAACGTATCGCCATGAAGTTTATCCAAGCTGTGGTTGAATGCTCCATATCTCTGACCGTTACCAACACCCACGGCTGCCCAAGCGGCCAAATTACCTCTCCACTAAAGCGTGTGAGTGGCGATGTGGCCGACATCAACTGGCTCTTCACCTCTAGCCGTAGCCTTGTGAAGCAATGCTCATAGAGAATTTCATCTGAGGATCATCCATCAATAAATGCGGTAGACAGTGTGCCCCCGTATGCTTACTTCGATCGGCAATGGTCTATCTGCTACACTTCTCGCGGTTAAAAGAGCGAATGAGATTTCTTCTTCACAAATTTTTTTGACTAACCTTTTGCTTGGTTCTTTGTTGCCATGACTGCCTCATTTAGATAGTCCTGGGTTTGTCTTTTGGTTTGTCTTTTTTGTTCTCGTTTTCATGTTTATCCTTCCCATCCTATAATTCCTTTATGAGATGCTTTAGCTTGCCTGCTTTCAGCATCTCCTCGATCGACTTCTTGAGCTCCACAAACTCATCTGTTGCGTGCCCTTTTTACCATGGTATTCATAGTACTTGTTACCAACATGCCTTTCTACCAGAGTAGTCATTGGCGATGGTTTCGGGAAATTCTCCCTTTCGGTTGCCATTATTTCCCTTGGGGTCATCTGCGGTGGAGTATATTTGTCGGGTCTATGCCCTCCTCTCTACTGGTCGCGATAGTCATTATTTTTAGTCGTTGGGCTTCCTCTTGGCTAATCTTGAGACCTATAGTTCAAATAATTATTTATGCTATCCGCGGCTATGATTTTTCCTTGGATGAAGGATCTGATGTGCTTTATCAATTCGTTGAAAGTTCGGGGAACCTTGTCATTTAGTCACATGATCAGGTCCTGATTGGTTATCCCGTTCATGAATCCTGAGATCATCAGACTCTCAGGGCATGCCTTGACATGTATTCAATCATCTTTGAAGCGTTCTGTGTATGTGTCCAAAGATTTACCGTGTGGTTGCTTCACTCTGCCGATCTCAATCGGGGTCTTGGCACAATTTTTTTGCTTCGTAAAGTGTTGGGAATAAAATGTTGAAGACTTAGACTCAGACAAAGGTTCTGCTAGCCACTGATGAAGTTATATCTAGCCACCATCAGAATTATGTTTAGCCACTGATGGGAAGACACTTATTAAAAGACTTCTATCCACTGATGGAATTGAATGGATTTACATGACTTTTTTTCTAGAAGGATGTACGAGAATTGTTATTTACTTTGTTTATCTTTAGTATATCTTTTATATTTAGTTGATCGTTTCTTATTGTACAAGGCTCCTTAGTATATATAAAAGGAAGCCTCAGGTTTAGAGATCAACAAATGTCTTTCATAATACTTCATACACTGTTCGTAACAAGATTATTAATTGATTTGAAAGTTTCATTTAACTTTGTGTTAGTCTTCTTTATTCTAATTGTTAAATTCCGCATAACACTTGGTTTATTAATAAAATAGAGTTTCTTTACGTATTAGTCTTGATTTATCTTGATAATAAAAATCTAAATCGATTTAAGTTTGAGATCAACAAGTGGTATCAGAGCTTGTTGAGGAAATTTGATCTTAAAAAACAAAAACCCTAATCGTAGGTTCACAAACCCTAAACAATGTCTAATCAAGTCGAACACTCACCAAACCCTACACACCCCACTAGCATCATCAAACATCCAATCCTTGACCCCGACAACTTCGAACTATGGGAGTTCAGAATCAATCAATATCTCCAAATGGATCACTACATCCTATGGGAGATCATTCAGTTTGGAGATACCTTGAAACCAGAGAAAAAGAAAAAGGGTAAGAAGACCGTTGATGGTAAGAAAGTTCAAGATGACGTTGAAGGATCAGAGGAAGAAAGCGTTGCCTCTATTGAAGAGATTGCTCAAAGAAAGAATGACATAAAGGCACTCATCTGTCTTCAATTGGCTCTTGGTTAGAAGGAACAATACAAGTTCAAAAAGTATGAGACCGCTCAAGAGTTATGGATAGTAATTAAGAAGACTTTTTGTGGCAACGAATCCTCTTTAAATAAAAGAATAAGGAACTTGGCTAAGGAATTATCTAATTTCACAACTTTCCTTGATGAGAAGCTTTCTGATCTTAGAATTTGTTTACATGATCTCACTAGAAAGCTAGAATTCATGGAGGTGGATTTACATAATAAAGAGATCAATTAAATTGTTTCTAAATAGTCTTTTAGAAGCTTGGTATGTACAAGCACAAGGTTGTCTCATCAAGAATGAAATCATGGATAGATATCTTGATGATATCAATAATCACTTGAAAACTATAGAAGCTGACATCTTAAAAAGGTGTGGAGCTCTATCAGGATTAAACTCTAGAAACATGGCCTTTGTGTTAAACAGTTGGTACAATCCCTTTGACAGTGGGTATATATCTCATGACAATGGGATGACATCTCACAATGGAAGAACTCAGTATCCACTGTCACTTCTCACAATCATTTTTCTACTAACAAACTTGTTAGAATTGATCTAGATACTGTATGTGCATACATTGCTGCTCTACCACATGGTTCATAAGTGATGTATGAAGATTTTGAACAAATCAGTGAAACAGATCTTGAAGAGATATACATCAAGTGGAATACGACACTTAGCAGCATAAGAGCTAACAGATTCAATAAGAAGATTGGTAATAGATAACATATTCTATAAGTGCTATAACTGCCATAGAATGGGGCACTTTGCAAGAGCATCCAAGTCACCATTAAGATATGATTAAGGAAAAGGTTCCATAAGCATCATTAAAGTAAAGGATGCTGATTCGTAGGCAATGGTTGCCATACATGGCATTGATGGAGTAAGATGGGATTAGAGCTACATGGGAGAAGAAGCTGAGGTGAATCAAGACTTGATAGCAAAGAAGGAAGCCGAAGAAGGATCTGTTAAACGTGCTCTCATGGCCAAATCTTATTCATCCTCTTAATTAGATAATGAGGTATATGATGATGCTTTTTGTAGTAAAGGTTGTAGGTAAAACACTAAAGCTCTTCAAACTTATGTTCAAACTTTAAATGAAAAGCTTAAAAAAGTAAAGGATGACCTAGGTCATTATAAAATAAGGCTTTCACAATCTAATGGTAGGTTATCTAAGTATAAGCAAATGGAACTTGACCATAAGGATAAAATCAAAATCTTAGAAAGAGATTTTAGACATAGTAATGAATCTAATGCTATACTAAAGACTAAGATAGATGAGGTCACTAAAGCTAAGGAAAAGATGGTCTTTAGAATTGAAAAGTTTGAAAGTGCTAGTCAAAACCTTGAAAAGTGTGTTAGTGAACAAAGAAACCCTTAAGACATGCTTAGGATTGGCATGAATGCTAGTTTGCATGCTGTTGTCCCACCATCTCCTGGTGATTTTTATGGGGTTTCTAAGGTCAAGATTTGTCATGGGCTGGTCTTCCTGGGTTCCAATACAAATCTGACTCTTCTGGATCATCCATGGTCGACCCCATGGAAATTAAGGAGTTTGAAAAGAAGAGAATAGTTTTAATGCAAGGAATGCCTAAAAACATTATTAATGTTTACTAATATTTCCTAGTTTTGATCACGACAAAGTATAAGGATATTTATCGTCAAAGACAAATGAAAGACGAATTATTCAACACACTATCATCAAGGTAATAATCATTTAAGACTTACACAAACATATCTTAATATAGTGATCATAGAAAGTGATTAACCTTAAAACTTACATTTTGACAAATGTGACAAAAGATTTTAATAAGCTTTATTTTTAAGATAATGTTTTATTAAAATGGAAATTGAAAACATAGGAATATCATTTGAAGGTAAAATCTACCTCAGATAACATTTCCCCACTAAAAGACAAAAAGGAGTGTAGTATACTCTAGGCGGTTCCCCCAAATAGCTATGCGATTCTTATCAATAATGAACCGCAAATAATTAAAGAACCGCGCCTAGAGAGCCGTTGGTTTTTGTCTCATATAAATAGTGGATCTAATCTTTAGTTTCCAAGAACCGTTTTGGATATTATTTCTGCCTCTGTTCTTCTTTCTATATCCTAATCATTAGTAAATGATCACTTAATGTGTTAAGTATGTTTACTTATGATTATCCTCTTGATCCCCTTCTTTACTTGTCCAAAGAGAAGATCACTCACACATTTGTGATGTGATTAAAAATGAAGCTTTGATAAAGATCATCCTTTCTAAGATCTAGCCATGTTCATCATTTTGTTTAGTTGAGTCTTGTGTAGATCCATTTTATTTGTGTATACTTGGATTAGTATTGTGTTGATTCAATCTATTATTGAGTACTTGGATTATTCTTGTGTAAATCCATTGTATATGTGTATACTTGGATTTTTCTTGTGTGGATCCAAGTTACATGTGTATACTTGGATATGTCTTATTGAGTTGTAATAAGTCTTGTGTGTCGGAAGAGAATATGGGCGACGAAGATTGGTTCTAGCTTTTGATTAGAATTCGACATCTAGCCTTGTGTCGGAAAATTGTGAAGTAGGCGACATGTGTAGATTGGTACTAGCTAATATTAGATCTCGACATTTATCTTAGTGTAAGAAAATAATGTAAGTGACGTTGTAAGGTTTTCTCCGCCAAGAAGGGAGCTTGTGGATATAGTGGAAATCTCGAGTAAGGTGTACTCGAGGAGTGGAGTAGGAATGAATAGAGAGCTTCGTTGCTGAACCACTATAAATCTTGGTGTCGTACCTTAGGTTGTTTCTTTCCTTACTCTTTACTTATGCTTTCATTCTTACATTGCATTTCATTGTCACTAGATATTGTTAATGCATTATAATTAACCTAACAACTATGAAACTAGTTTTCAAGTAAAAGGTAATTTTAGGACGAACCTAATTGAAAGGATTTTAATTAAGACCTTAAACAAGAGATACTATTCAACCTCCCCTCCCCTTCTAGTTTCTACAATTGGTATCAGGCGATGGTCACTCAAGATCTTTGAAGTATATTGTGCTTTAAAACTTGTATCGATCCATTATGTCCTCAAATTAGAAGGGTTTGTTGTACTAAAGTTTCTATTTGGTAAAAAATATATTTTCAATAAAAATAGACCTTTTAATTGGTAATATAACATCATATCTTGATTAGTATCTTATATGCATTTTAGATTTACTCTTGAAATGTATCAACTAGTTTGTATCTTTTTTTATGTAGGTACTCATGAAGACTAATCATAACTTAATTGTGGATTGAGCTACTTGCACTTGGATAAGACTCATCTTCTTTTGATTTTCAACATCTAAGGACGATGATATCAAGAGTAGTGTAATTAATACTAGTCCTTGAAGACTTAGTTTGCACTTTGGTCAAATTCGGGTGTTGCATTGGTCCATAGAAGACTTGGGATGCACTTTGCAGCTAAGGTACATTTTCGTCCTTCCACACGCCCTATTGATCATTTTATTGATCATTATTTGACTATGTTATTGTTCTTGGCATCCTTGCCTTGACATTTTTTGTGGTATGTGATTCTATTCTTTCACCCTCTCAAACCTTCATGTTCTTGGATACTTGAGTCACATAGGTGTTGTAGTGTGAGTTAGTAGTAGCTTAAAGTATCAACCATGAATTTTATGGTTTGCAACTTTTACGGTTAGTAGGCCCTATATCATGTGTAATATGTGCAATTGAGCTCATCTCTAAGATGACTGATTAATCCCCTGAGATACCAAACTACATCATAAGTTGTAGTTAGGATATTACACATTTAGAAATGAAATATTCTAAGGATATTGTCATTGTAATCCTAAGCAATGATATTTTTCCGATCACGTGGGAGAGAAAGTGAATCTATACTCTTGCTCATATTTTGTAAAAGTCTACGAAAATTACCTGAAAGTGAATATGTACTCTTACTCTATATAACAAAATTGCTTGGTATGATTACACACGTCGTTTAGACTTACGCCGAAAAGGCACGTCTTAAACCACTATAGATGACAAGCTCTTCGTTTCTACTACTTGAAGATTGTCACTCATCTCTTGAGCATTGAACTTAGCCTTGATTCACTCCTCTTGGTTTCTCTTTTCTTTGTCTTTTCTTACGAGTAGTCGTTTTTTCCGTATCGGTATTATTTGGTCTCGATTTAACCCGTAATCCTTCATTAAGGCATTAGAACCTAGTCTCATACTAGTCCAATGATTTCCAAAAGGCTTGATATGTATTTTAAGTATTTTAGAAAAACTTGGTTTTGAAAATTTTCTTCATTTTCTTGGTTTAAAATGGTCCTCTGCCCGCGGTTCATTATTTGTCACATTTTAAATGTGCGGTTCAATATCAATAATGAACCGCATGATATTAAGGACAAAATAAGTTGGGTTTTATTAAAATATCATTTTTTTCAAAAAACACCCCAGTCTTTCTTCTCCATGGTGGCTACGGGTTCCTCATAAAACCTCCATTAACAAGTTTCTAAAAGCTTCCATTCACTCAAATTAATTGGTTTCAAGACATGGGTTTCAATCATCCTTCATCTAACATCAATTAATTGTAAGTATCTTCATTCAATTTCAATCAATTTATTCTAGGTTTTTTAATTTCATAATTGAGGATTTTTAAAATTAAAATCGAATTGGAACCTAATTAGGAATGCAGGTTGACATAGTTGTAATGTTATGATTCTTTAGGTTTGAATTCCTTGCGATTTCACTAAAACCCACTTATAGAAAAAAATCCAACTTTAAATAATTTATTTGGTGGAATTATGGAATTGATATGAACCTTGAACACATTTATAATTACATTGTTAATGCTTACCTAAAAACGTAATTTGAAAAACCAATGTTTAAGTTCATGTTTGATTTTACATAATTCATATGTAGTTGTCAAAGGTGAAATTGGTGCATTGTAAACAATAAGAATGTTAAGGATTAATCCTTTGATTAATCAAGTAATTGATGAAACACATTCTTATGATTTTGTTTGACTGTGGACATATTTTGTATGTTGCATAGGTGCTTAATCATGCCTTCGGTTTATCAACAAGACCACCAAAAAAATATGGACTATATGCCTAATCTTGCCGACTCGTGTCCATCCATAACTCTTGGTAATACTTATCGTTCACTTCAAAAACGTTATTTTCACGAGGGTAGAGTTGTATTTAGGGACATTGCGGGATATGATTATACTAGACATAGGTTTAGTGAAATTAAGTTCAATTGCTTACTAGATATCATAGAACTTATTTATCCCCAATTCCTTTTAGAGTTCTTTAGCATATATTCACTTCTATACAATGAAGGTGGAATGTTTGTTAGGTTCCCCATTAATGGTCGACTCGTAACTTACTCTCTCGAGGAATTCGGTAAGGCACTTAAAGTGCCTTATGAAGGTCAATGTCGGTTCACGGAGTCATGAAAAATTTATTCCTTGGAATTGTGGATCGACAATCCTCCATATGAGAACAAAATGCCGGACTTAGAACTCATCCTTGACCTCATTACCAAAGGATGTGATCAAGCCGTTGTACGTAGTTTCCATACTAAGAAGCGTTCTTTGAAACGCCATGAGATACTCGTAAGCGACCTTAATGAGTGTTTGGTGTCTTGGGTTGATTTGATTAGGAAGAATGTATTTTGTCATGGTGGAAACCGGGATCATGTTCCGGCGTGTATGACTCATATGATTTATTGCATATTCACATCCATCGATTACAATCTAACATACTTCATCGCTCGACGGATTAATTCCGTCCTCTTGAAATCAAATGCTAACCTTCCCTATGCCATGCTCCTCAGTCGGCTTAAGAAAAGGGTTGATCATGACTATCCCAACCTCGGTCTCTCTCATTATGTGTCGGTTGATCGTGTGATGTATCCAATTTAAAGGATATGCCCACAAAAGCCTAGAAGTGACCGAGGGGAGCATATAGGTGATCCCCAAGAATCCGAAAATGAGGAAGATTCCTCATCATCAAGTGATGGTGATGATGCAGGAACTAGTACCTGCCCCGGTTCTACGAGTGACTCCACCCCATCCTTGAATAATTTCATGGATGGGTTAGACCAAATTTTTCGTACTCCAAATTCATCATCGAGTCAACTTCCTCAAAAGCTATAGGGAGTAGTACGAGCATCGTACGGAGTCAAGGGGTGCTTTCAAAGCTATAGGGAGTATGATCAAGAAGCTTGGCAAGAAAAAGAGGTGATGGATGCTTGAAGCATTTGGTGAAGACGTCAATTTGATTGAGATCGGTTCTAATTTTGTTTAATGTTGAAGAATTTCATTTCATTAGACGTGTTTCTTATTTCTAGCATTAGACTTGGTTTGTATTAACTAATACTTTATGTTTGGATTGATTACTATTTTAATCCTAATGTGCTCATGTAATCGAACTTTAGGTTTGAATGACATTGTGCTATTATTTGTTAGTTAGCTATCTAGATTTTGGTTGATAATCTATTTTGGCTTGTTAAAACTTTGTCTAAAATATGAGCTTGTGAAAAATGATGGAAGTCCAATTTTCAAGTGGTTCTGCCCATGGTTCATTAAATACCGGTGATTCTTTATTGATATCGAACCGCATGTCTATTTTCGGAACCGCAGGTTACAACTTAAGGAATATATGCTTAATAAAGAGATTTTGTATGCCCTTTTTATATCTATTTTCGTTCCACAAAGCGACTCGAATTTGATTTCCAATTAAACGTAAAACTTGATTGTTTTTGGTAACGATATTTTTTTGATATTTTAAACTAAATCTATTTAATTAAAATCTATTTAATAATAAGAAAAACTTTTAATCTAATTAATTTTAAACTAAAAACATTTTAAATAAAATCTATTTTTAAATGAAAGTAAATTTAAAAATATTTTTTAAAATTTATAAAAGTAATTAAAATTAAATATTTTTTAGTCTTTTTATTTTTTATAAAAACTGAATTAAGAAAACTTTAAATTAAAACTTTTTAATTAAAATAAAAACGAACAAAACTTGTATTAAAGCTATTTAAATAAAACTGCCAGAAATTAAAAGCCTATATTAAAATTAAAGCGCATAAATGAACACAAAAAGATGAATAGAACAATTTGTTGTGGCGTTGGACTTGTAAGCGAGGATTCTGTGGTTCGAAACCCAGCCCAGACAAAATTTTAGCTATTTAATTTTAACTTTTTGGACAGCTTTTTGGAATCATGATACTCAGACCAAATGGTCTGAGTTTTATTGTAGCAACAGTAAAAAGCAAAAAAAAAAAACAATACAGTTAAATGAACTAATTAAAATAAGCAGGAATAAAATAAGCAAAAATAAGTCACCAAGCTAAACCAAATAAGCTATTAGACAGAATGAATAAGCAACAAAAATAAGCTAAAAGCAATTAAGCTGAACTTAGGCTAATAAGCAGATAACAGTAATAATCAAATAAGCTAAAACCTAAAATAAGCATAAAACATATTATACTAAAAATAAACTTGAACAAATCCTAGCAATAAGCAGGCAAACAAAATAAGCTATAAAAATGACTTAATTAAACCGATAAGCAAATCTAAGCATCCCGAAATATAAATCAAGCATAAATCATACAAAAGAAATCATAAGCTAAAGAGGCATTAAAACAAAGCAGAAAAAATCAGATAAGCAGATTCACCAAGTTAAAAACATAAGCAAAATACCCCTTCATGAAAACTTAAACCTACGAAACATATAACTACTCAAATATCCTACGCAACAAATTAATCAAACAATAACAAGTAGATTATCCAAACTAAAAAAAAACTTAACAAAAATTAAAAAGAAGATGAGATTAGAACCTTTTGACGAAACCTTTGGGTCGAAGGATGGCGCTGAGCCACCTTGTGAACCGAAGCAATAAATCAAACACCTCCTTCGAATTAACCCGAGATCATCATCATCTCGATCTCGATCAACAGTAACTTTCCACTTTCTTCTTTATTTTTTAGCTTTTTTAATTTTTTTATTAATAACAATAACGAACAGTAATAACAAGATTAAGGCAGATTAAAAAAACTTAACAGGAATTTTAAAGGAGACAAATTAAATAAAAATTTAACTTTTCATTAATATTTAAAAGATTACAATTGCTGGAAATTAAATAATACAATATTAAATCTAAAAACTAATTTTGTTGAAAATTAAATCTAATTTAATCTACTCTTAAATTAATTAAAAACAATAAAATAAAATAAAGAAAAATGGGCTCTAAAATAAATTACAATGAAGGGGTTTTATAGGCAAACCCTAAAACTATTTCCTTGGTGCCCAAGGTCTCGAATCATGGCCATTCATTCTCTTTTCTCTTTCTTCTCTTCGATCCAACGGATGAAACTAATCCTTGTGAGCCACGGATTTCCAACATGGATTTTTTGTGCTTCTTGTGTTTGTTGAGGGATGATGTGGAAGATAGGGATTGGTGGATTGATGTATGGTGAGGTGGTTTATCCAATCAAAATAAGGAGTTTGAGCCACGCCGGATGAATTGAGGACCATAGTTAGTGATTGCACCCGAAAACTATGGGGATTTAATTCCCCTTTGAGTGATTTAATCAATAAGGGTAAAACCCCCAATATTCGTTGGTTAGTTTTGGGTGATGGTAATTAGGGTTTATGTAAAAAATAATGGTGGCTGTGTATTTGGGATGGGAGATAGATGAAGGAAATAGTAAATGGTTCTTTGTTTCCATCGAGTGATAAATGAGTGTGGGTAACTGGTATTATTTAATTAAAAGTGTGAATGGGATGTGGGATACACGTGTGTGTGTGAGTGAAAAGTGGGTAAGTTTTTTTTATTATGCGTGTGAGGTGAGTGAAAAGTTTGTGTTGACTGTGGGATTGGTGTTGACTGGGAAATTGGTTAACCAAGAATTTTCTTACCTAGCAATCCTTTATTCTTCCGTTTACATCTTTCAATCACATGGGCTTTTTGGCCCAAGTTTCTTTCATCCGTCCCAATAGGTTATCAAATGGGCTTAGGCCATAACCTTTTGATCTGTTTAGTTTAGATTAACCATTCCTTAAATGGGCTTGTGGGCCCATTAAGCATAAGTGGGACCCACAAGGCCCAAAATCTTCGTAAATGATTAATTTCACTAAAACGAGCATGATTTTGGCTTTCTCGATCTTTTCTTCAATTCCTTGTTGATTTTGACGGTTTTCGTGATCTTGGCACAGTTTTGGTCTTTTGACTTTGTCTTTGTCTTTTTCTTGGACTTTTCTTCAACATTTGACCGTGAAATCTCGTGTTTTCTCTTCTTTTGATCATTTGTATCTATTTTAACACAAAAACACAAAACCACGCGTAATTCCGAATTTTACGACATTAAACACATGATTAGGTCTTGTTTTTCCTTGATTTTATTGGAAAAAGGATAAATGTTTTCACACTTATTAAATCCCCTACACTTGACCATTGCAATGACCCCATGCAATGCATTATTTCAAAGCATAAAGTTACATTTTTCTCATAATTAATCCATCTCGGCCTTTATTACTATTACTACTACTACTACTACTATGATGAAAAGATACAAACTTTAAAGGAAACAAAAGTCATAACAATTTATTAACTTGGAAATTATTTGATGGAAGAAACTTGTAAAGAAATCTAAGACTTGAATTAGGGCTTTGGTGTCATGAATATAAATCACCCTCAAGTTTCAAGTTCCCTAAACCAAGCTTAAAAACGAGATCATTGTTTACCATAAGTTATCAACTTAAAACCACTTATATAAGACAATTGTGTAGTACTCTTTCTCCAATTCCTACTTTGTATCTCTAGATTTTATTGATTGTCATTCACCCGTAGGCTCATTTGACTTATTTGATAATTATTAGTCCAAAAATGAAGGCCAAACGGTGCAAACCCGACACTCAAAACCTAACCTTGTCCTAAAAAACGTTGTCACTAAATTAAGCCCACATCAAGGATGATTTAACACGATTTGGTGAATAAATTCCCGGACCCAAAGTTTGGCTAAATAGTACTACTTATTAATTATTCCTCCAAAGTCATGAAGACATTATGTGGAGTTTAGCAAGTTCACATCATATACCCTTAGGCTCTTTAAGATGTAAAAATGCTCCCCGTCTATTGTCCACACCCTAAGGCTCCTTGAACGATAAACGAGGAAATTGATTTTTGAATCAATTTTTATTCAACAATTACCATGCCATACACCCTAAGGCTCTAATGACAAGGTTCGTGCTACATACCCCACACCCTAAGGCTCCTTGAGATCATGTTTTAATCTTATTCTTTATTTATTCATGATATATATAGTAGGCCAAATTCCGTGGTGCCATGGTCTGAATACCTCCTACTTAGTGGTTATGAGCCACCTTAGTCGGAAGTCCACAACGCTGGCACCCTCAATTTGTTCATGCTTTAATTACAAGGAGAATAAAGATTTGGATAAGAGTTAAGATATCGAATCGACACCGCAAAAATCCTCATTTATTAAGCAATTTAAATATACAAGCGGGAAGAAAGAGCCACAAAAACCATATAAGCAAAAATTAACCCTTAAACTTATTATCAACTCTATCATCTCTCATTCTCCACAATTTAAAAACTCAAAGAATGAGACTCGTGGATGCTTAGCCTAATAAACCAGTTAAGGTCCATATGGTTAAGGATACTAGCTAGAGTAAACTCGGATAAGTAAACTCGGGTTGAGTCAAAATATTCACGACGGGCCTAATATATCAAAAGATATCAAAACTTGTTAAAACCATTTTATTTATTTATAATTTTTATTAACTTTATTCTTGAAATGGAAAATACGATGCAATGATAAAAGGAAAGAAAATAAAAGAAAAATACTACAAGGCCAAAATAGATCAAAAATTTGAAAAACGTTGAAATTTTTTTAAAATTTCCGGTTAAATGGGGTCAAATTCATGGAAAAACCCACTAAAATTTCGATAGAAATCCCCCCTACACTTAATATAAACATTGTCCTCAATGTTTAAGCATGTGGGAGAATAAACTCCCCTACACTTAGAACATTGAGTACGTTGTTTAAAATCGATCTAAGGAAAGGACAACTAAAGTGATTACATTTATTTGTTTTATTTATATACAAGATTAAATCACAATAGCAAAAACTTATCGAAGGAACCAGGTACACGGGAACACGGGTCTCGTTAAATATACAAAAAGTGGATCATTAAGCACATGTCCCTGCACACAACATCACAACACAAACAACCTACTTGGCTCCCCCTACACTTATTCTAGAAAATAGATAAAATAATAGATCATCGGGTTGCCTCCCGAGAAGCGCTTGTTTTTGTTAACCGAGTCACGAGCCTGACTCGACCCCGAATTAAATGGTCCATGGGTGTAATACTGGGATCAAAAATCTTATCCTCGGTCCCGGAGGAACATAATAAATGAGAGGCAGGAGGATAAGTCATAAAAGGTAAAAAGGTCCTCTCAACATATGTGAAATTTTCATCCACGGGAGTATCAATAAACTCATCGATCTCGGGAATGAGAAAACCATCATCATCACTAAAAGTGATATGTGGAAGAGAATCGATGGTAGAATCAAAAGTAATTGGCGAAGAGGCAAATGTGAATTTATCAAAATCCGAGTTTTCAAAATCAATATCAATATCAAGTTTTAAAACACCATTTGCCTTCTCATCAATACCATGATCACAATTAAGCTCATGCGAGAAATCCAATAACACGGGATCATAAAAAGCATACTCGTGATGGAATTTCTCAATACTCGGGGTATAAAAGTTATCACTAAGGAGTAAAGAAACCGATAAATCATTAGTATCATGGTTTTCAAAAGTCGGTTTGGGAAAAAGGGAATATCATCCTCATCCGAACTCGAGGAATAATTAAAAATGTAGTCGGAATCACAAGATAACTCTTCCCTATGTACAAACTCCTTAGGTGTAGGACAACTTATGGGTTCATCTTCTATGCACTTAGTATAAAGTTCTTCACACTCCTCAAAAATTGGTTTCTCAAAACATGTATCGCTAAGAGGATTTGAAGAAAGCATAAAGTCATTTGAAGGGGTAGGTGAAGGAGTCATAAAAGAAATGGGGTCTTCAATGGGTAATGGAGGCTCAAGAATAATCTCAGGAATTTCCTCAATAGGTGAGGAAAGAGGAGAGCTAATAGTATTCGTGGTTGTCAACACCGGAGGGTGAGTAAAACTCATGATAATCTCCGGGCCTTGTGATGTAGCGAAAATAACAAAGTAACAAGGATAGATAATTGAATCTGTTGATTCACAAAGAATACCAGAAACAACTCTTCCAACAATCGTTGATTCAAATGAATGCCCGATTATTAGGGTGAAAATTGAACAATAAACCCTAACCTGGATTCAAGTCAATTAACAAAAGACTACAAGTCTGTGTTTTTTATTCATATCTCAATAATAATCCAATACAAATAAGTTCTAATTTTATAGGAAAACTAAACTTGGGGAAAAAGATAACAATATTTTCCCAAAAACTGATGGAGGAGCATAAGAATAAACTTGTTATTTAGTTTTATTTTGTCGTATCTTATATTTAGTTTTCTTATTTTGTGTTTCCTAAGAATAATATTGTTTTCTTTTTCCTCAAGTTTAGTTTTCCTATATAATCAGGACTTTTTGTATTGAATTATTATGAAGTTATGAATAAAAAAACAGACTTTTTAGTCTTCTGTTAATCAACTTAAATCCAGGTTAGGGTTTATTGTTTGATTTCATCCAAATAATCGGGTATTCGTTGAATCAACGATTGTTGGAGTTACCTGATTATCGGTATTCTTTGTGAATCAACGATAGTTGGAAGAGTTGTTTCTGGTATTCCCTAGGAATCAACAGATTCAGTTATTTATCCTTGTTATTTTTTCGCTACATCAGTTGGTATCAAGAGCCGAAGTTCCTGCTTAAGATGTCTTCAAGAAGAAGTAGGAATGTTCATGATGTGTATGAAGAAGAATTGGAGCATCGTATTATGGCAAAGATGGAGGAGCGAATGGATATATTCTTTGATAAATTGACTAACCGGATGAAACACTTGATGAACTGGCGTGGTGATCGTAACGGTCGGGGTATTGAACATGGTGAGTCAGAAAACCTATTTGTTGATCCCGAAGATGACGATGATGATGTCGTTTGTGGTGATTATGAAGCAGCCCCGGTTTATGATGAAGAACCCGAGGAAGAGGAGTATCCTTTTGTTGAAATATATCATAATTGTCAAGAAGAAAATGATGTGCCATCTTCAGATGTTATGTTGGATGTTGAAGAAGAATCAATGGCAGTTTATGATACTGATCTTGAAGATGTCATTGAGGAGGAAGAAGGATTTTTTGGGAAAGAAAGATTTGGTGGCAAAGAATACAACATCGAATACGTTGTAGTTGTGGCTAACGATCTTTGTTCTTCCATGATCAAAACTACATTAAGTGTTGATTCTTCAAAATTCGTTGTTTCAAACCCTCATGAGTTATTTTTGTTGCAAAAAGGTCAATGGGTGGATGTTAGTATCTTGATTGAAAAAAACATATATAAAAAAACCGCACCCATGGTTGGTAAGTATGGTTTTAGGACGATCAAGGTTCGAGGTCGATTCCTTAGAAATAAAGGGAATTTAATGCAAGGGATACAAATTTGGATGCTACGAGTACAAGAGACGAGTGAGACAAACTCGAGGACGAGTTTTTTGAAGTAAGGGAGAATGATGGAGGAGCATAAGAATAAACTTGTTATTTAGTTTTATTTTGTCGTATCTTATATTTAGTTTTCTTATTTTGTGTTTCCTAAGAATAATATTGTTTTCTTTTTCCTCAAGTTTAGTTTTCTTATAAAAACTACGACTTGGGTTTATTGTATGAT
Source organism: Glebionis coronaria (assembly GCA_025667525.1). Taxonomy (NCBI): domain Eukaryota; kingdom Viridiplantae; phylum Streptophyta; class Magnoliopsida; order Asterales; family Asteraceae; genus Glebionis; species Glebionis coronaria. Next base: position 644,135,335 of record CM046874.1, read on the forward strand.
TATTGAGATATGAATAAAAAACACAGACTTGTAGTCTTTTGTTAATTGACTTGAATCCAGGTTAGGGTTTATTGTTCAATAAACCCTAACCTGGATTCAAGTCAATTAACAAAAGACTACAAGTCTGTGTTTTTTATTCATATCTCAATAATCATACAATAAACCCAAGTCGTAGTTTTTATAAGAAAACTAAACTTGAGGAAAATGAAAACAATATTATTCTTAGGAAACACAAAATAAGAAAACTAAATATAAGATACGACAAAATAAAACTAAATAACAAGTTTATTCTTATGCTCCTCCATCATTATATTTAGTTTTCTTATAAAAACTACGACTTGGGTTTATTGTATGATTATTGAGATATGAATAAAAAACACAGACTTGTAGTCTTTTGTTAATTGACTTGAATCCAGGTTAGGGTTTATTGTTCAATTTTCACCCTAATAATCGGGCATTCATTTGAATCAACGATTGTTGGAAGAGTTGTTTCTGGTATTCTTTGTGAATCAACAGATTCAATTATCTATCCTTGTTACTTTGTTATTTTCGCTACATCAAAAACAAAATAAGAAAACTAAATAAAAGATACCACAAAATATGAAAAGTAAATAAAAGATACCACAAATAAACTAAATAACCAGTTTATTTTTATGATCCTCCATCACCTTGTCTCTCCTTTATTGGCGGAGAGATGGAAGGATCCACAGTGGGAACATCACTACTAGTAGTGGTGTTAGCCTCAATATCAACTCTCAAAGACGGCTCAATATCACATTGAGCTTGATAGGTTTCTAAAATGAGCATGAATTTCCTATCGGTTTCCTCTTGCATTTCTCTTAAGAATCTATCATGTTCCTCAAGTTTATTAAGAATTAAATCCATTTGAGGTTGTGAAATACTCCCTTGATTATAGTTTTGAAAATTGCCTTCATTTGGAAAACCTTCATTATTTTAAAACCCTTGATTTTGAAATTCCCTATAAAACCGTTGATCATATTGTGGTGGGTCACTAGTTGTAGGAAAACTAGGGGAGCCAAAATAAGTATTAGTATCATAACACGTACTTTCCTCATTATTATAAACCTCCTCATAAGTTTTGTCACAATTAAAATAAGCATGAGGCCCACCACAAGTCGTACACTCCTCGGACATAATCTTATAACGCTCTTCTTGCAATATTTCCCAAATTGGACAATTATCCATGGTAGTGTCGAAAGAAATCGAAATAACAATAATTATTATGCTACGTAATATATTATAATAGAAGAAAAATATTTTTGTATTTTTTAGAAAAATATATATTCACAAGAAAAATCGAAAGAAATCGAATTAAGAAAAATAACACTAATACGAAAATTTTTGGTGTAATACTTTTAGGAAAAAGTATTACTTTTCTATTTTTTAATTTTTTGGTGCAAATCTTAGGAAAGAATTTGCGTTTGTGATTTTTTTATTTTTTTTTATTTTTTAAGTTTTTGATTTTTTTTGTATTTTTGATTTTTTGTGCATGAAAATTAACGTTCAAAGAGAACGGATCCCAAAATCCAAACGTCTTCACGAAAAATCGTCAATCGTACGAGCGAAGCGGCAGAGGCGCCATTTTAATAAATAGATTTTGTATGCCTTTTTATATCTATTTTCGTTCCACAAATCGACTCGAATTTGATTTCCAATTAAACATAAAACTTGATTGTTTTTGGTAACGATATTTTTTTGATATTTTAAACTAAATCTATTTAATTAAACTCTATTTAATAATAAGAAAAACTTTTAATCTAATTAATTTTAAACTAAAAACATTTTAAATAAAATATATTTTTAAATGAAAGTAAATTTAAAACTAATTTTAAAATTTATAAAAGTAATTAAAATTAAATATTTCTTAGTCTTTTTATTTTTTTATAAACACTGAATTATGAAAACTTTAAATTAAAACTTTTTAATTAAAATAAAAACTAACAAAACTTGTATTAAAGCTATTTAAATAAAACTGCCAGAAATTAAAAGCCTATATTAAAATTAAAGCGCATAAATGAACACAAAAAGATGACTAGAACAATTGGTTGTGGCGTTGGACTTGTAAACGAGGGGTCTGGGGTTCGAAACCCAGCCCAGACAAAACTTTAGCTATTTAATTTTAACTTTTTGGACAGCTTTTTGGAATCATGATACTCAGACCAAATGGTCTGAGTTTTATTGCAGCAACAGTACAAAGCAAAAAAAACAATACATTTAAATGAACTAATTAAAATAAGCAGGAATAAAATAAGCAAAAATAAGTCACCAAGCTAAACCAAATAAGCTATTAGACAGAATGAATAAGCAACAGAAATAAGCTAAAAGCAATTAAGCTGAACTTAGGCTAATAAGCAAATAACAGTAATAATCAAATAAGCTAAAACCTAAAATAAGCATAAAACATATTATACTAAAAATAAACTTGAACAAATCCTAGCAATAAGCAGGCAAACAAAATAAGCTATAAAAATGACTTAATTAAACCGATAAGCAGAACTAAGCATCCCGAAATATAAATCTAGCATAAATCATACAAAAGAAATCATAAGCTAAAGAGGCATTAAACCAAAGCAGAAAAAATCAGATAAGCAGATTCACCAAGTTAAAAACATAAGCAAAATACCCTTTCATGAAAACTTAAACCTACGTAACATATAACTACTCAAATATCCTACGCAACAAATTAATCAAACAATAACAAGCAGATTATCCAAACTAAAAAAAAACTTAACAAAAATTAAAAAGAAGATGAGATTAGAACCTTTTGACGAAACCTTTGGGTCGAAGGATGGCGCTGAGCCACCTTGTGAACTGAAGCAATAAATCAAACACCTCCTTTGAATTAACCCGAGATTATCGTCATCTCGATCTCGATCAACAATAACTTTCCACTTTCTTCTTTATTTTTTTATTTTTCTTATTTTTTTTATTTTTTTTATTTTTTATTAATAACAATAACGAACAGTAATAACAAGATTAAGGCAGATTAAGAAAACTGAACAGGAACTTTAAAGGAGACAAAATTAAATAAAAATAAACTTTTCATTAATATTTAAAAGATTACAGTTGCTGGAAATTAAATAATACGATATTAAATCTAAAAACTAATTTTTTTGAAAATTAAATCTAATTTAATCTACTCCTAAATTAATTAAAAACAGTAAAATGAAATAAAGAAAAATGGGCTCTAAAATAAATTACAATGAAGGGGTTTTATAGGCAAACCCTAAAACTATTTCCTTGGTGCACAAGGTCTCGAATCATGGCCATTAATTCTCTTTTCTCTTTCTTTTCTTCGATCCAACGGATGAAACTAATCCTTGTGAGCCACGGATTGCCAACATGGATTTTTTGTGCTTCTTGTGTTTGTTGAAGGATGATGTGGATGACAGGGATTGGTGGATTGATGTATGGTGAAGTGGTTTATCCAATCAAAATAAGGGGTTTGAGACACGTCGGATGAATTGAGGACCACAGTTAGTGATTGCACCCGAAAACTATGGGGATTTAATTCCCCTTTGAGTGATTTAATCAATAAGGGTAAAACCCCCAATATTCGTTGGTTAATTTTGGGTGATGGTAATTAGGGTTTTTGTAAAAAATAATGGTGGCTGTGTATTTGGGATGGGAGAGAGATGAAGGAAAATAGTAAATGGTTCTTTGTTTCAATCGAGTGATAAATGAGTGTGGGTAACTGGTATTATTTAATTAAAAGTGTGAATGGGATGTGGGATACACGTGTGTGTGTGAGTGAAAAGTGGGTAAGTTTTTTTTATTATGCATGTTAGGTGAGTGAAAAGTTTGTGTTGACTGTGGGATTGGTGTTGACTGGGAAATTGGTTAACCAAGAATTTTCTTACCTAGCAATCCTTTATTCTTCTGTTTACATCTTTCAATCACATGGGCTTTTTGGCCCAAGTTTCTTTCATCCGTCCCAATAGGTTATCAAATGGGCTTAGGCCATAACCTTTTGATCTGTTTAGTTTAGATTAACCATTCCTTAAATGGGCTTGTGGTCCCATTAAGCATAAGTGGGACCCACAAGGCCCAAAATCTTCGTAAATGATTAATTTCACTAAAACGAGCTTGATTTTGGCTTTCTCGATCTTTTCTTTAATTCCTTGTTAATTTTGACGGTTTTCGAGATCTTGGCACACTTTTGGTCTTTTGACTTTGTCTTCGTCTTTTTCTTGGACTTTTCTTCAACATTTGACCGTGAAATCCCGTATTTTCTCTTCTTTTGATCATTTGTACCTATTTTAACACAAAAACACAAAACCACGCGTAATTCCGACTTTTACGAAATTAAACACATGATTAGGTCTTGTTTTTCCTTGATTTTAGTGGCAAAAGGATAAGTTTTTTCACACTTATTAATGCTTTACACTCTTTTCTCTAAATCTTTGTAAACATGGCTGAAACTTTTACTAAAAACCATCTTTTTCCCAATTAAGCCTAACAAATTTCATTATTCACCAAAATGAGTTTTAACACATTACTAGTTTGGATCATCACATCTTCTTCTTAAACCTCTCTTGGTTATTATTTTTCTTCATCCTCTAAGTCTTCTTCTAAACCTTGACACACAACCATGATGTCCACTAGATCCTCAAACTCTTCCAAACACTCAACACCCAAAAGAAACCTTAAGATTAAGATTAAGTTACCGAAACAACGTGCTACATCTTTTCTTACACCCAAGAATGAGATATCTCCTATTCTCATTTCACCCTCACCACCTCTTGCTCCATGCAAGAGTAGTTCAACTCATGGTGCTAACCGTTCCTATGGTTCCACCTCTTCTTCATTCCAATCAAGAATGAATGAGTTGTCCGCACCTTTCACTCTTAGTCCTCTTGTGGATGTGAACCCCCAACCTCTTCAAAGCATTCCCTTTGAGAATGAATTTGTTGAGCCGTTGTAAACTTCTCTTTTCACCCCACCAAATTCACCCATCTCATCGTTGGACATCATGCCCTCTCCTCCTCCTAACACTCCATTTTTGGGTGTCCTTTTTCCAACTTCATGGGTGATCCAATCTTCTTTGCTTTTCTTGAAGCTCATGGCACTAATTGTCCATGTTGCCTCTATAACAAATACATCATTCAAAACCTAAGAATGGAGATGTTTGGTCTTCATAGGAGGTTGCCAAAATTTTTTCTAACTTTGTTCACCAATCCTCCCTCTCCTAGGAGATGAATGATGATATTTTGAAAATATATTTTCAAGACAAGCCAGAGAGATTGCTTAATCAAGAACTAGATTAGCTAGCTATTGTTGTAGTTAGTTGTTTTTCTCTTCTTCTACTTGGTTTCCTTAATGAGTTTATCATGAAGATGTTTTAATAGATTAAGCTTTTGTGTGTTTCAACCTATGTTCTCTCACACTAATCAACTTCAATTTTAATTAAATTTGAACCTTAATCTATCACAAACTCTAAAACTTGACAAAAATTAGATGAAAATGTTATCTAAATATTTTGTCACCCTTTGTCAAGACACTCTTTGTGAGTGTGTTGTCCTTTGTGCAACAATAGCCTAATCTAATGCTATTAGAGGTAAAAATCCATGATTTGCTTAATTTTGAAAAAGTATTGTCTTTTCTCAAAACTTTCTAAAAATTAGATTTTTAGTGTCCACTAGCGGCGGCTCATTAATTGTTGTGTGGCTTAATAATTATATTGAATCGCAGGTTCTTTTAAAGAACCGCGGACAACAAGCCACTTTTTGGCTCGTTTTTTGTCTTTCATCACAGGTTCTTTTAAAGAACCGCGGACAACAAGCCACTTTTTGGCTTGTTTTTTGTCTTTCTTCTTTGACCTCAGTCTTCTTCAAGATTCTTTGTTTTCCTATTTTGATTAAACATTCCTTGAAACCTTTTAATTTTCTTTTTATTCTTTGTTTTGTCCATTTTCTTTAAATCATCTCATTTTAGGAGTTCTCTTTCACATCCCTCACAATGTATTATTCTTCTAACCTTAACCTTGACATATCTTTGTCACAACCATCTAAACCCAAGGCTTCTTCTTCTAAGCTTTCTAAGAAACCGAAGATTTCGATTCGACTCGCTTGGATCAAGAAGAAAAAGGATCATCATGATTCCTCTTCTTCCAATCCTTTCAAGACTTCTTCATTCTCTCCTATTGAGTATTGGAATGACACTTTCTCAATCAATCCAATTACCAAAGAAAGAGAAGCTCTTCCACCACCACCACCTAAACCTTGCAACATACCTCCTCTCAAAGACCTTTCTTCTTTTCCTAACCTTTCTAGGCATTGTGAAAACCTCTCTTATCCTCAGTCTTCTTCTCCACCACCACCTTCTTATTTTGATGGTCATCCCCCATCAAACGACTTTGTTTTGCATCATGGAAGCTCGTGTGCATGTTGTCGATTTTAACAAATTGAACTTGCTTATGTTTATGACAAGTTAAATTTTCTTGAATTTCTTTTCACTCGACCTCCTCTCAATGTATTTATTCCCGTGAATAAATCTTCGAATGATGTCTCGTCATCTTATTTTACCAATTAAAGCATACTTGTGTTCTAAATGTTTGAATCAAATAAAAACCTAAGCAATCTTAGAGGACTATTTCTACTAGAATAGTTTATGCTTATGTTGTTTATTTTAAATATTTGTTGTATTAATATTCATATTGTGTGTATGAATATTCTCCTTGTATGGTCTTTCATATTCTTGTAATACGATTGATATGTGTGTTATTTCTTGTTTTGCTAATTCTTTATCACACATATTGTTAAGAGTTGATCGTGGTTAAAATTTACAATTGTTTTTGGGTGATTCCAACATTTCTATGTTTTTAACCCTTTGACATATTATCATTACAATTGGTATGGATGTTTCTTCTCTAACTTTATTCTTTCCATTGTGAATTGATCTTGTCAAAACATCCTCCTTGGACATACTTAGCAAATACTTACTTCAAATTTGAGATTTATTTTCTTCCTCCCTCTCAAGTTACTTAGTAGGTAGTAAATATAGTATATACATTGGTGTTTCTTTTCTTTCTACTAACCTTTCTATGTGGCTTGTCACCATAGCTCGATCACTTGGTGCCCCAAGCTAGGGGGGTAAGCACCACGGGGGAGCTACTAGCAAAGTTGATTCTTCTCTTCTTCAAAGACTTGTGCTAACCTTTTTTCTTCGATAAAAGGGGAGAAATGATATAGTGATAAACTCTTTAATAATTCAAAATCTTTTGTTTTTACATAAATGAGTTTATAGTTTGTCGTAATAAAAAAGAGGGAGATTGTTAATGCAAGCAATGCCTAAAAAAATTATTAGTGCTACCTAATCTTTCCTAGTTTTGATCACCACAAAGTATAAAGACATTTATCGTCAAAGACAAACAAAAGACGAATTATTCAACAAACACTATCATCAAGATAATAATCATTTATGTAAAACCCGCATGCTTTTACCTTGCATAGTACCCTTAGGATCGTACGTACTAGATTAAAACTTTCCTAATATAGCATGATTACGATTACGTGTTAGGATTTTACGTATTACGTACGTGTTAGAACACGATAAGTATTTACTATGCACGATCACGTAATAATTAATGATAATTAATCACGAACATGCGATAATGAAATCATGAACGTAATTAAAACACGAACTATTATTAATTACGTATATATATTTATTACGAGCGTAATTAAATATATTAGGTCACGATAATTATTTAACGAGAACACACAAAACGCGAACACAAATAAACACGAACAAACACGTAAAACACGAACACGAGAACACACTTATTAATTAGACACGGAAAATGATTGGGTTACCCCTTGTGGGACCCATTACCACAAAATTAGGAGGGAGGATGGGCTTAGCCCATCAATTTTTCACTAAAGGGGGTTAAATAATTTTTCACTACTCATTTTTCATTCACAGAAGATTTTAGAAAAAACCCTAAAACCCTCCTTCCCTTCTTCTTTGTGCCGCCACCCTAAAACACCACAAGGAGGTGATTTTTGATCTTTGATCTTGAAGTTTTGGTGATTGATCGTGTTTGTTCTTCGTCCTCTTGATCCACGAATTCGGTAAAACCTTTTTAAACCTTTTCTTTTGATTTAATCTTTTTATAAATTCTGAACATGAGATGTTTTTTACAAAAACATAATAATTAAGCATAGATCTAACATGTTTTGGTGTTAAATAAAATCAAAAGGTTGTTTTTAAGGGGTGTTTGTTTTTGCCGCAGGCTGCAACCGAACCCGAATGGGTTTCGGTTTGCCAAGCCGACCACCACCAAGACCATATGGTCTTGGTTGGTGCGTGTGGGTCCCACGGCAGCAAGGTAAACACGGGGTACCCCGAGTTAGTTTGGGGTACGGTGTCGATTTCATGTCCGGTTCATGTTTTTAGCCTAGATCTGGTTCATGGTGTATGTTAATTTTTTTTATGTTTATGAACTTATGTTAAAATTAAATTAATAAAATGATGTGATTAATTTAATAACATGACTTAGGTTATTTAATTATTAATGATCATGAAATTATTTTAACCTAAGTATTTATATATTTAAGACTTATAATTAATTAATTATTTTAAAACCATGGATATAATTAATTAATTAACATGACTTAGGTTATATTATTAACATATAATAATACATATTTTAACCTAAGTATTTAACTTATTTAATTAAAAACATGTTATACTTTAATTAAATATTATAACCTATAGTTTAATTAAATTACATGAAATAATTATTAAAGTATAGATTATATCATATGACTTAGAAAATAAGCATGAAAACACTTAGGCTTATATACTTAGCTTATTTAACCAGCTTATTTCTAATTATGGAAACTTTCTATTTTAGAAACTTAATTAAATAAGGCAGCTAATTTATTTATGGAAACCAGCTATTTTTAGAAATTTTTTATTTCAGGCAGCTAATCTATTTATGGAAACTTATTTAATTAAGGCAGCTAATCTATTTATGGAAACTTTCTATTTTTAGAAACTTATCTATTTAAAGCAGTAAATCAATTTTTGGAAACTTTCTATTTTTGGAAACTTTCTATTTTTGGAAACTTTCTATATTTGGAAACTTTCTATTTTTGGTAACTTTCTATTTTTGGAAACTTTCTATTTTTGGAAACTTTCTATTTTTAGAAACTTTCTATTTTAGGAAACCTGCTATTTTTGGAAAGTTACTTATTATTACACAGTAAGTATAATAACACATGAAATACCAGAAATACTTAATCAGATTAAACAGAATATGAGATAAAACACAGTTTAAGGCTTAGAAACAGTAAAACATGGTAAGAACACATAAAATAAGCTAAGACATGACATAAAACCAACTATGTATTTAGTAAGCAGATACTTATTCATGTACGTATTTATGTAGCACTAGTGATTCGAAAGTAGGATTCTCGCAGTTCGTCTTTCTCGTTCACTGGACATAAGGTACGGATTCCCGTCCTTTCAGTATGGACATTCTTTCCTTATTAGGATTCCCCATATGCAGCCAACTGTTTTCCCGTAGTATAAGTTATGAGTTTGATTGCTTATGTTTAATTAAGATTACCTATAGCCATATACATGCATGACCAGTTTCACCTAGTTATGGAGGTACCATAACCATAACATTAGAGGCACTGATGTTATGACTTCACCACGGCAGAGTGATTGCTCGTGGAGTCCCTTCAGCTTTTGGCCATTTATATTATATTTATCATGTGGGGCGTATGGGTGCATCCTAGTTACATGTTTTCAGTTAGGATTTCATGGTGAATGTGGTGTGTGCCTTGCATCCTTCACAAGGAGCTGATCCCTCCTACCCAAAGCCAGTATATTAAATTAGAGGCAGCCCCTCTAATTTGCATGATGAGGTCACCCCTCCAAGTATTCATGCACGATGGATTTTCATGACCTATATTGGCTAATGGTAAAATATGTTAAACAGTTTTCATAAGATAAACATAAGGCTTTTTCAAACTATAAACCAGTTTTATGAACATGTTCCAGGTTTTCCAGGACTTATGCATTTCCGATGCTATTAAGTCTTTATTATGCTTAGTCGTTCATACTATGTCTATATCCGTGCACTGAGCGTTTTGCTCTGCCGTTACTTTCCTTTCCATGTCCCAAAACGGCAGGTACCCTAGGAAAGACTCGAGCATTTGGAGGACGTGCATCGGATGGAAGCTGCTAGAGACTTCTTTTCCTGTTGCCTTCATATATTTATGCTTGTGTAGTCTTTCATTCATTTCTTTTGCTTTATTATGTTTTGGGCTTATGTTTGGGAACCAATGTTTGATTCTGGTTATCCCTATGGTCATGTAATGTTTTATACATTTATCTTTGTATGCTTTGATGGCACGCCATAATTACGCGTGACATTTCTATTATCAAAATGGGGTGTTACAATTATGGTATCAGAGCCAAGGCTTCGACCTGTAGGCTCTAAAACTCGACCTGTGACTAGTGAGTAGTCACCAGGAGCTTCCTAAGCCAACGTCTGTTATTCTACGTATTGATGTTTTTAGCGCATTGTTGTTTTAACCATGATGTTTTCAGCACCTTGAGGTTTTAACCTTGATGTTTTCATCGATATTGTTTTGCTAATATGGATGGACAACCGTCATTCATATTTAGTTATGTGTCATTGTTTCATGCATAATGTTCCTCGTGAACTGTGGCTATGTGGACTGAACCCCAGTAGTTCATAATTAGTCACATAAATTTTTTTTCTAATAAGTTTTGACATATGAGTTTCATTTATTTATGTTTCATGTATAATTGTTGCAGGGATTATGACTAAGTAATGGTTGGTACAGGACTGGCCCTATTTAGTCGCATGTGCTTTTATCGAAATTTTTAATTTTGGGACCGACCCATAGGCGTCCCCTCGCCGTGTCTTTTGTTTTGGGACCGACCCATAGGCGTCCCCTCGCACATATAAAGGTTTTTATAAACTACAGTACGCATTCATGCACTGTTTTTCATGCATAAAATTTTTCTCATGATTTAAATTAGCATAAATTTTTTTTTCATGTCCCCTTATAAGTTATTATGTTTTATGTCAAGTATGTTTCATACTGTCATGATTAACTTCAGTTTCATGTTGATTATGTTATACATTTCCTCGTGATAGATGGTTTCATGTTTCTTCATGATAATTCCGTCTTCATGTTGATTATGTTTTACGCCTCTTTTGTTATTTACGTTGTCCCGCAAGACATTGTTGGATTTCATTGAATTCTGCTTTCATGATAGTCATGGTTGGTTTTCATTGATCATGCTGTCAGGCAAATCATCGTTGAATTTTGTGTAACCACACTTTAGCGTTTCTCTATGCAACCAGAATGAGGTATATACTAGCATTGCCAGGTTATCATGATGGTTTTCCTAACCGTTTAAATGATATACTTTCTTTAGATCATGATAAATGATCGACCCCATACCGATCATTTCATGTGCATTCAACGTGTACTCCATGTACCGTATTCCATGTGTATTACACGTACCTAAATCCATATGTATTTCACTTTCAATACTGCACGAGTATTCGCTAGTCGATTCTGAATCACCTCAGGCGTATTTTCAATTGCTGATGTTCTACAAGATTGCTGATGCCGCTCATAACTGGGAGATGTTACTAAAGGTTGATGCTGCTGACGTTCGGAGACGCTACGAGATGCGGATGCTGTTCACAACCTGGAGATCCTACAAGACGAAGACAAAGGCATCGGAGCAAAGCCATTGGACGAGAAGATGCTTCACCATCAGACGATTTCCATCAATCATGGTCCCTAATTCTTAGTTACATGTCATACGTCATTCAGCTATCATTTCAGCCATATGAGTGCAAACCGGTACCAGCCGGCCACTCAGCTGAATAGTTACATGAATCACGATCATGAGAATGACCGTCATGGAACTGACAGACAGGCCGATAGTAACCACTACTATGACAGAAACTATCCTAGAAATCGCAACCGAGGCTCCGGCCGCGGACGTGATCAGACATACAAATGATTAGTAGTCCAACCGATCCGCCAATTCTGGCATAATAACCTTATATTGTGCTTATATTTGTTTCACATCTCGAGACACATGTCAAGACATCAGTCAAGACACATGTCTCACGTATACTTTTTGAAGACACATGTCAAGACATCAGTCAAGACACATGTCTCACGTATACTTTCTGAAGACACATGTCAAGACACCAGTCAAGACATATGTCATGCTTATAGTTCCAAGACACGAGTCAAGACACATGACTCACGTCCAACTATGGAACATTTCTAAGAAATTCAGGGTACCCTCCAAGGGTATATCCATTTTGTTGTGCCATGTATTAATCAGGCCACAAGAATTTCAATACCATTATCGGCGTATCAATGAGAACTGTCACGTTGCCGATGTCACTTTCATTCTTTCACCATACTTCATATATTCATGACCATGAAGGACGCCTTTCGTATTCCCACGTATACGAAGGTTTTCCTTCAGCTTAATGATGAGATCCAAGCTTCTAACGCATTCCCTCGGACAGACACGAGATGGATTTTATCCTAATTATGTACTATGAACAGCACACCATGCTACGATTCCTAATTATGTACAGTAATGTTCAGGCTCCTGAATACATTCAGCTTGATTTTCCATCGGGAAAATCTGTACAAATTATCTATGCTTACAAGCATGTGCGTTGTTAGCCATGGTCGCTAAAATTTTCTAGCTGTCAGTAAGACACGACCACTTAAGTCCTTTTTCGCATAACCAGTTGATTATTCCAAAGTCTTCCCATACATTCCAGAAGAATCTACAAGGAGAAGGATGGTACCATGAGATTATGTGTCGACTACCGTCGACTTAAACAAATCACCATTCATGACCGTTATTCTCCTCCACGTATTGACGACATGTCCAATCAACCGTATAGTGTTAATCACTTTCCCAAGATCGAACTCATGATCATGCTGCCAACAGTGATTAGTGAAAAAGCAGGACATGTCCGTGACTACTATTCGTGCACGACTCGGTCATGCTAGATTTATGATTTTGAGTTAGTCTCATCAATGCTCCAACAGCATTATGGACTTAATAAATTGAGTTTCCATGAACTCCTAAACAAATTCATCAGCGTTTTCATTGAGGATAACCTGATTTCACCTAGTTATGGAGGTACCATAACCATAACATTAGAGGCACTGATGTTATGACTTCACCACGGCAGAGTGATTGCTCGTGGAGTCCCTTCAGCTTTTGGCCATTTATATTATATTTATCATGTGGGGCGTATGGGTGCATCCTAGTTACATGTTTTCAGTCAGGATTTCATGGTGAATGTGGTGTGTGCCTTGCATCCTTCACAAGGAGCTGATCCCTCCTACCCAAAGCCAGTATATTAAATTAGAGGCAGCCCCTCTAATTTGCATGATGAGGTCACCCCTCCAAGTATTCATGCACGATGGATTTTCATGACCTATATTGGCTAATGGTAAAATATGTTAAACAGTTTTCATAAGATAAACATAAGGCTTTTTCAAACTATAAACCAGTTTTATGAACATGTTCCAGGTTTTCCAGGACTTATGCATTTCCGATGCTATTAAGTCTTTATTATGCTTAGTCGTTCATACTATGTCTATATCCGTGCACTGAGCGTTTTGCTCTGCCGTTACTTTCCTTTCCATGTCCCAAAACGGCAGGTACCCTAGGAAAGACTCGAGCATTTGGAGGACGTGCATCGGATGGAAGCTGCTAGAGACTTCTTTTCCTGTTGCCTTCATATATTTATGCTTGTGTAGTCTTTCATTCATTTCTTTTGCTTTATTATGTTTTGGGCTTATGTTTGGGAACCAATGTTTGATTCCGGTTATCCCTATGGTCATGTAATGTTTTATACATTTATCTTTGTATGCTTTGATGGCACGCCATAATTACGCGTGACATTTCTATTATCAAAATGGGGTGTTACAATTATGGTATCAGAGCCAAGGCTTCGACCTGTAGGCTCTAAAACTCGACCTGTGACTAGTGAGTAGTCACCAGGAGCTTCCTAAGCCAACGTCTGTTATTCTACGTATTGATGTTTTTAGCGCATTGTTGTTTTAACCATGATGTTTTCAGCACCTTGAGGTTTTAACCTTGATGTTTTCATCGATATTGTTTTGCTAATATGGATGGACAACCGTCATTCATATTTAGTTATGTGTCATTGTTTCATGCATAATGTTCCTCGTGAACTGTGGCTATGTGGACTGAACCCCAGTAGTTCATAATTAGTCACATAAATTTTTTTTCTAATAAGTTTTGACATATGAGTTTCATTTATTTATGTTTCATGTATAATTGTTGCAGGGATTATGACTAAGTAATGGTTGGTACAGGACTGGCCCTATTTAGTCGCATGTGCTTTTATCGAAATTTTTAATTTTGGGACCGACCCATAGGCGTCCCCTCGCCGTGTCTTTTGTTTTGGGACCGACCCATAGGCGTCCCCTCGCACATATAAAGGTTTTTATAAACTACAGTACGCATTCATGCACTGTTTTTCATGCATAAAATTTTTCTCATGATTTAAATTAGCATAAATTTTTTTTTCATGTCCCCTTATAAGTTATTATGTTTTATGTCAAGTATGTTTCATACTGTCATGATTAACTTCAGTTTCATGTTGATTATGTTATACATTTCCTCGTGATAGATGGTTTCATGTTTCTTCATGATAATTCCGTCTTCATGTTGATTATGTTTTACGCCTCTTTTGTTATTTACGTTGTCCCGCAAGACATTGTTGGATTTCATTGAATTCTGCTTTCATGATAGTCATGGTTGGTTTTCATTGATCATGCTGTCAGGCAAATCATCGTTGAATTTTGTGTAACCACACTTTAGCGTTTCTCTATGCAACCAGAATGAGGTATATACTAGCATTGCCAGGTTATCATGATGGTTTTCCTAACCGTTTAAATGATATACTTTCTTTAGATCATGATAAATGATCGACCCCATACCGATCATTTCATGTGCATTCAACGTGTACTCCATGTACCGTATTCCATGTGTATTACACGTACCTAAATCCATATGTATTTCACTTTCAATACTGCACGAGTATTCGCTAGTCGATTCTGAATCACCTCAGGCATATTTTCAATTGCTGATGTTCTACAAGATTGCTGATGCCGCTCATAACTGGGAGATGTTACTAAAGGTTGATGCTGCTGACGTTCGGAGACGCTACGAGATGCGGATGCTGTTCACAACCTGGAGATCCTACAAGACGAAGACAAAGGCATCGGAGCAAAGCCATTGGACGAGAAGATGCTTCACCATCAGACGAATTCCATCAATCATGGTCCCTAATTCTTAGTTACATGTCATACGTCATTCAGCTATCATTTCAGCCATATGAGTGCAAACCGGTACCAGCCGGCCACTCAGCTGAATAGTTACATGAATCACGGTCATGAGAATGACCGTCATGGAACTGACAGACAGGACGATAGTAACCACTACTATGACAGAAACTATCCTAGAAATCGCAACCGAGGCTCCGGCCGCGGACGTGATCAGACATACAAATGATTAGTAGTCCAACCGATCCGCCAATTCTGGCATAATAACCTTATATTGTGCTTATATTTGTTTCACATCTCGAGACACATGTCAAGACATCAGTCAAGACACATGTCTCACGTATACTTTTTGAAGACACATGTCAACACATCAGTCAAGACACATGTCTCACGTATACTTTCTGAAGACACATGTCAAGACACCAGTCAAGACATATGTCATGCTTATAGTTCCAAGACACGAGTCAAGACACATGACTCACGTCCAACTATGGAACATTTCTAAGAAATTCAGGGTACCCTCCAAGGGAATATCCATTTTGTTGTGCCATGTATTAATCAGGCCACAAGAATTTCAATACCATTATCGGCGTATCAATGAGAACTGTCACGTTGCCGATGTCACTTTCATTCTTTCACCATACTTCATATATTCATGACCATGAAGGACGCCTTTCGTATTCCCACGTATACGAAGGTTTTCCTTCAGCTTAATGATGAGATCCAAGCTTCTAACGCATTCCCTCGGACAGACACGAGATGGATTTTATCCTAATTATGTACTATGAACAGCACACCATGCTACGATTCCTAATTATGTACAGTAATGTTCAGGCTCCTGAATACATTCAGCTTGATTTTCCATCGGGAAAATCTGTACAAATTATCTATGCTTACAAGCATGTGCGTTGTTAGCCATGGTCGCTAAAATTTTCTAGCTGTCAGTAAGACACGACCACTTAAGTCCTTTTTCGCATAACCAGTTGATTATTCCAAAGTCTTCCCATACATTCCAGAAGAATCTACAAGGAGAAGGATGGTACCATGAGATTATGTGTCGACTACCGTCGACTTAAACAAATCACCATTCATGACCGTTATTCTCCTCCACGTATTGACGACATGTCCAATCAACCGTATAGTGTTAATCACTTTCCCAAGATCGAACTCATGATCATGCTGCCAACAGTGATTAGTGAAAAAGCAGGACATGTCCGTGACTACTATTCGTGCACGACTCGGTCATGCTAGATTTATGATTTTGAGTTAGTCTCATCAATGCTCCAACAGCATTATGGACTTAATAAATTGAGTTTCCATGAACTCCTAAACAAATTCATCAGCGTTTTCATTGAGGATAACCTGATTTCCTCTAATCCTAACTCTATGACAAGAGAAATTATACCCTGGAAAATTTTCCAATATCAATTCTGTTTGATTACAGTAAAACACTGAATCACATGGGTTTTATGGTTAATCTTACCATGACTCAGCTTATGCGTAAAGGAGAGAACCCTACACTACATTAGGTGTTCTAGGAAATCCTACGCTGGGAGAAGTCTAGATTTAGTGACTCAGGGTTTCGCAAACTCCTATGTATCAAGTTTGATGAAGCAAGATACAGTTACGTTCATATCTTTATACATGTCATACAAACAGGCTAAGATAGGACACCAACAGACTGGGATGTTTTCATCATCTGAAATTGTGAATTGAAATGGGACAAGATCTCCACGGATTTTGGTTACCAGATTAAAGCAAGCTCATAAAAAGCAAGATGTTATCTGTGTTATTGC
The DNA here is from genome assembly GCA_025667525.1 of Glebionis coronaria. Lineage (NCBI taxonomy): Eukaryota > Viridiplantae > Streptophyta > Magnoliopsida > Asterales > Asteraceae > Glebionis > Glebionis coronaria. Next base: position 644,152,514 of record CM046874.1, read on the forward strand.
CAACGGTTTGATCAAGTCTGCAAAATCCTTACATCCGTACGGATTTTAGAATCAACGGATTGATCAGACACATTCCACGCCAAGTCTCATCCGATCACTTGGTAATCCCTCAGCTATCGGGTCAGACAAAGATTCGCAATTGTACTCCTAAAATTACTTCACGTCTTCATACTGATTCCACGACTTGCTTTCGCGCTCGCGTTCATGACACTATTCACGTTCATGATCGTATTTTGGCTTACGATTTTATGTTCATTTTCTTCTCATTCTAGGAAGTTTGCAAGAACTTGAGAGATCAGACCCAAGTTTAGTATAACTCCGTATCCTCAGATAGACGTTTCTCGTCATAATCTATGTCTCACCTTCTAGCGTTTGTCGTTACCGCCATTATATTCTATGATCACGATATGTTTCACATGTCATGTTCATTCCACATTCCTCATATCCTGATCAAGATATGTTACACGTATCAGGGATCACAATATGTTTACTCATACTACACTCGCCATATCTCCACGTAGCACGTTCAAAATTTTTCACGTATCACGTTCAAAAATATTCACGTACTACGTTTCTATATGTCTCGCGCATCGTTGCTACTTATCGGTTAAGTCGGATTGTTTTGCACCATAATGTTTCAGTTACTCTTACACGTTGATTCTTATTCCCTCGATCGAATTTAGGGGATCTACCTTACGTTGGTAACCATGAACTTCTTCGTATTCCAAGTCAAGGTCAGGAGGACCAAGACTTATCATTCGTGTCAAGATCTTATAAGGAACCGTTCCAAGAGGGAAGCCACTTGGAAACGGACAAGTTCATCTGGACTTCTTATCCGTTTTCTCTTATCCATTAGATATGTCCTTTCAGCCACGTCACGTTCCATGTCCTTTTAAGACATGTCACGTTCCGCGTTCTTTCTGCCAGGTCACCTGCACGTTAATTTATCTTACATACCCTCTCAGTTGATTCGGGTATGTTTCTCTTTAAGTTACGTTATCTATAATTCGGGGACGAATTATTCTTTTTAGGGGGGAAGAGTTGTAAAACCCGCATGCTTTTACCATGCATAGTACCCTTAGGATCGTACGTACTAGATTAAAACTTTCCTAATATAGCATAATTACGATTACGTGTTAGGAGTTTACGTATTACGTACGTGTTAGAACACGATAAGTATTTACTATGCACGATCACGTAATAATTATTTAACGATAATTAATCACGAACATGCGATCATGAAATCATGAACGTAATTAAAACACGAACTATTATTAATTACGTATATATATTTATTACGAGCGTAATTAAATATATTAGGTCACGATAATTATTTAACGAGAACACACAAAACGCGAACACAAATAAACACGAACAAACACGAACACGAGAACACACTTATTAATTAGACACGGAAAATGATCGGGTTACCCCTTGTGGGACCCATTACCACGAAATTAGGAGGGATGATGGGCTTAGCCCATCAATTTTTCACTAAAGGGGGTTACATAATCTTTCACTACTCATTTTTCATTCACAGAAGATTTTAGAAAAAACCCTAAAACCCTCCTTCCCTTCTTCTTTCTGCCGCCACCCTAAAACACCACAAGGAGGTGATTTTTGATCTTTGATCTTGAAGTTTTGGTGATTGATCGTGTTTGTTCTTCGTCCTCTTGATCCATGAATTCGGTAAAACCTTTTTAAACCTTTTCTTTTGATTTAATCTTTTTATAAATTATGAACATGAGATGTTTTTTTTACAAAAACATAATAATTAAGCATAGATCTAACATGTTTTGGTGTTAAATAAAATCAAAAGGTTGTTTTTAAGGGGTGTTTGTTTTGGCCGCAGGCTGCAACCGAACCCGAATGGGTTTCGGTTTGCCAAGCCGACCACCACCAAGACCATATGGTCTTGGTTGGTGCGTGTGGGTCCCACGGCAGCAAGGTAAACACGGGGTACCCCGAGTTGGTTCGGGGTACGGTGTCGATTTCATGTCTGGTTCATGTTTTTAGCCTAGATCCGGTTCATGTTGTATGTTAGTTTTTTTTATGTTTATGAACTTATGTTAAAATTAAATTAATAAAATGATGTGATTAACTTAATAACATGACTTAGGTTATTTAATTATTAATGATCATGAAATTATTTTAACCTAAGTATTTATATATTTAAGACTTATAATTAATTAATTATTTTAAAACCATGGATATAATTAATTAATTAACATGACTTAGGTTATATTATTAACATATAATAATACATATTTTAACCTAAGTATTTAATTTATTTAATTAAAAACATGTTATACCTTAATTAAATATTATAACCTATCGTTTAATTAAATTACATGAAATAATTATTAAACTATACATTATATCATATGACTTAGAAAATAATCATGAAAATACTTAGGCTTATATACTTAGCTTATTTAACCAACTTATTTCTAATTATGGAAACTTTCTATTTTTAGAAACTTAATTAAATAAGGCAGCTAATTTATTTATGGAAACGAGCTATTTTTAGAAACTTATTTATTTCAGGCAGCTAATCTATTTATGGAAACTTATTTAATTAAGGCAGCTAATCTATTTATGGAAACTTTCTATTTTTAGAAACTTATCTATTTTAAGCAGTAAATCTATTTTTGGAAACTTTCTATTTTTGGAAACTTTCTATTTTTGGAAACTTTCTATTTTTGGAAACTTTCTATTTTAGGAAACCTGCCATTTTTGGAAAGTTACTTATTATTACACAGTAAGTATAATAACACATGAAATACCAGAAATACTTAATCAGATTAAACAGAATATGAGATAAAACACAGTTTAAGGCTTAGAAACAGTAAAACATGGTAAGAACACATAAAATAAGCTAAGACATGACATAAAACCAACTATGTATTTAGTAAGCAGATACTTATTCATGTACGTATTTATGTAGCACTAGTGATTCGGAAGTAGGATTCTCGCAATTCGTCTTTCTCGTTCACTAACATAAGGTACGGATTCCCGTCCTTTCAGTATGGACATTCTTTCCTTATTAGGATTCCCCGTATGCAGCCAACTGTTTTCCCTTAGTATAAGTTATGAGTTTGATTGCTTATGTTTAATTAACATTACCTATAGCCATATACATGCATGACCAGTTTCACCTAGTTATGGAGGTACCATAACCATAACATTAGAGGCACTGATGTTATGACTTCACCACGGCGGAGTGATTGCTCGTGGCGTCCGTTCAGCTTTTGGCCATTTATATTATATTTATCATGTGGGGCGTATGGGTGCATCCTAGTTACATGTTTTCAGTCAGGATTTCATGGTGAATGTGGTGTGTGCCTTGCATCCTTCACAAGGAGCTGATCCCTCCTACCCAAAGCCAATATATTAAATTAGAGGCAGCCCCTCTAATTTGCATGATGAGGTCACCCCTCCAAGTATTCATGCACGGTGGATTTTCATGACCTATATTGGCTAATGGTAAAATATGTTAAACAGTTTTTATAAGATAAACATAAGGCTTTTCAAACTATAAAACCAGTTTTATGAACATGTTCCAGGTTTTCCAGGACTTATGCATTTCCGCTGCTGTTAAGTCTTTATTATGCTTAGTCGTTCATACTATGTCTATATCCGTGCACTGAGCGTTTTGCTCAGTCGTTACTTTCCTTTCCATGTCCCAAAACGACATTTAGAGGACGTGCATCGGATGGAAGCTGCTAGAGACTTCTTTTCCTGTTGCCTTCATATATTTATGCTTGTGTAGTCTTTCATTCATTTCTTTTGCTTTATTATGTTTTGGGCTTATGTTTGGGAACTGATGTTTGATTCCGGTTATCCCTATGGTCATGTAATGTTTTATACATTTATCCTTGTATGCTTTGATGGCACGCCATAATTACGCGTGACATTTCCATTATCAAAATGGGGTGTTACAATTAAAATCTTATACAAACATTTTACATATGCGACAAAAGATTTTAATAAAATTTATTTTTAAGAAAATGCTTTATTAAAACAGAAATTGAAAATTTAAATATGGCATATTCCAAATGCCATAGGAATATCCTTTGAAGGTAAAATCTACCTCAGATAATATTTCCCCACTAAAAGACAAAAAGGAGCATAGTCTACTCTGGGCGGTTCCCTAAATAGTTATGCGGTTCGTTATCAATAACGAACCGCATAATAATTAAGGAACTGCGCCTAGAGAGCCGTTGGTTTTTGTCTCCTATAAATAGTGGATCAAATCTTCAGTTTTTAAGAACCTTTAGGACATTATTTCTGCCTCTTTTCTTATTTCTATATCCTGATCATTAGTAAATGATCACTTAACATGTTAAGTATGTTTACTTATGATTATCCTCTTGATCCCCTTCTTTACTTGTCTGAAGAGAAGATCACTCACACATTTGTGATATGATTAAAGATGAAGCCTTGATGAAGATAATCCTTTCTTAGATCTAGTTATGTTCATCATTTTGTTTAGTTGAGTCTTGTGTAAATCTAATGTATTTGTGTATACTTGGATTAGTGTTGTGTTGATCTAACGTATTAGTGGATACTTGGATTAGTCTTGTGTAAATCCATTGTATATATGTATACTTGGATTTGTCTTGTGTGGATCAAACTTACATGTGTATACTTGGATATGTCTTATTGAGTTGTAATATGTCTTGTGTGTTAGTTCTCACTAAACTACAAAGTGATGTGTGTATGTGTCTTGTGAGTTCTCACTAATCTTGAAAGTGAAGAGTCGTGAAGATTGGTTCTAGTTTTGGATTAGAACTTGACATCTAGCTTTGTGTTGGAAAAGAAGATGGGCGACGGAGATTGGTTCTAGCTTTCGATTAGAACTCGACATCTAGCCTTATGTCGAAAAATGGTTAAGTAGGCGACGTGTGTAGATTGGTCCTAGTTAAGATTAGGTCTCGACATTAATTAGCTTAGTGTCAGATAATAATGTAAGCGACGTTGTAAGGTTTTCTCTGCCAAAAAGGGAGCTTGTGGGTATAGTGGAAATCTCGAGTAAGGTTTACTCGAGGAGTAGAGTAGGAACGAAGAGATAGCTTCGTTGTCGAATCACTATAAATCTTGGTGTCGTACCTTAGGTTGTTTTTTTCCTTACTCTTCACTTATGCTTTCATTCTTACATTGCATTTCATTGTTACTAGATATTGTTAATGCATTAGAATTGAATCTAACATCCATGAAACTTATTTTCAAGTAAAAGATAATTTTGGGACAAACCTAATTGAAAGTATTTTAATTACGACCTTAAACAAGAGAAACTATTCTACCCCATCCTATAGTTTCTACAAATAGATTTAGAACAATGGAAATATGCTAATCCTTTCCTTTTTGTCAAAGGAGGACTTTTGTATGATGAGTCCACTGAGTCTAAACCTATGGTGGTTACCAAACCCATTGATGGGAAGCTTGTTGACCTTGGTTCCCCTACCAAATGTATAACTAGTGTTAGATATGCTAAGATGTATAGAAAACCTAGATCACATAGAGAAGACCAAGGGAATAGGAATGGGATGAGATATAATTAGTCTAGACCTAGCTTTGTGTCAAGCAAGAAATCTTGCTATACATGTTGGAGTTTTTGTCACTTAGCCTATAAATATAATAGTGAAAAACCTTTGCCACTGTCAAGACCACTCCTATTGTTGACCATAGACCACTTGTCTACCCAAGGCCATATGCTGCTAGACCTGCACCTTTCTTTACCAAATCAGATAATTCTTATGGCCAAAGAGCTTTTCAAAGATCCAAGACATCTCCTAACAGACGATGGGTTTCCTCTGTCAACCCTATTCTACCCACTATCAAGGAAAATCTACCCATTGATAGGCCTAGGTTTGGCACACTGCCATTCCCAAACTAGCCGCTATGAGGCCAAAGTTTGTCCCTGTTAGAAATCTTAATGCTAAAACAAACATTAGTGGTAAGGGACAAGGTGTTAAGACCTCTCAGTTGATTTAGAGACCTAAGCAAGACCGAGAATCCTCCTTCAATGGTGTATCTATGACTTGCAACACGTTTAAATATCTTGATACACTTAATAGATCAATGTCTGAAAAGAATAAGCTCTCAAAGGAGGAGATTCCCACAAAACATATTGGATCAAATTGGGTGTTTAGGGCTCAGACAAATGAGAATGGTTTTGTGTTGAGAAACAAAGCAAGTCTAGTTGAAACACTAGGCACGTCCCCAAGTCTGAAAAGGCTTGTATCTCAAAAGAAAACTAATTTGTTTTCTTTATGTGCATGGTATCCCACAACAATTATTGGATGATAAAGGATATTGGGATAGTGGATGCTCAAGCACATGAAGTGTACTTATCTAACCTTGTTCCTGTTCATAATGGTGGCACTGTGTTCTTTGTAGGTACAAAGGGTACAATATTAGGGAAAGGTACAATTGTTACTAATAATCTTAGGTTTGTTGATGTTTTTTTGGTTAAAGAACTGAAGTATAACCTGTATAGTGTGTCGCAAGTGTGTGACACAATAATAAAGTTCTTTTTACAGACACTGAATGCCTAGTTTTGAGATACCTAGTGATAAATATGTTGAGTTTAGGATACCTAGACAAAATGGACATATATGCTATCAATCTTAATGGTATTAAATCTCAAAACAATGAAACATGTTTAATGGCTAAGGCATCAGTGGATGAAAGTAATAAGTGGCCTAAAAGGCTAGGTCATTTAATTTCAAAACAATGAATAAGTTGGTTAGGCATAATTTGGTTAGAGGTTTACCCTCTAAATCTTTTGAGAATGACCATACTTGTGTTGCATGCTTGAAAGGTAAGCAGCACAAGACATCTTTCAAGTCTAAATCTGTTCAATCTAGTTCTAAACCACTACACTTGCTTCAATTGAATTTATTTGGACCTACATGAGTGGCTACCATTAGTCATAAGTGATATTGTTTAGTCGTGGCTAATGATCACTCTAGGTTCACATGGAATTTCTTTTTAGGTGCAAAAATGAGATAACTGAAACACTGATGAATTTTATCACCCAAATAGAAAAGAAAGCCGGGCATGAAGTGAATATCATTAGCAGTGGTGAGTTTAGAAATAAAGTCTTAGATGCCTTCTATGTCACTCTAGGTTTTGTAAACCAAAACGCTCATCTACGAGAATTCTATCAGCATATTGACAACTGACCAGTTAGCTTAAGCATCAGCGAAATCAACTATAGCAACTCAGACTCCACCGAATATATATACCTTTTAACTACCCATACTTATTGGTTATGATATAAAGATACAATTGTTTGAGACCATAAAGAAAGCCATGTATGACTTACAGAAACAACTACTGTCTACGCTTCTAATATTGCTTCTTCAAAGCAAAGCATGTCAGATACCAAAAACTATATGGTTTTAATAGTTGTATTGGTTGTCGACTCCACTTATTAGATAGTATACTGCATAATTTATAACATGTTCTCTTCAAAATACTTGCATTAGAAGGTACAAGGTGATTATGGTCTTTAATATCCAGAAGAAGAACATTTTGAGTCACACAGGTAATGATGGTGTTTTTTCCCAAGGTCCACATCTGATCCAACCGTTCTAATACCACCCAGTTCCTTTTCGGCTTCATGGTGGATCCTGCCAGAACTGCTAGCAGGCTGTCCCTCACGGTTTACGGAGTCTTCATAAGGGCGTTTCTTGACAGCATCATTTTCATAATATTGTCTGGCAAAAGGAACACCCAGTTACAACAAAGTCAAGCTAACAAAAATTTCGCATAAAAACTAAAGAAATTATTATGACAAGGTACCGAACGTACAACCATCTTACCCAGGGACAGGTGAGCTGTTAAACAAAGATGGGTGATAATCTGGAACACTATAAGGTTCCACAGGGATCATACTACCACCAAAAGGCACCACTCCAAGGCTTCCACACATATTCATGTGTGAGTTGACTTCAGGAGCGGGAGCACCAACCCAATAGGGTGTTGCAAAGCATGGGACACCTGGAAACATAGGATCTCCTGAAATCCACTCTATATAATCTGACAATCAATAGTATGCAAAAAAATTTAGGACTCGATAAAGTAATTGATGTTACCTGCATTAGTGATAGGGCAGTCCCTTATTAAATGGTCTAGAGAAGGACACCTGTAACAAGTGAAGTCCACCTGATATTCACATGGTGAGCATTTTGTATCAAACCAAGAGATAGTAATGCTTAGAAAGTATTTTTAAGAACAATTTTTATTGCCATTTTCAGGTTATAATTTTGTAGCTATTGTTTCAACAATATTAGATGGTGTGTGATAAATGAAGAACAATACAAACTAGCTATAAAAACAAGCATTGTCTAGAAATGGTTTCACCTTCTTGTTAGTACTTCCTACAGTGAACGGGCAATCTCCACCTGAAAAAGAGAATGCAAAAGATAATGTGTCTTTCTACTGATATATGATGAATGCTATGTTGCATATATATATGACAAAAATAGCGATATTCTTAGGCCGGTTGATTAGGGAGTTTATACCTCCATGATCAACCTGTACTCCTCTTTTCTTTGCTGGTCGCATCAACCTCAAAAATTGTAATGATATAGAGTTTTCAAGAGTAGCATATCATGGGTGTTTTCGCATATAATATCAATGTAACACTCATCTGTCCCATTTAAGTCATTATAAATTTTGTACTTTTGAGTTTGATCACCTATTTGGGTATGTGTCCTATTTGATCCTTGTGCCTCACCTGATGTATAATTAAACAACCCATCATTCTTTTTAGTGATGGGGATAATATAAGAAATATTGTTTCCCTCAATTCCAGATCCTCCATCTGCATTAAAGTAAAGTTATAAAAGCAACTGTCAACATTTGTTATGTATATATATATATATATATATATATATATATATATATATATATATATATATATATATATATATATATATATATATATATATATATATATATATATATATATATATATATATATATATATATATATATATATATATATATATATATATATATATATATATATATATATATATATATATATATATATATATATCGGTTTATATAGAACATCGGCTAACAATCGTAGTTATCACCTGAGGCGTAATTCAGAAAATCATTTTCCCGAGCATCAACAACAAGCTGAGGTTCAAGAATGCTCTTGACTGTTTCATTAGCACTTACGTTTGGTATTAAGTCCCCTACTCCACACTCGATAGAATGACACACAGGACATTCTCCCTTTATTATCAGTTCAAAGCGAATGCCTGTGCATCCACAAAATACATTAACCAGTTATGACTTAGTCTACTATATTAGTAGTAAGCTAATATAATAATTTTCTAAGAAAAACATGATTTAGTATGTTGAAAGCCTTTGAACACATTTTCCTGATGTTTGTATTTCATCCAGTTGACCTCTAACTAATTTTAATAGTAACCGAGTTGACCCATTTCCATATATCATGCAATTCCTTGTTTATGTGATTATATATGTTTTCTAATCATGTGTACGCAAATTATTTATTACCAGCAGACTTACTATAGAAGATTATAGACTAAGGGTCTTACATTCTTCACAAAAAGTGTGGCTGCAACATTGTATTGTCATAGCTTTCTTGAAATACTTGGTGCAGACCGGACATTTCAGTGACGGAAAACAAGCACTTAGTAGACCTTTAGAACTTGCACCAGCCAAACTATAAGATTGGTCGCCGATAGAAAAAAGTTTAGTTAGAGAGATAGGAATACGGTACTAATGAAAATAATAAAGAAGGTAGGATGCTTTTTTTCTTTACCTTTTCAAGTTTTTCTGCTTGGGAGAAGCTGGATTTTGGTTCTCATGTCGAACTCTTTTCTTTAGAGTATTCTGATCCGAATCTATGTTGGAAAAAAAATATTTCCAAAATCAGAATCACCAAATACAGATAAAATGTAGTTACACCGACTATTATCCACCTTTTATAATGTCTTCTCTCGGGGGACTTGCTTTAAGACTTTGGCATCCTAACCTGGAAAAGAAACAGCATTGATTAGAATTCCGCAAGAGATAGACAATCTATTCCTTAAATGAAAGTAACAGTAAATTTCCATATTTTATCTTATGTCAAAGGAAATTTCATCAGTAAATTAACTCCACGAGTAACCGGCGAACATATGCGGTTTACGTTTAGATCGATGCTTGTTAAAAACAAGAAAGTAAAACCGTTCTTAGAAAAACAACGAATGTTGATTTTAATGATCGATCAACATTGAACTTTACTACATTCTAGAGGATCGCGATAATCCATCAAGTTTACATATGATCTAATCACAAAAGATTCTTTTAACAAGCTATCCATGTATATTATTCAGTCTCGTAGTCACCAAATGCAGAACTATTCATGTATAAAATCCATTTCATCAAAGAAATGGAACTACGAATAGACTACATTGATCACTACATCTTGCCTCCTCATCTGTCTCTTATCCTAAAGAATGTACCTGCTATAATCTTTAAATGGCAGCCATCTTACTTAGGTCACTTTATCAAACATTGAATATAGTAATCGTTAGCATGTCTCTCATAATCGATTTATACAATCGTTCAGAGAGAAAATAGTTGCAATAGAATAAAGAAATGACTGGTAAGATGGGTAGTTTACGAACTATGATATTTTCTAAACCATGATTCATGGACGTAACCTAACACTTCTGTTACACTCACGAACTATGATATTTTCTAAAACATGATTCATGGACGTAACCTGACAGTTTTGGTACAGTCACGAACTATGATATTTTTAACTCCCTGATAACTTATATACACCTGCACACCCACTTAGAAATTATGTCTTCCATCGAAACTCACCTCCCACTTAAGCTTCTAAATTTAAAAGGGGCTGTAGTGCTTAATGCATAACCAGTCAGGGGCGCATTTTGGTATATTTTTAAAACTATACTATAAAATGGTCTTTTTTTGGGAGAGGGGGGGGGGGGGGGGGAGGAACTACCCCTTAATTTAGTTGGTTTGTTGCATGCTTTTATATATTTGTTGGAGATGATTAATATATTTCACCATTTCAACAAAAACAAGGAAAAAAAATCACTAAACCAAACCGAAAAAACTATCTGAATCTATCATAAATTTGGATAACAGATAGAGTCCTGCAGAGGAAGCATGTTAGCGAAACAAGCTTATACCCAAAAGCACATTCACACACTATATAAATAAGTTATGAAGCATGATCCACGGAGGTATCTAACGATTTTGGTAAGAATAATCTATATCAACTAGCTGATACTGTATCTTATAGACACTCACATATCTTGGGGTCGATTTACCAAATATATTTCCTCTCTTAATTATATCTACTATATATACAAACCACCAGAAGATATCACGTTTTCCATCCAAATTCACCTCCCACATAAGCTTCTAAATTTTGAAGTGACTGTATGAGAAGTCCTATTCACGTGCTTGGTACATGAACACAATACGTTTCACTACACGCAACAGTACACACGCGTCCTTAAATTACATACCTTAAACAGCTTTTTTTTAAGCTTTTCGCGCTATTTTTTCATTCCCATATAATATATAACTAGTTAATTATGTATTGATTCTCCTCCCGGTATCTCTTCATTTCATACCATGTTTCCATTCTCTACGATTCAATCAATCAATGATAACATTACCATTCTTTACTAAATTCTGTATATGTTTAGCCAGTTAGTTTATTACACCAGCGAGCGGTGGATCCAGAAATCTGTCAAAGGTTCTGCATTTGGTCTTAGCAGAAATATAATTTAAACCATAACCATTCAATCAATCAATTTTAATTTCCGTTTATTTGATTATTAAGTTATATGCATATATAGTCTGTAATTACACCAGACAGTGTTGGATCCAGAAATCTGATAGCACAACTCGTCCTAAAAATAAACCTTCATCAAGAAATGTTAGCGCGCATATTATCACAATTCAAATCCAAATTATATAAATCAAAATAAAACTTACGGCATAGCAGAAGAAGGCACTCTCTTCACGATCAAACTGGATCCGCTTCGTATCTCGACCCCATCATCCCCATACTCTACCAAACACAAGAAAAAAAACACACACAGAGTCATTTCACCTTCAGAAAGCACACACATACAAAAAAATCAGCAAAAGTTACCTTGCCCGGTAACAGCATCAATGAACACAAGGTCAGAATCCATCCTAAACAAATTATCAAGCTTTTTAACGCTCATTATTTTAGATCTAACCTCACCAATCGAAATATACTGTTTACGTCCGAAATCAAGTGTTTCGAAGTGGTTAGAGCTTTTAAATTTGAACTTAATCGACATGTTGAAGTTTTGATCGGTTTTTCTTTTGTTGATTTGTTATGAAATGAAGGTTTGCATGAAATTTGGGGGTTTTTGTTGAGATTACGTGAATAATGTGAGTGAGGAAGAAGATATGACTATGAGTTGAAAGTCGTATTTATATGGTGTAATAACAACTAAGAGAGTGTGCTTGTCAGGTGATTAGATGTTTGACACGTGTGTGTCATTGACAGTGTTCTTGCCAATCAGTTATATATATTTTTTAATAATTTGTTCCGGTTGACATTTCTTTATTTTAAAAGAATTTGTCCCAACACATTTAATCTTTTTCTTTTTCGATTTTTCAAACAAAATTAAAAAAAAATCCAAAAAAATAAGTAAATGAAATTATATATAACATAGTCTTGTTGTTGTTGATGTCGTTGCCATATATGCTCGATAAGATTTCTTTGCAAACTAGGGTGTTTTTTTTATAACAGGGTTGTTTGGCTTTCCACCATTTCACTTCACATATCTCGATCCGGGTACATTGCAGATTTGGTTGCGGAATAATACTCATTTGGGGTATCACAAACTTTTGATCTTTTAAAATTACGTTATGCAATAAGATGCAAGTACAAATGATCCTTCATATATTGTTGATATGGTACCACTCTTTCAACATCTTTATGAGCACCTCCTTGGTATAATTTTCTTCATTCGTGAAATGGAAAATAATTCACAAAAGTTGCCCATTTTGGGTAATAGCATTGGCCATGTAATACCTTTTCTCAAATGTAACTTCGTTTGCTTCAAAGGAAGCAATATGGTGGATGTTATTAAGAAGGTTTCTAATAACAAAAAATAATTTAAATTCGTTAGTGAAAGTTTATGGAATTAAAATTGATAGTCGTGTGATATGATCGAACTCGAGATCACGGGATTGCACATATTACTCAAAGAGTTAATTTATTTATTAAATATATTTATTATATTTATTAAATCAAACCGTAGCTTAAACTAACGATCGTTAAATAATTAAAAGTTAAGTATTAAACGACCGTTATAGAATCTAATAGAAGCTAAAAGAAGGAGTCGGAAAAGTTCCGGAAACCCCCTTGTGGGCTTGTTAACCTCCGGCCAAAGAGAGACAAAAGGAAGGGAAAAAGATTTTGTTTCCTTAAACTTGTTTAAACCTTGGAAGAAAAGTTTTTCCAAGGGCTATATAAACAAACCCAAGGTTTCATAATTTTTTACTCCTCTCCTATCTCTTGCTCTTAAACCGCCGGCCAAACACGCCATTTTAAGGTTCTTCTCTGTTCTTCAATTAAGCTATTCTAGATCTAGTCCTAGCCCCTCTCTAGGGTTGTTGGGTAGATCCTCCATAGACTTGGAAGCTCGGTTTGTTCGTGCTGGACTCACGATTAACTCGCCGCATTACATGTGTACAAGATCGTGATATAGTCTTTGTTAATGTAAGTGATGCCTAAAACATTATTAGTGTTAACTAATCTTTCTTAGTTTTGATCACAGCAAACCATACAACACATTTAGTGTAAAACACAAAATGAATTATTTAACTAACACTATCATCAAGGTAATAATCATATCACTAACCTTTCTTAATCATACTTAGTGATCATCAAAATGATTATCCTTAAAACTCACTTTTGTTAATAAGACAAAAGACTTTTTAATAAACTTTCTTTTTTAGAAAATGTTTTATTAAAATTGAAATTGAAAATTTGAAATGGCATATTCCAAATGCTGTTAGAATATCCTTTGAAGGGTTTAAATACCTCAGATATTCCCACCCCACTAAAAGACAAAAAACGGAGCGGAGTCTAGTGGCGGTATCTTAAGTACCTACGCGGTACCTTAGCGATATGGTACCGCGGAGTTAGATAAGGTACCGCGCACAGTAGCCGTTATAGATCCGTTGTAACTTTGTCTCCTTTAAATAGTGGGTCAAATCTCATTTTCCAGCAAGCCTCTTGGACGTTTTTCTCAGCCCTCTTTCTATTTTCTATAGCATAATCATTAGTAAATGATCACTTAAATTGTTAAGGATGTTTACATATGATTATCCTCTTGATCCCCTCCTTTACCATGTCTAATGAGAAGATCACTCACTCACTAGCGTTATGATAAAGATGAATCTATGAGCTAGTCATATTCATCATGATACCCTTTTTGTTTTAGGTCAATCCAATGTATTTATGAATACTTGGACTAGTTGTGTTCATCCAAGTTATTTGTGGATACTTGGATTTGTTGTGTACATCCATTGCATATGTGTTTGCTTGGATTTTTGTTGTGTAAATCCAAGCTACATGTGTGTACTTGGATAAGTTTAGTTGAGTTGTAATAGATTTGATTAGGAGTTCTCACTAAGCTATAAAGTGATGTGGTTGTGTCTTGTGAGTTCTCACTAAACTTTAAAGTGATTAGTAGTTGTGTTGTGTGAAGTTCTCACTTAGCTTCAAAGTGAAGAGTCGTGAAGATTGGTTCTACCTTAAGATTAGAACCTGGCATCTAGCCTTGTGTCGTTAAATTATGAAGTAGGCAACGTCGTGTAGATTGGTCCTAGCTAAAGATTAGGTCTCGACATTTAGCTTAGTGTCGGAAAATAATGTAAGCAACGATGTAAGGTTTTCTCCGCCGAGAAGGGAGCTTGTGGATATAGTGGAAATCTCGAGTAGGTGTACTCGAGGAGTGGAGTAGAAACGAGGATAGAGCCTCGTTGTCGAACCACTATAAATCTTGGTGTCTTCCCACTAGGTTGTCTCCTTCCTTATTCTTTACTTATTTCATTATCATTATACTTGCTTGTTATCCATGCTAGTGCATTTCAATTGAACCTAATCATTATGCAACTTAGCCTCAAGTAAAAGATAGTTTTGATACAAACCAAATTGAAAGTAATTTTAATTTGGTCACCAATCGAACAGAAACTATTCAACCCCTCCTTCTAGTTTCTACAATTAGTATCAGAGCGATGGTCACTCAAGATCTTTGAAGTATATTGTACTTTGAAACTTGGATCGATCCATTGTCTCCTCAAATTAGAAGGTCTAGTTGTACTAAAGTTTCTCTTTGGTCAAAACTATGTTTTCTTTGAAAATAGGTCTTTTAATTGATAATATTGCATCCCACTTAAGATTAGTAGCCTTTATGTATTTTAGATATACTCTTGAAATGTATCTACTAGTTTGCATCTTGCTTTGTGTAGGTACTCATGAAGATCAATCAATTAATTGGTTATGGATTGAGTTACTTGCACTTTTAGAAGAATCGTCTTCATTGATCTTTAACATCTTTGAATGATGATACCCAGATGATTGGGAATTATACTAGTCCTTGAAGACTTAGTACTCATCATAGTCATTGATTGGGCATAGAACTTATTCCTTCATGGAATTCTCTTTGTGGCCAAGGTACGCTTTCGTTCTTCCAAACGCCCTTTGATCATTCTTTTGATCATTACTTGACTATTTGCATGTTCTCAGCATCCTTGCCTTGATATTTATTTGTGGTTTGTGTTTTTTTTCTTTTATCCTCTCAAACCTTCATTGCTTGGATACTTGACTCACTATGGTGATGTAGAGTGAGTTAGTAGAAGCTTAAAGTATCAAGCATGATTTCCATGGTTTGCACCCATACGATTAATAGGCCCTTTGTGGGAGAGAAAGTGAATTAATACCTTGCTCATATTTTAGTTTAGACTAAGACTATTATTGAATGAGATCTTAGTTTATACTTGAATAATTGCTTTGTGCTTATTCATTACCAAAGCCGGTTATCGTTTCGCCGGAAAGGCACGTCTTAAACCACTATATATGACACAAGCTCTTCGTTACAACTACTTGAAGATTGTCATTAATCCCTTGAGCAGTGATCCTAGTCTTGATTCACTTCTCTTGACTTCTCTCCACTTAGTCGTTTTGCTACGAGTAGTCGTTTGTCCGTTTCAGTTCTTTTCGATCTTGATTTAACTCGTAATCCTTCATTAAGGCATATTGCTTAGTGTTATGATGATCCAATGATATTCTAAAAGGCTCATGATTTTATTTTAAGTATTTTAGAAAAACTGGATTTTCAAAATTTGGCGTTTTTCAGAGATAAAAACCTGCCTCTATAGGCGGTTCCTTATCTCCGCGGCTCAAACCCGCGGTTCCTTATCGATAAGGTACCGCGGGCAGTAACTTTTGTCAGAGCGCCAGTTTGAGTTTTTTATTCTTTTTCAAACCAAACTCTCTCTCTCCCAAAAACACACAGCCGACGGGTTTTACCTTTTCCACCATTGTTGAAGCTTCCAAAACCTTCAATCACTCAAATTAATTGATTCCAAGTTGTGGGTTTCACTCATCCTTCCTCTAACATCAAATAATTGTAAGTATTTTCTTTCAATTTCATCTATTTTGTTCTAGGGTTCATCCTTTCATAATTGGGGATTTTTAAAATTGAAATTGAATTAAAACCTTAATAGGAATATGGGTTGACATGGTAATCTTACTATGATTCCTTAGGTTGATATTCATTAAGATTTCACTAAAACCCAGTTGTAGAACAAATCCGAATTTAGGCTAAATGATTTTGGTTGAATGATAGATTTGAGATGAACCCATGAACAAGTAGGTAATGACATTGTTAATGCTTACCTAAAAACCTTGTTTTGAAAAACCAATGTTCTAATCCATTGTTGATCTAACATAGATCATGTGTTTTTGGTTAATGATGGAATAGACACATTGTGAACATGAAAATGATATGGATTCAATCCTATGTTTGTCAAGAAATTGATATAACACATTTTCATTTTTCGTTTTCCTATTTATTTCTCATATGAGTGATTGGAAAAATATTGTCTTGTGTTTGTATTTAGGTACTTAATCATGCCTTCTCAATATCAAAAAGATCATCAATTCACTAGATATTATATGCCCGACATCTCTCAAACCTTTGTTTCCCCTCAACTCCAAAACGCTTTTCCATCCCTTTCCTCTCGTTGTTTCCATGAGGGTAGGATTGTAGATTCAAGAATAGCGGGAGATAATTATATCAACACTATGTTCGAGCTTATTGGGTTTGATTGTTTGCTTTACATAGACGAGGTAATTTATCCCTTGTTCCTTATTGAGTTCTTTAGTACTTACTCCATGCTTGAAATCAACGACCAAATCTTTATTCGTTTCTTGTTGAATGGTCAAATCATTCAATATTCCCTCGATGACTTTGGTGATATTCTGGGTGTGCCATTTGAAGGCACTTGTCGTTTCACGGATAAGTAGAGACTAGATGCTCTCTTGGAGTCAAACGATAAACCTCCAAATGACACCACCGAAGTTGATCTAAATTTCATCCTTGAAATCATCACGAAAGAGCGTAGTGGAAACGTTGTAAGAAGCCTTCATACAAATGTGCAAAATGTGAATAGGTATGAAGTGCTCTCAAGCGACCTTAAGGATTACATGCTCCAATGGGTAAACATCCTTAGGGAAAATGTGTTTTGTCTTGGTGGGAACCGAGATCATATCCCGGCTTACATGGGACATATGTTGTTTTGCCTATTTACTTCCACCAAGTACAATCTTGCATATTACATCGCTCGACGTATAAATTATGCTCTTTCCAAACCCAAAACAAACCTCCCTTATGCTATGCTTGTTACTCGCCTCTTTAGAAGGGTTGGTCAAGATTTTCCTCAACTCGATCTTTCTCGCTTTCACCCGGTTCAACGGGTTATGTTGCCTATTCAAGAGGCGTATCAACGAAAGCCAAGAAGTGACCGTGGTTCGAGAAAATCCGACCATCAAGAGCCGGATGAGGAGGACACCGATATGCCACAAAGTGATGGTGATGGCATCGGTCCTAGTTCTCATTTTGACTCTTCGAGTAACTCCCATCCATCCTCAAATCAATTCGAGGATGATTTTGAAGACTTAGCTCCTCCTCATCACCCTTCTAGTGATGTTCCTGAAAATCTCAATATGGAGCATCTTTATCGTGAGAATCTTAGAACTCGGGGAGAATTACATGAACACCGAGTGGAGTCAAGAAAAGGGTTCATGTATTTGGGAAAGATGATCAAGGGTTTACGAAAGAAAAGGAGGTGAAGACTTTGAAGTTATGTCAAAGTTTGGATTTGATAGTTAAACATTTAGTTATTAACACTTTGGTTTAGCTGTTTATTAACTTGTGTTGCATGCTTAGATTACTATTTATTTTGATCCTTAATGTTGCTTATGCAATAATGTTTGTGTTTTACATAGCTTTGTGCATGCCTTATGATAGTTAGCTTATTAGATTATGATCTGTAGTTAACTTTGGCTTGTGAAACTTTTGGGAAAAATCTGGGTTTATCAAAAACTGGGAAGGGAAATTTTTGAAAACCTTCTGGTCGCGGTTCCATATCGACCCGCGGTTCCTTATCGATAAGGTACCGCCGGTCCTAGATAAGGAACCGCCGGTCACTGTACACGACAACATCTTTGCTTTACACTGTTTTCTTAATTTTGTTTAAACCTTGCATGATTTTCAGTAATAAACTACACATTTCCTAAACTAGGTTACCTAAATTCATTATTCACCTAAAATGATTTTAACCCATTACTAGTTTGGATCATCCCCTCACCCATTTAAACCCACCTTGTTTGCCATGTTCTTCACACATCAAACATACTTCCCTAAACCTTAAACCACCCTAATCAACCATGGTGTGTACCAAAACCTCAAACTCTTCCAATACCTCCACCCCAAGGAAAACACTCAAAATAAGGGTTAAGGTAGCTAACCCTAACTCCTCACCTTTCCACACACCTAAGAATGAGAATGCTCCTATCCTCATTTCTTCATCACCTTCCCCACCACTTGCACCATGCAAGACTTCATCCACCCATGATACTAACCACTCCATTGGTTCTACCTCCTCTTCATTCAACTCAAGAATGAATGAGCTTTCTTCACCCTTCACTCCAAGTGCACCCTTGGAAGTGACCACACAACCTCAACCAATCCAAAGCATTCCTTTTGGGAATGACTTTGATGACACTTTGGTGACTTCACCATTTACCCCTCACAACTCACCCATTTCACCAACCTTGGAGGATTTACCTCCACACTCACCCATTTCCCCTTTGGGAAACATGCCTCCACTTTCACCCACATCACCCTTGGAGAACTTGCCTCCTCCACCTCCACCCAACTCAAACATCCCAATTATGGGTGTCCCTCTTTCCCTCCTCTTGGGTGATCCTTACTTTGGGTTTCAACAAACTCATGGTCCTAGATGCCCATGTTGTCTTTACAATCACTACATCATCCATAACCTTAGGATGGACATGTATGGGCTACATAGGAGGTTGCAAGAGTTCTTGCTTGCCTTGTTCTCCATGCCTCCTCCTAGGAGATGAATCATGGAGTTTTCTTAATAAGAGTTTTCATCAAAACCAAGCCTAAGAAAACTACTTATCTAGATTTTATGTTAAGCTAGATATGTATTAGTTAGTCTTTATTTGTCTTTGTACTTGCCTCATTAATGAATGTTTCTTGTTGTTGTCTTATGGATTTATCTTTGTGTGATTCTATCCTTTTGTGCACACTAATCAACTTTAATTTGAAATTAAAATTGAACCTAAATCTATCACAACCCCTAAACTTGACTAAAATTGGTTCAAAATGATATCTAAATTATTTTGTCACCCTTTGTCAAGACATTCTTTGTGAATGTGTTGCTTTATGCAACTCTAGCATATTTTTGTTCTAATAGAGGTAAAATTCCAAGATTTGCAACTTTTGAAAAAGTCTTAGTTTTTCCCAAAACCTAGGAAAAACATGGTTTAAAGTCCACTGGACGCGGTTCCTTAAAGACCCGCGGTTCCTTAGTGATATGGAACCGCCGGCCCCTATAAGGTACCGCGGCCAGAAAGTGGCGTTTGACGATTTTTTTTGGTCAAAACTTTTAAAACCCCATTCCCAGTCAAGATTCCTTGTTTACTCAAATTGACTAAACATTCCTTGACACTACACATTTTGTATTCAAATTCTTACCTTGATTACATTTTACTTATACCCCAACCTTGAGATTTCATTCTCACACCTTCCCAACCTTGAGAATTCATTCTCACATAACCTTGAGATATCATTCTCACACTCTCACAATGCCTAACTCCTACATTTCTAACCTTGACATTTCTTTGTCACAACCCCTCTCACCCAAAGCCTCCTCATCCAAGCTTTCAAAGAAACCGAAAATCTCGGTTCGACCCATTTGGGTTAAGAAGAATGAACCATCTTCGTCCAAACCACCCAAAAACCCTACCTTCTCTTCAATCAAGTATTGGAATGAGACTTACACCATAAACCCCATCACCGGAGCAAAAGAAAATGTTCCACCACCACCACAATCCTTCAATACCCCCCCAACTCAATGACCTTTTAACCTTCCCAAACCTCACAAGGCATTGTGAAAACACTCCCAAACCCTTTACCCCACCACCACCAAACCCTAAGTTTGATGCCATACCCCCATCAAACGATCTTGTGTTGCATCATGGATCCTCGTGTGATTGTTGCCGATTTCAACAAATTGAACTTGCTCATGTGTATGAGAAGTTAAATTTTCTTGAATTCCTCCTCACCCGACCTCCTATTCAAGTTTTCGTTCCGGTGGACAAAACTTCGAATGATGCATCGTCGTCTTTTTAGTTTTATTTTATTTTTTAGCAATCTTGGAATATATCACTATTAGACTAGCTTATGCTTAATGGTTTATTTTCCATATTTATTGCTTTTAGATACTCATACTATGTGTATGACTATCTTCTTTGTTGTATTTTTTTATGTAACCTTTGTGTTATTTTTGTGCTATTTCATTAGTTCTATTTTGAGTTGATCTTGGTTAATTTTTTACAATTTCTTATGGGTGATTCCATCAATTCTAAAGCTTTAACCCATTGACAAGCTTATCATCTTCACTGGATTGAAGTTTGATTTTGTCAATTACCTCTTTGGACATACTTAGAAAAATACTTGCTTCTAATTTGAGATTTCTTCTCTTTCTCCCTCTCAAGTTACTTAGTAGGTAGTGATCATATATACATTGGTGTTTCTTTCCTTTCTACTAACCTTTGTGTAGCATGTCACCTTAGCTCACAAACTTGGTGCCCCAAGCAAGGGGGAGCAACCACCAAGGGGGAGCTACTAGCAAAGTTCGATGTTCTTCAAAGACTTATGCTAACCTTTTTGCTACGACAAAGGGGGAGAAATGATAGTGATAAACTAGTTAATATTTCCATAGTTTGTGTTTCTACGTAAATGAGTTTATCGTTTGTCGTAATAAAAAAGGGGGAGATTGTTAATGCAAGTGATGCCTAAAAATATTATTAGTGTTAACTAATCTTTCTTAGTTTTGATCACAACAAACCATACAACACATTTAGTGTAAAACACAAAATTAATTATTTAACTAACACTATCATCAAGGTAATAATCATATGACTAACCTTTCTTAATCATACTTAGTGATCATCAAAATGATTATCCTTAAAACTCACTTTTGTTAATAAGACAAAAGACTTTTTAATAAACTTTCTTTTTTAGAAAATGTTTTATTAAAATGGAAAATGAAAATTTGAAAATGGCATATTCCAAATGCTGTTAGAATATCCTTTGAAGGGTTCAAATACCTCAGATATTCCCACCCCACTAAAAGACAAAAAACGGAGCGGAGTCTAGTGGCGGTACCTTAAGTACCTACGCGTTACCTTAGCGATATGGTACCGTAGGGTTAGATAAGGTACCGCGCATAATAGCCGTTATAGATCCGTTGTAACTTTGTCTCTTTTAAATAGTGGGTCAAATCTCATTTTCCAGCAAGCCTCTTGGACGTTTTTCTCAGCCCTCTTTCTATTTTCTATTGCATAATCATTAGTAAATGATCACTTAAATTGTTAAGGATGTTTACATATGATTATCCTCTTGATCCCATCCTTTACCATGTCCAATGAGAAGATCACTCACTCACTAGTGTTGTGATAAAGATGAATCTATGAGCTAGTCATATTCATCATGATACCCTTTTTGTTTTAGGTCAATCCAATGTATTTATGAATACTTGGACTAGTTGTGTTCATCCAAGTTATTTGTGGATACTTGGATTTGTTGTGTACATCCATTGCATATGTGTTTGCTTGGATTTGTGTTGTGTAAATCCAAGCTACATGTGTGTACTTGGATAAGTCTAGTTGAGTTATAATAGATTTGATTAGGAGTTCTCACTAAAGTATAAAGTGATGTGGTTGTGTCTTGTGAGTTCTCACTAAACTTTAAATTGATTAGTAGTTGTGTTGTGTGAAGTTCTCACTTAGCTTGAAAGTGAAGAGTCGTGAAGATTGGTTCTACCTTAAGATTAGAACCTGACATCTAGCCTTGTGTCGTTAAATTGTGAAGTAGGCAACGTCGTGTAGATTGGTCCTAGCTAAAGATTAGGTCTCGACATTTAGCTTAGTGTCGGAAAATAATGTAAGCAACGATTTAAGGTTTTCTCCGCCGAGAAGGGAGCTTGTGGATATAGTGGAAATCTCGAGTAGGTGTACTCGAGGAGTGGAGTAGAAACGAGGATAGAGCCTCGTTGTCGAACCACTATAATCTTGGTGTCTTCCCACTAGGTTGTCTCCTTCCTTACTCTTTACTTATTTCATTATCATTATACTTGCTTGTTATCCTTGCTAGTGCATTTCAATTTAACCTAATCATTATGCAACTTAGCATCAAGTAAAAGATAGTTTTGATACAAACCAAATTGATAGTAATTTTAATTTGGTCACCAATCGAAGAGAAACTATTCAACCCCCCCTTCTAGTTTCTACAGTCTTGTTTTAGACTATATCCTGGTGGTGTTCGTGATCAACCCTTGTTGCCGATTGTTCCGTTGATCTTGTGGATCTTGCTAGGATAAAGGTATGTAACCCTAATCTTGGTTAATTATAATTGTCTTAAATTATGATCTTGTTTAATTTGCTTCTACTGTATGTGCTTTGATCCATATTAGGGTTTTAAATAATTGTTATGAACTATATAAACCTTCAGTGGCATCGAGAGCCGTTTTAACATGATTATAATTATCAAGATCTAAAGTTTTTTTTAACTAATATTGATTTGTGTTAAAAGTTACATTTTGTTTTTTAGGTTTTATAAAAATTAGGGTTTTTGTTTTTTATTGTTCGGTTCTGCCGAATTTTTATAATTTTTTTTTGTAAACCCTAAAAATACATGGTAATTGACTTTAGTTGTTTTGCATGAATTAATTGTTATGTCATGTGTGGTTACGATCCGTAGTTTTTTAATTGTTAAGAGAATGTGGGAGATCCGTAATAAACATGCATGTTTTTTACGGATCATATAATTTTGAGTTCTATTTACTTTATTTGATTCAAAGTTTTAAAATTAGGGAAGACTTTTTATGTTTATAAAAACCCTAGATTTGATGTTCTTTGAATAAATTGTTATGCATGTGGCTATTTGATTTAGTTTTTTTTGTACTACTTGTTTTCATGCGTCTTTTATTGTATGTTGTAAACAAGGAAATTTTTTTTTAAGAAAAATAATATTGACTAAATCTTATCAAAATTAATGAATTGTTTTGAGGTCTAAATTACATATGATTCGTGTTGATTAGAACTACAATAACAACTTAACGGCCTACTAAATTTTGGCAAATTATAAAGTGGGTATAACGCACCGCTGGTCATGTACCCGATTAAGGAAGGAGGTGTTATGCTTCAGCGCTGAACAAATTCCCGGCTCGCCTATGTGTCAAAATTGGAATTACCTACGGTTGTTATTTGTATAATTCTTTAAGGTTGATTTAACTGCATTAATTCACATCCGAAACAAAATGAATAAGGTTATTGCTTTGTGCTTTAGATAAGTTCTAGAAAAAGTACGGTGTGAATTTAGTTGTGTGTAAAATCTTTAATTGGTTTAACCAATACCTCAACTTGCAAATATATGATGAAATTTTAGTCTCACCAAAAAGTTTACTAACCGTTTTTTATTAAACTTATGTTATGGAGATGTATGCATGCTTCTTCATACATGATTTTGACACCAAAATCTATACCCTAAAATTTAAGTCATATGCCATCTAATTGACGAACACTTGAAGTTACAATTGTTGTCATATAAGATATTGGACGATGTTGTAATGGAGAGAAAACTTCATGACTGAATAAGATTGTACATTAAGGTTTTACGTTCTATAGATTAGTCGACTTAATTAAGTTACTCAGTAAGAACTGGAAACTTAAGGCGTAAAGTAGGGATGAAACATGTTTACAATGAAAATGATTTTGGCAATGTAAATCCCTAACATATCTAGAAATTGCAAATTTGTTTGTCAATTATTGTTCGACAAGTTACTATGTTGAATACATTTGTCACTAGCAGATCAACTGATGTGATGAATCTATGTCAATATGGATTCTAGTTTTTCAAGGCAAATACTATGGTTTTATTACCGGGGTAATTTTATTTTCTTGAATTATATTAACAAAAATACTAATGTTTTGAACTTATTTCTATAGAAATGGCTCAACCCGAAAACAATCTAACAATAAGTTCGGCGTTCAAAGCTTTCTTTGAACGTCCTAAACTTACTGACCCTAATTTCAATGACTGGTATCGCTCACTAAGAATTGTTCTGAGAGCAACCGGTACTACTGATATCTTGACTACTCCTTTTCCGGAGGATCTTGCTGAAGGAGCATCTGATGCGGAAAGGCTTCAACATGCTGCTAATGTTAAGAAGCACCATGAGGTGGCTGCTGTAATGTTAGGGAGAATGGCTTCATCACTTCAAAGGAAGTATGAGCTATTTTCACCTCAGCGAAAGCTTGATGAACTCAAGGCTGTGTATGGAACGCCGCAAGCTGTAGAGATCTATGATTTGGTTGATGCTCTACATAGTTGCAAGCAAGCTCCTGGAAAGTCCGTAAGTGCCCATTATATGGAAATGAGGGGTTATATGGAACAACTCATCGCACTAGGACAACCCTATGATCATAATATGGCTATCAACTTGATCAATAGGTCCCTTAATAAGGACTTCAATGATTTCGTTCGTAACTATAATATGCATTGCACGGGGAAGACGGTTAATGATCTGCATGCAATGCTCATTGACTTTGAAAAGGGGTTGAAAGGTAAGGCATCCACAGCTACTCCTCAAGTACTTTATGTGAAAAAAGGTAGAGTGACTAAACCAAAACCGCAAGTGAATAAGAAGCAGAAAAGGCAAAGGCAAGGTTGATAAGAGCAAGCAAGTTGCGACTCCATCAAAACCAAAGCAGAACTTTTTCAAGAAGAGTCAATCTCAGAAAGATGAGACTTGTCACCACTGCAAAATGACTGGACACTAGAAGAGGAATTGCTCTCTCTACCTCCATGAATTGCAAGAACATAAGAAGAAGGCTGAGCTAGCTGCTGCAGTATCTTCAGGTAACTTATTTATGATAGAGTTTTTTTAATCTTACATACAATTCAAACTCCTGGGTATATGATACGGGATGTGGTATTAACATTTGTAATACCGTGTAGGGATTTGAGTTGAAGAGGAAGTTTACCTATGGGGAACAATTTCTGCAAGTGGGCAATGGCGCACAAGCAGCGGTTGAAGCTATAAGAATATTTAAACTAGTTTTACCTTCGGGTTTAGTACTGTTTTTAAATAATTTTCATTATGCACCTACAATTGTTAGGGGTGTTATTTCCTTTTCTTGTATGTTGGATCTTGGATTTAATCAGACAATTGATAATAATAGAATTTCTGTTTTCAAAGATGGTTTATTCTATTTTGATGCAATTTTTGTGAATGGTGTTTTTGAAATTAACATGCATGATAATAATTCCAAGAGGAAAAATAATTCTGTTTTTAGCATGAATAAGAAGAGAAAGTTAGACAAGAAATCTTCTTATCTTTTGTTTTGTAGACTTGCCCATATTGGGAAGACTCGCATACAAAAGCTTCAACGTGATGGTCTTTTGGAAAATATCAGTGATGAATCATTTGATAAATGTGAGTCTTGTATCTCTGGAAAGATGACCAAGAAACCTTTTAATAGCAATATTGAAAGGGCTACTGAACAACTTGGTTTGATACATACTGATGTGTGTGGACCACTTAGACATGTGTCAACGAAAGGTGCTAGCTACTTCTTAACGTTTACGGATGATTATAGCCGTTATGGTTATGTTTATTTACTTAAGCTTAAACATGAGGTGTTTGAAACATTCAAAACGTTTAAAGCAGAAGTGGAGTCACAACTAGGAAAGAAGATTAAAGCTCTTCGTTCTGATCGAGGTGGTGAATATATAAGTCAAGAGTTTAATGATTATCTAAGTGAAGTGTTCAGAAACTTACTTCTCCGTATACTCCAAAACAAAATGGTGTATCTGAAAGGAGAAATCGTACATTACCATTATCCTTTTGGGATTATGCTCTTGAATCTGCTGTTCGTATTCTGAATATGGTTCCCACAAAGAAGGTCGATAAGACATCGTATGAACTATGGCATGGCAAGAAGCCATATTTGTCTTATTTGAAAATCTGGGGTTGTGAGGCATATGTGAAACGTGACTCTGGAGATAAACTCCAACAACGCTCAGTAAAATGTATCTTTGTAGGTTACCTAAGGAAACTATGGGTTACTACTTTTATTATCTGGCTAAGAACAAAGTAGTTGTGGCTCGGTATCGAGACTTCCTTGAAAGTGATCTTGTAAATCAAGAAATCAGTGGGAGAGATTATGATCTTGAAAAAATTCAACAAGATACATTGCCTTCTGAAAATACTAGCGAAGAAATTCATGTAGAACCAGAAATTCTGGGAGTTCCACCGGAATTAATTCCTCCACGTAGGTCTCAAAGAACCATACGTGCGCCAGACAAACTATGTCTTTACATAGAGGATGATGAGGAGGAAGTAGGGGATCTTGGTGAACCTACTAACTATCGATCCGCAATGTCTGATCCAGAAAAGTCAAAATGGATAGTTGCGATGAATGAGGAAATGAAATCCATGAAAATCAACGATGATTGGATTCTTGTAGACGCGCCTAAAAATGCTAAAGTAGTAAAAATAGGTGGATCTACAAGAAGAAAACTGACATGGATGGTGAAATACAATCCTATAAAGCACGTTTCGTAGCTAAAGGTTTTACTCAAACTTTTGGCATAGACTACGAGGAGAAATTTTCTCTTGTAGCAGACTTACGATCTATTATGATTCTCATAGCTATAGCAGCATACTATGACTATGAGATATGGTAAATGGAAGTTAAAACTACCTTCTTGAACGGTCGCTTAGATGAACACATCTATATGCAACAACAACCAGATGGGTACATTGATCCTAAATATCCAAAGAGCGTGTGCAAACTTCAAAGATCTATTTATGGTTTGAAGCAAGCATCACGTCAATGGAATAAGCGATTTGATGAAGAAATCAAAAAGTTCAGATTTATTCAAAATCGTGATGAGCCATGTGTATATCGCAAAGCTAGTGGGAGTAATGCAGTGTTCCTAATTTTATATGCCGATGACATATTAATCATGGGAAGTAACCAAGACTTAAGGAAGTTAGGATTATCTTGGTAAATGTTTTTCTATGAAGGATTTGAGAGATGATGCATATATTCTGGGAATTAAAATCTATCAATATAGAAGTAGACGGTTAATTGGTCTTAGTCAAGATGCTTATATAGATAAGTTATTGAAGAAGTATAACATGCATAACTCTAAGAAAGGTTTTCTACCGATGGAGGTTAAGCATGAATTAAGTCATGAGAAAGATGAATCAACACCCGAAGAGGTGGCTTACATGCGAAAGGTACCATATGCTTCGGCTGTAGGATCTATTATGTATGACGTAAGATGCACAAGGCCTGATGTGGCGTTTTCTCAGAACTTGGTCAGTAGATACAAACAGAATCCAGGAAAGTTCCACCGGACTGCTGTTAAGCATATTCTAAAGTATTTGAGAAGTACGAAAGATATGTTTTTTGTATTCGGGGGTAAACCAGACGCAGAATTGAGTGTAACAGGGTTCTGTGATGCGTCCTTGCAATGTGATAAAAACGATACGAAGTCTCAGACGGGTTACATGTTTGTCATCAATGGAGGAGCAGTTGACTGGAAGAGCAGTAAGCAGAAAACCATTGCTATGCATGCAACTCAAATGAAGTATATGGCCGCTTCAGAAGCTGCAATGGAAGCTGTTTGGATTAGGAAGTTTACTGAAGATCTTGGAGTGATTCCTTCAGTTAAAGAACCTATTGATATATATTGCGACAATTCTGCTACAAAAATATTCGCCAATGACCCTGGAGTTATGAAAGGCTCCATACACTTTAAACGTAGATATCACTACGTTCGAGAACAAGTGGAAGCTCGAGAAATAAAATTAATAAAAGTTCACACATATGATAACGTAGCTGATCCTTTTACTAAGGCTTTATCTAGGCCGAAGGTAGTTAAGTATGCCAAGGCAATTGGGCTGCAACTTGCTAGCGAATTCATGCAATAAATCTGTTGATTAGTATTTGGATAAAGGATGAAAGACATTATTGAATTGATGAAATAAAGATTGGATTTCGTTTATTTTTCTGTTATTTGATTTTGTATCCTTTTTTACATGTTTTAATCCATGAGCATTATGATGTTTATAAATGTCTGTTTTCGATTAATAATATGGGAGTATTGTTAAACTAAAACAATTCAAAATAGTGACAGAGTATACTTGAAAGTATATTGGTCAATTTTGGATGATATTTGATGGATAAAATATTGGACTTATCGCAAATATATGATTTTACTTTATAGATCTTTGTCATTAAGTAAATCATAAATAGTTATCCTTAGACCTGAGATACCATAAAACTGCATTGAATGTAGTGCATTTCTGTAAGGTAACATAACGCTAAATGTAACTGGTAGTTATAAGGGTTATTTTCAGAAGTGTTGCGAAGTTCATGATTTTTTACTCCTCTCCTCTCTCTTGCTCTTAAACGACCGGCCAAACACCCCATTTTAAGGTTCTTCTTTGTTCTTCAATTAAGCTATTGTAGATCTAGTCCTACCCCTCTCTAGGGTTGTTGGGTAGATCCTCCATAGACTTGGAAGCTCGGTTTGTTCGTGCTGGACTCACGATTAACTCGCCGCATTACGTGTGTACAAGATCGTGATATAGTCTTGTTTTAGACTATATCCTGGTGGTGTTCGTGATCAACCCTAGTTGCCGATTGTTCCGTTGATCTTATGGATCTTGCTAGGATAAAGGTATGTAACTCTAATCTTGGTTAATTATAATTGTCTTAAATTATGATCTTGTTTAATTCGCTTCCGATGTATGTGCTTTGATCCATATTAGGGTTTTAAATAATTGTTATGAACTATATAAACCTTCAGTTAGATCATTATTCACGCCGGTTACACTGAAAAATGCATGCCAAATCATACGATACAACAACTTCAAGCATTAGAGTTGATAACTCTATTTTTATCACCCATCCGAATTGGTCGATCGTGCCATTATCTCATACTATTAGTCCAATGTTGACGCATACAATCAATGATTCCAAGCATCCCAAGGGACCCATGAACCGTGTTATTTGTGGTATATAACTTTTGAATGTCATTCAAATAGGATTTTCTTAAAACTCGGGTATAAACAGTTGATGATGAACTTAATAAACTTATCTAGACAATTACATCCAGAGCGTTTACTTATTTGTAAATATTCATCGAATTACCATGGACTATATATAAAAATACTCTGTTTCTAATAAGGTATATGTAACACTCTCATTTTTCGTATCGGTACAGCGGAAGGGTCTTTTAGAGTGTTACGAGATAGCACAATAACTCCAATCATAGACAACACATAAAAATGGTTGTTCAAGGTTTAACATACATTCATTCGATAAAAGTTTTAAAAGCGTACAACAGGTCCCAAATTATACAGGTCATTAAGTTTACAAAACATAGATCGAATGAACATTTTTAATATTATGTGGGCCATCAGAGTCGATCTCCATCCGGATTACCTTCAAGCACCTGAGATAAAAACATGCAAAAATCATATTAGCGAATGCCGAGTGAATTCATAGAGTTTAATAAAAACCATTATTTAAAACAATCATTTAAAATCAGAACACAAGTAAAATATGGGAAGTAAGTCCTCATATTGCTAGTCAGGCAATATATAAATCAAACATACATCTTAAACCGTCCATGAGACTGTAGTCTCTATATTACCATGATAGGTAATATATTCATCGTTAATAGCGTCGTTATTATGTATAGGATACATTTTTATTTGGATTAGGATTATTATTAGCCGCATGACATTGTTACCTTACTATGAAAACAGCGGGCCGCGAACCCGACAAACAATTTGCCCATCTATGTTAGCGTGTCGTCACAAAAATCACGCTATGGAATCTTCTCATACATAAATTCGCTTACCAATCAATGTGGTACGACGGGGATCAACCGTCAAGGCGCGAACTGGGGTGATCGTCCCCAAATAGTACTATCAAATGCATAAGCGTCTACCAAATCCCGGTAGTTCACAATTCATGCTAATGGAACTTTAAGTGACATAACCTAACTACTAATAATCCTTTTAGTCTCGTTTATAGGGTCATAGCATCATTCGGGTCCATATCATTTAGCATACCATCGGGACTACTTGTGTTCTATTTTTATCAAAATCTAGCATGTTATCTCCCTCGCGGGTTTACAAATCATTTTATAAAACATTTAAAAGAGTGCGAGGCTATGAACTCACGTTGTTAATGAAAGGCGGATTATCGGCTACGGGCGTGCTTCGGTCACGAAAACCTATATAAATAATAATCGGTCTTAGACTTTGTCCAATGACTTTTATCAAAAATAACAATATACATATGATGATTTTGTACATATGATGATGATCAAGTGGGTTTATACATCCTTGTTTACTCATTTTAGTGTTTACGTTTTGGTAACGTTTTACTAGTTTGCTAGTTTTATCTATTTACCTATTTTAAGTCCATTAAGCTTAGTATAAGTGCTTTAACTTGTTTTAATCCATTTTATACCTATATTATCAGTATATATACTTTCCATGTTGGGCCCAAATGAGTTAAGCCCAATAAGTTCTTTTTATAAGTATTTATCTTATTTAGTCCAATTATTAGTCCAATATGCTTAGTTAGCTCGTTAGTGTCCGTATTTCTTATAGTTCAGGTTTTATCGGTTTTTACTTGTATTAGTTACCTATACATCAGTATATGACTTTTATAAACTTTACATTAGACGGGTTTGGTCGTCTAAGTTTTATTTGGCGAAAAACGTTAATTTTACGGCGATAGCCGAAAAAGTCGTAAAAATCAAGTTTATAGTTTTTATTACTTATAAATATTATTTCATTACCATTTATATAATTTATCCATTTAATTAACCTTTTATATATTTATATAAATAAGTTTTATAAGTTAGTGGGTTTTTATTTTTACATTTTATACATTAAAATGTGAGTGCTTATATAATAATAATAAACATTAATTCTTAAAAATCTGATTTTTATCTTCATGTTCACCATTTTTACCATATCTAGAGTTCTATAATGAATTAGAAGCTCATTTTTTGGTGACATGTTCTTTAAATTATGTGCTACATTTAACTTAGTTATAGCTACTGCCCATTTTAAGTTCATCTTGCCTTAACAGTCCCTACAAAACTGCTTATTCAGATTAGAACACCTAACTTGTTTTGATCATATCTCGCTCATTATATTGATTCCATTGCATAGCCAACTCTCACATGTGTATAAAATCTTGTACTTACTGTAAATGGATCATACCATGCAATTTTATCAGTTCAAGTTTTAGTTATATACTGTTTTTATACAGCCAACTAAATAATCAAGATTTTAGCCTCATTTCTTATAGTTATCAACCTTTTTAAGCATATCTATCAACACTTGATCCCCACACAACATTTTTATCATCATATATACATCATATACATATACAAAATGAAAGAGAATACATTTGTTCTTTACAAAATAACAAGAGAAAAATAGAGAGGATAATCTTCTTTACCAACCAAGTGTATTCCTTGTTTTTGGAAGACAAGAACTTGATGAATACAACAAGTAACTCCAAGACCATCAAACACCAAGAACATATGTTGGGAAATCAGCCCTAGGACACAAGCAAATCACCTTCAATGATGTTAATATGGCCACCAAATGATCAAGGCTTCAAGATAACTCCTTAATAGAGCTAGTAAACATGTGTTTCTTGGCTAGAAAAGATCAAGAGGGGTGTTTGTAGCTTGATGGTGGACGGCATAGGGAGGGTTTTGAGAGAGTTTGCATGTAAGTAAAATGGTGGAATGAAGTTGCTAGTGGTTTTGTGTTTAGTGGTAGTGGAAGTAAGCTTAAAGAGTAAGCTAAGCTTACACATGTAACAAACTAGCTAACATGATGCCACATCTTATGGTGTGGTGTCATGTGTGCCATCCAACCTTAGCTAGTGGGGTGGGACAATGTATTTTGTCCCATCTCACTAGTTTACGGGTATTTCTCGATTCTAGTTTTCTCGATTTGCGTGCCCTCGGGTCGTTTTACGAAAAACGTTTTTTATAAATTATGAATCAACGTCACAAAACGAATCCAATAAAAATTGTCTCATAAAAAACGGAGTTCAAAAACGTAAATACGTAATCCTAAGGTTTCCGGTTTAGTCGTAAAGGACGCTAAATTATGCACGTAAGCCCAAATTTAAATCCGTAAATTGTGAGTTCGTCAACCAACACAAAAATAAGTTTCAAAATATTATACGAGAAAATATTTCACTACCTGAAAATGTTAGATTGTCACAGCTTTTCCTCCTAAAAGGGATCAACGTCCTCGTGATCCATTTCATTTGGATGTCGGTTTCTTATTGAAATCGAAGAGGTGCGGATATTTCTTCCACAATTCATCCTCTCGTTCCCAAGTATACTCTCGTCCATGCTTTGAATTCCATCGGATCTTGACAATAGGTATCCGACTTTGTTTCAGTTGCTTTACCTCACGGTCCATAACTTCTACGGGCTCTTCGATAAAATACAACTTCCCATCTATTCGAACCTTACCTAACGGAATTTTCTCATCACTCACTGCTAGACATTTCTTCAGATTAGATACATGGAATGTGTTGTGAACACCATGAAGTTCTGGGGGTAACTCCAGTTTGTAAGCCACCGGACCTACTCTAGATAAAATCTTAAAGGGTCCAATATAACGGGGATTCAATTTCCCTTTCTTTCCAAATCTTATAACGCCTTTCCATGGCGATACCTTCAACATTACTTGGTCACCCACTTTAAACTCCATTGGCTTCCGCCGCACATCCGCGTAACTTTTCTGTCTACTACGGGCAGTCAACAACCTATTCTTAATCTGAACTATCATCTCCGTAGTCTCCCGGATCAATTCCGGTCCCGTGAGCTGGGTATCCCCAACTTCACTCTAACATACAGGAGATATACACTTCCTACCATACAAAGCTTCAAACGGTGCAGCCTTAATACTAGAATGGTAACTATTGTTATACGAAAACTCTGCTAACGACAAATGTTTATCCCATTTCTTACCAAAGTCTAACACACAAGCTCTTAACATATCTTCCAGTGTTTGTATCGTCCTTTCACTCTGCCCATCAGTCTGGGGGTGATAAGCAGTGCTCATGTCGAGATTCGTTCCCAAAGATCTTTGAAGAGATTTCCAAAAATTCGATGCGAATCTAGGATCTCGATCTGAAATGATCGATACAGGCACTCCATGCTTGCATACAACATTATCAAGGTATATACGAGTCAACTTCTCCAATGAGAACTGCTCTTTAACCGGAATGAAGTGTGCTGATTTGGTCAGTCTATCGACAATAACCCAAATCGAGTTGTTTCCAGATGATGCTCTAGGAAGCTTGGTGATAAAGTCCATCTTAATTTGCTCCCACTTCCATTCAGGAATCTTTGGTTGTTGAAGTAGTCCAGATGGCTTTTGATGTTCAGCTTTAACTCTAGCACAAGTCAAGCATTGAAGAACATACATAGCTATGTCATCTTTCATATTCGGCCACCAGTACAACTTCTTCAAATCATGGTACATCTTATCAGATCCTGGATGAATGGAATACTTAGATTTATGGTATTCTAACATAATCAAATCTCTTAAGCCTCCAAACTTAGGTATCCACATACGACCTCTTAAGCATTTCACTCCATCAGCTCTAACCTCTAAAGGATCCCCTTCTCCTCGGAACCCTTCATTAACAAAATTCTCCTTCTTACAAGCTTCTATTTGCGCATTTCTAATTTTCTCAGGCAAATTATTATGCACGGTCAAGACTAGAGAACGCACCCTGATAGGCTCTCTATATTTCCTACTTAACGTATCGGCAACAACATTGGCTTTTCCTGGGTGATATTTTATATCACAATCATAATCACTTAACAACTCTATCCATCTTCGTTGCCTCATGTTCAATTCCTTCTGGTCGAGAATATACTGTAGGCTTTTGTGATCGGTGAATACCGTACACTTGGTGCCATACAGATAATGTCTCCACAACCTAAAAGCAAAGACTACAGCTCCTAACTCAAGATCATGAGTAGTATAATTCTCCTCACTCTTCCTTAATTGCCTAGAAGCATAAGCTATCACTTTCTCTCTCTGCATCAAAACAGCTCCATAACCTCTAAGAGATGCATCACAATATACTACAAAATCTTCACTCCCGTCGGGTAATGATAAGATTGGCGCACTACATAATTTTTGCTTCAATGTCTGAAATGCTCCATCTTCATCACTTCCCCAAACGAAAGGTTTATTCTTCTGAGTAAGCTTAGTCAATGGTTTAGCTATCAAAGAGAATTCTTTAATGAATCGCCTATAATAGCCAGCCAATCCTAAGAACTGTCGCACTTCCGTTGGCGTTGTCGGTGCAGACCAATTCTTAATAGCTTCAACCTTTGCAGGATCAACATGAATTCCATCTTTGTTAATCACATGACCAAGAAATTGCACAGAATCTAACCAGAAATCACACTTCGAAAACTTAGCATACAACCTTTCATCCTTCAACAAATTCAAAACAATCCTCAAATGTTCTCTATGCTCATCTTCATTCTTAGAATAGATTAGAATATCGTCAATAAACACAATCACAAATTTATCCAAGTAGGGCTTGCACACTCGATTCATTAAATCCATGAAAACTGCAGGTGCGTTAGTTAACCCAAATGGCATTACTTGAAATTCATAGTGTCCATAACGAGTTCTAAATGCAGTTATAGGAATATCTTCTTCAAGGACGCGAAGTTGGTGATATCCTGACCGCAAATCTATCTTAGAATACACACAAGATCCTTGCAGTTGATCAAACAAATCATCAATCCTAGGTAAAGGATATCGGTTTTTAATTGTCAACTTATTCAGTTCCCTATAATCAATGCACATACGAAAAGATCCATCCTTCTTCTTAACGAACAAGACTGGAGCTCCCCAAGGCGACGAGCTCGGTCGAATAAAACCTTTATCAGACAACTCCTTAAGTTGCTCAGATAACTCCTTTAATTCAGAAGGGGCTAATCGGTAAGGCGCACGTGCCACTGGTGCAGCACCAGGAATTAAATCGATTCGAAACTCTACTTGCCTTATCGGTGGAAGTCCGGGTAAATCTTTAGGAAATACCTCAGGAAATTCACAAATAATAGGTACATCTTCCAATCGTTTTTCCCTAGACTCATTCCCGGTCACTTGAGCTAAGAATAACTCACAACCGTTCCTGATGTACTTTTGGACTTTAATACATGAAACGATTTTCAAACGGGATTCACCTCGACTACCATCAATTACTAACGTCCTATTCCTAAGAAGAATCTTAACCTTCTTCTCTCCACATAAAATAGTTGCATTATTCAGCGACAACCAATCCATACCAATAATAATATCAAAACTACCTAATTCTATCAACATTAAATCAATCGGAAAGGAATGGTTTGAGAGATTTAGAGAGCATCCTTCTAATAGCTTATTAGTTTTCATTAATTTACCATCAGCCAATTCCACCTCGTAACTGGTACTTATCTCAACAGGTTCAATGTCAATAAGGGCACTAAATTTAGTGGATACAAAGCTCCTATCAGCACCCGAATCAAATAAAGCAACAGCATAATGATTGTTGAGTAAAAACGTACCGGTAACGACATTCAGATCCTCTTTCTTCACCTCAATTGTTCCAAGTTGGTAGATACCACTGATGCGTGCAATCTAGTTTTCCCAAAATTAACCTTTACTAGATTATAACACGGGCAGTGTACCCTTGTCAATTGTAAAATAGTATTAGCAAATATCGGGTTCGAACACAGGGACTATTTATAGTTGAAATATTAGTTAGTAAAAATGCGTAACGAGTAACAAATTGGTTTTAGTCTTAGTGAAGACTTGCTTATAAAAACAGTGAAAATATTCAAGATTTCAAATATGGATAAAAGATACGCTTGCTTGGACCGTGAATGACTATGAGTTATTCCTTAGGTATGAAAATATCGATAAACTTCTAATGTAAAATCCTAAGTTCCTTTCGAATACCGGATTTCTCCAATTACCTAACCATGCAACGATTCCTTTCGGATACCGTTAACACCTCAAGTAATAGTGCATAAAGTTTCAAGCTGATAAGTGAGAATTAATTTATAAGCTTCCTTTCGAATAGCTTACCAACTCCTAAACCGATTTCTCTTAATTTAGTAGCTAGCGTTTGTGTGAATATCTACTTATGAAAATTGTTGTTAATGACTCCTTTCGAATATCATTCACTTATAATCAACTAAAGAGAGGCCGATTAATTCGTTCCTATTTTAGTAAAAATTACGGATTCCTTTCGAAAACCCGTTTTTAGATTACCAAACAAGAGTATAAACAATTTTGACAAGATAATTAAGTTATTAACCCAAACGGATCCCCAATTAATCTCAACAAATCAATCGAATTTCCAACCCAAAATCTAACACATAAACATCACATAATCCAAGCAAACGTATAAAGAAATTAGCTACTCATGATTGTAACAAACACAATTGAATATGTAAAAGACATACTTTAATCTTGCTATTAAAATGATAGAAGATGAATACCAAATTGAGAAAGAGGTTCCAATGATCTTCAAAGTAACAAAGTAAAAACTTGAAGTAACAATTGTTCAATAGAAACTTATGATGATAATGAAAATTATGCTAAAGCTTGATGATGATGATTCTTGAATTATATCTTCAAGATTGGATGTGTGTAATATGGATGTTGAGTGTATGATGATATGAATGGATGATCTTGTGTGGATGTTGTGTTCCTTAAATACTCCTCCTGGGACATCAAAAAAACGTCTAGCAATAATGTCCCATGATGTCCACTAACTCTTTAGCTTCCCCCTTAATGAGGAATAAAAACACAATTTCGTAACTGCATCTGTTGCGCCGCAACATATAGGTCTTGCGCCGCAACTAGTGTTCCGAAAGTACATTGATCTGTAGCCCCTCCAATTGCGCCGCAACAGGTAGAAGCTACGCCGCAATTCGGCTTCCGCAAGCACCATGTTCTGTAGCACCTTCAGTTGCGCCGCAACTGTTAGGTCTTGCGCCGCAACTCGGCTTCCGAGGCTGGTACTGATTTCCCTGACTTGTTTTGCTTAGCCCCTTTTGGTCCCAAATCTTTACAGCAACATGAGCAGATTTGATGAGCCTTTACCAAGTAGCTGCTCGCTCTTGGGCTAGCCAGTCTTTCTGGTGGAATAAGCATCACCCTGGGAGACTAGAACCCAGCCCAACTCTTAGAACGTGAATCAATGGTGAGTGGGGGTACCCTGATGATTTTAGGCAAACCATCACAGCCGTCAACGGATTTGATATGTCTTTACCAGAAGCCGTACCCTTCTGGACTCGCCAATTCTTAGCAATGAAGCATCGGTGAATTGAACACCCTATAGCTTTAAGCAAGCTATTACAGCTATCAACGGATTTGATAAAATCTTTACCAAGAGCCGTACCCCCTTGGATTAGCCACTTTTCAGTCTAGGACCATGGCAAGTGAAAACCATCCAGTTTTGGGTAACCTGGCAACCATCAACGGATTTGATGTGTCACACCAAGAGCCGTACCCTCAAGGTGAATCAACTCTTTCTTGTCGGTAAGACATGGTGAGTTGAGAACCTACAAAACACACTTTACACAAAATATAAGCAATACGGGGTCTATCCATTACGTTTAGGACACAAAACATAACAAATATCGCTATGAAAAACTCGTATAAATGAGCGATATCAAACCCCCCATACTTAAGCATTTGCTTGTCCCTAAGCAAATCCGACTCAAACCGTAATGTTTTTTTTTTTTTTTTTTTTTTTTTTTTTTTTTTTTTTTTTTTTTTTGAAAGACTCTAAATGACTCAAATGGGACTAAAATAAACGTTATAGGGGACAAAACTAACTAATTTCCCGACTCACACGTTATAGGGGACAAAACTAACTAATTTCCCGACTCACCCCCCCATACTTGAGTAACACATTGTCCCTAATGTGTTCCATTAAAAGTCAATCTAACTAAAAGGGAAATTAAAATAAAAATAAAAATAAAAGGGAAAAGAAAAAAATAACACCGTGCGAGTTCCGATTGATGAGGTCTGAATTCCGAGTCTACTCCGCACGTGCTGAACTTAATGCCAGTCTTAAACATAACTGAAAAAGAAAAAGTACAACAACAATCAAAGAAGCCCCACAAACGGCTTCAACTTCTTCACTCATCATCCGTAGGTGGTGGTTGGTACCACATGGGAGGTGGGTTGTATTCAGTCCACCCACTTGCTGCCTCGGAATTCTGCACATGATACTGGGAAGTGGCCATATAATCCCACATGGGCTGGTATCGCTGCATGTGGTACTGCGTGTAATCCCCAAACTGGTGCAAATCTGAGCGGGTCCTCTCGACCTCTGTTCTGAGCTGATGAACCTCCGCATATGTCTCATCCACTCGGTGCCCAATCCTATACAATTCCTGCATCATAGGATTAAAATCAAACTGCCCAGGTTGTGGGGGAACTGCTCCCGCTGCGTTTGCATTACCCGCTTCTTCCTCATACTCTTCCTCAGCATCGTCACCCTCCTCCTCTTGCACATGACCAACATACACTCGGTTTGCGGTTACAATATTTGCTCGTTGCAAATCATTCATTGTAAACGTCTTCCATCCCACCGGTGTACCGCACCTTTGAATCCCCGCCTGATTTAGAATACCCAAATTCCTTGCAATCCTCGTAATAAAGTGGCCACAAACCATAGGCCCTGCAGCTTGTCGTCCTGACCCTTTATCGCTCATATACTCAACCAATGCCCACGGGGCATTCACAAACTGATTCGGGTCCCTCTTTGCGAAGAAAAACAAAAGCCACAAATCATCAAGATACACCTTGTCCTGATGCTGAAATCGGTGCAAGAATGAATTAGAGATACCTTTTTCAAGCACTCTAAGTATCGGATCCGTCAGATTGTTTGCTTTGTTGGTGCGTGCGTGAGGCCTATGTCCGGACAAATCAAACCATACCTCATCTTTCCTACCCCGAATTGCATTCCAGTCCCAACTTCCCTCACAAATATAATTTGGCATATTGGATTTATCCATATATTCAGCTTCCGTGAATAAACCCGCCAAATACCCAAACTGTGGTAGGGTGACCTCATGAGCTCGCCCCCCTAACCGAAACTGAATTATCTCGGCACCATAAACTTCATGACTATGATCCGGAACCGGGTCAACTGTCAAAGTAGAGTAAAATTCGAGACAGAGTTCTCGATAAATTTTCTCCCGGATACTAAATGCTCTCCTCCAAACGTCCACCTCAAAAGGTGGCGCCCCTGCCCTGCTTATAAACTGAGTAGTCAAAAACGGATTCAACTCAGCAGTTATTCCCAAGTTATCTAGCATACCCCAATCTAAGAACTTCGGGGGATGAACCGCTTTATTCTGAAGCAAGGCCAAATTGTTATTAAACCGGATCTTTTCATCAGCTGTGCATCCCGGCCATTTTAGCCAAGGGTGCACTTCTTGTCTCATGAGCATGGATTCAGCGGATGGAACCGATGAGTGGGTCACTCGAGGTGCTCTGGATGATTCTCCCATCTCTGGCTCCTCAACAGCTTGACGTTTGCCCTACAAAAACAAACAACAACAACAACGAAACAAAACTACATTGTTAGAATCCTATTATTCTGTCTCGGGCTCTTTCTTGCGCCGCAGCTATTCCCTCTTGCGGCGCAACTGGGTGTTTTCTGGGCAAAAACTGCAGCAACAAGGAACCCCAAAAAGACCAAATCTAAACCTAAAAATCCTAACACTAAACGATATTAGGCCTAATTAACTTATGTTACTAATTAACTAATCTTAATACTAAAGAACCCTAATTAAAACTAAAATTAAGAATTTAAAAGGAATATACAACATACCGATCTCCTCATGAATGAATTGATTGATTTTTAAGAAAAGATTTGATGAAAATTCGAAGATGGAGATTAGTGTGTGTTTTTGTGTGTTTGCTGCGGCGCTAAGATTGTGTGAGAGAAATAATATGTGTGAGGGTTTTTAAAAGATAAGAAACTGATGTTTATCCACACATGAATGTCTTGCGGCGCAAGAAAACTAGTTGCGGCGCAACTGTATACACGCAATTTATCAACCACCCTCGAATCCGGACTTGCGGGGCAAGACCATGGGTTGCGGCGCAGCTAAATAAACACCAAAATTACAACTATTTTCGTATCCTAACTTGCGGCGCAAGACAGAGGAGTTGCGGCGCAACTCTTGATCCGAGATGTTTTCCTTCTAATTGACTTAAACACTAATACTAAAACATACTATAAAAACTCCTAAGTTACTAAAATAACTAAAGTCAGTAAAAATAATCAAAATAAGAGAAGTTAAAAAAAAAATGATACAACAAACCGGGGTTTAATCCGGAAATGCTCGTTTTTTTTCCTCGAGTCATGAGCTTGACTCCTCGTTGTGCCGAGAATCTAGAACGGGTAAAACCCATCCTCCATCGTCATACCGTTCTCCTCATCTTCCTCATGATAAAGTTTGACTCTTTGACCATTAACGATAAATGATCCGCCCTCATCCGTTTCTAGCTCCACATATCCACCCGAAAAGACCCGTCTCACCAAGTAAGGACCCGTCCACTTTGATCTCAACTTAGGTGCTTTAAATTTGTACTTCGATTGAAACAAAAGCACCTTGTCCCCTTCCTTAAACTCTTTCCGCCTAATTTTCAAATCATGGACCATCTTAGTTCTCGCCTTATAAAGAGCGGAATTCTCGTATGCGTTCCATCTTAACTCGTCTAACTCATGGAGTTGTAGAAATCTGGTTTCGCCACTAGCTAGTAAATCCATGCTACACTCTTTAAGCGCCCAATACGCCTTATGCTCTATCTCCATGGGTAAATGACACGTTTTCCCATATAGCATCTTGAACGGGGTGGTCCCAATCGGAGTCTTGTAAGCTGTCCTAAATGCCCATAATGCTTCATCCAATTTCTTTGACCATAAAGACGGGTTATTGTTGACCGTCTTCTCCAAAATCCGTTTAATCGCCCGATTGGTGTTTTCGACTTGCCCACTTGTTTGAGGGTGGTAGGAAGTCGAAAACCGGTGTTGTACCCCATATTTCTTCAAAACCTTTTCCATTTGGGTGTTTGCAAAATGGGTTCCCCGATCACTTATCAAAGCTTTTGGCATGCCAAACCTACAAAACAAACTTCGTAAAAAATCAATAACAACGTTAGCATTATTAGTAGGTAGTGCCTTTGCCTCGACCCATTTAGATACATAATCCACCGCCACCAAGATATAGACATTTTTGTTCGACGGTTTAAACGGCCCCATGAAATCAATTCCCCAAATATCAAAAACTTCGCACACTTGTATACTTTGTTGCGGCATCTCGTCTCGTTTTGTAACCGTACCTTGCCTTTGACACGAATCACATGTCCTCACTAAGGTGTGTGCTTCCTTAAAAATAGTAGGCCAATAGAAACCCGCATCAAACACCTTTTTTCCCGTCACGGTTGGACCATAATGCCCTCCCGTTGGACCATGGTGACATTCATCGAGAATTCGCCTTGTATCGGCTCCATAAACACACCTTCTCACCATTCCATCGGCACACATTCTAAATAGAAACGGCTCCTCCCAAAAGTAATACTTGGCATCCGAGTATAGCTTTTTCCGTTGTTGATAAGTAAGCAATCTACTAACGACTCCACCCGCTAAATAATTGGCTATGTCGGCGTACCAAGGACCCCGTTCACCAACTGCTTTTCCAACAAATGCCAATCTTTCATCCGGAAAGGTGTCTCGAATATCCTCCTCATTCAAAGCTCCAAGACTCGGATTCTCCAAACGGCTCAAATGATCCGCCGCCACATTTTCTCTACCCCGCTTATCTTGGATCTCCACATCAAATTCTTGCAAAAGTAAGATCCACCTAATCAATCTCGGCTTCGCATCTAACTTTGAAAACATAAACTTCAAGGCCGAGTGATCCGTGAACACTACCGTTTTACTCAATACCAAATAAGACCGAAATTTATCGAATGCGAACACAACAGCTAGTAATTCCTTCTCGGTAGTGGTATAATTTTGCTGAGCTTCATTTAATGTCTTGCTTGCAAAATAAATCGGCCTAAAATGTTTCTCAATCCTTTGACCCAATACCGCCCCTACCGCAAAATTGCTCGCGTCACACATCAACTCAAAGGGTAGATCCCAATTTGGCGAGATTAGAATGGGTGTGTTCGTTAATCTTTCCTTCAACAATTCAAATGCCTTCATACAATCCTCCGAAAATTCGAACTTTGTATCCTTCTCTAACAAACGAGTCATCGGCCTAGTTATCTTTGAAAAATCCTTAATAAACCGCCTATAAAACCCCGCGTGTCCTAGAAAGCTTCTAACTGATTTCTCGTTCGTTGGAGGTGGTAACTTTGCTATAACTTCAATCTTTGCTCTATCAACCTCAATTCCCGCCTTAGAAATTTTGTGCCCCAATACTATTCCTTCCTTCACCATGAAATGGCATTTTTCCCAATTAAGCACCAAATTTGTTTCTTCACACCGTGCTAGCATCTTATCTAAACTTTCTAAACAACCATCAAATGAACTCCCATAAACCGAAAAATCATCCATAAAACCTCCATAGAATTCTCAACCATATTCTGAAAAATTGCCATCATACACCTCTGAAATGTTCCCGGTGCATTACATAACCCGAATGGCATCCGTCTATAAGCAAAGGTACCGAAAGGACAAGTAAATGTCGTTTTCTCTTGGTCCTCGGGGTCAATTGGAATTTGAAAATAACCCGAGAAACCATCAAGAAAACAATAAAACTCGTTTTCCGCCAACCTTTCTATCATTTGATCCATAAATGGCAATGGAAAATGATCCTTTCGAGTCGCCTCATTTAACCTCCTATAATCGATACAAAC
The DNA here is from genome assembly GCA_025667525.1 of Glebionis coronaria. Classification (NCBI taxonomy): domain Eukaryota; kingdom Viridiplantae; phylum Streptophyta; class Magnoliopsida; order Asterales; family Asteraceae; genus Glebionis; species Glebionis coronaria. Next base: position 644,196,446 of record CM046874.1, read on the forward strand.
CCTCCAGCCCGTCACTGTTCTTGTCGGTACCGATTCGTTCTTTTCATTCAATACCACAGTCATTCCACCTTTCTTGGGCACACAATGGACCGGACTAACCCAGGGGCTATCTGCTATCAGGTAAATTATACCTGCATCCAAGAGTTTAACAATTTCCTTTTTGACCACATCTTGCATATTCGGGTTAAGTCTCCGTTGTCTTTGGACAACGGGTTTTACATTATCTAAAAAGTTGATTTTATGTTTACAAAAATCAGAACTTATACCCGGAATATCAGAAATACGCCAAGCGAAAGCCTTTTTATGGCTTTTAAGGACCGTTAGTAATTTAATCTTTTCGTCTTCCAAAAGTGAAGACGAAATAATAATTGGGAGACTAGAATTACCATCTAAGAATGCATACTCGAGATGTGCTGGCAATTGCTTAAGTTCCAAATCCTTCGGAGGATCCTCAATAGAAGTCTTGATCCTCTCCCCGTCGTTAACCACCAACTCCTTCAGTTCATCCGAGCTTCCTTCTTCATTCGCCTCTTCTTTAACAATGGAATTCAGCCTTTCCATTTCCGCCTCTGCTTCCAAAATGCCTTCCCAATCAAGGTCATAAGCTGCTTCATCTAGAACATCTATTCTAAAACAAGATTCATCAGTAGAATATGAATGTTTCATTGCTTGATTCAAAGAAAATGTTGCCCTTTCATCACCCAAACCCAAAGAAATTTCGGTATCCCGAACCCGGATGATAGCATCCGCGGTGTTCAAAAATGGTCTACCCAGAATGAGAGGAACTTTTTCATCCTCCTCCATTTCAAGAATAACAAAATCCACGGGATATAAAAATTCTCCAACCCGTATGAGCATATTTTCGGCAATACCCAATGGATATTGATAAGATCGATCGGCCAATCTTATGCTCATACGTGTTGGGGTTAAAACATTTGAAGACAATTTAGTGTAAATAGAGTAGGGCATTAAGTTAATGCTTGCCCCTAAATCCGCTAATGCACTAAAAGTAAATGTATCGTTAAAAGTGCAAGTTAAAAGAAAACTTCCGGGGTCTTCAAGTTTCGGTGGAATAGACCTCTTCACAATTGCTGAACATTCGGCATTTAAGAACGCGGTGATTTTCTCCATGTAATCACCTTTCCCGCTCACGAGTTCCTTCATGAACTTTGCATAATTTGGCATACCCGCAATAAGATCAACTAAAGGAACATTAATCTTAACAGTTTTCATTAACTCGATGAATTTCCCGTATTGTTCCTTTTTCTTTTCTTTTCGAAGTCTATGCGGATATGGGATATGTGGCTTGTATGGCCCTTTTGGTTCGATTTCCGACTCTTTTTCTTTATTATCACCCTTTGGTTCCTTCCCAGGTCTCGACTCCATTTCTATCTCTTCCTCGTCGTCCGAATCACTATCTATGGGTTCCTGGCTCATTTTGAAATCTCGGACCACCAGTTGCGGCGCAACTCCATCCTCTTGCGGCACAAGTGGTTGGTCATTGACAATTGGGTTTCCTTCGGATGACGAGTTGCGGCGCAAGTCCCTACTATTGCGGTGCAACTTGTCTGTTTCAGCTGTTTTTCCTGTTTTGTCTTTATTTAGCACCAATTCTCGGTTCCCCCCATACTTAGGTCCAGACCTAGTCTCCACAACGTTCACATGCTCATCACGATTATTTGGTGTTACATACTTCGACCCTTGGTTCGATGATCCTCCGGTGTTGTTTTGACTTTGCCTCGGATTTGGTTGGGTTGAACTTGGCATTTGACCCGGTGGTCGGTTCGAAAACTTTTCACTTAACCTTTCAAATTTTCGCTCCAAATCTTGTATGTTAGCTTGGGTGTTCCGTTGGCTTTGCTCCCATTTTGTGGTGAATCCTTTCATGGAGTTAGCCATAATATCATTTGTAGCCTTTTGAGAGTAGACAAAATCTTTCATCATTTCCTCAAAATTCTGTTCGGTGTCCTCCTTTTGTTTCGAGTGGTTGGGTTGAAATCTTGCCTCATTTCTGTTCCCCCGATTCTGATTTCCATACCCACTATTTCCCCGGTTTTGATACCCATAGTTGGCATAGTTAGCCTCCTCAGATTTCGGCTTACAATCATCCGTGTAATGAGGTCCCCCGCATTTCCCGCAACCGTTTTTCACTAAGTGTACATCTTTCTCCAAACGATCCATTCGGCTTTTCATTTCCTTACCCAAGGCTTTAATCTCGTTCACCACTTCTTTGTTGCTACCACTACTACCTCCTTCTTCAACTTGGTTTACCGTTCCTCTGGTTCTCCTATTCCTATTAATCCGATCCCTAGCAATATGAGCTTGAACTTGATCTTCCATCATTCGGTGAGCCTCGTTTGGTGACTTGTATAAGAAACTGCCACCACCTGCCAAATCCAAGTCATGTTGAGAACGACTATCCAAACCGTAGTAGAAGATATCAATAACTTCATCCTTATCTAAATCGTGCCCATGGCAGTTCCTTAACAATTCCTTAAGCCTAATCCAAGCACTTGTTATGGACTCGTTGTCCCATTGTTGAAAAGAACGGATTTGGTTCAATAGCTTCCTGCGCAAGATGGGTGGAAAAAATCTTGTTACAAAAAGCTCCCTCATTTCTTCCCAAGTTGCAATCGTACCCGGCTCTAATTCATTAAACCACGTTTTCGCCTCTCCCGTGAGAGACGATGGAAACAAACTTAGCATAACGCTTTCCTCGTGACCCGCTCCATATCGAAACATTCTACATGTCTCTATGAAACTCACCACATGCTTGTGCGGGTCGGACTTGAAATGTCCGTCAAAAGTACTATCTTGAATCATCTTTAAGTGATGACCTTTAACGGAAAAGTCATCCCCCAAATCCGGTACCACAATGGCCGACCCATTCGTCTGTGGTACTATCCTATTCCTATCGATCATCGGTATGTCAAAAGGATTGGGTGGGTTGTCTAGTCTAATATCATCGTCTTCGTTGTCTGTCATTTCTTCTTCAAAAACTAGTTCAACTTTATCCTCGGAGGATATGCTTTCACTATAAACTACCGAAGCGGCTGCTCCTAAACCCCGTTTCCTCAAAAGTTTTTCCGGATCCGAAAGAGGACTTTGCACTTGTTTCCCTTGGGATCTCGTGTACATACACAATCAATAATCCTGAAAATCACAACACAAACAAAAATACCCGTGAAAAATATTCAAACAAGTAATCAAACAATAAACTAAAAACTTCAACTAAATTAAGTCCCCGGCAGCGGCGCCAAAAACTTGATGCGTGCAATCTAGTTTTCCCAAAATTAACCTTTACTAGATTATAACACGGGCAGTGTACCCTTGTCAATTGTAAAATAGTATTAGCAAATATCGGGTTCGAACACAGGGACTATTTATAGTTGAAATATTAGTTAGTAAAAATGCGTAACGAGTAACAAATTGGTTTTAGTCTTAGTGAAGACTTGCTTATAAAAACAGTGAAAATATTCAAGATTTCAAATATGGATAAAAGATACGCTTGCTTGGACCGTGAATGACTATGAGTTATTCCTTAGGTATGAAAATATCGATAAACTTCTAATGTAAAATCCTAAGTTCCTTTCGAATACCGGATTTCTCCAATTACCTAACCATGCAACGATTCCTTTCGAATACCGTTAACACCTCAAGTAATAGTGCATAAAGTTTCAAGCTGATAAGTGAGAATTAATTTATAAGCTTCCTTTCGAATAGCTTACCAACTCCTAAACCGATTTCTCTTAATTTAGTAGCTAGCGTTTGTGTGAATATCTACTTATGAAAATTGTTGTTAATGACTCCTTTCGAATATCATTCACTTATAATCAACTAAAGACAGGCCGATTAATTCGTTCCTATTTTAGTAAAAATTACGGATTCCTTTCGAAAACCCGTTTTTAGATTACCAAACAAGAGTATAAACAATTTTGACAAGATAATTAAGTTATTAACCCAAACGGATCCCCAATTAATCTCAACAAATCAATCGAATTTCCAACCCAAAATCTAACACATAAACATCACATAATCCAAGCAAACGTATAAAGAAATTAGCTACTCATGATTGTAACAAACACAATTGAATATGTAAAAGACATACTTTAATCTTGCTATTAAAATGATAGAAGATGAATACCAAATTGAGAAAGAGGTTCCAATGATCTTCAAAGTAACAAAGTAAAAACTTGAAGTAACAATTGTTCAATAGAAACTTATGATGATAATGAAAATTATGCTAAAGCTTGATGATGATGATTCTTGAATTATATCTTCAAGATTGGATGTGTGTAATATGGATGTTGAGTGTATGATGATATGAATGGATGATCTTGTGTGGATGTTGTGTTCCTTAAATACTCCTCCTGGGACATCAAAAAAACGTCTAGCAATAATGTCCCATGATGTCCACTAACTCTTTAGCTTCCCCCTTAATGAGGAATAAAAACACAATTTCGTAACTGCATCTGTTGCGCCGCAACATATAGGTCTTGCGCCGCAACTAGTGTTCCGAAAGTACATTGATCTGTAGCCCCTCCAATTGCGCCGCAACAGGTAGAAGCTGCGCCGCAATTCGGCTTCCGCAAGCACCATGTTCTGTAGCACCTTCAGTTGCGCCGCAACTGTTAGGTCTTGCGCCGCAACTCGGCTTCCGAGGCTGGTACTGATTTCCCTGACTTGTTTTGCTTAGCCCCTTTTGGTCCCAAATCTTTACAGCAACATGAGCAGATTTGATGAGCCTTTACCAAGTAGCTGCTCGCTCTTGGGCTAGCCAGTCTTTCTGGTGGAATAAGCATCACCCTGGGAGACTAGAACCCAGCCCAACTCTTAGAACGTGAATCAATGGTGAGTGGGGGTACCCTGATGATTTTAGGCAAACCATCACAGCCGTCAACGGATTTGATATGTCTTTACCAGAAGCCGTACCCTTCTGGACTCGCCAATTCTTAGCAATGAAGCATCGGTGAATTGAACACCCTATAGCTTTAAGCAAGCTATTACAGCTATCAACGGATTTGATAAAATCTTTACCAAGAGCCGTACCCCCTTGGATTAGCCACTTTTCAGTCTAGGACCATGGCAAGTGAAAACCATCCAGTTTTGGGTAACCTGGCAACCATCAACGGATTTGATGTGTCACACCAAGAGCCGTACCCTCAAGGTGAATCAACTCTTTCTTGTCGGTAAGACATGGTGAGTTGAGAACCTACAAAACACACTTTACACAAAATATAAGCAATACGGGGTCTATCCATTACGTTTAGGACACAAAACATAACAAATATCGCTATGAAAAACTCGTATAAATGAGCGATATCAACCACCCTGGGGGTTTCTTCCAGGTACAATCGCTTTCAACTTGGGGCATTCCGATTTCCTATGACCTTCTTCATTACAGTTGAAGCAAATGGTTCCCTTCTTACACCTTTCAACCTTGTGTCCAAGCTTTCCGCAATTTCGGCACTTCCAGCAGTCGCCAGCATGCCTCTTGTTGCCACACTTAGGACATCTATCATCGTTGCGCGGTGTGTTGTAGGTAAGAGCATTTGCATTCCCCTTTCTCTGGTTCTGACGGCGATTGAAATTCTTCCTATTATCACCTCTATCTACACGATCACCGTCTCCATTCCTTTTCTCACCTACACGGGTTTCATCTTCCTTATCCTGAATTATCTGTCCAATGAGTTGGTAAGCCATTCGAACAGCGTCATCAATAGTCAGTGGTTTCGATGATGTCACGTCTCCCCGGATATTCCTGGTCAACCCTTTAACATATTGCTCAATTCGGATCTCTACGGGTTCAACTAATCGAGGACATAGCAAGGCCAACTCATGGAATCGGTTCGTGTAACTATCAATGTCCATACCTTTCATTCTCAAATGAATCAACTCTTGTTCTAACCTAATAATCACACTACGAGGACAAAACTCCAAAGTCATCCACTTCTTAATTTCAGCCCAAGGAGTAGCATTAGCAGCATCAAGACCCATGAAAGCAATTCTCCCGTTCCACCAAGTCAACGCACGACCTTTAAGAGTAGCCATAGCAAAAGTCACCTTATCTTCCTCCTTACACTTACTAATCCTAAACACCGATTCAATCTTCTCAATCCGCTGGCTTAATCCTACAGCACCTTCAGCTCCATTAAAAGGTAGAGGTTCACACTTCATGAACGTCACATAAGTACAGCCACCAACTTCAGGTGCATTAACTCCAAGTCCTCCTACATTTCCTCCAGCATTAGCATTCACATTATTAGCATTCACATTCACACTAGTACCGCCAATTCCACTACCGCCAGCTCCACTACCGCCAGCTCCACTACCGCCAGCTCCACTACCGCCAGCTCCACTACCGCCAGCTTCATTTCTAGCATTTGCCATAAATTCAGTCATAGATGCGGTAACTTGCTCCGTAATAATCCTACGTACATCATCCTCAGTCACAGCCTTCTTGGGCGGCATAGTTCTATAATTCCAAAATTTCAAAGTATTAAGCATTCACCCAACAAGGGATTCATATAATATGGATTGAATTCATAATCAAGATACAAATAAGGCACAATATGGAATTCAAGACAAGATACATATTTCATTCGATTTGAAACAAAAGTATTGTCTTAGTACATCCCATATCAAAGTTCTAGCACTATATACACTCAAAATTCGTGCCAAGTCTACTACTAACAAGTTGGTTCAGTCAAAGCTACAAAGGCACAAAAGATATAAAGGTCACTACTAAATACAGGCTGGTCTACTGAGAACCGCTAGATGGTCCATCATCCATCGTCTTCTGAATCTTCGTCGGACGATCACTAGACACATCTTCAGCTGGGCGCTTACGGATTACTCCTCTTTCAACCATGTCATCATAAAATCTACTATTCCATCCCACAGATATAATCAACTCCTTCTAAGCTTTCTCACGCATCGCACGAGCCACACTCAACTGAATCTCCATAGAATTCACCTTTCTCTTCATTGCAGCATACTCACGACTTTCCAACACCGATAGCCTCCTAAAAGCCTCATTCAAACCATGATCTACATCACTCAAATCCAAACTAAGCAATTCCCTCTCTTTCTCTCCAACCTTAGTCTTCGACTCCATATAAGCAACCTGAGTCTGAACAACACCTAATCCAACCTCTGTCATACAACTCTTAACACGGGAAGCATCTAGATCACGTCTCAAGGCCCATGGTGCAAGACCATCAATATGAGTAGCCTCTCGAGTACTAGATGACCCTCCTATCTCACGTCTACGAGTAGCAATACCATCAGTACCGTCAGGTGCATCATCATCCTCATCCTCCTCTGATTCAGAATCAGATTCAGATGATTCAGACATTTCATCCCTAGGTAACTTAACCTCAGAATCAGACAAATCAACTCGTGGGGGTAAAGGCTCGCCCTCTGGAATATCATACGGATAAATAAGCTCAGCTTCCTCATCATCATCGACCTCAACATCTATACCTACATCCTCCTCGACATCCTCGTCGTCAATCTCGTCCTCTAAATTATCTAACCCAATCTCATCATCATTCTCTATATCAACATTATCAATCTCATTCTCTACCATATCAACCTGAGGGGCAATCTGATCTCGTAGTCCTAACTCGGGCTCGGGATCCTCAAATGGTTCCTCCCCTCATCATCCATATCATAATCTACTAAGTCTAAATAAGGATCATCATCTACATTAGGTTCGGGAATAGCATGGTTTTCTACAGGAATATTAGGGTCAGCCATGACAATCTGCATTTATATATATATCTCGTATTAGGATAACATACTAGTTAAACAATTACATAATGAAATCACGATATATACATATATATATAAATTAAATTATATATATCAAAAAATATATCTTGTCAATAGGGCTTGTTGGTAACGTCGGAGATCTCTGGCACCGTTATAGTCAAAAGATTTTTCAAATATTTTCTCAAATGTTCATTGTCAAAATATTTTGAAAAGTTTTGTTCAAAACCTTGGTTTTTGAAAAGTTTTGTTCAAAACCTTGGTTTTTAAAATCTTTTGTTCTCTATAACGAGAGCTCTGGTACCAAACTGTAACACTCTCATTTTTGGTATCGGTACAGCGGAAGGGTCTTTTAGAGTGTTACGGGATAGCACAATAACTCCAAACATAGACAACACATAAAAATGGTTGTCCAAGGTTTAACATACATTCATTTGATAAAAGTTTTAAAAGCGTACAACAGGTCCCAAATTATACATGTCATTAAGTTTACAAAACATAGATCGAATGAACATTTTTAATATTATATGGGCCATCAGAGTCGATCTCCATCCGGATTACCTTCAAGCACCTGAGATAAAAACATGCAAAAATCATATCAGCGAATGCCGAGTGAATTCATAGAGTTTAATAAAAACCGTTATACAAAACAATCATTTAAAATCAAAACACAAGTAAAATATCGGAAGTAAGTCCTCATATTGCTAGTCAGGCAATATATAAATCAAGCATACATCTTAAACCGTCCATGAGACCGTAGTCTCTATATTACCATGATAGGTAATATATTCATCGTTAATAGCGTCGTTATTATGTATAGGATACATTTTTATTTGGATTAGGATTATTATTAGCCGCATGACATTGTTACCTTACTATGAAAACAGTGGGCCGCGAACCCGACAAACAATTTGCCCATCTAAGTTAGCGTGTCGTCACAAAAATCACGCTATGGAATCTTCTCATACATAAATTCGCTTACCAATCAATGTGGTACGACGGGGATCAACCGTCAAGGCGTGAACTGGGGTGATCGTCCTAAAATAGTACTATCAAATGCATAAGCGTCTACCAAATCCCGGTAGTTCACAATTCATGCTAATGGGACTTTAAGTGACATAACCTAACTACTAATAATCCTTTTAGTCTCATTTATAGGGTCATAGCATCATTCGGGTCCATATCATTTAGCATACCATCGGGACTACTTGTGTTCTATTTTTATCAAAATCTAGCATGTTATCTCCCTCGCGGGTTTACAAATCATTTTATAAAACATTTAAAAGAGTGCGAGGCTATGAACTCACATTGTTAATGAAAGGCGGATTATTGGCTACGGGCGTGCTTCGGTCACGGAAACCGATATAAATAATAATCGGTCTTAGACTTTGTCCAATGACTTTTATCAAAAATAACAATATACATATGATGATGATCAAGTGGGTTTATACATCCTTGTTTACTCATTTTAGTGTTTACGTTTTGGTAACGTTTTACTAGTTTGCTAGTTTTACCTATTTACCTATTTTAAGTCCATTAAGCTTAGTACAAGTGCTTTAACTTGTTTTAATCCATTTTATACCTATATTATCAGTATATATACTTTCCATGTTGGGCCCAAATGGGTTAAGCCAAATAAGTTTTTTTACAAGTATTTATCTTATTTAGTCCAATTATTAGTCCAATATGCTTAGTTAGCTCGTTAGTGTCCGTATTTCTTATAGTTCGGGTTTTATCAGTTTTTACTTGTATTAGTTACCTATACATCAGTATATGACTTTTATAAACTTTACATTAGACGGGTTTGGTCGTCTAAGTTTTATTTGGCGAAAAACGTTAATTTTACGGCGATAGCCGAAAAAGTTGTAAAAGTCAAGTTTATAGTTTTTATTACTTATAAATATTATTTCATTACCATTTATATAATTTATTCATTTAATTAACCTTTTATATATTTATATAAATAAGTTTTATAAGTTAGTGGGTTTTTATTTTTACATTTTATACATTAAAATGTGAGTGCTTATATAATAATAATAAACATTAATTCTTAAAAATCTGATTTTTATCTTCATGTTCACCATTTTTACCATATCTAGAGTTCTATAATGAATTAGAAGCTCATTTTTGGGTGACATATTCTTCATATTATGTGCTACATTTAACTTAGTTATAGATACTGCCCATTTTAAGTTCATCTTGCCTTAACAGTCCCTACAAAACTGCTTATTCAGATTAGAACACCTAACTTGTTTTGATCATATCTCACTCATTATATTGATTCCATTGCATGTCCAACTCTCACATGTGTATAACATCTTGTACTTACTGTAAATGGATCATACCATGCAATTTTATCAGTTCAAGTTTTAGTTATATACTGTTTTTATACAGCCAACTAAATAATTAAGATTTTAGCCTCATTTCTTATAGTTATCAACCTTTTTAAGCATATCTATCAACACTTGATCCCCACACAACATTTTTATCATCATATATACATCATATACATATACAAAATGAAAGAAAATACATTTGTTCTTTACAAAATAACAAGATAAAAATGGAGAGGATGATCTTCTTTACCAACCAAGTGTATTCCTTGTTTTTGGAAGACAAGAACTTGATGAATACAACAAGTAACTCCAAGACCATCAAACACCAAGAACATATGTTGGGAAATCAGCCCTAGGACACAAGCAAATCACCTCCAATGATGTTAATATGGCCACCAAATGATCAAGGCTTCAAGATAACTCCTTAATAGAGCTAGTAAACATGTGTTTCATGGCTAGAAAAGATCAAGAGGGATGTTTGTAGCTTTATGGTGGACGGCATAGGGAGGGTTTTGAGAGATTTTTGAGAGAGTTTGCATGTAAGTAAAATGGTGGAATGAAGTTGCTAGTGGTTTTGTGTTTAGTGGTAGTGGAAGTAAGCTTAAAGAGTAAGCTAAGCTTACACATGTAACAAACTAGCTAACATGATGCCACATCTTATGGTGTGGTGTCATGTGTGCCGTCCAACCTTAGCTAGTGGGGTGGGACAATGTATTTTGTCTCATCTCACTAGTTTACGGGTATTTCTCGATTCTAGTTTTCTCGATTTGCGTGCCCTCGGGTCGTTTTACGAAAAACGTTTTTATAAATTATGAATCAACGTCACAAAACGAATCCAATAAAAATTGTCTCATAAAAAACAGAGTTCAAAAACGTAAATACGTAATCCTAAGGTTTTCGGTTTAGTCGTAAATGACGCTAAATTATGCACGTAAGCCCAAATTTAAATCCGTAAATTGTGAGTTCGTCAACCAACACAAAAATAAGTTTCAAAATATTATACGAGAAAATATTTCACTACCTGAAAATGTTAGATTGTCACAGTATAGACGTTTAAATTAGTATTCTGCATATTTTTGGGATCATCGTTTGCCCCAAAATAGTTGCCCATCAAACGTTCTTGACAATCTTAAATATTAGCATGACCCTTTGAATATTTTTTTATGAACTCCCTTTGAATAGTTTTAAGTTATAGATGATAGATGAAGTTTCTAATTAGCGTGTAGCCATTACAGATATATACGTGGCAAATCTTGCACATGTTGTAAATTATGGGAACTTTTTATTCTTTTTATAAAAAGTAGGGGCCACTTTTGCCCATCCATTATTTGTAACACCTCATAAATCGGTCAACGAAAGCGGTAAAGCTCGGGGGCTGTTACGTCATAATACAAAAGTAAAAGGTGCAAGAGACCGACTATAAATGAGACATTTTGAAAAGAATTTACCGCGTAGCATTTATTTAAAATAACAGAACTTACAGGTAATAAGTTTCAAATGTAAAGCAGCGGAAATTTATAAGTTTGAAACAGACAACGAGATAAATGTTCAATGCATAAGATAAATCTTCCAAAATCCTTAACTAAACATGAGACTCCACATACTTCAGATAACATGCAAGTTCAAATACCTGAGGTAAATGCTTAAAAGTATCAACACAATGGTTGGTGAGTTGATAGGTTTAATTCAAAAGCATAATAAAAGATGGACCGCAAACAAGATGTTTCAAAACATATGAGACCATTATAGGTGATATAATGTCAACATATGGGAAATAGTATGGAAAGTAGTTATGATAGCGCTAAGCTCATGACACCGATGCTAATGTAAAGATGAAACAATAGTAAGTGCCCGCTAGTTGTCCTATCCCAAAGACAACCTCTGAAATGGCCATAAGTATACGTCCGTTTAGAAGTTGTGACAGAGGATAATCAGACAGTAGTGCCAAACTCCAATAGATCTATATGTAACATATGTGCTTACTAACGGCTCATATATGATGGGCAAAAAGGGATAACGGTACTTAGGCATATCCATAAACATAACTTTAGCGAAGAGATCAAGAAAGTATTGTCCACGTATAGTAGGTAAAGGGCCCGACCCAACAAGCCCGTGACCCAACAAGCCCGTGACCGGGTAGGCCTGTGGCCAATACCTTACTTATCCTTCAAGAAACCTTATCACTATATAAACAGGGGTAGGAGTCTCATTCTACATCAAGTAATCCCTCATACTTACACCACTTTTACTATATATTATTCCGATCCTAACTTGATCGTCGGAGGTGGACCCCGGGGCTCTGGCCTCGGGTCCACGTCTAACCGGTTTTTCTATTGTTTGCAGCATTACTCAGGATTCGGGTAGACGACGAACGTCCCAAGAGAGTCATCGAACCGGCCCAGTCAAACTATGCTTCAACAAGTTGGCGCTATCCATGGGACCCTGAGCAAACTATGTTTTGTGGTCTCATATTACCGAAACGCAAGAATCGATGCAAAAACTCGTTAACTCTAACTCTTTTTATTATTTTCGACACTTTCTTCGCAGCCAAATAATCAAACTGTTGCCATCAGCTAATCATACGATGATGATAGCTTCTTCATCATGCATACGTTATTATTAATTGTTCCATATGGGATAAAATATATTCTTAACTTTTGCTACAAATAATACACGCATATGTCGCGCTAACATTCGTTCATCGCAATATCGTAAAGATTCGGTAAATAACAATATGTCCATGATATACTCTGTTATCCCGTACCAATACATGCATATATGTTTTAAACTTAGCAAATCTCATGCTAGCGGTATATCTTGAGAAAATATCTTTCGATTTCTTAATGTGCGCATACTTTTAATTATTCTATGTTTTTAACTATAATGAGTAAATGTTCGAAAAAAATGTCAATAATGAGTTTTTTATTTTTTATTTTTATCCGCGGTCATGGCGTGTCTAGCCGCACTCGCCCGCACGTTTGTGCATATTTTATTTATTAACTACGGTTGAGAGGGCCATACTACCGAAAAGAAAAAACCAATGCGAAAAATCGGTAACTTTAAACTTTCGTGCTTTTATTTTGCTTTTCGATCAATATATTCATGATTAAAACTTGACAAGATGGACTAATTTATTGTATAATTGAAAACCAGGTTAATATGTACAACTTGCCATGATGCGTACATATACTCTTATATTAAATTCATGATTTCCTTTGGCATATACAATATTGCATGCGCTGACTTAGCACCTGATGTTGTTTTCTAATCAACTCAAGTTTGAAAATATATAAATTACTGCTCTCTTATATTAGAACTTATAATGCATTCGTTGTACATATATTTTTTATGTGGTTCTAGGCCCATATATTAAACTCTTGATTGGCGTATTTTTATGTGGCTCTACGCCCAATGAATATTATCGTATATTTTTTCTGTCAACAAATATTACTCATGTATCTTTAGTCCGATAAGAAGAGTCACCAATATTTTTTAACTTGTTAAAAAGATATTATCTAGTAAAGCCTTTTATCATTTATTTGTAATTATCTCTTACTTGCAAATTGGTAATTAACTATACTTTCGCATGACCGGTCTTATTTTACTTGATATCCGCGGTCATGGTTCACCCATCCGTACTTGTCCGCACGGCTGGGCATATTTTATTTTCTCGTTGCAATCATTACCCATGTCCTTTCGCGTTAGTCCTCACATTCAAAAATATTACTAATAAAAAATATTACACATATTTTTTATCTTTTAAATTTGACAAAGGTATATTCCTGTATTTTTAAAGGGATAATATATTACCCATATCATTTAAATAGGTAGTAAGATATTACCTATATTTTTAAATTAATAAAAGATATTATCTACATCTTTTTTGCTTAAAAATCTTATCAATATTTTACATATAAATAAAAAATATTGCATATATCTTTTAAATTGGCAAGGAGATATTAAAATTATCTTTTTGATTATATTTTTCGTATAAGTCGCAACCCGACCTCCTAATATCATGTTGCGATCTGACCTTTCTATACGCGGCTATGGCCTGTCCTTTTGCAGTAATCCGCACGTCTAGAAATATTGTTTATATTCATAGATATTATTAATATTTTTATACTAATAAAAGATATTACGTATATCTCTTAACTTGGTAGCAAGATATTATATATATCTTTTAGCTTTGTGCGAATTTCTTTTATTACGATAAATGTTCGCATCTTTCAAGTACATATCTAGATACATGTTTGCATGCATAGTATTAAGTGATTGCTTATGATACTTATATATATTCTAGTCCATACATTGGGACATCTTTAGCCTACGGGTTGTACATGTACCTATCGTTCCCAGGCGAAATATGAGGAATGGGTCTAACCTACTAATTAGAGTCGTCGTGTAAGAGGGATGCAACCCATTCGACCACGGATCATGTATCCTTGGTAGGCCCCTTGCTAATCATGACGTCGTAGCACGTTTTACAACCAGTACATTCCATACTGGGCCTGAAAAAAGACACAAACGTGCACACCTAACAACGGGCCAGCATCTCCTTGTCGTCCTTATGGTAGTAGCGACATGCCGCACGTAATAATTCTGCCTCACCCATAAAGACCTTTTATGATATTACAATAATTCATAACCAAAAGGCTGTGTTATAAATCTAATACGGAACTAACGGTCATAATTGTAAGTTATTACAAAACCAAGTGCGAACATTCACACTCCAAAAAATAAATAAATAAATAAAAAATAAAAATAATAAAATAATAAAATAATAAAATAAATAAATTATAATTATAATTATTCACGAATAGCAGGGAATGTTTTCATAACCAGTCATTAGAAGAAATTCGTGGTTACAGCTCGCCCTTCCGCGTTGGTTCGCACCTATTTTTTATCTTTTGCACGCGGCTATGGTACGTCCATTCACGTTGGTCTACGCGACCTTAATTTTTTGAATACTTTATTAAGTTTAATACTACTAATCTAGTGTAGCACCATTAAACTTGGGGGGGCACTATGGTATAATAATACCACTGTTTTCATGCATGCCGCGCAAATATCGTTGGATATATCCCTTAGCCGCGGATCTCCGCCTTCTTTCGGTTTATTTTGCTACGGAAGTATCTCTTCTGTTGGCTTATTCATGCGACATATAAGTATCTCTTCTACTGGCTTATACGTGTGCCACGGAATTATCTCTTCCGTTGGCTTATTCCTTCGCCGCGGAAGTACTCCTTCTACGCGCTTATTTCTGTGCCACATAAATATCTCTTCGGTTGGCTTATTCCTTCGCCGCGGAAGTACTCCTTCTGTGCGCTTATTTCTGTGCCACATAAGTATCTCTTCCGTTGGCTTATTCCTTCACCGTGGAATTACTCTTTCCGCGCGCTTATTTCTTCGTCACGGAAGTGTCTCTTCTGTTGGCTTACTCATGCGCCGTGGAAGTACTCTTCCACGGGCTCATTATCTTTCGCCGTGGAAGAACTCCTTCCACTGGCGCATTGTTTTCACCGTGGAAGTACTCTTCCACGTGCTCATTATCTTCGCCGTGGAATACTCCTTTCCACGGGTTCATTATCTTTCGTCGTGTAAGTAATCTTCCACGTGCTCATTATCTTCGCCGTGGAAGTACTCCTTCCACGGGTTTATTATCTTTCTCCGTGGAAGTACTCTTCCATGTGCTCATAATCCTTCGCCGTGGAAGAACTCCTTCCACTGGCGCATTGTTTTCACCGTGGAAGTACTCTTCCACGTGCTCATTATCCTTCGTCATGGAAGAACTCTTCGCCGTGGAGGTACTCTTCCACGTGCTCATTATACTTCGTCATGGAAGAACTCCTTCCACTGGCACATTGTTTTCGCCGTGGAAGTACTCTTCCACGTGCTCATTATCTTCACCGTGGAAGTACTCCTTCCATGGGTTCATGATCTTTCGCCGTGGAAGTACTCTTCCACGTGCTCATTATCTTTTGCTGTGGATGTACTCTTCCACGGGCTCATTAGCTTTCGTCGTGGAAGTACTCTCTTCCACCTGCTCATTATCCTTCGTCGTGGAAGAACTCCTTCCAATGGCGCATTGTTTTCGCCGTAGAAGTACTCTTCCACGTGCTCATTATCTTCGCCGTGGAAGTACTCCTTCCAAGGGTTCATTATCTTTCGTCATGGAAGTACTATTCCATGTGCTCATTATCTTCTCCGTGGAAGTACTCCCTCCACGGGTTTATTATCTTTCGCCGTTGAAGTACTCTTCCACGTGCTCATTATCCTTCGCCCGGAAGTATTCCTTCCGTGGGTTCATTCTTTTGGCCGTAGAAGTATGTCTTCCGTTGGTTAATATCTTTGTTGCGGAAGTACGCATTCCGTGGCGAAATAATTTGGCCCGACCACATAGTGATTTTTCCAAAGTTTACATTGTTTGACCTAATTTAGATGGGGCCTGATCAACTGTGTTTAGTTCAGGAAAAATCGTGAAAATATTTTGAAGTCATTATCAAATGTTGTGGCCATAAGTCGGATGTAAATATTCGCATTACCTTGCCGCAGAGGTACACCTTCTGTTAGCCTTAAGCCGAATGTAATATTCGCACAATGCTGCATCGTCAGTGGGTAGAAGAAGTACACTTTAAAAGTATTCACGATGCAACATATGGGTTCCACCTTCACCTTCATAAAACCTTCTTGTCATCCTCACGTTAGTGATGACTAAAGATAAACCCTTGCCAATATCAGTGTTACCCCGGCTATAGAACGCGTTTTCTTCTTACGGGGTCCTTACCGTCTAAACACGGGAAAACAAGGATTCGAGCATACACACCCGTCTTACGTATATGGGTTCCCTATTTCTTTCGACGTGGATACCCTTATAGGTAGTGGATATGATGTAAAGTCTAGTAACCTTGGTGAAAACCTCGCATACTAGACTAGGGGGACATGATGACGTATAGTGGTTGTGCTCACTATTCGCATAGTTTTCCCATCGTCTTTTTGCTAAAGGTAGCCCACCACGAGTGGAGTCATATGTTACGGACGACCCATTAGGATGTCCTACCAGCAAGCTGCACACGGTTGTTAGTAAGCGTGACACATGAATGAGTCCAGCATGACATGGTTATGAACCATATCATACTAGACTGGGGGACATGTCGACGTATAGTCGGTAAAGGGCTCGACCTAACAGGCCCGCAACCGGATATGCCCGTGGCGCATACCTTACTTATCCTTCAAGAAACCCTAGCACTGTATAAACATGGGTAGGGGTCTCATTCTACATCAAGTAATCCTTTATACTTACACCATTTTTAGTATACATCATTCTGATTCTAACTTGACCATCGAAGGTGGACCCCAGGGCTCTGGCCTCGAGTCCACGTCTAACCGGTTTTTCTAGTGTTTGCAACATTACTCAGGACTCGGGTAAACGACGAACGGCCTAGGAGAGTCGTCGAACCGGCTCAGCCATACTATGCTTCAACAAATATAGTTTTGTCTCCATAAAAGATGTTACAAGCATTATCTCACCCCAAATTAGGGATGACAACAGGTCGGGTTCGGATCGGGTTTTACTGAACCCGTACCCGCACCCGTTTATAATACAAAACCCCGCATTCTCCCCAATACCCGATTACTATTACCCAACGGGTTTTCGGTTTTTACCTGCGGGTATCAGGTATCCACAATTAAATTTCGTTGGACATAATTGTACGTATAAAGTTAAAAAACAATAAAAACAATCAAAATACCCTAATATAATTTTTTATGTTTTTAGAAGATGAAAAATACTAATTCAATATCATATCATGCGATTTAGTGTATCGAATAAATCATTATTTTATTTAAAGTTACAAAATCAAAATATGCTTGATCACAAACATTTTAATGCATACAAAATGTAACTAATATAAGCATTTCATTTGGTTAATAATCTTCGTCTACTGTTTCACATACATTTAAAAATTATATAAAATAGCAATAAACGATAGGTATTTTGGTAAACGGGTACGTATACGGGTTAACGGGGCGGGTATTACTAAAACCCGAACCCGTACCCGTGAAAAATAAAATATCCCAACCTAAACCCGCATCCAAACCCGCTAACCCGAATCCGAACTCGACCCAATCGGTTCGGGTTTCGGTTTTCTCCATCGGTTTCAGATGATTTTGCCATCCCTACCCCAAATAGATTAAACATATAAAGCAGTTTAAAAGACGTCATGACTCACCTCAAGCAATGAATCAATCTGCACAATTATAAGATCAAGTAATAGGGGGAAAAAACAAGCGACAACCTAAATAAAATACTATAGTTTAGGCGCAAGCAAATAAATCACATAAGGTTAACACGTATGTCACTTGTAAATCATGTGATTTGTTTTATAGATAAAACACGACTTACCGAAATAATATAGTTATTAATAGTATCTTATACTTAGGCAAAATTATTTATTTTTTACTCGACGAAATTTTATCGGCCTTTCGGCGTAAATTTAAATTTACCCAAATTCGACAGCCTTTCGGCGTCATTTTGACATTTTCCATTTTTAAGAACTTCTCGATAATCAACCACTTTCACAATCAAAATCACTTTTTCGCAAAATATTAATTTACAACGTCCAGGTAGTAACAATAACCAAATATTTCCTATGCGCGCTTTAACCTTCTCAAAACATTTCCAATATTTTTGTACATCACACTAAACTCGTTTTGGCACCTAAAATAACTCGGTTTGACTATTTAAAAATCTAGACAGCAAGCATTATTTTCAGTTTTCGTAAAATTTAAGTTTTCCAACAACAAAATACAAATGACCATAACTCGCTCGTTTTAACTATATTTTAAACTTATAATATACCGAAAAGAAAGAATTAACTTATATTTTCATATTCTTGTACTAATCTAGGGTCAAAACAATTTTTATAACATTTTTTAATTAATATTAAATTCCAACATAAAGTATAGATTTCGTAAAAATACATTTTTAACCACTTTCAAACATAACCACTTGTACTAACACTATTAGTTAGTACCCAACACTCATAAACACAAATAATTTACCAAGAACATATTTATATCCATAGATCTATACATATAACAACTTATATTTTATAAAAAATATATTTATGTTTTAAAATTTATAGATTTAGTAGATCTAACATAAAAATATATAGATCTAAAACATACCTTGTTGAAAAATAATTTATAACTTTTATTTTAAATAAAACACATGTTTAGTGACATGCATGCATAGATCTAAGCAAATCAAGCAATAAAATGAAAGAATTCAAATAGGTTTAAGAAATAACCTCAAGTAACCACAATAGCTCGATCTACTATATAATCAACTAAAAACCAAGAACTACAAAAGTATCTTCAAACTTCACCAAAGAAACCAAATAATGAAAACCCTTCTTTTATTTTTATCTTTTAAAACCTTTGAATGTAAGTAGTAGGACTAGATTTTGAAGAAATGAAACTTGAAAGTTCAACAATGGGGTTTTTACACTAGTACAAAAATTGGTTTTGGTCACATATATGGATTTTCATGTAGTCACAAATGAAATATTTGTGTGACTGAAGGTGCCAAACAAAATTATATAGTCACACTTGAAGTCAGTTTGTATGACCATTTCGTGTTTTGTTTGTCACACATATGAATATTTATGTGACTAGCGCTAACAAATGATTTTTTGTTGAGTCGTTAGTCAGTTAATAATTTGGGAGTGTAACCGAATCAAATTATGGTTCAACGATTAGTCACATTATTCGTATACATGTATGACAAATATTTGTCACACACATATTGAATGTGACCAAAAACCGTATATGGTCACATGGACTTATTTTACAAGTGACTAAATGATAAACAATGTTGTCACACACATTATTTGAAAGTGACTAGTATATTTTGTTAAATATTAATCATACATGAATTTTGTATGTGTGACAAATGTAAAGGAGCTTTTGAATATTCATTTCAAAGTGATAAATATCTTACACTCGCTTGAAGACATTGATCAAATATCATATATGGTCACACTAAATCGTCAAATAAATATGTGTAATAAATTATACTTATGGTCACATTATAATATGATTATATGTGACCAATACATTGAAAAATGTCACACAATCAAATATTCATGTGACAAATGTTTAGAACCAAATGTAATCTCAATTTCCAGTAACCTTAATATTAGTCAAATGTTTTAGAACAACTTATTCATGAAAGAATAACAAAAAGAGGTTAAAAATTATCCCTTGAATATTTACAAAAAATACCTAAGAGAAAACTGGTTAAGTGCGTTGGTGTGTGAATGGAAGGTTGTGGGTTCGAGTCCCAAACCTTGTTTTTTGCTTTTTTTTAAATACAATAAGCCCCAATAAGTAATTGGCTTATTGGCGGTTAGTATAATCAATAAAAAAATTAACACACATACATAATCACTAATCACCAAGAACAAGTAAAATGAAATGGTTGAAAAATGAGAACACGTGCTACATTAACTAGAGGTTGTAACAAGGTTGTTTTGATAATTTTGGGCTTATAATTAAGTTGACAAAAGGAATCTAACCACCAGTAAACCTAAAACAGACAAAGTATATATTAAAAACTACCTACAAATCAGAATTCAAAACTTATAACCTATTCAAACCTAAACTAAAGCTACTGATGCAGTTGACCTTAAAGGTTGGTAAAAAATGATCAAGTTTAAACTTAATTGCTTCTAATGTGGATTTTACCTACAAGGCCTAACAGAGAAGCAATATAACTGAGATATGAATAGAAAAATACACCAGACAACAAAAACAACAACAATCATTGCTGATTAAATCATGACAGAAATACATAAAGCATCAAACTTTTTGAATTAAACCATAAAGACAATAATCAAAACTGAAACCACTAATTCTAAGCCTATCTCAAATGATCACAAACCTATAAGTCTAAATATGGGTTTTGACTCATCTTTTGAGACTGGCTCAAACATCCCTTTAGGCTTAGGCTAAACAAGTTTTACACACAAAAACATAAAAATAAGGTTTATATCTAATTTCTTTTTCTTATATTGACTAAAGAAGATAATGTCTTCCATTTGGACAAATATTATGTCTAATTCCTTTTTATTTAACAATATGGTTTTCATTAAGGTGTTACTATTATTTCTTTAACAATACGGTCTTCATTAAGGTGAAACTAATCTGTGGTTTACATTTAATGTAAACACATCAATCACACACTTTTACGCGTCCCAGTGATGATGGTAATTCTTGGAACTTAACAAAAATTAATTACATGCATGAATATGCGTTATATG
Organism: Glebionis coronaria; assembly: GCA_025667525.1. Classification (NCBI taxonomy): domain Eukaryota; kingdom Viridiplantae; phylum Streptophyta; class Magnoliopsida; order Asterales; family Asteraceae; genus Glebionis; species Glebionis coronaria. Next base: position 644,217,879 of record CM046874.1, read on the forward strand.
TTGGCATGTAGGGTGACTCTTTTCATTTTATCCTTAGTTTATATAAACAAGGATTAAGTAATGAAATTAATCATAAAAAACAGATAACAAACAGATATGTACATCCTTAGTGTTTAATTTGAGTTCTTTGGATGTTTAATGAATGTTTCTTCTAGTTCAAAAGAATTTTAGTTTGATTTCAAAATTTTCCTTTTTAAATTTTTGTAAAAAGTGGGTTAAGGGGTGTTTGGTAATGCTTGGGTAATGTTTTGGGTGACATAACAATAGGCCTTTCTTGCCTGAACCTTTTTTATTGAGGTAGTTTAGGTTATTTCTTGATTTTGTATGATATTCTTTGTTCAAAAATTTGAAGTTGCATGCTCACCCTTTTCTGCCAAAATCTGCATAAAACCACCAAATGGTATAATCAGGTGGTAGATTTCATTCTAAGTTGACAAAATTAGTAGGCAGTTAGGCTTAGGGTAGATAAAGGTATGATATTAGTTGAATTTATGTTTGGATGTCTTTTGTAGCTTATAGCTGAATTCAAAACTCACCAAAAAGCCAGTTATCTACACATGTCTGATATTTCATATTTTAGTTCCATCAGATATCTGACAAACCTGCCTATTGGTTTGTCAAATATCGGGCATATGGTGTTTTAGTATTTTCTTATTATTCTTAATCATGTGCTATTTGTGACTTTTCTAGTTTAATTTTTCTTGTTTTTAGCTTAATCTCACCTCCCCAATAAGCCATTGCTTATTGGGGTTGTAATTGTATATAAAAAATCCAAAAAAAAGCAAAAAAGGGCCAGGCATGGTTTCGAACACGGGACCCCTCGATGGGGGACCATACGTGTTATATATTATACCAGGTCCTATTTCTTGTTAAGGGCTTGCATTGTTTGATATTTAAACTGTGACAATCCGTCAATTGGAGGTCGTTATTTTATTCTAAAGTATTATTTATAATCATTATTTTATTGTTAGTTTATGAACTCACTCACTTTTGGGAAGAAATTAGGGCTTACGTGCATAATTTAACATCTTTTACGATTAACACGGGAACCCTAGGTTGACGTATTTATGCTTTTGTGCTCTGTTTTTGATGAGATAATTTTTATTTGAATCGTTTTGTACCGTAGTTTCATAATTTGAAAAAATATTTTTCGTAAATCAACCCGAGGGAACGTAAATCGAGGAGTACCCGTAAAATAATGGGGATGAAATAAGTTTACACTTGTCCCACCCCCATAATGGGTGGACACAACACCTCTTTGGTGTCAAACTTATACAAATGCATGAGACACTTGTCCCATAAACTAGCTAGATACAAAAACCACCAAACTTAACACACACACTTCATTTGCATGTGTTGACTAGAAAAATTTTCTCCATCTCTCTTTCTCCCTTATTCTTGTCATCCAACACCACCATCATCATCAAAAATTTAACCTACAACTTTATCAATAATCAACATATGTTGATGGCCACTTAAAAGGAGATTGTTTGGAGGTGATTATAACATGTGAAAAGAATTCTTCATGGAGTCCTAGGGCTGATTTTCAAGAAGGAGTTTATATATTTGAAGATCACAATAAGTTGTTTTAAAAAGCTAAAGATTTGGTTACAAGTTGAAGTCTTGTTCATCCAAAATCTCAACCTTTTCATCCTTTGGTTGGTATAGAGATCATTTTCTTTCTATCATCCTATATTCTTGTAAAAGTACTTGTATATTTACTTCAAAATGTATATGTATGATGATGATAAATGATGATCAATATATTGCATGGGGATTTTGTGTCACTAGATTAGGTTAAAAACGCTAAAACTACAAGTAAAAGTTGATAAAATCATATCCACCTATGTACGCTGTAATAAATAATAACTTTCAATATTTTTACTTGGTTAAATGGATTATATTATTTGATACTAATGATAGATAAATGATTTTTACATAAGTGGTGAATTGGCCACACAATGGAATGTTAAATATGAGCAAGATATGGCCAAAACACTTTTGTGGTACTAACCTGTCTGGTCTGTTTTGGACGAATTATTACTATATTTAGAAGCTGTTTGAGAAGGAGCCATAGAAGAGTTATTTGTAACACTTATCATGTAGTTTATACAGTAAAAATTTGGGTTTCCAACTCCTTGTAGAACTCAAGATATGATCAAAATAGTGAACATGAGATTTCACATCAGATTTGATTTTAAAGTATATAATACTAAAATGCCACTTGAAGTTAGGTACTATATAAAATAACTATATAAAAGTTAATAAATGATAATAAATATTATAAAATAAGTTTATATACTATAATAAATAAATATTATATTATATAAAAATAAAACTCAAATGGTTTTCTAAACTACAAACTATATATAAATTTTACGTCTTTTCGGCTAAAACCGAAAGGATGGCGTTTTTGCCAAATAAAACTTAGATGGTCGGACCCGTCTAATGTAACACTTTTATTAAACATATACTTATATGTAAACACACTTTACAAGTAAAAATCGACAAAACCGAGCTTTGTAACTTATGGACCATAATGGGCCAAATTAGCCTTGTTGGACCACTAGGCCCAACTAGTTTTGCTTAACACTATTGGACTTAATCATGGGCTTAACCCACTTGGGCCCAACATATGAGTATAGGCCTGGTATTAAATGAATAAATGGACTAATAAAAATATATTGGACTCTTAATTGTCCTATTGGGCCTTAACATATAAATGGGCTAAAACTAGTATGATTAGACTAAGTAACTAAGTACTTAACAACTAATAATGTTATATAAAGGTGTTAAAACCCCACTTGATCATCATGTTATGACGTCATTACATATACATAATAACTTTGTATAAATATTATTCGACATAGACTAAGATCGAGTATTATTTGTTTAGGTTTCCGTGATCGAGGCACGTACCGTACATCCTAATTGCCAATAACCCGTCTTTCCCAATCAACGTGAGTTCAGAGCCTCGTACTTTTTCTAAATGTTTTATGAAGTGTTTTGTAAACCCGAGAGGGAGATAACATGCTAGTTTAAATAAAAATAGAACACAAGTGGTCCTGATTGTATGCTTATTGATATGGACCCGATTGATTGTATGACCCAATGAATGATTGAAATGGATTATTAAAAGTTAGGTTATGTCACTATAAGTCCCATTAGCATGAATTATGAAATACCGGGAGTGGGTAGACGCTTATGCATGTAATGGTACTATTTGGGGAAGATCACCCCAGTTCGCGTCTTGACGGCTGATCCTCGATGTGTCACATTGATTGGCAAGCGAATTTATGTATGGGAGTGGTATATTTAGCGTGATTATTGTGACGACACGCTGTTTTAAATGGGCAAATGAGTTACGGGCTAGCTACCTGATATATATATATTATAGAAAGGTAACAATGTCATGCGTCTTATATTAATCCGATAATAATAATGATAATGGTAATACTGAGGCTGAGGTCTCAGGAATAGTGTATAATATATGATTTTAATTATAATATATTGTCTGACTAGCAATGTGGGGTCTTATTTATTAATATACCTGTGTTCTGGTTTTACATAACTGTTTTATATAACGGTTTTTCATTATACTATAAACAACGTTATAAAACGTATCGAATAGTGTTGTTACGACAATGATTCGTATAAAATTCTTTTGGCCTAAGTTATGATTTACAACAATGATTCGTTTATAATGCTTTTGGCCTAAGTTATGATTTACGACAATGATTCGTATAATATGTTTTTAGCCTATGTTATGGTCTACGACAAAGAATTGTACAAAATATTTTTCGATAATGATTATATACCGGTTTTATGTTAATGGTCATTATTAAACTCTATGGACTTGCTCAGCGTTTCGCCGACTTTTAACATGTTTTATCTCAGGTACTTGAAGGCAATTCTTAGGAAGACGACAAGAGTTTATGGCCAACATTTAAATAAAAATTTCCATTCAAATGTTTTGTAAATTTGTAAGACATACTTTGACCTGAGGACCTATGTAATTTGATATTTATGAATGGAAAATGCTTTGTTATTAAACTACGCGATTTTTAAGCTTATCTATGATTTGAGTAATGTGTTATCCCGTAACACCAACGACTCTTCCGCTGATTCAAATGTAGATATTTGGGGGTGTTACAGTTTGGTAACAGAGCTCTCGTTATAGAGAACGAAAGATTTTTAAAAACCAAAGTTTTGAATAAAACATTCCAAAAACCTTTTAACTATAAATATTTTTAAATAAATATTTTGAGTAAAATGTTTAAAAATCTTTTGACTATAACGGTGCCAAAGAATTCCCGAGTTACCGACAAGGCCAGACTGAGAAGTGTCATTTTAATATATATAACTTGGATTATATATATGTTGTAATTTTATACGACGTAGATTGTCACAAGGAACCCTAACTCTTCTAGCAAATCAATCGAAGCTATTTATGTAAGAATTCTAGCTATTCCAGATCTAAACCAAGTTGTGGATGTTTGTGATCCTTACGAAATGGTTGATATTCCAAGAAATGTTGATATTAGTTAATTGTGATATTGAAGATGAATTGTCCAGATTAAATCTGATATCGATGTCATGACGATCTTTCGTTATAGAGTGGAGTTTGACAAAACCTCACCACCTAGAAATGTGTCATCTGATTCGGTGTCACCCAATTCTTAAATTTGAAATCGAAAAGGTAAATGTTGCACTTGAGACTGTCATTGGAACCCTTTACCCGAAAGCCTCATGCCACTTGTACCTTTCCGAGAAGTCTAATTGAATGTATGAGTCATTCCTACTCATGACTCATTTGATAATTGTTGCTATAGGAGCTATAGAATTGAAAATTTAGTGTTGTTCATATCGAGCTTTTATTGCCCTTCCAAAGCCTAAGAATAAGGTTGAAAGCATTGGAGAATGAGGTAGGATCTCGCATGAGTATAAGTTGGTTGAAACTTGAATAAAGTCAAATTTAACTCGTATTGAATAGAAGATTGTTAAGAGGAAGTAGTTAAGTCATGTGGTTGAATTATAAGGTTTTAAATGGTTGTTGGTTCGTGTTAAGGGTTGTTCCTAGGCCATTGTCCAATGACGAGGATGCCCAGTGTTGAATGAATAAATTGAAGAAATCTTCTTTTAAATTGGGACCGATGGATCTTCCGGGACACGTGGAACACCTAATGACTCTCGTAGATTAGTATTAATTGTGGTATCTTTTAAAATCACTAACTTAACAGAGATATCAGTTTGTAGGACGAGTCCTTGGAATTGTATAACATTACATGATGACATGTAATGTGTGACGATATAACTTTTGACTTGTTTGTGATTAATGAAAAGACCATCTTCGATTGCTAAACTCTACATGTATCGATGTTATCTATCTTTTCTTGCTTCTTCCTAATGTTCGTATTAGTGATGCAACCATTGAACGAGTACTCATCTCGATTTGAGTTGCGTTGTGAATTATTCTTTCGTATTCCTGAGTGCCATCGATGTCATGAACCTCATGATTATTTGGCTAAGCTCATTTCCTATCATATCGTAATTAGTTCTTGGTGAACAACTCTTCATCACTCCTTTTGCAGATCACTCATTGTTTTTATAAATAATACAATACCAACTGGGGAAAATATGAAATTCTTATTTTCATATGAGTTATTTAAATCGGTACTATTAAGTAATTACTATCGAAATAAAGTTTTTATTAAACATCTTGTAACTGGAAATGCTTTCATAACGATGAACATTTCGGTAAAATCATTTTTATTTTTATTTCATAATTAAACATGAATATATATTTAAAACATGATGACAAAATTTTGACGAACTGAGTACTACATCGTTAATCCTAAGTTGTACATAGAAGCGCGCCTAGGTACAATTTGGAAGGGACCATGCAACGCTGATTAGTAGTCACCATGAAATTGTTAATAAACACTACATTTTTCTTTGTAAATGTGAAAGATTAAATTTTTAGGAGATCTGCAAGAAGCGCAAAAATAGGGAAATATTGTTAGGGACACCTACATATGTGCCCGTACTATTTTTCTGAATCAAATTTACTCATCTGTGGATATTGTCTTATTTGAAAAATAACATCCACTTCTTGTTCGTTTCTTCCATGAAAAGATTTCTTGGAAACTTATCCAATTTTCGGTTGTTGATATCCGGCTTGGAGTTTCAACATTCCTATATTGTCTTTTAAAATAGACTACCTTTGAGTAACGTGAGTAACGATCCTAGGTGCCTTGGGATGCGTAAACAAATCATGAAAACATTGAATATATCCATATTCGTTAATATTTTCGTCTTTATCTGATTTGAAATTCTCTCGCATAAATTATGCGTTGACCTTACTCTTTTATTATTAGCTTTGTCTATAGGTTCCCTGATTCAAGAAGATTATGAGTTACCTCTATCTAGGATATTGAATTGGCTCATGGGGAAGTAGTGATTATCAAAAAAAATTAAAAAGAATGTATACTTAGCCTTTTAAGTAGTTCTTGTCTTATCAACGGTAATAAAACTGGAAAGTTGGTAGTGCCATTAGGATGGATTGGTTGATTATGACATGATGTCATTGTCTTAATTGATGGGAACACGAGTAGAATTCCTGATAGGTGTGAAAACACCCATCTTTTCTACCACTTAATTACAATAATAACCGGACGAAAACGTGTATTTTATGTCTTTTATGTCGGAATTATGCGTGGTTTGTGTTTTTGTTGTGATTTAGGATGAAAAGGTGAAAAGTGGAGAAAACACGGACATTCACGGGCATTTACGGACTTTTATTGAAGAAAAGGATGAAAGACGAAGTCAAGAAGTCAAGAGTGCAAAAAGAACGAAAGTCCAAGACCAATTCTGAAGATTTATCGAAGAAAAAGTCAAAAGACGGAAGTTTACTTAAAGCCGAGGAACTCAAGTCTTATTTATTGAAGAATTAAAAGACGAGTCCAAAGAAATCCCGAGCCAAAAGCCAATTAAAGTCCAAGATTAAAGAAGATTTGAAGGCTTAAGGACTAATGGCACAATTAACAAAAAGATTAAAGAAGAGGAGGGACCTAAGCATGCAATTAAGGAAGAAAGGAAGGAGGGGAGGAAGCTTCCTCTAACCTCCTCCCTAATCCCCTATATATAGTCATTAGCTAATCACTTTTCATTTTTGTTGGCTAGATTGACAAACTAGTTCTTCCACCTTTATTTTATGCACCTTTAATTACTTGCACATTTAAATACACGTTTTGCACCTTTAATTACCTTTAATTTCAAGTAAGTGTTTCTTTTAATTACTTGCACCTTTACTTTATCTTGTTAATCTTCTTCTACCTTTCTTTAATCTTTGATTTACACGTTTTCATCTTGTTAAGTTGTTTAAAGATTTGATTTTTATGCTTTTGATTGTTTTAAATCTCTTATTTTCATAGCTTATTTGATTTATTTTCAAGTTTATATAGTTTTTACAAAAGTTATTTTTATATAAAAAGTTGTTTTTCTTAAAGTTTAGTAATTTCGTGTCTTAAAAGTTTTTAACTTTTAGTTTCATAGCTTATTTTTACACGTTTTTACCTTAGGATTTCGTCTTGTGTTTATTAGGAGTTTAGCTTATTTTTCTAGCTTATTTTGTGTACTTTTCCCCGTTTTCCGATCGTGACAATCGGAAAGGGGTTTTACATTCCGATTGGTACCAATCTGAAAAGGGTTTTAATATTCTGATTGAGGGAGCTTGGTATTCCGATTGGGGCAAGGTAGTGGTATTCCGATCGTGTGTGAGTGACAAACATTCCGATTGGTTCTCCTTTCCACATTCCGATCGAGGTGCATAATCAGTTTTCCGATTGGGACAGTGACAGTATTCCGATCAGTGGTTTCTGATTAGCATTCCGACCAGGTCACCATATTCCGATCAAGAGGCAGTTAAACATTCCGATTGGAGGTGTTTTGGATATTCCGATTGGTGGTGACAGCATTCCGATTGGGGTTCCGATTGACATTCCGATTGGCCAGGTTTGATATTCCGATTGGTAGGATCAGAATATATTCCGATTGGGAGTTACTTTTCGTACTTTGTCTTGTTTCATTTTTATGTTATCATTTCCTATACTTGTCTAATTTTAATTCTCGTTACGTTTTATTTTAAGTCATTTAATTTTTTACTTTCCGTCAAGCTTTTAAGTATCGCACATTTCTTTTTAATTAATTAGATTTATTTTCACGCACTTTACTTTAACGCCACTTTACTTTCAACAACATTTACTTTTAAGTCTTTGCACATTTAAATTTAAAACAAACCAAAAATATTTGTTTCACCAAAATAAAATTGAGTCACATAGAGAACCTAGATCAATTCGATCAGACCAATACAACGAACACGAACACTTAATTTTCTTACAGGGTGTCAAAAGACGTGTATTAAATGGCGCCACTGCCGTCTCTTTTCGTTAAGATCAACAGTTTTCTGTGAGAGACACGTTGCTTTTTGGGATCCGTTCACTTGTGAGCGTTACTTTTCTTGCATAAAAAATAAAAAATCATAAAAATTAAAAATTGATAAAAATCCATAAAAATTGAAAATTTGAAAAACCCAAAAAGATTTTATCTTTCTTGTGTATATATATTGTCTTTGTGTTTGGTTTCTTTTTCTTTTGCATTTTCAGGTGTATGCGTACTAGATCTTCTAATTATCAAGAGCCCGAGACTCAAGAAGATTTAAGTATGGCAGGTGTTAACAACAATAATCAACCACCGCACCTCAACAATAACAACAATGCTCTTCCACAACCCGATCTTCGGACCATGGAAGAACTTTGTCAACCAACAATGTTTGGACGAGGAGGACCGATTGCGCCGATGCAAATCAACGCTCCTGAGTTTTCGTTGAAGCACCACATGATTCAGCAAGTGCAAACAAACCCATTCCATGGATTGCCTGATGATTATGCCAACAAACACCTCGACAAGTTCATTACAATCACCCAAAGCATGAAGTTGGTTGGTGCCACAATGGATGAACTTTGTCACACCCCCAATTAATCAGAGTAATACAACACAATGGGGTGCGACGGTCATGACTATCAAAAGACATAGATACAAAGAACGACTATTTAAAAGTCGTTTTAATTTAATTAAAAGCATAAAACTTGTTTCGGAAGTGAATTACACCAGATCATAATAAAACATTGTTTCAAAAGACATTAACATTGATCCAAATATCCATATACTAGTCACGACCATTTTCATTTAAAAATCTCCCATGCATAACCACGTCACTCCTCCGTCTTGATACCTGAGAAAAACATTGCTAAAGCGTCAACACAAAGGTTGGTGAGTTCATAGGTTTAAGTTTAAATAGTGTGATGAACCATAAGATTTTCCAAGGAAACCGACATATAATCTTATAACAAATACAAGATTATAATCAAAAGTATACGTTTTAATCACCTACGCCTAAGCTCGTGACACCGAAGCGTTAACCTCAACCAACAAGAAATAATAAGAGCCCGAGCAAATGCCTATCCCGAAGCATTTGTAAATCCTCAAATGTAAGTGTATCTAACTTTGGCCACACAACCAAATTAGATAGGGAGGTTAGTCCCGATAGATCTATCCATAACATTCGCGCTTACACAAAGTAATTAACGGTTCACGATAGTGGGCTAAAGCATCTAGGGATATCGCTACTTAGACATCATGTAGGCAAACGTATGAGTTTAAAGCACTTATGTTCATCCGTTAAAAACAAGCAATGTTCTCACCCCAAAATAGTTAAAGCAATTAAAAGTGGGGCTATGAAACTCACCTCGATGAAGCAGCGAATATGATCAACAAGGATAACACGGAATATCAAGGCACGCAAAACAATGCGCAGACGATCTACTCGTAACCTAAGTAAAATATTCGTACTTAGGCTAAATAAAATAAATAATAACGTACAATGCACTTGGTTGATAATTTATACTTGCTCTTGATTTATAAAAATGTTTTCATACATTTTTCTCGTTCAACAAATTTAGTCACGGGGTCAAGTTTGGGTCTCAATATCTCGTTAAATAATAGTCCGAAAAATAAGCGGGTTCTTGTTATAAAAACTAGGCCACGTGGTCATCGATATTTGATAAATATCATATTTTTGTGAAGTCTTTAAGTACAGGAATTAATTAGACAAAGTAGTGCACTCGCAAACAAAATAAACAAATAATGTCTAATTATTTATAAGCGTTGATCAAGCGTTTTCGAAAATTAATTGCGGGCTCGTTACTCAACTTTAAGACAAACCGAAAGTCGTTTTGAAAACTAGGCCGTGAGTTCTTCGACGTTTGATAAATATCACATTTAATGGGGTCTCTAGGTGCGGCAAATAATTAACCAAAGTAGTGTGCTCACACATGCATTTAGACAAGCACAGTTAAATATTTCTAGGTGTAAAACGAGCATTTTTGGAAATTTATTACGGGTTCGTTATTCAACTTCAAGACCAACGGAAAGTTACATTATAAACTTGGCCATGTCAAGCTTAACGCGGTATTTTTAGTTTTACAAAATGTATTTGTTTGACACCTAAAATGGTGGCGTGAAATGAGTCCCATGAGTCGAATTCTTAAGGTTATGTATAACAAGTTAATAAATAAAAGGTTTTTGGTATATTTGGGTTCTCACCTATATGTATAAATCATCACAAGTGGAAATCACTGTTTTAGTCTTTCCTGACACAAAGTCTATACTTTTGTTGTATTGCTAAAGGAGAATGGTGTTTTTGTGGTCCTAGTTGCTGCCATACGCAACACTCACACACAACCTTTACAAACGAGGACTCCTCACGCACACAGTAGGCCTAGTTCCATTTTATTTAATTTTATAGGACTCTAGTTCTTATTTCACTTAAAGCATAGTACTTTTCCCATTTTCTTTCCTTGTTTGGTCTCACACTCACGCACACAGGGGATGTACTTTGTGTTTATTATAAAGATATTACTTGGTCCTTTGTCTTATGGTTTTCGTCATATACAAACACACACATGGATGCTGGTAACAGGGTTTTTATATGCACGTACACAGGGGTATTATCCGTTCATTGCTAGTCACAACTTTCATGGTTTTAACTTTCCTACTTATACATAGACACTACAATTCAATTACACATCTCACTCCACGATGCATGCTTTTAGGTGTAAGGTGTTTCATTGTTTTGTATGGGGATACTATCTTGCTGCCCACTTGACTAATACCCCCTACTTGTTTCTTCTATGTGTTTAACTCATGCACACAACATCCTAATTATAGATATACATGACCCAGTTATAAAGCCTCATTCTAACACCCTCTAATTTTGACAGATTCGATGTTTGTAAGTTACAGGTTCGCACCTCAAACTTATTTGCTGATAATGTATTTTCTTGGTTCTTCCTGGTTGTTCACATCGAACACACAACCGCACACGGTCCATTTATTTGTTTACTTTACATTCACATAAAATCATACTCTCACCTTGACACATACCCACAACATGACTTGTTCGGCACCTAAATTCTTATTCACACACTCGCATAAATTCATAGTCATTATTCTTGTTTGCAAGAACACACTCAAGGGTCACAAAATGCACATTTTATGCATCTGCTTCTAACTATGACATCGACCTATTATGCTTATACACACACATGAACACTTGCACACACAGTGACTTGATTTGCTCATTGTTGTTGACTTATTGTACACTCACAACACCATCCACGCAACACACCACAGTACACATCATGCACACATTTATTTACTTGCCTTATTTTGTTCCTGTCCACTATACACGCAAGAAGTACTCAAACATGGTTTTTATTCATTTTAACAAAAGGTGCTTTGTTCTTATCTAGTTATCTTCTATATACATGTATGCTACCAGGATTGTATAATATACAGATAATGGGTGATTTGGTTCTGGGTTTTCATGCATGCTACCAAAATATAACACATACACGCATCCATACGAATAAAGAAGGTGGGCTTGGGTTTGCATACTATCTAGTCCATGTTACATGCTTCTAGTAAGCACATACAAAGCAATATGAAGAAACCCACATAAAATCATAGAATCATCGCTCATTTTCATTCAAATTTAACCATACCGAGTCTATGTAGGAATCAAGACTCGTGACGCTTATATGTTCAAGTACTTTAGGAGTATGAAAACGTAGCTTAGTTCATTGTATGGCCTTAATACATAAGTTCATGTTGATTATAAGAAAGTATCTTTCTTCTAGTTCGTCATAGGTTATTTTCATGTATCTAGATCATAAACATTTTGTCAAAACCTCATCGTGAGTTAGTGAAGTTCGACTCATTCCATCATTTAGGTCATCAAGTAAACACCCATCGAGCCCAAACCCGTGACTTAGCTAGTTATGATTTAGTTTGTTCAAGTGTTTAGCAAGTATAACTATCAACCAAGATAAATGAACAAAGGTTACAGTAACTTACAATCGGTCCTAAGTTAGGTGTTAGGGAGAGATGAATAAGAACTAGTGTTTTCTTTAACCCAAACCCGAGTCAATCTCGTGAAACTTGTAAGCTTTTTATCGAATCCGACCAACTTAGAAGACTAAGTCGTGACCCTTTCTCCTCTTTCTTGGCCGCGTCTAAAAATAGTTCACAGTGGGGATGCTTTGTGTTGTGAAGACATATTATGTGTGTTTGGTGTTGTAAGTGTGTCCTATTTATAAGAGGGGTTAGGTAGTAAGTGAAGTAACTAATATAGTTAGGATTTTCAAGCTCTTGGTTTACTTGGAACTAGTAAGTCTTAATCACACAAGTACTATGGATTAATGTGAGGGATTGGGAAGAGTAAAAGCTGGAAGGGAGCACGTTACTTGGCAGGGGTAAGGAGAGGTTTGTGTTTTCTAGGTTGACTTTTCATAATAAGTGGGTACAAAACTTGAAATGGCAAGAGATGGTGAAGTAAATATGAAAAACGTGGGTGTATGAACAAAGCAAACAAAAAGAATAGGCAGGTTTGTGTATAGTGGGAAAGTAGAAATATAAGTTTCCTATTTATGCTTTACAAGTGTTTTTGGTAAAGTTATTTGTTGTGAAGTATAATTGTTGTATAATATTGTGTAGTGTAATGTTTTGGTGCTAGTAGCTTTAAACAATTTGGCGAAAAGGGAATATGGAGAAGTTTTTAATTGTGTCGTAAATAAATTGGGTGAAATATTTAATCTCGTATAGAACCCAATTAATCTAAATCACGTCGATATAAATAAACGTCGGCTCCTAAAATAGAATTTCCTAGCGCGTAATAATTTTTCACGATTGTCATCCATACGGATAATAGCCATTCAAGTAATAATTTTTCACGATTGTCATTCATAAAAATTTAAATTCGTACACAAAATACGTGTTAAAAATCGGGAACATCAATAGACAGACAAGTCTAACCCGAACTATCGCGTTTCACGTAAATAAAATAGATTCAAAATTCACGTTTGTGACATTCGTAATCCCTTAAATTGAGTTTTGTCCTCAAAACTAGCACGTTGATATCGTTCTCAAAAACAAGAGATCAATTAAATTTTTATCTTCCTTTCATGGTTTCCAATGCGTTCGTTTTTCTTTGGTTTATTGTTAAGATTAAAATTACTACAATCCTGTTAGGATTAAAATGAACGAAATTTCTTCCGACTTGTACACGGTTGTATAGCGTTCCTTAGGTCTTTTCTTGTATGTCAAAATTTTCTCATTATTAACTTTCACGTCATCCCGCGTATTACTTCCATTTTAAAGTGTCGTGTATTGTCATTTCTCGTCTAGATGACTATATATATTGCACATTTAAGAATCGTTCTACATAGTTTGATTAATTCCATTCACATTAACCGTCTACTTGGTAGCGATAAGTAGCGTATGCGTCAAGGTTTCTTGAATTGTTTTCCCAAAAAAAAAATCTAGAACAATTGTGTGTCTTAACACATAGTGGTCAAGACGTTTCTTCCTTTTATGTGACATTCAATTATTAGCTAATTTCGTTAATTAATCAATTTAGTTTGCGTTCCTCCTCGTTTATCTCCTTTTTCATGGAGAGGAAACAAAACGCGTGCTCAATTTATAATTAAACCATAGTTCGTTTGGATTACTCCTATGAGGAAGGTATATAATATTTCTTAAGCTTATGAGTACGGTGTGATGTTCAAACATCGTTAGGTTAGATAGATCTTTTTCCGAGTTGTTTTGATATTACAATTATATACGAGGGCATGCTTATCTCGACGCCATTGTTCTTTAACATGGGTTAAGTTACGGCGAGTTCCGGATATCCGTTAAATTTGGATTTTACTCAAATGACGTTTTGTTCTTCGCATTATTATTTGAAAGTTGTTTTCGATTTTCCAACTCTAATCTATTTGAGTCTAATTGTCGTCAAAATCAATATGGCGCTCTTAGTTCTTGCGTGTCACATACGCTCTTGTATAAAATAGTGGCGAAGAAAAATAATTATACTAGGTTTACACGTATCGCGTACTCGACGCTTTTACTTAAAACGATATAAAAATATTTGACGTTCATAGCTCATAATAAATTTTTCTTTGTCGAATAGGGCAACTCGAATATATTTTTCTAGTACTAATATATTTCATTTTTAAGATGACTACTATGAGCATACTCGCGTTCGACCACGATCATACGTAGTTGATCAGGCTACGTACGTCTCGGGACAAACGGTTGTGTCCTCCTTTTCATCACAGTTTGATTCTTTGAGGTTGTAATTATATATTGGTAGTCCACAGTGCATTTTGTTCGTTACCATTATCCACTTTTCATAACCAACAAGTTAGTTCATAGTGCATTTCATTTGTTACCAATGCTCACTTTTCACAATCGGCGAAATAATTTCCATAATTATTCGTACTAGTTCTCGTCGAGCTTATCAATAGTCTTTGTTCTCCATATTGAATTGGTCGTCAAACCAGGTTCCAAAACTTTACATGGTAGTTCTTACCAAAAATATTTCGTTGTTAGTTGCGGCGTTTGATTAATAATACCTTTATTAATCTTCTAACTTAAATTATTACAATTGTTATTATTCCCACTAATAAGTGTTTCTGACGGTGATAAATTTTGATATTTTCTAAAGAATATTTTTCCAAAAATCATTTAGTAAAATTTACTTTATTTATTTCTCCTTGATAGGTAAACAAAATATTGTAGAATAAAAATCTTCCTTAAGTAAAATTTTTGGTGGATGAATTTTGCTCCAATACACGAAAAATAAAAATAATATTTTCTCGTTGGTTAAACAAAAGAGGCTTTAAAGATAAAACAACACAATAAAAATTGAAGACTTAGAGTGCGGTTACATAATTAAGTTTTTGTTGGTGGTAACATCGACGGACGTCGAGTCACTTGATTTGCATAAAAGTAAAATAGTACATAATACATGAATTTCCACGCTCTATCCATGACGAGGGTAGAAACCCTTGGGTTGATACTTGAAGATTGTCGGCGCATCTTTCTTGAAAGACAAACGGTGTAAAACGTTGGTGGGGTATTAGACGCTCTTTGCCCTCGAGCTCCCTTCTTGGGCGATTTCAAGTATTTCTTGTCTTAAACGGCATTCCTCCATGTAGCGATCCTTCATATTCTTCTCATGGGACTTTATCACTCGACAATCACCCTCCAAGTGCCCAAAGTCATCACAAAGCATGCAATGGTTCGCGCAACTACCTTTGTGGTGGTAGTCACACTTGCGGCAATATGGAAGGTTGCTAAGATACTTCTTGTTCAAGATGGGAGTTGTTTTAGGAACATCCTCCCGGAAATTTGTCCTTGCACAACAAGTAGAGGGTGGTAAGTGAACACGTGGCGCTTTCCACGAGTGATTCTTTTGTTTAGTCATATGGTGAGGGTTAAACCTTTCGGCACCTTGCTTCATGGTGTTAAACCTTGAGTAGTTCTTCAACATATAGCATCTCCTCTCATAAGGCCCTTTTCTTCCACTAACGGTATGATTTACCTTAGTTTTTGAATGGGTCTTTCGAGGTACAAAAGTGTTAACCAGAGTAGCACTTGTTTCCTTCATTTCAATTTTTGTGTGTATCATTAACGAACGGACGATGTATATTTTTGTTAGTTCTTTCATTGTTATCAATTCTTAGGATTGTTTAAATTTGTCCAACCTTTCTCACAAGTATTGTAATACAATGATCAAGAGATCATATAAGTTCGTACTTTTCATTCTTGAATTTCGTTCCATACATAGTTTTGGAGTTTAGAGTACAAAATTCCCATTCAACCAATGAATGGCTTCTTTTAGTCTTGACAAAACGTCATTATTACAAAACATCATACTTTTATTAGAAAGGCGAGAAAATCCTAAAGACCTAGGTGGCGTAGGATCTCTTGGATTTGGGCATGATCCGCGGCTTTCCTAGCCTCGGTATCATCATTCCTCATTTGTAAAATTGCAATCTCGGACTTAGCAGCCTCAAGAGACTCTCGTAACTTGGCTATCACTAAGTCCTTGTCTTCATCTTGCTCGATAAGGTGATCCACATCACCCTCTAGATCCTCCAGACGGCCCATCAGGTGTTCTGCATCGAATCCGAGTGCTTCTGAAGTAGGCTCCTCTTTTGGGGATTGAGCAACATTAGGTGTTGGTGATGAAGCACGGTTTCTTTTTCTAGAAGTTTCAGGCACTGCTGAAGGCATAAGAGTAGGGATTGGCATAGTAGTAGTAGGAATATTTGGGATGGTAGAGGGAAGTCCCGTAGTGACATTTGGCATCATGACAGGTGAATCTTGCTCATCATCCGAATTTATTGTGATTACGCTCCGGATGGGGGTAATTTCCTTGTCGGATTCGGATTGCAAAACGACGAACGGAATGAGAGGCATTTTTCCTTTTTCGCTTGTCACCAAATGTAAAACGACGGGTTATTAGATAGGTAGAAGCGAAGTATTTTCCTAAAGTTCTAAAAATAGAAATAAGTTGTATGATGTCTTGTAAATTTTCTTTTATTTAGAGTAAGTTCTCGTACATCGATCCATAAGTCTACTTAAATGTCCAAGTAGTCTTTACATGGAAAATAAGTGAATCGTGGAATGTTAAAGTCCTCTAACATGCTCTTCCACATACTTATTATTTGTACTTTCTCTTAGTAGTGCTTATGCACGAATGGATAAATACAATTATCCTTAATTAATTCTTTCATCAATTTAGGTCTATTCCGACGTTTATTTTTGTGCAATTTCCTCTTGTTAAACGTCTATTACTTGCAACTCGGATGAGTAAGTATGTTTTTGAGTTTTTACGGCTATTACATAGCCCGTACTAGTTCTTGTTCATTCATAAGTCTTTCCTTAACTTAGTATTGCTAGTTCGTACACTTTCGACAATTTTTACACCTTGAAAAATTGTTAATTTGATTTAAACGAGTCGAGTACTAAAATTTTATCACAAAAATTTCATCACAAGAATTGTTCCATATGTTTTTAATTTGTAATCGTTCAAAATGTTCAATTCGAGCAACTACTAAATTTTATTACAAGAATTTCTCTGATTTTGGAATATGTTCCGTTATACCTTATATGTTTCGTTTATCTTGCTCTCGTCTAGCGTTTTGCTCGCAATCTTAGTTAAACTTTACAGTCATTGTTGTATATTTATACCTTGCATTTAAGATCTCAATATACGCCCACATTTCGCATCTGGGGTTCTCAAATATCGCACAACGCGATAATCCCTTTGATGTAGAAATTGGCATAATTGTTTAACCAAGGGTAAAACCCTTTAATTTATATCTATATCGTAACTTCGAAATTTATAACAACGTCATAATAACTTAGTCGCAACCAATGGACTAAAAAAAATTTTGATTTGTCTTTGCGTAATTTATTTCCAATAAAGTTTTCTTTGATAACCATTTGACTTACGCGTCAGCGCATTTATAGATAGTTCATATATCGCGGAATTTGTTTGTTCTTTGAATTGTAGTATTCTTTGGAGCAGTACAAGAGTAATACTTGTACTAAGTGTTTTATCATCATATGTCATTTTAATTAGTGACATCATCGTCGTTCCTCGGTCGCATTCAATTTCAATTCGAAACCGTTAATTAATGTAGGTCACTTTTACTCAACCGAGTCTACTATAAATGTTTAGTGGAGTAACAATTTACCGAACCCAGTAAATAGTTGCTCCTCTCGACATTTATAATAGTATCGCTTGATTCAAGTATCACTACAAATTAACACACTACCAACCCATGGTAAATAAATATATTCATATAGTTTTCGTTCTAGGAATCATGGCGATATTTTTAATTCGGCGCATAGTAATATGAAACACAAAATGTTTCGATAGTCGATAATAGTCCCGTAGACTATCTAAAATATAAGTATGCGTACGTTTAATCTCAAAGGAAAATATATATATGACACAAACCATTCAAATAAATATGGCACAAACCATTTAAACAAAGATGGCACAAACCATTCAAATAAATATGGCACAAACCATTTAAACAAGGATGGCACAAACCATTCAAATAAATATGGCACAAACAATTTGCGTATCGTAACGATCCATACAAGGATGTTTTAAAAATCATTTTATTACATGTCCCTATGGTTATCACTCAAACATGGGAAGGGTATACCTAATGCTAATAATACTTAGCAATCAAATTCAAAACTTAGCATTGCAAAAATCATAAACTATCTCAAGTCACAACTTACTTGTATCGAAAACGTGGAGTGAAGTGGTTCTTGGAGATTTTTGAGAGACAGTTATAGTCTAGAATTATTTTTCCGATACATAAATTTTTGACTCACGTTTATAAAAATCATTTTGTAAAATAACCTAGTTCTCTATAACTACAGCTCTGATACCAATCTGTCACACCCCCAATTAATCAGAGTAATACAACACAATAGGGTGCGACGGTCATGACTATCAAAAGACATAGATACAAAGAACGACTATTTAAAAGTCGTTTTAATTTAATTAAAAGCATAAAACTTGTTTCGGAAGCGAATTACACCATATCATAATAAAACATTGTTTCAAAAGACATTAACATTGATCCAAATATCCATATACTAGTCACGACCATTTTCATTTAAAAATCTCCCATGCATAACCACGTCACTCCTCCGTCTGGATACCTGAGAAAAACATTGCTAAAGCGTCAACACAAAGGTTGGTGAGTTCATAGGTTTAAGTTTAAATAGTGTGATGAACCATAAGATTTTCCAAGGCAACCGGCATATAATCTTATAACAAATACAAGATTATAATCAAAAGTATACGTTTTAATCACCTACGCCTAAGCTCGTGACACCGAAGCGTTAACCTCAACCAACAAGAAATAATAAGAGCCCGAGCAAATGCCTATCCCGAAGCATTTGTAAATCCTCAAATGTAAGTGTATCTAACTTTGGCCACACAACCAAATTAGATAGGGAGGTTAGTCCCGATAGATCTATCCATAACATTCGCGCTTACACAAAGTAATTAACGGTTCACGATAGTGGGCTAAAGCATCTAGGGATATCGCTACTTAGACATCATGTAGGCAAACGTATGAGTTTAAAGCACTTATGTTCATCCGTTAAAAACAAGCAATGTTCTCACCCCAAAATAGTTAAAGCAATTAAAAGTGGGGCTATGAAACTCACCTCGATGAAGCAGCGAATATGATCAACAAGGATAACACGGAATATCAAGGCACGCAAAACAATGCGCAAACGATCTACTCGTAACCTAAGTAAAATATTCGTACTTAGGCTAAATAAAATAAATAATAACGTACAATGCACTTGGTTGATAATTTATACTTGCTCTTGATTTATAAAAATGTTTTCATGCATTTTTCTCGTTCAACAAATTTAGTCACGGGGTCAAGTTTGGGTCTCAATATCTCGTTAAATAATAGTCCGAAAAATAAGCGGGTTCTTGTTATAAAAACTAGGCCACGTGGTCATCGATATTTGATAAATATCATATTTTTGTGAAGTCTTTAAGTACAGGAATTAATTAGACAAAGTAGTGCACTCGCAAACAAAATAAACAAATAATGTCTAATTATTTATAAGCGTTGATCAAGCATTTTCGAAAATTAATTGCGGGCTCGTTACTCAACTTTAAGACAAACCGAAAGTCGTTTTGAAAACTAGGCCGTGAGTTCTTCGACGTTTGATAAATATCACATTTAATGGGGTCTCTAGGTGCGGCAAATAATTAACCAAAGTAGTGTGCTCACACATGCATTTAGACAAGCACAGTTAAATGTTTCTAGGTGTAAAACGAGCATTTTTGGAAATTTATTACGGGTTCGTTATTCAACTTCAAGACCAACGGAAAGTTACATTATAAACTTGGCCATGTCAATCTTAACGGGGTATTTTTAGTTTTACAAAATGTATTTGTTTGACACCTAAAATGGTGGCGTGAAATGAGTCCCATGAGTCGAATTCTTAAGGTTATGTATAACAAGTTAATAAATAAAAGGTTTTTGGTATATTTGGTTCTCACCTATATGTCTAAATCATCACAAGTGGAAATCACTGTTTTAGTCTTTCCTGACACAAAGTCTATACTTTTGTTGTATTGCTAAAGGAGAATGGTGTTTTTGTGGTCCTAGTTGCTGCCCTACGCAACACTCACACACACAACCTTTACAAACGAGGACTCCTCACGCACACAGTAGGCCTAGTTCCATTTTATTTAATTTTATAGGACTCTAGTTCTTATTTCACTTAAAGCATAGTACTTTTCCCATTTTCTTTCCTTGTTTGGTCTCACACTCACGCACACAGGGGATGTACTTTGTGTTTATTATAAAGATATTACTTGGTCCTTTGTCTTATGGTTTTCGTCATATACAAACACACACATGGATGCTGGTAACAGGGTTTTTATATGCACGCACACAGGGGTATTATCCGTTCATTGCTAGTCACAACTTTCATGGTTTTAACTTTCCTACTTATACATAGACACTACAATTCAATTACACATCTCACTCCACGATGCATGCTTTTAGGTGTAAGGTGTTTCATTGTTTTGTATGGGGATACTATCTTGCTGCCCACTTGACTAATACCCCCTACTTGTTTCTTCTATGTGTTTAACTCATGCACACAACATCCTAATTATAGATATACATGACCCAGTTATAGATATACATGACCTAGTTAACCAGGCTCTGATACCAATCTGTCACACCCCCAATTAATCAGAGTAATACAACACAATGGGGTGCGACGGTCATGACTATCAAACGACATAGATACAAAGAACGACTATTTAAAAGTTGTTTTAATTTAATTAAAAGCATAAAACTTGTTTCGGAAGCGAATTACACCAGATCATAATAAAACATTGTTTCAAAAGACATTAACATTGATCCAAATATCCATATACTAGTCACGACCATTTTCATTTAAAAATCTCCCATGCATAACCACGTCACTCCTCCGTCTTGATACCTGAGAAAAACATTGCTAAAGCGTCAACACAAAGGTTGGTGAGTTCATAGGTTTAAGTTTAAATAGTGTGATGAACCATAAGATTTTCCAAGGCAACCGGCATATAATCTTATAACAAATACAAGATTATAATCAAAAGTATATGTTTTAATCACCTACGCCTAAGCTCGTGACACCGAAGCGTTAACCTCAACCAACAAGAAATAATAAGAGCCCGAGCAAATGCCTATCCCGAAGCATTTGTAAATCCTCAAATGTAAGTGTATCTAACTTTGGCCACACAACCAAATTAGATAGGGAGGTTAGTCCCGATAGATCTATCCATAACATTCGCGCTTACACAAAGTAATTAACGGTTCACGATAGTGGGCTAAAGCATCTAGGGATATCGCTACTTAGACATCATGTAGGCAAACGTATGAGTTTAAAGCACTTATGTTCATCCGTTAAAAACGAGCAATGTTCTCACCCCAAAATAGTTAAAGCAATTAAAAGTGGGGCTATGAAACTCACCTCGATGAAGCAGCGAATATGATCAACAAGGATAACACGAAATATCAAGGCACGCAAAACAATGCGCAGACGATCTACTCGTAACCTAAGTAAAATATTCGTACTTAGGCTAAATAAAATAAATAATAACGTACAATGCACTTGGTTGATAATTTATACTTGCTCTTGATTTATAAAAATGTTTTCATACATTTTTCTCGTTCAACAAATTTAGTCACGGGGTCAAGTTTGGGTCTCAATATCTCGTTAAATAATAGTCCGAAAAATAAGCGGGTTCTTGTTATAAAAACTAGGCCACGTGGTCATTGATATTTGATAAATATCATATTTTTGTGAAGTCTTTAAGTACAGGAATTAATTAGACAAAGTAGTGCACTCGCAAACAAAATAAACAAATAATGTCTAATTATTTATAAGCGTTGATCAAGCGTTTTCAAAAATTAATTGCGGGCTCGTTACTCAACTTTAAGACAAACCGAAAGTCGTTTTGAAAACTAGGCCGTGAGTTCTTCGACGTTTGATAAATATCACATTTAATGGGGTCTCTAGGTGCGGCAAATAATTAACCAAAGTAGTGTGCTCACACATGCATTTAGACAAGCACAGTTAAATATTTCTAGGTGTAAAACGAGCATTTTTGGAAATTTATTACGGGTTCGTTATTCAACTTCAAGACCAACGGAAAGTTACATTATAAACTTGGCCATGTCAAGCTTAACGCGGTATTTTTAGTTTTACAAAATGTATTTGTTTGACACCTAAAATGGTGGCGTGAAATGAGTCCCATGAGTCGAATTCTTAAGGTTATGTATAACAAGTTAATAAATAAAAGGTTTTTGGTATATTTGGGTTCTCACCTATATGTCTAAATCATCACAAGTGGAAATCACTGTTTTAGTCTTTCCTGACACAAAGTCTATACTTTTGTTGTATTGCTAAAGGAGAATGGTGTTTTTGTGGTCCTAGTTGCTGCCATACGCAACACTCACACACACAACCTTTACAAACGAGGACTCCTCACGCACACAGTAGGCCTAGTTCCATTTTATTTAATTTTATAGGACTCTAGTTCTTATTTCACTTAAAGCATAGTACTTTTCCCATTTTCTTTCCTTGTTTGGTCTCACACTCACGCACACAGGGGATGTACTTTGTGTTTATTATAAAGATATTACTTGGTCCTTTGTCTTATGGTTTTCGTCATATACAAACACACACATGGATGCTGGTAACAGGGTTTTTATATGCACGCACACAGGGGTATTATCCGTTCGTTGCTAGTCACAACTTTCATGGTTTTAACTTTCCTACTTATACATAGACACTACAATTCAATTACACATCTCACTCCACGATGCATGCTTTTAGGTGTAAGGTGTTTCATTGTTTTGTATGGGGATACTATCTTGCTGCCCACTTGACTAATACCCCCTACTTGTTTCTTCTATGTGTTTAACTCATGCACACAACATCCTAATTATAGATATACATGACCCAGTTATAAAGCCTCATTCTAACACCCTCTAATTTTGACAGATTCGATGTTTGTAAGTTACAGGTTCGCACCTCAAACTTATTTGCTGATAATGTATTTTCTTGGTTCTTCCTGGTTGTTCACATCGAACACACAACCGCACACGGTCCATTTATTTGTTTACTTTACATTCACATAAAATCATACTCTCACCTTGACACATACCCACAACATGACTTGTTCGGCACCTAAATTCTTATTCACACACTCGCATAAATTCATAGTCATTATTCTTGTTTGCAAGAACACACTCAAGGGTCACAAAATGCACATTTTATGCATCTGCTTCTAACTATGACATCGACCTATTATGCTTATACACACACATGAACACTTGCACACACAGTGACTTGATTTGCTCATTGTTGTTGACTTATTGTACACTCACAACACCATCCACGCAACACACCACAGTACACATCATGCACACATTTATTTACTTGCCTTATTTTGTTCCTGTCCACTGTACATGCAAGAAGTACTCAAACATGGTTTTTATTCATTTTAACAAAAGGTGCTTTGTTCTTATCTAGTTATCTTCTATATACATGTATGCTACCAGGATTGTATAATATACAGATAATGGGTGATTTGGTTATGGGTTTTCATGCATGCTACCAAAATATAACACATACACGCATCCATACGAATAAAGAAGGTGGGCTTGGGTTTGCATACTATCTAGTCCATGCTACATGCTTCTAGTAAGCACATACAAAGCAATATGCAGAAACCCACATAAAATCATAGAATCAACGCTCATTTTCATTCAAATTTAACCATACCGAGTCTATGTAGGAATCAAGACTCGTGACGCTTATATGTTCAAGTACTTTAGGAGTATGAAAACGTAGCTTAGTTAATTGTATGGCCTTAATACATAAGTTCATGTTGATTATAAGAAAGTATCTTTCTTCTAGTTCGTCATAGGTTATTTTCATGTATCTAGATAATAAACATTTTGTCAAAACCTCATCGTGAGTTAGTGAAGTTCGACTCATTCCATCATTTAGGTCATCAAGTAAACACCCATCAAGCCCAAACCCGTGACTTAGCTAGTTATGATTTAGTTTGTTCAAGTGTTTAGCAAGTATAACTATCAACCAAGATAAATGAACAAAGGTTACAGTAACTTACAATCGGTCCTAAGTTAGGTGTTAGGGAGCAATGAATAAGAACTAGTGTTTTCTTTAACCCAAACCCGAGTCAATCTCGTGAAACTTGTAAGCTTTTTATCGAATCCGACCAACTTAGAAGACTAAGTCGTGACCCTTTCTCCTCTTTCTTGGCCGCGTCTAAAAATAGTTCACAGTGGGGATGCTTTGTGTTGTGAAGACATATTATGTGTGTTTGGTGTTGTAAGTGTGTCCTATTTATAAGAGGGGTTAGGTAGTAAGTGAAGTAACTAATATAGTTAGGGTTTTCAAGCTCTTTGTTTACTTGGAACTAGTAAGTCTTAATCACACAAGTACTATGGATTAATGTGAGGGATTGGGAAGAGTAAAAGCTGGAAGGGAGCACGTTACTTGGCAGGGGTAAGGAGAGGTTTGTGTTTTCTAGGTTGACTTTTCATAATAAGTGGGTACAAAACTTGAAATGGCAAGAGATGGTGAAGTAAATATGAAAAACGTGGGTGTATGAACAAAGCAAACAAAAAGAATAGGCAGGTTTGTGTATAGTGGGAAAGTAGAAATATAAGTTTCCTATTTATGCTTTACAAGTGTTTTTGGTAAAGTTATTTGTTGTGAAGTATAATTGTTGTATAATATTGTGTAGTGTAATGTTTTGGTGCTAGTAGCTTTAAACAATTTTGCGAAAAGGGAATATGGAGAAGTTTTTAATTGTGTCGTAAATAAATTGGGTGAAATATTTAATCTCGTATAGAACCCAATTAATCTAAATCACGTCGATATAAATAAACGTCGACTCCTAAAATAGAATTTCCTAGCGCGTAATAATTTTTCACGATTGTCATCCATACGGATAATAGCCATTCAAGTAATAATTTTTCACGATTGTCATTCATAAAAATTTAAATTCGTACACAAAATACGTGTTAAAAATCGGGAACATCAATAGACAGACAAGTCTAACCCGAACTATCGCGTTTCACGTAAATAAAATAGATTCAAAATTCATGTTTGTGACAAACTTCGCCTACAACTCTTTCCACACACTTTATTACATCATGCCGAGAAATGGTTTGATCGTCTCCCGAAGAATTCTATTCACACTTGGGATGACATGACTCAACGCTTTTTGTCGCGCTACTTTCCACCATCCATGGTCACGAGCCTTCGCAATCGAATCAGCGGTTTCATGCAAGACCCTGATGAATCTCTTTTTGACGCTTGGGAGAGATATAATGTCTTGATCGACCGTTGTCCAAACCACAACATGATTCCCGTCACATTGATTGATACTTTCTACAACGGTTTGACTTTTCGAGATCGTGATACGATTAATGCAGCCGCCGGTGGCACATTCATGAAAAGGAGACCCGAGGAGTGTAGAGAGCTTATTGAGAACATGACTACTCACCACAAAAACTGGGATTCCTCTGCTTCTTCTAGGAACAACCCGAGAGTCAATGTTTCTTCTACCTCAGTAAACCCTGAGATGACCGAACTCACCCGCATGATGACTGAAATGAGCAAAAGTATTACGCTTCTCGCTTCAAACCAACAACAACAACAAGTTAAATCGGTTGCTACTCTTTGTGAAACATGCGGCGGTCCTCACCCATACACCGATTGTCCTTCGACACAAGGAAATCCAGAAAATGTGTATGCAGCTTATGGTAATTATTCACCGGAAAATTACCAAGCTAGACAACAAGGGGATAGAAATCTGCTGAGCTATCGTTCCAACAACTACCTTTCACCCGGTTTTTCTCCTCAAAACCAAAACCCCGCCAACAACTACACTAGAAGCAACCAAATCCCACCAAGAGCTTCTAATCCTTATCACCCACCCACCCAACAAACCCCACCCATTAACCCCGATGTTGAAGCCATCATGAGAACCCAAGGTGAGCAAATTAAGAACCTGCAGAGCCAGATTATCAATCTAAAAGGAGATATCACAAAGCAAGGAAATGAGATAAGATCTGAAGTTCGCGATACTATTCAATCCTCCTTCAGCAACCAAACTAATGATTTGAAGAATATGCTTGCTAGTTTCTTGCCCGCCGCTCAACCTTCTTCTTCGAGTTCTCTACCTTCAAACACCGTCACTAATCCGCGAGCCAATGTGAGTGCTATTACTACTCGTAGTGGAGTCACCATCGTAGGACCACCAATCCCACCACCATCATCTACACCTCCTCCACCACCATGTATCCCTACTCCTCCTACAACTAGTATTAGTGCACCATTACCGTCTCCGCCTCGACGTGATGAAGTTTCCACAAATGACCCTTCAACATCTCAACCTTTACCTACACCTGCACCTTCACCACCAAAACCCAATATCCCTTATCCCTCTCGTTTAGGCAAGTCCAAAATGCTAACCAAGGAGGACTCCGAAGTGTCACGCTATGTGAAGATGATTTCTCAAATGAACTTCAACATTAGCTTTCTTGAAGCACTCGTCCACATGCCTAAATTTGTTAAAGCATTTAGGGAACTGCTAAACAAGAAGGAGAAGCTGATTGAACTCGCCAACACTCGATTAAATGAAAACTGCTCTGCAGTTATTCTTAAAGAACTTCCGGAAAAGCTTGGAGATCCCGGTCGTTTTGTGTTGCCTTGCGTGTTCAACAAAACTGAAGAATTTACTGCCCTTGCTGATCTCGGGGCTAGTATTAATTTGATGCCTTTGAGTGTTTGGAAAACACTATCATTGCCCGACCTCACTCCAACAAAGATGACTCTTGAACTTGCAAGTCGCACTCTCGCTTACCCCGTTGGTATAGCCGAAGACGTGCTCATTAAAGTTGGCGCATTTACTTTCCCGGTCAATTTTGTCGTAGTTGATTATGAAATGGACCCTCGTATTCCTTTAATACTTGGTCAGCCATTCTTGAGAACCGGACGAGCTTTAGTGGATGTTGCCGAAGGTGAGTTAATCTTAAGAGTCGGGGATGATGCACAAGTTTTCAAAATGGGGAAGCTTACTAGTACAAGTTTTGGAGGCCGAGAATCAGTGAATATGATTAATGTGCTCGATGACTTTACCGTCTACGACAATCCTCTATTCGACTCTTGCATCGATAATCCACTTTTTCATGATGATGTGGATGATTCTCTCCCTACTTTGGAAGCTTCTCCCATTTATGATTCGTCACCGGTCTTTGATGCTTATGATGATGATGATTCTAGCTCAGATTCGGATGATTCTGATATTACTTCTGAGTATCCCGAGCTGCCCACTTTCGATGATTTTGATGAGGCTGATACTCTCTCGAGCAATTCTTCACATGTTGAAGATCCTTCGCCATCACTCGATCCTACTTTGGACGATTACTCATTTGAGGAAGATTTCTTTGAATTTCTCAACACTTACTTCCCTCATGAGAGTGATGCACCTCCTTTGGACTTTGAAGATTATCGTCTTAATCCTACTTTGGATTTGAAGAAAATTTTGTCAAAGGAGAAGAAACCGGTCGACACCGAAATCCGTTGCACGTATCATTTGACACCTCTTTGTCCCCCTTCTGAGGATGAGGTTGTGATTCTTTGCGGATCTTCTTCACACTCGGCTGAGCCTGAGTGCTATTTTCCCCTGAAGGAAAAGGTGTTCGACCCCGGTATTGAAGTTTTTAAGCCATCTCAGTATCCACCTGATGAAATAAAAGGAAAAATCTTTGGAAATTTTGAAGACATGCTTGATCCACTACAACTTTGCTTCTACCGTACTCCATCGCTGCTTAAGGGAACCCTGCCACTTTTTCTTTGGCTTGCCTTGTTCGCCTTAAGCTCTTGCCTATTGATGGATGAAAACTATGTCTTTGATCCTGGTGGATATGTTTCATGCTTCTTCCGTTGATGATCAAGGTCGAGTCAGGCTAATGACTTGGTTAACAAAAATCAAGCGCTTCTTGGGAGGCAACCCATGCATCTATCTTTTCGTTTTTTTTATCATAAGTGTAGGGGAGACCCGTTGGTTTGCTTTCCTCTCCTCACTTCTTAATCTAGGATTCGAGCTTCAATACTCCACTCTTGATTATTCTTGACGACCCGTGATTCCGTGTTCTACTTTATCCCGGTTCTATCCTAAACTCTTTTTTATTCACTATTTTATATTTTCTCAATCTTAAAATAGGAATCTCTTTAGTGGTCTTTTCCTTAGCGAGATTTAAACAACGTGCACAATGTCCTAAGTGTAGGGGAGTTTACTCCCACATGCTTAAACATTGAGGACAATGTTTATGTTAAGTGTAGGGGGGACTTCTATCGAAGTTAAGTGGCCTTTTCCTTGTATTTGTCCTCATTTTAAACGGAAAATCAATTTTTCGACATTTTTCAAAATTTTTGATCTATTTTGGCCTATTAGTTTTTCCCCTTTGTATAGTTATTTTCTTTCTTTGCTAGAATAAATGTTTAATAAGTGGTTTTAATTTTCAAACGTTGTGAATCTTTTGACTCAATCCGAGTTTACTCTAGCTAGTACCCTTAACGTGTTTAAGTCAGGTTTTGCTAAGCTTTTATATAGGGAGCTATAAAACGCGAAAGTCTTAACTCTCACGGATTAAGAACAAGAACTTTTCGCAAGTTCCTATAATTGATCCTAGAGAGTCGTTTATCAAGGGAACTTTAAAATGTGATTTCTAAACTTGAAGGAGTCTAAGAATTTGCAAGATCCTATAGGCGACTCGAAAACCCAAAACTTTGATTTAATAGGCTAAGTATCCACGAGTCTCATTACTTGAGATTTTAAACTGTGGAGAACGAGAGATGATAGAGCCAATTATAAGTTCGGTATTCTTTCGTGAATTTATGTGAGTTAATTATAAGCCTATTCTCCCATCGCTTGCTAATAAATTTATCTGCTAATAAATAAGGTTGTACGATTTGAAAGGTTACTTAGCTTCTAGCCCTAGATCGTTTAAAAGTTGCTCGGTATGGATTAGAGTTCATAGCCAAGGCATAACTTATTGAAGCGGGATGCGAAGATTGGCGAGTCCGAAAAGGCCCTAACAAGGCATGAGGGCTAAATTTTGTTGCTAAAGATCCAAAGTGATGTGAAGAATCATTTATCGAAAATCAATATGAAGGATCGAGACACACGACGTAAAGCAAAACTCCCCAAAAGTCATGGAGAAGTGTATCCGAAAAGACCCTAACAAGGTATGAGGATAAATAGATCCAAGTCATAAAAGGAGACGGATCGTTGTATATCAAAGTCCAAAATAAAGATTGGAGAAAATGAAGAAGTCGTGGTCCAAGTATGAATCTCTCAAAACTTCAAAGTGAAGAATTCCTATTATGAAGAGAAGACCATTATTTCATGAACGTCTCTCAAGATTTGAAGTATGAAGTCGCTGCCAAATATCGGTCCGAGAAAGGTCTCAAATCGCGAAGCGAGTTATGCCAAGATATGAACTTTATGAGGTCCCGAGAAGCAGTTTTAAAAGATTTGGTCCTTTAGCTAACTATTGATTAAATCGTTCACTTTATTTTCAGACTAAATAACTATCGAAATAAGTCAAACAATGCATCCTCGTGATCATTCAAGACAACAATAAAATATAAGAGATACCCCTAGGAATAAGGGAGTCTAAGTGAATAATTGGCCCACATGAGTTCGTGTTAGTTTACTAACTTATAATAACAATGATCTCGCTTTTAAGCTTGGTTTGGAGAAAGTGAAAAGTTGAGGATGATGACTATTCATGACATTTTCAAAACCCAAGGTATGCTTTTGATTTCTTTATTTTAAATGTTTATAGTCTCTATCTCTTTAATAAAGGCCAACGTGGATTAATTATGATGAAAATGTAAACGTGCTTTGTAACTAATGCATTGCATGAGGACATTGCAATGGTCAAGTGTAGGGGATTTGATAGGTGTGAAAACACCCATCTTTTCTACCACTTAATTACAATAATAACCGGACCAAAACGTGTATTTTATGTCTTTTATGTCGGAATTATGCGTGGTTTGTGTTTTTGTTGTGATTTAGGATGAAAAGGTGAAAAGTGGAGAAAACACGGACATTCACGGGCATTTACGGACTTTTATTGAAGAAAAGGATGAAAGACGAAGTCAAGAAGTCAAGAGTGCAAAAAGAACGAAAGTCCAAGACCAATTCTGAAGATTTATCGAAGAAAAAGTCAAAAGACGGAAGTTTACTTAAAGCCGAGGAACTCAAGTCTTATTTATTGAAGAATTAAAAGACGAGTCCAAAGAAATTCCGAGCCAAAAGCCAATTAAAGTCCAAGATTAAAGAAGATTTGAAGGCTTAAGGACTAATGGCGCAATTAACAAAAAGATTAAAGAAGAGGAGGGACCTAAGCATGCAATTAAGGAAGAAAGGAAGGAGGGGAGGAAGCTTCCTCTAACCTCCTCCCTAATCCCCTATATATAGTCATTAGCTAATCACTTTTCATTTTTGTTGGCTAGATTGACAAACTAGTTCTTCCACCTTTATTTTATGCACCTTTAATTACTTGCACATTTAAATACACGTTTTGCACCTTTAATTACCTTTAATTTCAAGTAAGTGTTTCTTTTAATTACTTGCACCTTTACTTTATCTTGTTAATCTTCTTCTACCTTTCTTTAATCTTTGATTTACACGTTTTCATCTTGTTAAGTTGTTTAAAGATTTGATTTTTATGCTTTTGATTGTTTTAAATCTCTTATTAGCTTATTTGATTTATTTTCAAGTTTATATAGTTTTTACAAAAGTTATTTTTATATAAAAAGTTATTTTTCTTAAAGTTTATTAATTTCGTGTCTTAAAAGTTTTTAACTTTTAGTTTCATAGCTTATTTTTACACGTTTTTACCTTAGGATTTCGTCTTGTGTTTATTAGGAGTTTAGCTTATTTTTCTAGCTTATTTTGTGTACTTTTCCCCGTTTTCCGATCGTGACAATCAGAAAGGGGTTTTACATTCCGATTGGTACCAATCTGAAAAGGGTTTTAATATTCCGATTGAGGGAGCTTGGTATTCCGATTGGGGCAAGGTAGTGGTATTCCGATCGTGTGTGAGTGACAAACATTCCGATTGGTTCTCCTTTCCACATTCCGATCGAGGTGCATAATCAGTTTTCCGATTGGGACAGTGACAGTATTCCGATCAGTGGTTTCTGATTAGCATTCCGACCAGGTCACCATATTCCGATCAAGAGGCAGTTAAACATTCCGATTGGAGGTGTTTTGGATATTCCGATTGGTGGTGACAGCATTCCGATTGGGGTTCCGATTGACATTCCGATTGGCCAGGTTTGATATTCCGATTGGTAGGATCGGAATATATTCCGATTGGGAGTTACTTTTCGTACTTTGTCTTGTTTCATTTTTATGTTATCATTTCCTATACTTGTCTAATTTTAATTCTCGTTACGTTTTATTTTAAGTCATTTAATTATTTACTTTCCGTCAAGCTTTTAAGTATCGCACATTTCTTTTTAATTAATTAGATTTATTTTCACGCACTTTACTTTAACGCCACTTTACTTTCAACGACATTTACTTTTGAGTCTTTGCACATTTAAATTTAAAACAAACCAAAAATATTTGTTTCACCAAAATAAAACTGAGTCACATAGAGAACCTAGATCAATTCGATCAGACCAATACAACGAACACGAACACTTAATTTTCTTATAGGGTTTCAAAAGCCGTGTATTAATTCCCCTAAAAGATAAGATGTTGATTATTAAAGGTGATCTATATAATTCCCGATGGGTGACCGTATCCTGCATTTAGGCTTGAATTTATACCTTAAATGGTTGTGAACTGGTCATAGATCTTGTAATCTAGAAAGAACCTAAAGTGAATCAATTAAAAGATGTTCCTGTTATCTGAGACTTTCCGAGGCATTTGCTGATGAATTACCTAGACTTCTGCCATTAAGGCAATTAGAATTTTGTATTGATTATATTCTCGGTGCTGCATCTGTGGCATGTGCACCATACGTCAACACCATCTGGATCAAAAGAATTACCGTGCGACTAAGGGAGTTGTCGTAGAAAGCTTTTACCCTATCAGGCTTGTCATCGTGGAGAGCTACGGTATTATCATTCCATATATTCATTGATTACCGTGAACTGAATAAGTTGACGATCAAAATTGATATCCATTACCCAAGATGAAAGAATTGTTCGATCATTTAAAAGGTTCTAGCGTATATTCAAAAATTTAATCTACGACATGGTTATCATCAAATTCGCGTCCGCAAAGAAGATTATCTATTCCAATCAATACATTCAGAACTCCTAATGAACATTATGAGTTTCATGTGATGTCGTTTGGATTGACCAACGCACCGGTCGCATTCATGAATTTGATGAATCGCGTGTGTAGGTTGTATTTTGATAAATTCATGCTTGTGATCATCAAGGACCATATTGTTTGTTTCTAAGAATAAGAAGGATCTTACTAATCATTTGTAGACTGCCCTGAGCTAGCCGAGCAGCGAAAACCTTTACCTTGAGTATTTATCATGTGATTTAAGGCTTGATCCTTTACATTCTTTGATCGTGTGATTAATGGTAGTGGAATCTATGTTGACTCTTCAAAGATCGTAGCCATTAAGGCTTTGGGTTATAACAACGAGGAAGTGCGAAGATGTTTGGGTTTGACAGATGTTTATCGAATGATTATTAAGGAATTATACCCTTATACCCAGATCATTTAACTAAACTCCCTTAGGAGTAGATGTTTGTGTATACCTCAAGACAACCTAGGAGGAATTGAGGAAACCATATAACCCATGACTTGGAATTTGGAGTGGTACTTTTTGCTCTTCAACTAAGAAAATTTTGACCATAGTTTAAACAAAGATTTTTCGAACATTTACGGATCTTGTTAATTATTTTCGATAAATCAACAAAGATCGTGTTGACTAAATTCAAATTTATTTTAAACATTTGCCTATAATTGGACGAACTGAGAAATTTAAAAATTTTACGTTTATGTTTCATCAATTAAATATTTATTATTTAATAACTTGTAATATTTATCGACGCTTTAAACGTCGGACTGGGCAAAACTAATAAATATAATAGTTGAGACGAAACTAAAACTTAGAAAATATCAAGAAAGAATTTCTGAGTGATTATGGTCATGATACTTATTTCATCGGGGAAGGTTAATGTAGTTATTGACCCGTTATGTACAAAGGATAAAGAACCAATTAGGATGTGTTCCTTTGTAATGACCGTGTAGAATAATTTACCCGAGCAATTTTGAAATAGTCGATGCATGTAAGGAGAATAATATGAATGATGAATCATGGCTAACGAGAACCATTAGAGATGGGAGCCGATGGCGTTAAGTGTTTAAAAGGTTGTTTGTGGTTGCCTAAATATGGAGGATTTTGAGATTTAGTCATGTTGGAATCTCATAAGTTTAAGTATTCTCCATGCCATTTCTGATAAAATGTATCTTTACCTGAAGAAGTTGTACTGATGGCCAAATATGAAAGAAAACATTGCCACATACGTTGGTAAATATCTAGCTTTTGGGAAGGTCAAGGCTGAACACCAAAATCCATCAGGATTGCTTTTTATAGCTTATTATTCCTGTTTGGAAGTGGGATATAATCACCATGGATTTTATCATAAATCTTCCAAGGTCATCATCTGGATTTGATTCGATTTGGGTCATCATCTACAGACTGACCAAATCTGCTCATATCATCCCAATTAATGATAGGTTCTCGATGGAGAAGCTGACTCGACTGGAGTTGTGTAAGCATAGTGTGCCTGTATCGATCGTCTCTATCAAGATCCTCGCTTCGCATAAAAATTTTAGAGATTCATTCAGAAGTCATTGGGAAAGAATCTTGATAAGAGTACTGCTTACCACCCTCAATCGGAGGGACAAAGGTGAAGGAACGATATAGACACTAGAAGGCTTGTTTTATGCTTGTATGGTTGACCTTTGGTAATGAACATGATAAGCACTTTCATTTGGAAATGTTATCATTGATAATTATCGCTTTAGGATTGGGACCGAACCTTGCGAGCATCTATATAAAATGATTATGGAAGTTGAAATCTGATTCTTGAATGCCAGTAGTGGGCAGGAGGTTAGGTGAATATGAAATGTAGATCTTGAAGTACAGGATGGGTAGCAAAGTTATGCCGAGAATTTTCATCATGGAAAGGTGAACTAATGATCTAAAAGATCGTGGGAAGCTAAGTCCCCGTTGTATGGGACCATTGAGACAATTTAAGGAGTTGGTCTGAGAGGCATATAAACTAGACTACCCTAGGACTTCAAGGGCTGCATGATAAAATGTCTATCAAGTGAAAATCTGATTATTTATTAATGGAGTTTGGGTCAGCGAAAGTTGCATTCATCGAAAACCCGTCGACATCATGGAAAGAGAAAGTAAGTCAACTTAAGCATGATCGTATTACCATAGTTATGTTTGATGAAACTCGCGCATTATAATAGATCACGCTTGAGAGAAAAGACCAAATGTGGAGGAAATGCCCACATGTCTTTGACTCTACAAGAAGCGAGTGGTAAGATGAATTGATCTTTGAGGACAAAGATCTTTTTTTAGGGGGAAATGTTGTGACAATCCATCAATTTGAGGTCGTTATTTTATTTTGAAGTATTATTTATAATCATTATTTTATTGTTAGTTTATGAAGTCACTCACTTTTGGGAAAAAATTAGGGCTTACGTGCATAATTTAACGTCTTTTACGATTAAACCGGGAACCCTAGCTTGACGTATTAATGCTTTTGTGCTCCGTTTTTGATGAGACAATTTTTATTTGAATTATTTTTTGCCTTAGTTTCATAATTTGCAAAAACCTTTTTCGTAAATCAACCCGGGGGCACGTAAATCGAGGAAACTAGAATAAAGTAGTACCCGTAAAATAATGGGGATGAAACATGTTTACACTTGTCCCACCCCCATAATTGGTTGACACAACACCTCTTTGGTGTCAAACTTATACAAATGTATGAGACACTTTTCCCATAAACTAGCTAGATACAAAAACCACCAAACTTAACACACGCACTTCATTTGCCTGTGTTGACTAGAAAAAATTCTTCCATCTCTCTTCTCCCTCATTCTTGCCTTCCAACACCACCATCCCACCACCATCATCATCAGAAATTTAACCTACAACTTTATCAATAATCAACATATGTTGATGTCCAGTTAAAAGGAGATTGTTTGGAGGTGATTATAACTTGTGAAAAGAAGTCATCATGGAGTCCTATGGTTGATTTTTAATAAGGAGTTTTTATATTTGAAGATCAAAATAAGTTGTTTCAAAAAGATAAAGATTTGGTTACAACTTGAAGTCTTGTTCATCTAAAATCTCAACCTTTTCATCCTTTGGTTGGTATAGAGATCATTTTATTTCTATCATCCTATTATTCTTGTAAAAGTACTTGTATATTTACTTCAAAATGTATATGTATGATGATGATAAATGAGATCAATATATTGCATGGGGATTTTGTGTCACTAGATTAGGTTAAAAAGGCTAAAACTACAAGTAAAAGTTGATAAAATCATATCTATTTATGTAGGCTGTAATAAAAAGTAACTTTCAATATTTTTACTTGGTTAAATGGATTAGATTGTTCGATATAATGATAGATAAACGATTTTTACATGAGTGGTGAATTGGCCACACAATGGAATGTTAAATATGAGCAAGATATGGCCAAAACACTTTTGTGGTACTAATTTGTCTGGTCTGTTTTGGACGAATTATTACTAATGTTTAGAAGCTGTTTGAGACGGAGTCATAGAAGAGTTATTTGTAGCACATATTATGTAGTTTATACAGTAAAGTGGTGAACATGAGATTTCACATCAGATTTGACTTTAAAGTATATAATACGAAAATGCCACTTCAAGTTAAATACTATATAAAATAAGTATATAAAAGTTAATAAATGATAATAACTATTATAATATAAGTTTATATACTATAATAAATAAATTACATTTTATAAAAATAAAACTCAAATGGTGATCTAAACTACAAACTATATATAAGTTTACGTCTTTTCGGCAAAACCGAAAGGATGGTGTTTTCGCCAAATAAAACTTAGATGGTCAGACCCGTCTAATGTAACATTTTTATAAAACATATACTGATATGTAAACATACTTGACAAGTAAAAATTGACAAAACCGAGCTTTGTAACTTATGGACCATAATAGGCCAATTAGCCTTGTTGGACCACTAGGTCCAACTAGTTTTTCTTAACACTATTGGACTTGCTCATGGGTTTAACCCACTTGGTCCCAACATATGAGTATAGGCCTGGTCTTAAATGAATAAATTGACTATTAAAAAGATATTGAACTCTTAATGGGCCTATTGGGCCTTAACATATGAATGGGCTAAAACTAGTATCATTAGACTAAGTAACTAAGTACTTAACAACTAATAATGTTATATAAAGCTGTTAAAACCCCACTTGATCATCATGTTATGACATCATTACATATACATAACAACTATTTATAAATATTATTCGATATGGACTAAGATGGAGTATTATTTGTTTAGGTTTCAGTGATCGAGGCACGTACCTACATCCTAATTGCCGATAACCCGCCTTTCCCAATCAACGTGAGTTCATAGCCTCGCACTTTTTTTAAATGTTTTATGAAGTGTTTTATAAACCCGCGAGGGAGATAACATGCTAGTTTTAATAAAATTAGAACACAAGTGGTCCTGATTGTATGCTTATTGATATGGACCCGATTGATTGTATGACCCGATGAATGATTGCAATGGATTATTAAAAGTTAGGTTATGTCACTATAAGTCCCATTAGCATGAATTGTGAACTACCGGGAGTGGCTAGACGCTTATGCATATAATAGTACTATTTGGGGAAGATCACCCCAGTTCGCGTCTTGACGGCCAATCCCCGTTGTGTAACATTGATTAGCAAGCGAATTTATGTATGAGAGTGGTATATTTAGTGTGATTTTAGTGAAGACACGCTGTTTTAAATGGGCAAATGAGTTCCGAGCTAGCTACCCGATATATATTATAGAAACGTAACAATGTCATGCGGCTTATAATAATCCGATAATAATAATGATAATGGTAATACTGAGGTTGCGGTCTCAGGAATAGTGTATGATATATGATTTGAATTATAATATATTGCCTGACCAGCAATATGGGGTCTTATTTGTTAATATAACTGTGTTCTGGTTTTACATACCTGTTTTATATAACTGTTTTTCATTATACTATAAACAACGTCATAAAAAGTATCGAATAGTGTTGTTACGACAATGATTCGTATAAAATGCTTTTGGCCTATGTTATGATTTACGACAATGATTTGTATAGAATGCTTTTGGCCTAAATTATCATTTACGACAATGATTCGTATAAAATGTTTTTAGCCTAAGTTATGGTCTACGACAAAGAATTGTACAAAATATTTTTCGGTAATGATTATATACTGGTTTTATGTTAATGGTTATTATTAAACTCTATGGACTCGCTCAGCGTTTCGCTGACTTTTAACATGTTTTATCTCAGGTACTTGAAGGTAATTCGTAGGAAGACGACAAGAGTTTATTGCCGGCATTTAAATATAAAATTCCATTCAAATGTTTTGTAAATTTGTAAGACATACTTTTACCTGAGGACCTATGTAATTTGATATTTATGAATGGAAAATTCTTTGTTATTAAACGACGCGATTTTTAAGCGTTGTCTATGATTTTAGTAATGTGTTATCCCGTAACACCAACGACTCTTCCGCTGATTCGAAATGTGAATATTTGGGGGTGTTACAGTTTGTTACCAGAGCTCTCGTTATAGAGAACGGAAGATTTTTAAAAACCAAAGTTTTGAATAAAACATTTCAAAAACCTTTTGACTTTAAATATTTTTAAATAAATATTTTGAGTAAAATGTTTAAAAATCTTTTGACTATAACGGTGCCGTAGAATTCCCGAGTTACTGACAAGGCCAGACTGAGAAGTGTTATTTTAATATATATAACTTGGATTATATATATGTTGTAATTTGATTATATGATTGTTTAATGATTATTCTAATACTTATACGAGATATTTATACGACGTAGATTGTCACAAGTAACCCTAACTCTTCTAGCAAATCAATCGAAGTTATTTCTATAGGAATTCTAGCTATTCCAGATCTAAACCATGTCGTGGATGTTTATGATCCCAACGAAATGGTTGATATTCCAAAAAATGTTGATATTAGTTGATTGTGATATTGAAGATGAATTGTCGAGATTAAATCTGATATCGATGTCATGACGATCTTTCCTTATAGAGTGGAGTTTGACAAAACCTCACCACCTAGAAATGTGTCATCTGATTCGGTGTCACCCAATTCTTAAATTTGAAATCAAAAAGGTAAATGTTGCACTTGAGGCTGTCATTTAAACCATTTACCCGAAAGCCTCATGCTACTTGTACCTTTCCGAGAAGTCTAATTGAATGTATGAGTCATTCCCACTCGTGACTCATTTGATAATTGTTGCTATAGGAGATACAGAATTGAAAATTTAGTGTTGTTCATATCGAGCTTTTATTGCCCTTCCAAAGCCTAAGAATAAGGTTGAAAGTATTGGAGAATGAGGTAGGATGTCGCATTGAGTATAAGTTGGTTGAAACTTGAATAAAGTCAAATTTAACTCGTATAGAATAAAAGATTTTTAAGAGGAAGTTGTTAATTCATGTGGTTGAATTATAAGGTTTTAAATGATTGTTGGTTCGTGTTAAAGGTTGTTCCTAGGCCATTGTCCAATGACGAGGATGCCTAGTGTTCAATGAATAAATTAAAGAAATCTTCTTCTAAATTGGGACCGGTGGATCTTCCGGGACACATGGAACACCTAATGACTCTTGTAAATTAGTATTCATTGTGGTATCTTTTAAAATCAATAAGTTAACTGAGATATCAGTTGGTAGGACGAGTCCTTGAAATTGTATAACATTACATGATGACATGTATTGTGTGACGATATAACTTTTGACTTTTTTATGATTAATGAAAAGACTATATTCGATTGCTAAACTCTACATGTATCGATGTTATCTATCTTTTATTTCTTCTTCCTAATGTTCGCATTAGTGATGCAACCATTGTACGAGTATTCATCTCGATTTGAGTTGCGTTGTGAATTATTCTTTTGTATTCCTGAGTGCCATCGATGTCATGAACCTCATGATTATTTGGCTAAGCTCATTTCCTATCATATCGTAATTATTTCTTGGTGAACAACTTCTCATCACTCCTTTTGCAGATCACTCATTGTTTTTATAAATAATACAATACCAACTGGGGAAAATATGAAATTATTATTTTCATATGAGTTATTTAAATTGGTACTATTAAGTAATCACTATCGAAATAAAATTTTTATTAAACATCTTGTAATTGGAAATGCTTTCATAATGATGAACATTTCGGTAAAATCATTTTTATTTTTATTTCATAATTAAACATGAATATATATTTTAAACATGATGACAAATTTTTGACGAACTGAGTACTGCATCGTTAATCCTAAGTTGTACATAGAAGCGCGCCTACGTACAATTTGGAAGGGACCATGCAAGGCTGATAAGTAGTCACCATGAAATTGTTAATAAACACTAAATTTTTCTTTGTAAATGTGAAAGATTAAATTTTTATGAGATCTGCAAGAAGCGTAAAAATATGGACATATTGTTAAGGACACCTACATATGTGACCGTACTATTTTTCCGAATCGAATTTACTCATCTGTGGATATTTTCTTATTTGACAATTAAAATCCAATTCTTGTTCATTTATTTCATGAAAGATTTCTTGGAAACTTATCCAATTGTCGGTTGTTGATATCCGGCTTGGAGTTTCAACATTCATATATTGTCTTTTAAAATATACTACCTTTGAGTAACGTGAGTAACGATCCTAGGTGCCTTGGGATGCGTAAACAAATCATGAAAACATGGAATATATCCATATTCGTTAATATTTTCGTCTTTTGATTTGAAATTCTCTCTCGCAAATTATGCGTTGACCTTACTCTTTTATTAATAGCTATGTCTATAGGTTCCCTTATTCAAGAAGATTATGAGTTACCTCTATCTAGGAGATCGAATTGGCTCATAGGGAAGTAGTGATTATCAATAAAAATTTAAAAATAATGTATACTTAGCCTTCTAAGTAGTTCTTGTCTTATCAACGGTAATAAAACTGGAAAGTTGGTAGTGCCATTAGGATGGATTGGTTGATTATGGCATGATTTCATTGTCTTAATTGATGGGAACACGAGTCGAATTCTCCTAAAAGATAAGACGTTGATTATCAAAGGTGATCTAAATAATTCTCGATGGGTGACTGTATCCTGCATTTAGGCTTGAAATTATACCATGAATGGTTGTGAACTAGTCATAGATCTTGTAATCTAGAAAGAACCTAAAGTGAATTTATTAAAAGATGGTCCTGTTATCTGAGACTTTCTGAGGTATTTGCTGATGAATTACCTAGACTTCTGACATTAAGGCAAGTTGAATTTGGTATTGATTATATTCTCAGTGCTGCATCTGTGGCATGTGCACCATACGTTAACACCATATGGATCAAAAGAATTACCGTGCAACTAAGAGAGTTGTTGGAGAAAGCTATTACCATATCGGGCTTGTCATCGTGGAGAGCTACGGTATTATCATTCCATATATTCATTGATTACCGTGAACTGAATAAATTGACGATAAATTTGATATCCATTACCAAAGATTCAAGAATTGTTCGATCATTTAAAAGGTTCTAGCGTATATTCAAAAATTTAATCTACGGCATGGTTATCATCAAATTCGAGTTCGCAAAGAAGATTATCTATTCCAATCACTACAATCAGAACTCGTAATGAACATTACGAGTTTCATGTGATGTCGTTTGGATTGACCAACACACAATACGCATTCATGAATTTGATGAATCGCGTGTGTAGGTTGTATTTTGATAAATTCATGCTTGTGATCATCAAGGACCATCTGTTTGTTTCTAAGAATAAGAAGGAACTTAATAATCATTTGTAGACTGCCCTGAGCTAGCCAAGCAGCGAAAACCTGTACCCTGTGTATTTATCATCGGATTTAGGGCTTGATCCTTTACATTCTTTGACCGT
Source organism: Glebionis coronaria (assembly GCA_025667525.1). Taxonomy (NCBI): domain Eukaryota; kingdom Viridiplantae; phylum Streptophyta; class Magnoliopsida; order Asterales; family Asteraceae; genus Glebionis; species Glebionis coronaria. The sequence continues at coordinate 644,259,687 of CM046874.1, forward strand.
GTGATTAATGGTAGTGGAATATATGTTGACTCTTCAAAGATCGGAGCCATTAAGGCTTTGGGTTATAACAAAAAGGAAGTGCGAAGATGTTTGGGTTTGACAGATGTTTATCGAATGATTATGAAGGAATTATTCCCTTATACCCAGATCATTTAACTAAACGCCCTTAGGGATAGATGTTTGTGTATACCTCAAGACAACCTAGGAGGAATTGAGGAAACCATATAACCCATGACTTGGAATTTGGAGCGCCAATTTTTGCTCTTCAACTAAGAAAAATTTGACCATATTTAAAAAAAATATTTTTCGAACATTTACGGATCTTGTTAATTATTTTCGATAAATCAACAAAGATCGTGTTAACTAAATTCAAATTTATTTTGAACATTTGCCTATAATTGGATGAACTGAGAAATTTAAAAAATTTACGTTTACGTTTTATAAATTAAATATTTATTATTTAATAACTTGTAATATTTATCGACGCTTTAAACGTCGGACTGGGAAAAACTAATAAAGATAATAGTTGAGACGAAACTAAAACTTAGAAAATATCAAGAAAGAATTTCTGAGTGATTATGGTCATGATATTTATTTCATCCGGGAAGGTGAATGTAGTTACTGACACGTTATGTAGAACGGATAAAGAAGTAATTAGGATGTGTTCCTTAGTAATGACCGTGAAGAATAATTTGCCCGAACAATTTAGAAATAGTTGATGCATGTAAGAAATGATAATATGAATGATGAATCGCGGTTAACGAGAACCATTAGAGATGGAAGCCGATGGCGTTAAGTGTTTAAGGTCGTTTGTGGTTGCCTAAATATCGAGGATTTTGACATTTAGTCATGTTGGAATCTCATAAGTTTAAGTATTGTATTCATGCTATTTCTGATAAAATGTATCTTTACCTGAAGAAGTTGTACTGATGGCCAAATATGAAAGCAAACATCGCCACATACGTTGGTAAATTTCTAGCTTTTGCGAAGGTCAAGGCTATACACTAAAATCCATCAAGATTGCTTTTTACCGCTTATTATTCCTGTTTGGAAGTGGGATAGAATCACCATAGATTTTATCACAAATCTTCCAAGGTCATAATCTGGATTTGATTCGATTTGGGTCATCGTCTACAGACTGACCAAATCTGCTCATATCATCCCAATTAATGATAGGTTCTCGATGGAGAAGCTGACTCGACTAGATTTATGTAAACATAGTGTGCCTGTATCGATAGTCTCTATCAAGATCCTCGCTTCACATCAAAATTTTGGAGAATCCTTCAGAAGTCATTGGGAACGAGTCTTGATAAGAGTACTGCTTACCACCCCCAATCAGAGGGACAAAGGTGAAGGAACGATACAGACATTAGAAGACTTGTTTTATGCTTATATGGTTGACCTTTGGTAATGAACAGGATAAGCACTTTCCTTTGGATAGGTTATCATTTATAATTATCGCTTTAGGATTGGGACCGAACCTTGCGAGGATCTATATAAAGAAAAGTTTAAGAGCATCTGTAGGTGGGAGTTGGGATGAAGATACCCGACCCGCGAGATCTAAAATGATTATGGAAGTTGAAATCTGATTATTGACTGCCAGTAGTGGGCATGAGGTTAGGTGAATATGAAATTTAGATCTTAAAGTGCAGGATGGGTAGCAAAGTTATGCCGAGAATTTTCATCGTAGAAAGGTGAATTGATGATCTGAAAGATCGTGGGAAGCTAAGTCCCCGTTGTATGGGACAATTGAGACAATTTAAAGAGTTGGTCTGAGAGGCATATAAGCTATACTACCCTAGGAATTCAAGGGATGCATGAAATATGTTCCGTATATTGAACTTGATAAAATGTCTATCAAGTGAAAATCTGATTATTTCTCAATGAAGTTTGGGTCGGCGAAAATTTGCATTCTTCGAAAACCCGTGGACATCATGGAAAGAGAAAGTAAGTCAACTTAGGCATGATCGTATTCCCATAGTTATGTTTGATGAAACTCGCGTATTATAATAAATCACAATTAAGAGAAAAGACTGAATGTGGAGGAAATAACCACATGTCTTTGACTCTACAAGAAGCGAGTGGTAAGATGAATTGATCTTTGAGGACAAAGATCCTTTTTAGGGGGAAATGCGGTGACAATCTGTCAATTTGAGGTCTTTATTTTATTCTCAAGTATTATTTATAATCATTATTTTATTGTTACTTTATGAACTCACTCACTTTTGGGAAGAAATTAGGGCTTACGTGTATAATTTAACGTCTTTTACGATTAATCCGGGAACCCTAGGTTGACGTATTTACGCTTTTGTGCTTCGTTCTTGATGAGACAATTTTTATTTGAATCATTTTGTGCCTTAGTTTCATAATTTGCAAAAACGTTTTTCGTAAATCAACCCGCGGGCACGTAAATCGACGAAACTAGAATTGAGGAGTACCCGTAAAATAAAGGGGATGAAACAAGTTTACACTTGTCCCACCCCTATAATGGGTGGACACAACACCTCTTTGGTGTCAAACTTATACAAATGCATGAGACACTTGTCCCATATACTAGCTAGATACAAAACCACCAAACTTAACACACACACTTCATTTGCCTGTGTTGGCTAGAAAAAATTTCTCCACCTATCTTTCTCCCTCATTCTTGCCGTCCAACACCACCATCCCACCACCATCATCCTAAAAAATTTAACCTACAACTTTATCAATAATCAACATATGTTGATGGCCACTTAAAAGGAGATTGTTTGGAGGTGATTATAACTTGTGAAAAGAAGTCTTCATGGAGTCCTAGGACTGATTTTCAAGAAGGAGTGTATATATTTGAATATCACAATAAGTTGTTTCAAAAAGCTAAAGATTTGGTTACAAGTTGAAGTCTTGTTCATCCAAAATATCAACCTTTTCATCCTATGGTTGGTATAGAGATCATTTTCTTTCTATCATCCTATTATTCTTGTAAAAGTACTTGTATATTTACTTCAAAATGTATATGTATGATGATGATAAATGATGATCAATATATTGCATGGGGATTTTGTGTCACTGTATTAGGTTAAAAAGGCTAAAACTACAAGTAAAAGTTGATAAAATCATATCTAGTTATGTAGGCTGTAATAAACAGTAACTTTCAATATATTTACTTGGTTAAATGGATTAGATTGTTATATATAATTATAGATAAATGAGTTTTACATAAGTGGTGATATGACCACACAATAGAATGTTAAAAATGAGCAAGATATGGCCAAAACACTTTTGTGGTACTAATCTGTCTAGTCTGTTTTGGACGAATTATTACTAATTTTTAGAAGCTGTTTGAGAAAGAGCCATAGAAGAGTTATTAGTAGAACATATCATGTAGTTTATTCAATAAAAATTTGGGGTTCCAACTCCTTGTAGAACTCAAGATATGATCAAAATGGTGAACATGAGATTTCACATCAGATTTGACTTTAAAGTATATAATACTAAAATGCCACTTGAAGTTAAATACTATATAAAATAAGTATATAAAAGCTAATAAATGATTATAACTATTATAAAATAAGTTTATATACTATAATAAATAAATATTACATTTTATAAAAATAAAACTCAAATGATTTTTTAAACTACAAACTATATATAAATTTTACGTCTTTTCGGCTAAAACCGAAAGGATGGCGTTTTCGCCAAAGGAAACTTAGATGGTCGGACCCGTCTAATGTAACATTTTTATAAACATATAATGATATGTAAACAAACTTTACAAGTAAAAATCGACAAAACCGAGCTTCGTAACTTATGGACCATAATGGGCCAAATTAGCCTTGTTGGACCATTAGGCCCAACTATTTTTGCTTAACACTGTTGGACTTACTCATGGGATTAACCCACTTGGCCCAACATATGAGTATAGGCCTGGTCTTAAATGAATAAATGGACTAATAAAAAGATATTGGACTCTTATTGGGCCTATTGGGCCTTAACATATAAATGGGCTAAAACTAGTATGATTAGACTAAGTAACTAAGTACTTAACAACTAATAATGTTATATAAAGGTGTTAAAACCCCACTTGATCATCATGTTATGACATCATTATATACATAACAACTTTTTATAAATATTATTCGACATAGACTAAATCGAGTATTACTTGTTTAGGTTTCCGTGATCGAAGCGCGTATTGTACATCCTAATTGCCGATAACCCGCCTTTCCCAATCAACGTGAGTTCATAGCCTCACACTTTTTTTAAATCTTTTATGAAGTGTTTTATAAACCCGCGAGGGAGATAACATGCTAGTTTTAATAAAAATAGAACACAAGTGGTCTTGATTGTATGCTTACTAATATGGACCCGATTGATTGTATGACCCAATGAATGATTGAAATGGATTATTAAAAGTTAGGTTATGTCACTATTAGTACCATTAGCATGAATTGTGAAATACCGGGAGTTTGTAGACGCTTATGCATATAATAGTACTATTTGGGGAAGATCACCCCAGTTCGCGTCTTGACGGCTGATCCCCGTTGTGTCACACTGATTGGCAAGCGAATTTATGTATGAGAGTGGTATATTTAGCGTGATTATTGTGACGACACGCTATTTTAAATGGGAAAATGAGTTCCGGGATAGCTACCCGATATATATTATAGAAAGGTAACAATGTCATGCGGCTTATTATAATCCGATAATAGTAATGATAATGGTAATACTGAGGCTGTGGTCTCAGGAATAGTGTATGATATATGATTTGAATTATAATAAATTGTCTGATTAGCAATATGGGGTCTTATTTATTAATATACATGTGTAATTGGTTTTACATAACTGTTTTATATAACGGTTTTTCATTATACTATAAAACGTTATAAAGGTATCGAATAGTGTTGTTACAACAATGATTCGTATAAAATGCTTTTGGCCTAAGTTATGATTTACGACAATGATTCGTATAAAATGCTTTTGGCCTAAGTTATGATTTACGACAATGATTCGTATAAAATGTTTTTGGCCTATGTTATGGTCTACGACAAAGCATTGTACAAAATATTTTTCGGTAATGATTATATACCGGTTTTATGTTAATGGTTATTATTAAACTCTGTGGACTCGCTCAGAGTTTCGCTGACTTTTTACATGTTTTATCTCAGGTACTTGAAGGTTATTCTCGGGAAGACGACAAGAGTTTATGGCCCGCATTTAAATAAAATTTTCCATTCAAATGTTTTGTAAATTTGTAAGACATATACTTTGACACGAGGACCTACATAATTTGATATTTATGAATGGAAAATGCTTTGTTATTAAACGACGCGATTTTTAAGCGTTGTCTATGATTTGAGTAATGTGCTATCCCGTAACACCAACGACTCTTCCGCTGATTCGAAATGTGATTATTTGGGGGTGATACATAAACCCTTCTTGTCATTTGTTCTTAAATATAGTCTTAGCTTATTACGAGCTTTCTGGCTTATTTGTTTTACTTTTCACGTCTTTCTTATTTTTCCTAGATAGAAATTCACATGTAGCATTTTTAGAAAGCATTTTCAGATTTTTCCTTTATTCAGTTATTTTTAATTAGTTCTTCTTTTTCTGTGTTTATTAAATCATTTAAAAATAGTTAATTGTTTTTAAAATTTTTGAAAAATACTTTTTATGTTTAAATAATATAATTGAAGTTTACAAACATTAAATTATTAATTAGACTTTTTGATAGTTATGTTGATTTTTAGGACTATAATTAGTTTTTAAAATTAAATAACAATTAATTAAAAAGTTTCAAAAAGTTTTATTGATTTTTCAACCTTAGTTATATTTTTTAGGATTTAATTAAAAATTTTAATAATTTTTTAGACAACTTTTTTTCGTCTCGATTGGCGTTAAAACACGTATTCGTCTTAGTTTAATTTTAGCATAATCCGTCTTTTAATTTTCGATCTTTCTCTCACCAAAAATGAACTAATCCAAATTACATTTTTAACTTGGCTCATTTCACACACACTTCCGTCGAGAGCGAACTCATTGTCGGATTTTATGTTTTCCTAAACGTGATTTCTAATACTTTGCCCTTTGTTTACGCTTTTCCTAAAGTGTAATACAAAAACGATACATCACATACCATAGTGACAAACCTATTCTTGCATAGCATCAATAATAATTTCATTAGGTACATCTATCAAAACTTCTCCGTTGTATTGTTTTTACTTTCCAGTGAAAGTTAATTAAGGAATCATGTTCATAATTTGATAATAGAAGATAACATTGTTTTGGATAATATATGTACATTCATTTAGTTAGAAATTTAGCATGATGGGTGATTTTTTCACTATGTTCTTAATTGCATATTGTCAACATCTTATAACTTATACTTAATTATTAGAATAACCCTGATATTATAATTCTAAAACCTTAAAGCAAAAAGATTTGGTGTTACGGGACCGATAATTTCGGCATGTAAGAAAATCACTCATATCAACATGTTACACAAAATCACCCATATCGATCCGTTACACGCAAAGATTCTAACGGTGAAAGTTAATAGATTTTACCAGGAACACCATATCTATCCTTACAAAAATCTAATGATAGTATGAACAAAATATATAATGGATACACATACTACTTTATTTGTTAATTAAGATAACAATGGTGCATAAAATTTAGAACTAACATCTTCCACCTACTCCTGTGTGTTACTTGTAAGTCACAAAATCTCATATTGCTTTTTATTCTCTGAGAAGCTTATGAGTGTTTATAATATCCGGCAATAAGAATATTTAAATCTACTTTGATAAAAAAGTATATCTAATATAAATAATTCAACAAAATATAAATGTGGCAAGAGCAATCTAATATATGGCAAATACAATAAGCCTGATGGAAAGAGTAAAGGTTTAGCATCGTATCAAAATTATCTAATAAATATAGAATGCGTACAATGCTTAATTAAATAAGCTAAAATTTTTGTTATGAAAGTTATCCATACAACAACAAAAGCATACTTAATAATACATCTTTTGCCTATCAAACTATGCCCACAAATGCCTTGACATATAATTCATTCCAGTTTTTCTTAATAACACACTGCGAGCAATATCAAACAATTGAGCTCCTTTTTAGCTCAACCACTAAACTGTCCCACAGTCATATGCTATTTGTTTGAGCTGAAAATACATAAACAATGAAAGGCTTTATGAAATTTAGGATCAACAAAGTAAGAAAAATAACAAAAAATAACTGTATAGAGTGGTGTACTCTAAAGCCTCGTAAAATCACGACAATTTTTAAATAATATTCAGGAGATACATTGGTAAATAAATAAAAAAATACTGAACCCCAAATAAATTCCATCATTATTGCAAGTAAGAATAAAAATCTTTCAATTACACGATAAACAATATGATTTTTAACTATTAAATATATATGCCATACTTCTAGCACTCCGGGGATTTATATGAATAAGAGTCAAAAGAAAAGATAGTATACCATTTGTTCATTTTTTTTTACTTACACAAACTATCACATTCATTATATTAATCTTCTTAAAGGGTATTTTGAGTTTGATATAATGAACACTCAACCTACCAAATCTTATATATTGTTCAACGACAAATTGCAATTGTTAGCCTTAAAATATTGAGTTGAACAAAAATGAATCGATCATATATTTATAGTGAATCGGTCATAGGAATGTTGTAATTAGAAATAGGTTTGTTAGGAATTACCGACTTTGACTTAAAGTTAAATCAATCCACGTTTAGGACCTTAAGCACACTCAGCCAAGCCCGACCATTCAAATAGCCCATTATGTCTACATGTGAGACAAGGCTATAAATACTACCCTCCTAGCATGTTAGGAGGGTGTTGCTTTTATTTTTTTTCTCACTCTATCAATACAACATTACAACTTTTCATCCGCGCTTTTAAGCAAAAAGTGATCACGGATCGTTTTGGTTTATGACTTAAATCGTGAAAACACTAGTACTTTTCTTAGTTTTATAGTTTGTAGAAAATTGGGTTTTCGTTTTGAGGATTATTTTTGCTTCGAAAAACTCTTTTTAGTTTGCTTGATGAATCAAGTATATACGCTAACCCTAACGAGAAATACTTTGATTCTACCCACTGAGGAAAATAATTTCGAGTCTAGCAGTAGTTCTTGAAAATCTAACCAATGAATATATTTGAATCGATACGTGATCCATATGGATACAGTTATATTTGATAAAGTCTTAGCTTATAGAATATATCATGTTCCTTCTTTCGGGTAGTCCTACCATCAAATCTCATTATACGGTGTCTTCCAACTTATATATGTATTGTTTACACCTTTGATATACTTGTTCAAGACAATGCTAAACTGGCTAGTTCAGAAACTTTTTGGCTTTCCATATATGTAAGGAACATTTAATGATAACAGTCATACTTTTTTTAATCAACTACAAAGTCATAATTTTGTTTGTAATACTCGGTAAACCGCATCTGTGTTGAAACTACAATAGAAGCATTGCAAGGACCCCATATGAATATCTTAACAAGAAATAACACATGATAGGACATTTGTTTGTTGACGTCCTTGATATCTAACGCCAACACGTAGTTCCCCAAGATCTATTTGTCGGTATCAGATGTCAAGCACGGCTACAAACCAACATCCCATCACTTATTATTTCTTGTCATAATATACATATAGGAGTACTAGGAATCCTTCTTATGCGGTTTCTACACAAACGCGGTATGACGAGTATTATAAACCATTGTTTTAATATGTGGTGATTAAAAAATTGTGAGTTTTGATCATTAAATGTATCTTGCATATTTTAGTTGCTAAATATATTTCAAGACCAACCAGTTTATCATTAGCTTGAACAAGTATATCAAAGCAATCAACAATGCCTTTAAGTTGGAATTCACTTTAAAATAAGATTCGAGGGTGAGGACACCCCGAAAGAAGGTATATGTATTCGTTAAGGCAGGTACTTATCAAAGTAACTATATATGTTAAGATTGCTTATCGATTCATTTTCTTCATTTGTTTATCACCATGGTTTGTTCACTCTGATTTTTCACCTCGAGAATCATTACTCAAACAAACAAATGATTCACATCAAATTCTAATAGAGAAGAACCAATCTTTAAATGTTTTTACAAGTTGCACACTCTATTGTTTTATCAGGTCCTTTCTAAAGTTAATTTTATACCTGGAAAAGCAGCCATAAAAGTATTTGCATATGATGTGTCATTTAATTCATCTATTGAAGGGGAGTTTACCAACACCTTATAAGCCAAAGTTTCAGACCTTTAATCCAATCTATTCAAGGGATAAAAAGAACAAAGGAATGTTCTAACTGTCACCAAAGGAAGTATAAAGCATATCTAGCCGTAATCTTACTAGGGTACATTTAGCCTTTCAACGCCAAATACATATTTTAATTCTTTTTTATCAAGATTGCTAATCTCAGTGGTGTAATTATGATAAGTTAATGAACATCAAATTGAAATGGAGGTAAATCGTCATGAACAAACCCGAGAGAGAATAACAACAAAGGACGAACGACATTGACTATGTGTTAAATAAATTAACTGATTCACACACTTTACCTGCCTTCGTTGGATAACCCCATATTATTTTGATATTCGGTTTTAATACTTTAGTCTATCTTTAATGTTTAGATTCATTATTTTGTATTTTGAGTTAACTATATGGAATTTTTGTAATTGATCTATTCCTCCGTCCCCAAACTATTGTCCACTAGATAAAAAACATATAATTTAAGAAAAATATATTATTATAGTTTTTTCTCTCTTACTTTTCAACATTAATGACAATGTTACCTTTAGCAAATTAATTAAAATCTCATATAGAGTTTGTATTTCCAAGAAAAGATAATATGGTAAACTTTATCAAGCAATTTTATATATTTTTATTTGTGGAAAAATAAATTGCGAAGAATTAAAAATGAAAGGTGGACTATTAATTATGGATGGAGGGGTTATTTAATTTTGAATTGCCTATCTAATTTATTAATTATCTCTTTTATTTATTTCTTATTTAGGGAATTATCTAATGTAGGCTGTAAAACTGAAACAATTGTATTTTTTGACATATTAGTGACAATTTTGCGATGGGAACCCAGTTAATTTTTTATGAATTCACGACTAAAACATTGCTGAGAGACTTCTAACAAGGAAGTTACCAACAAATTTATGACGTGTTTCCTATGTCCGTGTTCCTCATAGAGTTCTAAAGAAAAATTTATCGTCAATACCCGATTAGTCGAGACATAAAACCTTTTTCAACAAATCGGATTTACTAAAAAATGAAAAGTACAATGACTAATAAAACAAATTAAAAAACCATTAGCTAACAGTTAACAAGATGCTATTTTAAAGTGCACGTATATGAAAAAGGAAAGTACCGGAAAGAGGCATGTAATCTTGGGGCAACCAGGGCATAAAGAGATGTTGGATTATATCTCAAGACATGCGGAAATAATTATAGTAGTTGTTATGAAATATTTTCCATTTTGCAATGTGTATGCATATTCTAGCTTATCGAGACGTGGTCCTTGTGCCTCAACAACAGATGTAAACAACCTATTGTTCCTTATAGTAAGAATGATAACATAAGAATAATTGTTTTCCTCAATTCTAGATCCTCCATCTACATTGAAGTTATGTTACACATGCAACTCGATCATTTTTCTAGCATCTACAACATGCTGAGTTTCAAGAATGCACTTGACTGTTTCAATAACACTTACATTTGGTATAAGGTCCTCTACTCCACACAAGACATTATCCCTTCATTATGAGTTTAAAGTGAATACACGTGTATCTAAAAACAAGCTTATCCAATTATTAGTATATTACATGGGTAAAAGTTAATAATATAATTTCCTAAGATAAACCTGATTCCATAAATTGAAAGCATTTGAACACATTTTACTATTACTAGGCGAATACCCGCACAAAGTGGCGGGATGACCTTGCGGCGTATAATTAACGATACTATATTTTGAGGTAAGACTAAAATGCAATGGAAAGTCTCTCACTATATGAGATAAAGTCTTAACACCATACTTTACAATGTGTGCTAGAAAAAAATGTATAGTTTAATGGCATATTAAAAGAATGCAAGTAACTTAAACAAGACATTCTTCTGAACATGAAATACATTGAAGACACATACTTAAAACATGCACATAGTTTTCAACACTACATTAACCGTATGTTCTAATACCAGAAGTCACACCTTCACTTCTTAGTAATTCAAAAGAAACATAAAATAAAAGCCATAGATAATTGTACTTTGACATGAAAAAATTATCTTAAAAACCCGCGCATAGCGGCCAATTGCCTGGCGGCAGAAAAGTACAATACGATATATCATGGTAAGATTATTAAAAGTGGAATGTATATTTATACTATTAGGACATCAGTATTATAGAATATTTGTTTAAAACTACACGATTTGTCTCTATATGATATCGTGAGATATTAGGATATTTTAAAGTAGGACTCCATCAATATAAACCTACAGAAAGTATAAACGAAACTAAGCCTATAACACATGACAATCATCAATTCTTTAACCATTATGCTTTTTTAAACAAAGAGGTAGCGAGTCTCCAATTCTATACAATCTTGTAAAAAAACAAATGCTTCCATGGTCGAATTTTTAGGTATAAGCGACACATTTTTGAAGGAGTTACCATCTAGGCGTTAACTTGCACTTGTTTAAGTTGAAGTAGATGCATCAAAATACCATAGGCAATTGTGTCTAACTGTTGTTATGTTAATACGTTGCCTGAGTTTTTTGTAATATCTAGAACCTCAGGCAAGCTACTAATGTAGCCTGTGACATGCCGATATTAATCCTTATAGCTTTGTTTTCTGCTAATCCTCGACTGTAAAGAAATTCACAGGTGACATAACTATCAGTTACCACGTCCATTTATTGTTCACAATTAATAAAGAAGACATTGACTTTCGGTAGTAAGTAAAGTATAGGACACCAATTATTAGTAAGCTACACTTATCAATAAGGTATAAGTTTTTTTCTTCAATAAAATTCATGAAAAATTTATAGTACCATCTTCATACGAATGTAAATTCTCAGTCTCCCCCCATATGTCTAAAATTTAAACATGTGACGAAAGAGGTAACTCTAATTATGCATATAAAGCTCCTAAATAAAAAAATACCATAGCTAAGATTGATAGCAGAGATACTACTAATGAATAGATGCTGGAGATTTATTACACACGTAACAATTTACATTCAATGGTGTGCAAAACAACGATCAACAAATACATATTATAAACATGATTTTACATTATTGACATCAGACCTCAAATCAATCTAATTAACATGTATGTAAAAGTTCAGTAAGAAGTGGTTCAAAAAGATTAACCATTGAGGCCTGATCTAAAAAAGGATTGATTCTATATTCTTTTCTTTCCAAATGCAGCTAAATACAATAGATTTTACTAATTTTAAGATATACACCTAGTGATTGGTCAATATCTTTCTTGAATCTTTTTGTTCGTGAAAAATAGACACTAAAAATGGGAAAGTTCATTTTATTAATGTTACAGGTTGGAGCATGTTTAGGTCAAAATGGGTTAGGTGGGTCATTTGTTCGCTAACTTCATATCTATTTACCCTCACCTAAAGTTTGTAAAAATAAGCCACCGTAAACAGAAAGTATGTTGAATACACAGTGTGGGTATGTGTTTGTTACACAGGTCTTGGATGGAGTTTTCAGGATGGAATGACCAAGCAACACATCATGAAGAACATCATAAAATAAGAACAAGAACAAAAGTTTGAACCCTAAATATAATCCGATATTAAAGTGAATAAAGGGTTGCGTTTTCAATTTACACGAATCCTATATATACTAAGTGAATCGGCATGAATGGTACCAGTTCAATAAAAGTAAACGTCGTATCTATACTACCCTAACTAATCACTGTTATATAACTGCTATCCTATCTAAGATTTGTTGATCTGCGGCCCAAAGCATAATATGTACAGGCTTCAAATAAAGTATCTTGGGCCTGTTCTTCTTCTTGTGTTATATAGCCTGTTTGTGTTCCCTTGTAAAACCCGCTTTAAAAATACCTTAGAACATAAATTTCATGAATTTACGTATGAATTTAAACAATACGATAAATTAGTATACTACACGCGTCACAATTATTATTATGAACATATAGTATATTAATCAGAAACGATAAGTAATTACGTGTTTAAATATTAAGTATAACATGTATAAAAATAACTGTAAGGATTCACGACATTTAAAAATACGAATACGCGTAACAATTAACAACTCGCGAAATAAATTAAAGTAAAGTATAGGGGCTGTTTGTTAGGCGTTTGGAAAAGGGCCCAGAATGGGCCAAATCCCATTACACACTCCAACCAACTAGAAAATAAATAAACGTGAGGGAGTACTATATATGTTTACAAAACAAACGTAAATCAAGAAAACCCTAAGCAAAAAAAAAACAGTCGATCGTTTTATTCTCTCTTGTCTTTACCGTCGCTTTTCACCCAAGAAGCAAGGACAGCCATTGTAGGTTTTATCCAAGGTTTGTGTCGTGTGTTTTACTTAAACCCTAAATGCATTGTAGGTAAGTTTAAATCTTCTGTTTTCTTTTTAATTAGTCATGTTATTATTCAAGAACCCATAAAGAGAATTTATAACATGTTAATAGACGTGGGTTTATCATGATTTAAGGGGGTGTTTGTTGTTTTTCAGCCAACACGTAAGCCGAGACCATTCTATGGTCTCGGTGGGGGTTTAATACCACCAGCGGGGTGGCTTTTGTTCACTCAGCCGCAAGCCCAAAGCCCCAACAGGGGCGCTTGGTTTATTATCAATGGGAACCGAGACCTCATTAAGTCTCGGTGGGAAGTTAGTAAGTAACAGTAGTTATATATGTTGATACAGTGGGTAGAACAACAAGGCAGCATGAATATATGTAAAACAGTGGGTACTAATAACTAATAGCAGGAACAAGGTAAGTTCTGGGCAGTATCTTGGACAACACTGCAGTTCAAGATATTGGGCAACACTAATTAAACTAGATATTGGACAACACTATGTTAATATGTTAGACATAAACTAAAGAGTATATATTGTACAACACTGTTTTAGGTTGTTTTGTTTTAAGTGGGACCGAGACATGGGTGTCTCGGAAGTCTCGGGTACATAAGTTTATGTTAAATAGTCAAGATTAATTTAATTATTTACGTGATATAACTAAATTATTTATGCAACTTAGGTTATATTTAATTAACGAAATTAACTTAAGTATTTGTTTGCTTAATTAAATTAATAACTAGGTCTAATCTAGTTATGTAATTATAGTTTAAGTAACGTTTTATTAACTTAGACTTCTTTTATTATTAGTTAATAATCCTAAATATAAACCATGCATTTTATTATTAATTAATAATTATCATTTTAGCTTAAAGTATTTATTTAATAAACTTTATTATATGATCATGAATTATACATATTTTATGCTTACTAATTTATAAGAACATGAATTACACTAATCAAAATACATGCTTTAACATGAATCAGTAATACAGGTAAGAACATTTAAGGCAATACAACAATAAGTAAAACAAGTTAAGAAAATGTCAAGTAATTAATAGTCAGTTAAGTATAGGTTAATCAAATAACTTATACACGTCTATTTTATTATGTAGCACTCGCGAGGTTTGAGTAGGATCTCCGCGTTCTCTTCGTTCACATGACTAGACACTAAGTATGGATATTCCGTCCTTCAGTATGGAAAATTCCCTTTGCATGTTTGATTTGGTTTTCCCATCTGCTATGCCATCTGTTTTCCCTGTAGTCATGTGTCTTAAACACGTCAGGCAATATCACGTTTCTTTTAATTGCCATAGCCATATACATGCATGTCAGTTTCACCTAGTTATGGAGGTACCATAACCATAGCACTGGAGGCACCGGTGCTATTACTCTTCTGCGGGAGAGTGATTGCTCGTAGCGTCCCTTTACAAGTTTGGCCTTCATTATTATTATCATGTGGGGAAAATGGGTGCATTCTAGTTACATGTTTTCAGACAGTATTTTGATGGTGAATGTGGTGTGTGCCTTGCATCCTTCACAAGGAGTTGATCCCTCCTACCTAGACTATTATATATAGAGGCAGCCCTCTAATTTCATGACGAGGTCACCCCTCTATGTATTCATGCATGTTGTTATATTCATGACCTATATGGGCTCTTGGGCATTTAAAATACAGTTTTCATGATACAAACTTTATCAAGTCATAATAAACCAGTTTATTATATGTCACCAGGTTTCCCAGGACTTACATTATTCCACTGCATTTTCATCCTTATCTTCCCTTTCAGTTTTTACTTATGTTTATGTTATTCCATGTCACTGTTATATATCCGCACACTGAGCGTATTTCTCAGCCGTTTCTCTTTCCATGTTTCCAAATGACAGGTACTAAAGAGCAAAGCTAGGAATCAAGAGTACGTGCATGGAACGAGGCGTCGGTCTTCTTTCATTCTTTAATGCATTTACATACCTTTGCCTTGTTGGACATTGATTAGTCCTTTTCCTTTACATTCTACTTGTGCATTTCGTGTGTGGAGCTTATGTTGGATCTGATGTTTGTTTCTGGATTCTTTATGGTCATTTAATGTTTTAGACATTTACCTTGCATGCTTTGATGATACGCTATAATTAACCTGTGATATTCCATTTATCAAAATAGTTGTTACAATTATGGAATCAGAGCCAAGGCTTCGACCTGTAGGCTCTTAGAATTGACATGTGACTAGTGGGTAGTCATTAGTGTCTTCCTAGAACTGACAGTTTTTTCATGCATTCATTTCATGTATCATTGTTTTCATGCATCATTCATATATCATTGTCGCAGGAATTTTGACTAAGTAATGGTTGGTACTGGACTGGCCTTACTTAGTCGCATGTGCTTTAATTCGAATCATATTGCTTCGTGAACCGACCCATAGGCGTTCACATTAGCTCATGGCTTTTCGTTTTGATGAACCGACCCACATGCGTTCATCTTCTCTATGTCATTTTATTTTCATGTCATTTGCATTTGGCTATGCCTTAATAAATTGTTTTAATGCATCATTTCAGTATGTTTATCATATGTTCTAATTAGATTAATCATTTCATTTTTTTCATTTTTTTAAAAATTGTTAGTTGGTCATAACAAGCGTTCAAGAGCTAGTAGCAGCTGTCCAAGCAGCGCTGCAAGCCATGCTTCCCCAAATCAAGAACCAAATTCGGGCTGAATACCAGAACGGGCCGAATCAGAACAACAATCCTCCTCCACCGGTTACTTTTCACACTTGGCGTGAGAGGTTTAACAAGTAGAAGCCAAGATCTTTTGACAAGGCCGAGACTTCATCTGATGTAGAAGACTGGATTTTACATATGGAGAAGATTTTTGATGCTATGGGATGTGGTGGTGTCTACAAGGTAAGGTTGGCTTGCTATACGTTTAAGGGTGATGCCCTACATTGGTGGAGAGCTTACAAGTTAACTAATGGAGGTGATAATTGGCTAGCTGCTTTGACTTGGGATCCGTTCAAGACTTTGTTTTATGCGTAGTTCTTTCCGACTTCTGAGCAGGAAGGACGCAAGTGGGAGTATCACTTTATTCGTCAGAGAAATGGAGAGACTAGCATTGAGTTCATGTAGAGGTTTCTTAGGTTGGCTAGATTCTTAGGTGCGACTGCGGGTACTGCGGAAGAACAAGCCAAACACTTCCGTTGGGCTTTGCACGCCTCTACAGCGGCTCGTTTACTTAGTGCTACTTATGATAATGTGGCACAAGTTAATGATGCAGCTCGTAGATTAGAAATGCTACATGAGCGTGATGACTACGAGGAACAAGTTCGTCCCGAGAAGAGGTATAAACTTCAGCCATCAAGCGTTATCATTTCATTTAAATCTTTATGTTCATTTATACCTTTTCCTATCCAATTGTATCTTCATGAAGAAGTGTGGAGACCGGTCCCAACCGGCCACTCAGCAGAATGCCAACAAGGGCAACGGTCAATCTAACGATTGTTATGGATATGACAAGAGGAACGGTAATGACAATTACCGTAACAACACCAACCAGTCCAACAACAACAGGTCCCTATACTCTTAAACTTTTCTAAGTTCATTTGCTGTATGTTTTTACATACTAACATGTGAGCACCATAAACAGGAACTCTGCGAGTGGGCGTGAGCAAAATTCTAAGGGTCAGTAGTCCAACAACTCGTCTTTATCTGGCTCTCAGGTAGCAAGGGTACCTCTAAGAGGTTACACCTACCCCATCTGCACGACTTGTAGTCGTAGACATCTCGGACCATGCCGTGAGTTAGACGGTGTTTGTTACAAGTGTGGACTACCCGGACACATGTTGAAAGTTTGTAAGAAGGGAGATACTGCTGGTGATCTAGTGCTGCTCTTCCTATGCCACTAGCCTCCGGTCGTGTATACACTGCCACAAGGAACCAAGCAATAAGTCTTCAGGTACTATCACTAGCATCCTCTTTATGAACGGTCATGTTGCGTGTGTTTTATTCGATACTCGTGCTACTCATTCAGTTATATCCCCTACGTATGCCACTAGTATTAATAAAACCCTACGCCATAAGAGAATATTTTACGTATATCCACTCCCATGCGAGACTCTGTATGCATCACCTAGGTGTACAGAGATCTTCCACTAGCATTCGATGACAAGATTCGCCCAATAGACGCACTTCATTTGGATATATGCGAGTTTGATCTCGTCTTAGGCATGGATTGGTTATCCAAGCATCATGCTATGATCGATTGTCATACTTATCTGGTTATCTTCGGCGATGTGTAGAATTAAGATAATCTAAGATCTATCAAGAGGGTTGTTGTTTTCTAGAGAGAGAAACTAGAGAGAGAAACATGAGAGAAATGTAAATGTATTATGTGAAAATAATAAACAACCAACACCCTTTCCATCAAAGGAAAGGGTTTATATACCCAAGCCTAAATGGGCTTGGGCCTTCCAACCCATGGACATTCCCATGGGCTAGGTGATTAATACAAATAAAGTAACTTACTAACTACGAGCCTACAACGTTTAATAATACTGTTGGAGTGACCGATACTTCCAATATACGTTAAAACGTATTTCCAACAATCTCCCCCTAAGGGAGGTCACTCCAAATTACAAAGTCCTAAACCTAGCATACTATACTAAGTCTTTGTCTTGAGCTCGTAGTTGTTTTTCTCTTTTCTTCTTTTCTTTTCCTTTTGTGAATATGTTTGATAACCATAGGGCTTTAGCTTGAGCATGTTCTTTGTCCTTTCACATGCTGTCTTTTCCTTCTTGTTATATTCGCCTCTTCGTGACTTCATGTCCCACATACCTATCCTTTGTTGAATTCTTAAAAGTTTAGAGTTGATATAGCGGAAGACTTTTAGGTCATACTTTCTTGAATTTTGTTGAAATATTTGATGCAGAAGGAATAAGTATGTTAGGACGAATTCATCTAGCACCCCGCAACGCCATCGTCTTCAAATGCAGCAACATAATAAGACACGAATAAAATGGCTTTGACATTTTATTCTGATTCGGTAGCATTTTACCTCCGGTCGATGAAGACCGTTGGACGATAATAAATATCGTACTTGTGACAGGTAGCTCTAATTAAAGATCTCCTTTACAAGATTTCGCGGGTAAACCCGTTCTCTTTATTCGACCGTCCAAAGCTGACTGCGAACATAAAGAGTGAATCACTTGGATAATAGATATCCTTATGATTGAAGTCGTCAATTTCATGAATCCTGGAACAAGTGAATTTCAATTAAGATTTTCACCATCGTTGCTTTCCAGTTGTCACGAGCTTGATTCTAATAGAATCTTGCTTGTCACCTACCGCAGTGCTGTTTGATGTTGACACTGGAAGGATTTCCACTCTCCACTGTGAACACTAAGTAGTGCCACTCTGAGTGTTCTTGCAAAATCACTTGGATTTTGCGTAGAGGCCCTGGAACAAGTTTAATCTCAATTAAGAGTTAAACCACCGTTTCTTTCCAGTTATTACACGACTAGTTCTTAAAGAACCGCACGTATCACCTACCATGAGCTTGTTTGATGTTGGCTCAAGCAGGATTTCCATCTTCATTGTAATACTTTCGTATCACTCAAATGTTCTGGCAATATTACAAGAATATTGCGTAGGACTCATAAAGATCTTTCTTGTTTTTAATATCGTGTCCTAATGAGACTTTTGATGATCTCGTGGCTCTAGACTCAATGGTGTATTTTGTTTTGGTGAGCGGAGGTTCGAGAGGATTGCCACCTTTTCAATATCAATTTATTCGGAGTGAATAAACCGATAGATAACGTGTTGAACTCCGTGACATTAAAACAAATATCTTTTGAGAGATATTTGAGTTGGTTGGGAGGGGTTATGCATCGCATCACTGGGTCCATGATACTTTGTCTTCAATATGAGTTGACCCGGTTCTGCCTAAGTTGTAAGGAGGGTTTCTTTCTTTACACCCTTTATCTTTACATTTCTTTTTCATTCTTCAACCCCTTAAATGCATACCAATACATCATCACTAGCACCTTGTTGTGATTGTTCCAGTGCTAGCATCAGTACTTGGTCGGCATTCAGCTACGTTCATAAACCATTCTCCATCTTTCCTAAGGACTTCTATTTTCTAACTATGGAATTGTCCTTGGGAAAGATTCCTCTGGTTCAGGAAGAATTATTGGACTGGCACCTAATCCTACCACCCTTTTGTCACCACATCCATCGTGAATTAAGTGTGTTTTGGGTAAGTACTTGTGTAACACCCCATTTTGATAAATGGAATGTCACGCGTAATTATGGTGTGTCATCAAAGCATGCAAGTTAATATATACTAAAACATACATGACCATAGGGAAAACTGGCATCAAACACGGTTCCTAAACATAAGCCCAAAACATAATAGTAAAGGAAATAAGAAATGACTAAAAAAGCATAGGTATATGAAGGAAAAGGAAGAAGTCTATGGCAGCTTCCATCCTATGCACGTCCTCCAAATACTCGAGTACGTCCTGGGTACCTGCCGTTTTGGGAACAAGAAAGGAAAACGGCTTAGTATAACGCTCAGTGCACGGATATACAACATAGTATGAATGGCTGAAACATAAATAAGACTAATAGTAGCGGAAAACCTGGTATAACTTAGTAAAACTGGTTTTATAGTTTGAAAAGCCTTATGTTTATCTTTTAAAAACTGTTTAACATGTTAACTATTAAACAAATATAGGTCATGAAATATCAACGTGCATGAATACTTGGAGGGGTGACCTCATCATGAAAATTAGAGGGGCCGCCTCTAAATTAAATATTGGTTTGGGTAGGAGGGATCAGCTCCTTGTGAAGGATGCAAGGCACACACCACATTCACCTGAATAATCTACTGAAACATGTAAACTAGGATGCACCCATACGCCCCACAAGATAATAATAATATGGCCAAAAGCTGAAGGGACGCCACGAGCTATCACTCCATCATGGTGGATTCATAACACTGGTGCCTCCAGTGTTATGGTTATGGTACCTCCATAACTAGGTGAAACTGGTCATGCATGTATATGGCTTTAGGTATCTAATTAAACATAAGCAATTCAGAAACATATAAAACACATACTGGGGAAAATAGTTGGCTACATACGGGGAATCATAATAAGGAAGAATGTCCATACTGCAAGGAGGGAGAATCCGTACCTTAAGTCCAGTGAACGAAGAATAACGTGGAAGATGAAAACGTGAAGAAGATCATACTCCATAAGTGCTACATAATAAAGAAGGACGTGTATGAGTAGCTTGGTTAACTTATACTTAATAATTATTAATTACTTGACGTTAACTTAACTTGTTCTTGTATCGTCTTAAATGTTCTTGACTTATTTACGACTTCATATTAAATCATGTATTATGATTAGTGTAATTCGTATTGTTACATGTTAACAAGCATAAACTGTATAATTCATGATCATGTAGTAAAGTTTACTTAATAAATACTTTACGCTAAAAGTAATAATTATTAGTTAATAATAAAACGCATGATTTTACTTGAAATCATAATTTATATCATAGCATGATAATTTAATAAACCCAACGTTTGCTAGATAATTAAATAATTAAATTAAGTCACGTTTATTAATTTAATTTCATAAATAAAACACTTGGAAAAATCTATCAGTTAGATCTAATTTAAGTTGCGTAAAAATATTTAATCATAACACGTAAATAATATTTAACTAATCATGTTTAATAACATATTTTTAACGTACCCAAGCCTACCGAGACACCCGTGTCTTGGTCACACAAAGAAACAAACTAATAAAATAAATAAAACAGTGTTGTCCCATATATGATTTTACAATTCTGTCCAATATACGTTTCCAGTGTTGTCCAACATATACCCACCAGTTCTGTCCAATATCTTGATTAAGTTTCGTCCGATATATGCTACGTGCGTTGTCCGATATACTGGGAAGGAAGGTGGTGCTTGGCAGTTTGTTTATAACCTATACGCTACCCACTGATTTGATTAATTCTACCCGCTGTATATGATAAATAGCCACTGTTTGAACGCTGTTTGGAAAATAAAGCATCACCGAGACCCATAGAGGTCTCAGTTTGTGTACTAAATCAAACACAAATGGATCTAAAACATACACCTCCTAAAACTCACTGTTTTAACTTGTATTCCATTCCTAAATCGGATCCAAGATCACATAATAAAAGAAAGAAAATAGAAAACGAATTAGGGTTCGAATCTTATTTATTTTGTTAGGGTTTAAAACTGAGATCGCGCACACAAATCTGGATCTAGATCAAGGACTCACGACTTGTTTCTTGTTGGTTCTGTTTTGGAACGACGGAAGCTGGAGATCCCAAACAAAATGAAACAATCGACTGTTGTTGGAGTATTAGGGTTTATGTTTGTTTGATTTTATGTCGACCCCCAAAATAACACCCCCTTCCCCGTTTTATTCTTTGTAAGGGTCGTTTTGGGTCCTTCCTACATATTGGGCTGCGGCCCAACTTCATCCCTCCCCTTTTCTTGTCCAAAACAGCCCCAAACAAGCACTTGTACATTTTTATTTTAATTAATTCGCGACTTGTAAAACGTTGCGCGTAGTCGTGATTTAAAACTCGTAATTTCTTAATTTGTCATTATACGTAAGTATTATTTACGTAATTACTTGTCGCGATTAAATTAATACATGTAATAATAATAATCGTGTTAAATATTCGCCTCGCGTGATTTAAATGTCATGTATTCTTATTTTGTGGTTTTTCTTATTATACGTAGATTCATGTCGTAGCTTATTAATAATCATAACATACGTCATTATTTACCGTACGTAATTAATATACGTAATTACTCGTCGCGTCTATTTAATATGCGCGAAAATCATGTTAGATGTTCATGATTTCATGTTTGTGATTTATTCGTCATCGTTAATAATTATCGTATATTAATACGTACGTAATTATTATCGTGTGATAACACGTACGTAATTCTTGTAATTAATATTCGTGATACGTTTTCATGTTATGAAAGGAAAGTTTTAATCTTGTACGTACGATTATTAGTGTAATGTTCATGGTAAAAGCATGCGGGTTTAACAACTCTTCCCCCCTAAAAAGAATAATTCGTCCCCGAATTATAGATAACGTAACTGGAAGCGTAACATACCCGACCCAAACTGGAAGGGTATGCTAGATAAAAGGAAATGAAGGTGACGTGGTAGAAGGGAATGTAGAATGTGACATGGCTAAAAAGGTCATGGAACTTGACATCGCTAAAAAGCACATGGAACGTGACGTGACTGAAAAGGACATGGAACGTGACGTGACTGAAAAGGACATGGAACGTGACGTGACTGAAAAGGACATGGAACGTGGCGTGACTGAAAAGGACATGGAACGTGACATGACTGAAAAGGACACGGAACGTGACGTGACTGAAAGGACATATCTAATCCATAATAGAAAACGGATAAGAAGTCCGGATGAACTTGTCCGTTTCCAAGTGCCTTCCCTCTTGGAACGGTTTCTTCTCAAGGTCTTGACATCGTGATAAATCTTGGTCCTCCTGACCTTGACTTGAATATACAAAAACAAGTTGTTGGTTATCAACGTAAGATAGATCCCCTGAATTTGATCAAGGGAATAAGAATTACGTGCAAGGTAACTTAAACATTATGGTGCGAAACAATCTACTTAACTGATAATTAACAACGATGCGCGAGACATATAGAAACATAGTACGTGAAAAATTTTGAACGTGATACGTGAAATTTTTTGAACGTGATACGTGGAGATATTGTGAGTGTAGTATGAGAAAACATATTGTGATCCATGATACATGTAACATATCGTGAACGTGATATGAGGAACGTGGAATAAACATGACATGTGAAACATACCGTGAACATGTAATACAACTGTGGTAACGTCAAACGCTACAAGGTGAGACGTGGAATGTGACATGAAACTTCTGTCTGAGCATCGCGAGTTATACTAGACTTGATTCTGGTCTCTCAAGTTCTTGCCAAACTTCCCAGAACAAAAATGAACGTAAAATCGTAAGCCAGGATACGATCATGAACGTGAATAGTGTCATGAACGTGAGCATGAAAGCAAGTCATGAAATCAGAATAAGGACGTGAACGCAAATAAGGAGCACAATGCGAACCTTCGTCTGGCCCGATAGCTGAGGGATTACCAAGTGATCGGATGAGCCTTGGCTGGAACATGTCCGATCAATCTATTGGTTCTGAAATCCTTGCGGGTGTAAGGATTCTGCAGACTTGATCAAACTGTTGGTAATAACCCACATAGCATCTTGTTTCTTCTGAGTTTGCGTTTATCTGGTAACAAAAATCCGTGGGGATCTTGTCCCATTTCTGTTCACAATTCTGATGATGGAAAACATCCTAGTCATTTGGTGTTCTATCTTAGCATGTTGGTATGTCAGGTACTTAGATATGAACGTAACTATATCTTGCTTCGTAGAAACTTGATACGTAGAAATTTGCGGAACTATAAGTCTCCGAAATTAGACTTCTCTTAGCATAGGATTTTCTTTGAACTCCTAACATAGTGTAGGTTTCTCACCTTTTCGCATAAGCTGAGTCATGTTAAGATTAACCGTGAGAATACACGTGATTCAGAGTGTCACTGGAATCAACCAAAATTTAGATTGGAAAATTTCAGGGTGAAATTTTTCTTGTCATAGAATTTGCAACATAGTGCAAATATGGTCTTACTGCTCTTCTCTGGACTTAGAGGAAATCAGGTTGTCCTCGATGAAAACACTGATGAATTTGTTTATGAATTCATGGAACCTCATTTTATTAAGTCCATAATGCTACTAGAGCATTTATGAGACTAATACAAAATCATGAATCTAGCATGACCGAATCGTATACGAATAGCAGTCATGGACATGTCCTACTCTTTCACTCGTCACTGTTGGCAGCATGATCATGAATCCGATCTTGGAAAGGTGATTAACACCCAAAATTCGATTGAACATGTTGTAAATACGTGGAGGAGAATAACGGTTATGAATGGTGATTTGTTTGAAATCGACGGTAGTTGACACATAATCTCATGTTATCGTCCTTCTCATTGAAGGTTCTCCTTGAATGTATGGGAAGATTTTGGTATAATCGGCTAGTTATGCGTAAAAGTAACCTCAGTGGTCGTGTCTTACCTAATAGCTAGAAATTTTTAGCAGTCATGGCTAACAAATCATGTGCTTGGAAAGCATATATAATTTGTACAGTTTTTCCTAATGGAAAACCATGCTGAATGTACTCAGGAGCCTGAACATCGCTATACATAATCATGAATCGTAGCAGGGTGTGTTGTTCGTAATCCATGATTAAGATTGAATTCAACTTGTGTCTGTCCGAGGTAATGCGTTAGCAGCTTGTATATCCTTATTAGGCTGAAGGAATACCTTCGTATACATGGGGAATACGAATGGTGCCCTTTATGGTCATGAATATATAAAATATGGATGTAACAAATGAAAGTGTCATCGAGCAAACGTGATTGATCTTACAGATACGCCGGTGATGGTGCTGAAATTCTTGTGGCCTCATTAATACATGGCACAACAAAATGGATATACCCTTTGGAGGGTACCCTAAATTTATTAGGGATGTTCCAGAATTGGACGTGAGTCATGTGTCTTGACTCGTGTCTTGGGAAATATAAGCATGACATGTGTCTTTACTGGTGTCTTGACATGTGTCTTCTGAAAGTATACATGAGACTTGTGTCTTGCCTGATGTCTTGTCATGTGTCTCGAGGTTTGAAACAAGTAGAATTGAAACTCTTAGGTAATTATGCCAGAATTGGCGGATCGGTTGGATTGTTGGTCCTTTTTGTTTCTGATCACGTACGGGGCTGGAACTTCTGTTGAGATTTCTAGGATAGTTGCTGTCACAGTAGTGGTTACTATCGTCTTGTCCGTTAGTTCCATGACGGTCATTCTTATGACGCTGATTCATGTAGCTATTCAGGTGAGTGGCCGGCTGGTACCGGTTCTCACTCATATGACTGAAACGACAACTGAATGACGTGTGACATGTAACTAAGAATTAGGGACTATGATTGATGGAAATTGTCTGGTGGTGAAGAATCTTCTCATCCGACCGCTTTGATCTAACGCCTTTGTCTTCGTCTTGTAAGATCTCTAAGTTGTGAACAACATCATCATCTCATAGCGTCTCCAAAAAAATCAGGAGCATCCTCCTTTAGTAACATCTCCAAGTCATGAGCGACATCAGAAATATTGTAGAATATCAGCAAGTGGAATATGCACATGGGATACGGTACATAGAGTACACATGGAATGTACATGAAATGATCGGTATGGGGTCGATCATCTGACATGATTTTAAAGGAAAAATAATTGGTTAAACAGTTAGAAAGACCATTATGATAATCTGGCAATGCCAGTACATACCTCATTCTAGTTGCATAGAGAAACGCTAACGTGTGGTTAAACGAATTTCAACAATGATTCGCATGAAGGCATGATTAATGAAAACTAACCATGACTATCATAAAAGCAGGATTAAATGAAATCCATCAATGTCTAGCATGACGGCATGATCGACATGATGAAAACATAATTTACATAAAGAGGCATGGAACATAATCATCATGAAGAAACATGAAACAACCTAACATGAAGGAGTGTATAACATAATCAACATGGAACTGAAGTTAACCATGATAGTATGAAAACATACTTGACATAAGAACATAGTAACTTATAAGGGGACATGAAAAAAAATTTATGCAAATAAATCATGAGAAAAATTTTATGCATGAATACATGATGCAGTTTATAAAAACCTTTACATGCACGAGGGGATGCCTATGGGTCGGTCCCAAAAAAAAAAACATGGCGAGGGACGCCTATGCGACTAAATAGGGCCAGTCCTATACCAAACGTTACTTAGTCATAATTCCTGCAACAATGATACATAAACATAAATAAGTGAAACTCATCTATCAAAACTTATCAAGAAAAAAATTTATGTGACTAATTATGAACTACTGGGGTTCAGTCCACATAGCCACAGTTCACGAGTAACATCATGCATGAAACAATGACACATAACTAAATATGAATGACGGTTGTCCATCCATATTAGTAAACAATATTGATGAAAACATTAAGGTTAAAACATCAAGGTGCTGAAAACATCATGGTTAAGACAACAATGTGCTGAAAACAACAATACATGGAATAAAAAGCGTTGGCTTAAGAAGCTCCTGGTGACTACCCACTAGTCACAGGTCAAGTTTTAGAGCCTAGAGGTCGAAGCCTTGGCTCTGATACCATAATTGTAACACCCCATTTTGATAAATGGAATGTCACGCGTAATTATAGCGTGTCATCAAAGCATGTAAGGTAATATGTACTAAAACATACATGACCATAGGGAAAACCAGAATCAAACATCGGTTACCAAACACAAGCCCAAAACATAATAGTAAAGTAAATAAGAAATGACTAAACAAGCATAGGTATATGAAGGCAAAGGAAGAAGTCTATGGTAGCTTCCATCCTATGCACGTCCTCCAAATGCTCGAGTCACGGGTACCTGCCGTTATGGGAACATGAAAGGAAAACGGCTGAGCATAACACTCAGTACACGGATATATAACATAGTATGAATGGCTGAAACATAAATAAGACTAATAGCAGCGAAAATGTATAAGTCCTAGAAAACCTGGTATAACTTAGTAAAACTGGTTTTATAGTTTGAAAAGCCTTATGTTTATCTTATGAAAACTGTTTAACATGTTAGCCATTAAGCCAATATAGGTCATGAAATATCAACGTGCATGAATACTTGGAGGGGTGACCTCGTCATGCAAATTAGAGGGGCTGCCTCTAATTTAATATATTGGTTTGGGTAGGAGGGATCAGCTCCTTGTGAAGGATGCAAGACACACACCAGATTCACCTAAATAATCTGCTGAAACATGTAAACTAGGATGCACCCATACGCCCCACCTGATAATAATAATATGGCAAAAAGATGAAGGGACGCCACGAGCTATCACTCCGTCGTGGTAGAGTCATAACACTGGTGCCTCCAGTGTTATGGTTATGGTACCTCCATAACTAGGTGAAACTGGTCATGCATGTATATCGCTTTAGGTATCTATTTAAACATAAGCAATTCAGAAACATATAAAACACATACTGGGGAAAACAGTTGGCTGCATACGGGGAATCCTAGTAAGGAAGAATGTCCATACTGCAAGGACGGAGAATCCGTACCTTAATTCCAGTGAACGAAGAATAACGTGGAAGATGAAAACGTGAAGAAGATCATATTCCATAAGTGCTACATAATAAAGAAGGACGTGTATGAGTCACTTGGTTTACTTATACTTGATAATGATTAATTACTTGACGTTAACTTAACTTGTTCTTGTATCGTCTTAAATGTTCTTGACTTATTTACGACTTCATATTAAATCATGTATTATGATTAGTGTAATTCGTATTCTTACAAGTTAACAAGCATAAACTGTATAATTCATGATCATGTCGTAAAGTTTACTTAATAAATAATTTACGCTAAAAGTAATAACTATTAGTTAATAATAAAACGCATGATTTTACTTGAAATCATAATTTATATCATAGCATGATAATTTAATAAACCCAACGTTTGCTAGATAATTAAATAATTAAATTAAGTCACGTTTATTAATTTAATTTCCTAAATAAAACACTTGTCAAAATCTATCAATTAGGTCTAATTTAAGTCGCGTAAAGATATTTAATCATAACGCGTAAATAATATTTAAATAATCATGTCTAATAACATATTTTTAACGTACCCAAGCCTACCGAGACACCCGTGTCTCGGTCGCACAAAGAAACAAACTAATAAAATAAATAAAACAGTGTTGTCCCATATATGATTTTACAATTCTGTCCAATATACGTTTTCAGTGCTGTCCAACATATACCCACCAGTTCTGTCTAATATCTTGATTCTGTTTCGTCCGATATATGCTACGTGTGTTGTCTGATATATACTGGGAAGGAAGGTGGTGTTTGGCAGTTCGTTTATAACCTATACGCTACCCACTGATTTGATTAATTCTACCCGCTGTTTATGATAAATAGCCGCTGTTTGAACGCTGTTTGGAAAATAAAGCATCACCGACACCTATAGAGGTCTCGGTTTGTGTACTAAATCAAACACAAATGGATCTAAAACATACACCTTATAAAACTCACTGTTTTAACTTGTATTCCGTTCCTAAATCGGATCCAAGAACACATAATAAAAAAAAGAAAATAGAAAACAAATTAGGGTTCGAATCTTACTTGTTTTGTTAGGGTTTAGGATTGAGATCGCGTACACAAATCTGTATCTAGATCAGGGACTCACGACTTGTTTCTTGTTGGTTTTGTTTTGGAACGACAGCAGCAGGAGATCCCAAAAAAAAAATGAAATAATCGACTGTTCTTGGAGTATTAGGGTTTCTGTTAGTTTGATTTTATGTCGACCCCAAAAATAACACCCCCTTCCCCGTTTTATTCTTTTTATGGGTCGGTTTGGGTCCTTCCTACATATTGGGATGCGTCCCAACTTCATCCATCCCCTTTTCTTGTCCAAAACCGCCCAAAACAAGCCCTTGTACATTTTTATTTTAATTAATTCGCGACTTGTAAAACGTTGCGCGTAGTCGTGATTTAAAACTCGTAATTTCTTAATTTGTCATTATACGTAAGTATTATTTATGTAATTACTTTTCGTGATTAAATTAATACAGGTAATAATAATAATCGTGTTAAATATTCACGTCGCGTGATTTAAATGTCGTGTATTCTGATTTTTGTGGTTTTCTTATTATACGTAGATTCCTGTCGTAGCTTAATAATAATCATAACATACGTAATTATTTACCGTACGTAATTACTCGTCGCGTCTATTTAATATACGCGAAAATCATGTTAGATGTTCATGATTTCATGTTCGTGATTTATTCGTCATCGTTAATAATAATCGTATATTAATACGTACGTAATTATTATCGTGTGATAACACTTACGTAATTCTTGTAATTAATATTCGTGATAAGTTTTCATGTTATGAAAGGAAAGTTTTAATCTTGTACGTACGATTATTAGTGTACTGTTCATGGTAAAAGCATGCGAGTTTTACAACTTGTCACCATGAAAAATCCTTGAAAACTCACTTAAGATACTTGTGATATAAATATCAAAGTTTTGTGTCTGTAAGTGTTTTTATTCATCAAAAATGCTCCTCCTTAACATGTGCAACACACATATTAAGTAGATTTATACTTGACGTATTTTTCATGTTTAGCCAAATATATTATCAAGTCTCCTTATTCCCATTTTCTCCCCTTATCTAAAATATTAACCATTAATATTTTGGATATTAATGGATAAACCGATGTTTGGGAACAAAATGAAATCAAATGTTGGCCATAGAAAATATCAATGCTCCCCCTCAAATTAATGAAGGTTAGTTGCAGTGCTTGAGTATGATATATTTTGAAAGATTTAGAATCTCGTGAGAAGTTCTTGAAAAATTATCATACTTTCACACTACATCAAGCCACAAAAGCACAATATTCACAGTATTTACATATTCACAAATAAAAAATATGGAGTTGAACTGAGGTAGTACGACCCATTAGATGGATCGTTGCATTAGCTTGTGGTGCGCTCCATATGGTCTACCACCAACCAATCATTCTAGACTACTCATTAACCGTCTTGCCCTCAGCTTTTCATTAATCTTGTTGACCAGGTAGTTAGCACTTGTTTCGTACTCTGTGTGCCACTGGACGGTAACTTTGGGATGCTTCTTGGTTCTGTTGATCTGAATCAATGTGTCCCGAACATGCTGAAGAGTCCCGTCACTAAACTTGGAAAGTTCTGCGACTCTCAGGAGTTTCTTCTCCCCGGATCCATTAAAGTAGAAAGTGCATGGAACCGATTTTGTAGTGCTTGTGTAGGGACTTTTGTTGCGATGAATATCAGGAACTTCCGTGTATGGAGCAGTGAGGTTCAGCTTCGTCTGATAACTTTTGACACCGAGTTGTAAATCTTTAACTCTTTTCTTGATGACAATGCGACGAGTGTAAATTCTCAGAGCTGAATTCATGGCAATTTAGTCTTTAGCTTCTAAGTGTTTGAGTGTGCCTTGAGTCATCAAAAGCAACATGTCTTCAATGTATTCAAGAGGAAGATCCGAAAAGTCTTCTTCCATGATGGTGTAGTGGTTGTCGTCTTCTCTTTTTAGTCTGATCTCTGCTATATGATGATAGCCGACTTTGGGTTCAATCCTTAATCCTAGAATGGCTTTGATTCTGATCATAGATACGACTGGAGTCCTCGATTTGAATCCACATGCATAACTGTAAGCTTTTTGTATAGTTTCTCCCCAATGTGATGCACCCAATTCAGCATAGTGATCATACTCAGGAATTAATTTCCTTATCCATAGACGATCAACCTTTTCCTCAACCCATGGTATTGACCCCCAAGTTGCAGCTTTGACCAAAGTTAATGAAGTCGCATACTTGTTTGCGCCTTTTACCAAATACTCAAGGTCATGGCAGACGAAGAAATCACGTATAATTTGATTGTCACCGTCAGCTATCGGGAGAGGAGCATTTTCTGGCCGGTGACGACATGTTCGTTGAGGAAGGTTCATTGCTTTCAAACGCTCATTCGCATTGTATTCAACCTCCATTCTGCTGATTCTTGAATTAACAATGATGGTGGGATCATGAAAAGCTTGAGTTACCATAGCTAAAATTATGTTGTCAGTTCCATACTTTTAGACTAGGTATGCTGAAAGTCGATGGGATTGTTGAGGAGTTGGGAGAAAAATGATTCATCTTCTCGAGTTAGCGGATGAATGCTAGCAGCTTCCGTGACACAAGGTTGCTCGGGTGCATACTCATCTACAGTAATTGTGTCGACCCACGCCGGTTCACTCGATTCAGGAATATCATTACCTTGTGCAGAGTCTGGAGCTCGATTCTGGAAAATTACTTGAACTGTCTGAGTAGGTGGAAAGTCCTTTACTGGTGTAGACTTAGACGTTTCATGTATTGGTTGATCGGGTTCTCGGATGGGTAGTTGTTGTGGTGGAGTTGTAGATGTGATAGCTGGAGCTGATTGAAGTAAACCTGATGTTAGATTAGCATCAACATCAAGACGGTGTTTGGTGCATTTTCCGGTCGGAGGTGACTCGGTTTCTAGAGTTTCCTCGGCTGTTGACGTTGTTTGATCTTTGGTAACATTATTCTTTTGAGACTTGTCACCTTTTCTTGAAGTTTGATCCCCTTCAACATCTGACTTATCTTTGTTGTTATCATCCTCTGCCTCTTCTTCATTCTTTTCCTCTTCATCATCATGCTCTGGTTCATCTTCATCATGTACTTGTTCATCCATGTTGTCATCATCATTATCATCGTTACGATCATCTTTACCATCATTGTCACCATCATCATCATTGTCATCATCATCGTTATTCTCATCGGCATCATCATCGTCATCGTCTTCTTCATTCTCAGAAGATTCATCGGGGTTTTCTGACTCATCCTCATCTTCATCGACTTTGTCTAGATCGAGACTGCTGTATGGAATGACGGTGCCATGTTTTGCAAATATCTCGGTGTCTTGATCCATTGTCGTCCTTAAGGCTTTGTGAAGTGCTTTTTGTTTTGGCGTTCGATTGTAGGACCCGATTTGAATCATCTTAGCATGCAACAGCTTCTTCAACTCGTAGTCTGTGAGCCTTTGAGCTATGAGAAATTCGGACTGCTAAGTGTCGGAAGACTTGATCATCATTTTTCTTGCAACGATATCTTTTAGTAGGTCTCACAGAGCAGGGAGTGCGGTTTCAATAGATCCTTGAACCTTTTCATTGATTGATTCAATCAGTGTAACATTAGCTTGAACAAGTTCTTCTTTCCCTTCTTTGTATTTGTTTCTGAGTTCGCGAAGACGTTCAATTGATGCTTGCTTCCTTTTTGCTTTAGCTTCTAGACTTGCTCTTAGTGACTCTTTAGATTGTTGACGACTTGCTAATTCTTTTCGAAGCCGATCGATTTCTTTTTCAAAATCTTTCTTGCTTGCTAATTCTTCACGGAGGCTAGCAAGGTCCTTTGCAAAGGCTGTCTTCGAAGATTCTAATTGCTCTGTAACTAGAATAGTCTTATCCTCTTGAGCCTTCAAGCGTTGTTCGATGATTCGCATAAAATATATGGTGACGGGTGGAGATGCCAGCAATGGTGTTGGATGAGCGGTTGGTTGTGAAGGGGTGACATGAGTTGTCACAATGGTGCTGATTACTGATGTTGTGGCCTCAGTTACAGGGACATTTACCATGTTTGGGTTTGTTGAAAGATCAGTATTAGTAACTTCATATTCGAGAGAGTCAAGGTTCAAGTACTTACCTACTAGGTCTGACAAGGACGAGGATTTGGTAACACTCTTTTCCTTGTGGATGTTCCCTGTATCTGTTGTCTTTGGTTGAATGTCATCAATGAACGTAGAGTGATGTTCGTATTGTTGATCATCTTCTTCATCCTGATCTGGCTCGTCCTTGTAATCATCTAGTTCTCCAAATTCAGCAATGTCAGGCAGCTCGACTTCCTTTGTCAATTTCGATCCACTACCTCCCGTCTCCCTTCTACTTTGTAGTAAAGCCTTCTTCAATTGCTTTGATTGTTGTTTCTCAGTCAAAGGCGGTTGTTGTTCGTCTATGTCTTCAGTCAAATCTTCATCCCTTTTCTTGTGTTGGTGTATCAGCTTCTGAGGAATCAGTTTCCTTCCTTTTTCCTTTGGGTTTTGGTTCCTTGAACTCTGCCTTGCACTCTCCCACTTCTACTTGCTTTGAATGTGCTTCATTTTCTTTCAGAAGGATCTTATATGAAACACTCTTTTTGATTTTGTCATTCAACATATTATCCGGAACAGGAGCAGGAATACTTGAGTAAATAATCTTAAATCCTTCTTGTTTCATGGTTACTATGAAGAAATCATCATCTTCTAAGTTAACAAAAAATCCTCCACGTCGATCTATAGCTTCATCGGCTTCCATGAAGTAATTGATAATGAGCTTTGTGAAGCGTGGAAACTGAAAGTGGTCAGATTTCTTCTTAACGTTTCTGAAAGCTTGATAATGTAATTCTTCCCATATGAGAGAAGCACAATCCAAACTGAGTCTCTTGTAGATTCCTTAAAGAATACGAGCCTGAGAAAGTCTCATAGAATCTGTACCTCTGGATTTTCCCGTCAAACATCGGATAATGATACTAAAAATTGCCTTCTATGGTTGTCCAAGCCTAGAGGGGTTAAACTTAGATATGTTTGGCAATTCTCCATCATAACCAAGAGACATAATCAGATCTATTATTTCGTTTATGTCTGGAATAGGAGCATATGTTTTCCCTTTAGTAGGAGGAGGGAATTCAAAGATTTCACGAAACTGTTTAAGAGAAAATTCCTTCTTCTGACGATTGATGTTGAAAGAAAACTTTGTGTTTGTGATGGCTTTGATAGATGACCAAAACTCATGCATGTAAATTTCGGGAACACTTGCTGAAATCCGTAGTGCAGATTTGATTGGTGTGACATCAAGGATTTTGATAGATATTCTGAATGCTGCTTATGATGGAATGAAGACTTCTTTCAAGCGTTGATTATTGAGAGTGATTGGAAGATGGTTTTCATCTGGTACTAGTGCATTGTCATGTTGAATTTGTTGCTCTTGAGTGCGAGCCATGAAAGCTTCTTAAGATTAAACATACACGTTGATACACAAGAGATATATATATATCATATAGTATAAAACTTAAAAGCATCATATTTCATTTTCCTTAACAACATAACAAGTACACCTAAAAGACCATACAATTATTACCTAAAATAATCATCAAGTTGAAACCCATGCATATCAGATATCAGAAACCTAAACAAGCATATCAATCAAAAATCCAAATCATAAGTCAGAATACATTATTCCAAACCTAATTCTGAATAAATCATATCCAACATAAGTTGGAATACGTTATGCATGACATAAGTCAGAATACAATCAAATCCATACATAAGTCGGAATACAAGTAAACACACATAAGTCAGAATAACTGTCAATTCCATACAACATTTAATTCGGAATGCATAGTGCCTCACTTAAATCCGAAAAAGGTAGATCGAATCATAAGTCAGAATCTGTTTTTTCATTACCTAATTCGGAATCTGTATCACCAACCTAGTTCGGAATACCTATCAAAAACCTAAGTCGGAATCATTCAATAACTTAAGTCGGAATAGGTCAATCAACATGTAAGTCGGAATAAGTTAATCAACATATAAGTCAAAACAATTCAATCAACATATAAGTCGGAAAATAACTTAATCAACATATAAGTCTGAATAACTTATTCAACACATAAGTCGGAATAATCCAATTCGAACCATATCCGGAATACATCTTTCCAACATAAGTTGGAATACAGTTTTTCGAACATAAGTCGGAATACATCGATTCTAACCTAAGTCGGAATGCACTTAATTCGGAATCCAAGTCGGAATACACACGTTTTCAACCTTATCTGGAATCCATGTTTGGGACTTAAGTCGGGATATAAAACACGTAACCTTATCCGAAATCAATGTAATTACCAACCTAAGTCGGAATGTAAGTTTTCAAAACCTAAGTCAGAATGCAAGATTTCAAACCTAAGTTGGAATACGAAATTCAGAACCTAAGTCAGAATCACTCACCAGTTCATGAAATAAAGCTGAATTCGTTTTGGCATTTTATTGTTTATCACAATTTTTTTCCTAAGGCAATTGTTGTTAGATTGAAACCAGTGTAAGCATTTTACCCTATGTTCTAATGCATTTCCGTGACAAAACCCTTCTATTCAATCAATTGATAGACCCAATTAAAATCCATAAAAACCTTAATTAATATGCAGGGATCGACTAATTAAACGAAGGAGGAAGTCAAGATTACCTTAGTTGTGATGAATCGAAAATAAATTAAATGTTTGGATGATAAAGTTTAATCAATGGGGGCAGTGGTGTGATTTTGTGTGTAAGAAACAGTAAGACGGAAAGGAAGAATGGGGGTGGGGTCAATTTTTTTTACCTAAGTCAAGTTTTCAACTTTTACCCATGTGGCCCTCCTTTTTCTTTTGAATTTTCATTTTAGTTAACGCCTATTATAAGTTAACGTTTATTAAGGGAAGACTTAGCATTCGTTGTGACTTAAATATTCATTGAACAAATTTTCACACCCAACCAACCAACATACTTGAATTAGCATGCCTAAAATCCATTTATCTCTAAAATCGCACGAGAAACGGTCTACAAAATATCCAAATTCCACATACTTGACAAACACATGAAGAACAACATGTAACCGATTGTTTTTCTGAAAAGATTATTGAAGACGATATATTGATGACAAAAAAGATTTGAGATATTCTCCCCCTTAAACATTGACCCATTTTCTATTTAAAGAGCTGTAGTCTTTGTTTAAGGAGTCGAATACCAATGAAAGCATTTTCTGTTTAATGATTTAAAAGAACGATTCTTGGTGGCAATACGATTTCTCTTATTTATACAAAATAAGTGCACTGAAGCGTACACAGATTTGTGTTAGACCAAGATATAAAGTAAACTTGATCCCTTGTATGGTTTTAAGGTAAACCATACCCGAGAAAATTAATTCCCGTTGTGAGCCAACGTCTTCATATGAAATACGTGATTTTAATGCGAAAAGCGGGTTGCGGTCTGAAATAAATACAAGCCATATGGGCATGTTTTAAAATATGTACAACTTTTATACGGACTCTATTTATAGCGCCATGTCAATTTTAATCGACATTTCTAAGGCCTTAAATATTACCGTACTAAAAGACATGCCCGATTTAAAATGAAAAATATTTTTGGATTTTCTTGATATTATATTTTTTATGGTTTTTGTATGTTTTATATATTTGTATTTTGCTTTTGGTGGTTTATATATATATACTATAATATATAAGATCAAAATAAAAGGATACTCTAGAATAGTTTACCACCACTATTCTGTAGATTCTTCTACCAACTCCTTAATTGTCGCCAGTGAGAATGATTTCATACCCATCTTTTCGATCAAAAACTCAATACGTCCTCGATATAAGGCCTTTGTGAATATATCCGCCAGCTGATACTCAGTGTTGACAAAATACAGTTCGATCACTCCATTTTCCACTTGCTCTTTGATGAAATGGTAGAGAATGTCAATGTGCTTTGCCCGGGAGTGTTGAACGTAGTTGCAGCAAAGAGCAATGGCGCTTTTATTGTCACAGTACATCGGAATTTTGTTGAATCCTAGACCGTAGTCAGTTTATTGTGATCTCATCCATAGAAGTTGAGCACAACAACCGGACATAGCAATGTATTCAGCCTCTATACTTGATATAGCAGTGCTTTTCTTCCTTTTTGATGTCCAACTAATCAGTCTATCTCCAAGAAGTTGCAAACTGCCAGAAGTGCTACGTCTAGTATCTTAACACTCGGTATAATCCGCATCTGCATATGATATTAGTGCAATAGAGGAATCCTTCGGATACCACATACCACGATGAAGTGTTCCTTTAATATATCGAAAGATCCTTTTCACAACATGTAAATGCTTTTCGGTAGGCCGAGCCTGATACTGGGCACACATGCATATAGAAAATTGCAAATCAGGCCTGCTAGCAGTCAGATAGAGAAGGGTGCCGATCATTCCACGGTAAAGTTTAGGATCGACAGCTATCCCATCCCTATCCTCATCTAACTTGGATCTCTCCACCATTGGAGTATCCACAGGGTCACAGTTTTCAAAATGATACTTTTTTAACGATTCAAGAGCATATTTAGATTGATTAATGAAGATGCCTCTGGGATTTTGAGAAATTTGCAACACTAAGAAAAATGAAAATTTTCCCATCATTGACATCTTAAAACGTGTGGACATTATTTTTTCAAAATGGTCAGACAGTCTTTGATTTATGGCAGCAAAAATTATATCATCAACATAAATTTGTACCAGTATCATGTCGTTGTCCTCCTTAAGAATAAACAATGTAGGGTCCACTTTGCCTTTGGAGAAGCCTTCCGAGATGAGATAAGACGATAGGACATTGTACCACGCGCGTGGAGCTTGTTTCAACCCATAAAGAGCTTTCTTGAGCTTCTACACGTGATTAGGATACTCTGAGTTAAAGAATCCATTCGGCTGACTTACGTAGACATCTTCCCTTAATTCACCATTAAGAAATGCCGTCTTAACATCCATTTCGTAGACAATCATGTTCATGTGAGCAGAATAGGCAAGTAATAGTCTAATCGCCTCCAATCGTGCAACAGGAGCAAAGGATTCTTCAAAGTCAATACCCAAAGATTGTTTGTAACTTCTAGCAACCAATCTAGCTTTGTTCTTTAACACTCCACCTACCTCATCGAGTTTAACCTGATATACCCACAACAATGTAAGGATGCCAATGTTGTCAGGTAAAGGAACTAATTCCTATACTTCAAGACGTTGAAATTCATTAAGTTCCTCTTGCATTGCTTCAATCTAAGATGATTGTGTCATGGCTTATTGCCAATTTTTTGGTTTAATATCGGAAAGATGTGCATCAAAGTAGCAATATAATGCATGTTCTTGGAGTTGATGGCGTGTTAAGACTGGTCGATCGATGTCACCTATAATATTGCGGATTAAATGATCCTTTGTCCATTTGGTGTTGTGATTGTCAATTCGTGGTGGTCCAGAGTGAACGATTGCAGGAGCTTCCTCTGAGGTAGACGCACCGTTAGGTTTTTCGGGTATTTGTGAACCAAATAATGGAAGATCTTGTAGGTGAGCAATTTCTAAATCGTGATCATAGTAATCCTCTTCAACATCATTAGGAACAAGTGGGGGTGTTGATTCGGGTGTAGTTTGAGAATTGGTATGGGATGGGGCGTCTGGTTCAATAGTAACTATAGATGCATTTGATTGATTTCCATTATGTTGAGCAACAACTTCGGGAATCGGAGCTACGGCTGCAGGTGTTGGAGAATCATCACTAGGTGGATCAAAGAATTCATCAAACATGAGAAAAGGTAAAGCGAAGGTTGCTTGGGAAACAGTTTTTCGTCCTCATAATGAGGGAGGCCTTGGTTTGAGACGCCTAGATTTGTTTAACAAAGCTCTTATGGTTACACATGTTTGGAATCTTATTTCTCATAAGGAATCGCTTTGGGTAAAGTGGATTCATTCTTATAGGTTACGTGGCAGGAGCTTTTGGGACATTCCCTATCATGGGAATATGAGATGGGGGTGGAGAAAAATTTTGCAGCTGAGGCCTCTTATTCGTGGGTTTATGTCGTTCAAGATTAGTAACAGGGCTTATGCATCTGCTTGGTTTGATAATTAGTGTCCTATTGGACCTCTAACGCCACTCATCTCTAATTGTGATATCAATCGTGCGGGTTTTTCATTAACTACAAAGGTGAAGAATCTTATTTTCAATGGGGCGTGGTGTTGGCCCATGGAGTGGAACGTTAAATACCATGCTCTTGTAAGTCTTGTTGTTCTTGCCTTGTCGGTTGCTGAAGACCAGATTCAATGGTGTTCTCTTTCAGGGGCCTTGAATTCGTCCTCTGTGTCGCTGGTGTGGGAGACGATTAGGCCGAGAGTTGATCAGGTCCGGTGGAAAAATGTGGTGTGGTTTGCTCATGCTATTCCAAGGAATTCATTCCATTTTTGGTTGGTTCTACATACGAGCCTCAAAACGCAAGTGTCTCTTTGGTAGTGTGATATTAGCCCGACTATACCGATGTTATGTCCATTCTGTGACGGACCCCTGACTCTAACGAGCACCTTTTCTTTGATTGTGTTTATTCAGCGCAGGTTTGGAGGTGTTTGAAATCGTTTACGGGCCTTTATAATGTGGGTGGGTCCATTTTTGATGTTGTGGATTTGATTATTTCATTTTTTAAGAATAGGTCGCTAAAGAGTGTTAATAAGTGTGAAAACACTTATCCTTCTACCACTTATTTCAAGTAATAGCAAGACCAAAACGTGTATTTTATGTCGTAAAAGTCGGAATTATGCGTGGTTTGTGTTTTTATTGTGTTTTAGGACCAAAAGATGAAAAAGGAAGAAAACACGGGCTTTTATCGAAGAAAACGAGAAAAGACGAAGTCAAAAGATCAAGAGTGCAAAAAGAACGGAAGTCCAAGGCCTATTCTGAAGATTTATCGAAGAAAAAGTCTAAAGACGGAAGTTTAATGAAGTCGAAGAACTCAAGTCTAATTATAGAAGAAAATTATAAGACGAGTTCAAATCTCGAGACGACGTCGAGAAAGACAAAGGATTTAAATCGAGTCGATCCAAGAAGAAAGAAAGAGGAGGCAACACATGCTCTCCCCCATTGCCTATAAATACCCTCCTAAACACATTAGGAGGGTGGTGAGCTAGTTTCATTTTTTAATTTTTCCTTTCTAGTTTTTAGAGAGAGAAAGTGTTAAACTTTATCTCACTAAGTTTTCATCTTTTCTTCATTTTTATCTTTCAAGTTTAAGCTTTTTATCATCCTTGTATTTGGATTTCATTAATCACAAGTTCAAGTTAAGATTTTTGTTCATTAATCTCTTTCTACATTTCTTGATTTTGGTTTACCTTTGATCCGAGATATTCATGATCCGTGATTCATCTTTATGTTTCAGTGATTAAAAAGCTCATCTTTTTATTCCTACATATTTTCTTATACGTTTGAGCTATAAGCTGTTTTTGCTTATTGGCTTATTCGTATATTTAGCTTATTAACATTTAAGCTTTCTTAAAAGTTTTATTGTTTTAAAATTTGTGTTATAAAGTTCACGTGTTTAGATTCAATAAGGTTTCGAATTTGTGCTTATTTATCCTTGGCTAAGAGTTGGCAAGTGCTTTTTGGATTAACAACTTATTCGTTTAAGCTTTGTTACTCGTTGATTCCGTTTTCGATCTTAGAAGGGTTTTACTTGGTTACGATCACTTGGCTACGATCACATTGAGTGCGATCATAACTTCTTTCCCTGGATACTATCACTCACCACGATCACTCATTACGATCTGTGGGTGCGATCGTGTCACATTTCCTTGTTACGATCGCATTGATTGCGATCATTATTGTTACGATCAGACCACGATCCAATTGTTGCGATCGTGGTTGCGATCAGTGAGTGCGATCCCTCACCTTTTGAGTACGATCAGTCTTTCACATCGCATTGAGTGCGATCCCTAGGCTACGATCTTAGTACGATCCACCATTGCGATCCATCTGGCAATTTGAGTACGATCGCATTGCGATCTACTTTGGCTTTTGTTTCTATTTTTCTTAGTTTTTAAATTATACTTTTCCCACCTTTTTACTTAGTTTATTTTAAACAAGTTTTCAAGTTTTTAATCATTTACGTATTAATTTACAAAAATTGCACGCTTCCCGAAATCTCCATTTTTACCAAGTATTTTTCTAGTAATTTTTAGGTTAAAATTTAAAGCTTTAATTTTACTCAACGACATTTTCATATTTGATTTTAGTTTAAAAATTGATAATCAACCAACCATTTTATTTTCCACCAAGAACGACTGAGTCGCACTTTCTACCATTAATCAATTCGAAAAGACTTGGAACGAATTTATTTTATACTTGGTTAAAAACCTTGTATTAAATGGCGCCAAGGGATCGCACTCAAACACCGATTGTCCTACGACTCATGACAATCCGGAAAATGTGTATGCCGCCAACGGTAACTTTGCTACGGGAGGCTATCAAGCACGTCCTCATGGTGACCACAATTTGCTCAGCTATCGCTCAAACAACTTTCTTTCACCACCCGGATTTCCCCCACAAAACCCAAACAACCTAAATCGCAACAATCAAAACCAATCTCGTGCTCCAAATCAATATCAAACCTAAAGAACCCCATATCCACCTCAAAGAAACAACCAAGTTTACCAACAACCCGCTTATCAACCACCTGCCTACCATGCTCCTCCTCCCAACCAACCCACCGTATTTAATCACAAGGTTGAAACTTACATGAGGACTAATGATGCGATAGTGCAGAATCTTCAGCGGGAAATGGCCAACATGAAAGAAGATATGGTGAAACAAGGGAATGATCTTCGATCCGATATGTGAAACACTTTGGTAAGTCAAACGAATTGCTTAAGGAGCATGATGGCTAGTTTCTTCCCAAGTAATCAAGCCTCTGGTTCGGGTTCTCTTCTGAGTAACACCGTTGCTAATCCAAGAGGGGAGATGAAAGCAATCACCACTCGAAGTGGAAAAGGTTTAAAGGAACCCGAGCTTCCTACACCTACACCGGTGATTGTGACAAAGGAAAACGATTCTACTTCTCAAATTCCTCCACCTTCTATTACTCCAACTTCTACTTCTCCAATCCCACCACCTTCTACTTCTTCCCCTCCACCACCCAAGGATGTGAGTGAGAATTCCATTCCAAAGCCTTCATCTCAACCCAATATACCTTATCCCTCAAGGTTGAGGAAAGAGAAATTGAAGAACAAGGATGATATTCAAGTTTCTAACTTTCTCAAAATGTTTAAACAACTGAATTTCAATATCTCCTTTGCTGAGGCTCTCGCTCACATGCCCAAATATGCTAAAATGTTTAAAGATCTTCTCAATGATAAGGAGAAACTTCTTGACATCGCTCAAACCCAACTTAATGAGAATTGCTCTGCAGTGCTCTTAAGAAAATTACCCACCAAACTTGGTGATCCGGGTCATTTTCTCATTCCTTGCAACTTCCTCGGGGTAGAGAATTGTATGGCCCTAGCCGATCTAGGTGCTAGTATAAACTTAATGCCATTAAGTGTTTGGAAACAATTATCTCTACCCGAGCTAGTCCCCACACGAATGACATTGGAATTAGCCAACCGTACGGTTTATTATTCGGTGGGGATAGCCGAAGATGTCTTCGTCGGTGTCGATAAATTCACATTTCCGGCGGATTTTGTTGTCGTTGACTACGAGATGGACCCTCGTGTTACATTAATCGTTGGACGTCCATTCTTGAGGACCGGTCGCACTCTCATTGATGTAGCCGCGGGAGAATTAATCATGAGAGTTGGTGACGATAAAATCGTCTTCAACATGGGTAAACTTTCTAAGCTGACTTCTGAAAACGAGAGTGTTAATTTCATTGACGTTCTTGATGAGGCTTGTGAAGAACATTTCAAAGACGCTTGTAAAAGTGGTTCTTCTTCTCTACCCATTGTTGAGACCGTTGCCTCTGTTGCTCCATCACTAACTCCATTTGGAGAAAGTGATTTCATTTTGAAAGAATTTGAAGCAACTTTGGGAGATGTGGACTTACAATATGACGATTCTCCCTCCAATTGGGATGAAGACATTCGTATCATTGAGAAACTTCTCAATGAGGACCATATTTCTCCACCATCTCCTAAGGATATCTCTATCGATGAACCGAATTTGACTACGCCTCCCATCAACAATCCTTCGGATTTATAGCTTAAGGACTTACCGTCTCATCTCGAGTACGTTTTCCTTGAAGACAACAAGAAGTCACCCGTCATCATCGCAAAGGACTTGAAAGAGGAAGAATAATCTCGACTTATCGCCGTGCTGAAGAAACATAAGAAAGCGATTGCTTGGAAAATCTCCGATATTCGTGGAATTGATCCTCACTTTTGCACACATAAAATTCTCATGGAGGAAGACTTTAAACCCACTATTCAAAGCCAAAGAAGGCTGAATCCCAAGATCCATGACGTTATCAAAAAAGAGGTTATCAAACTTCTTGATGCTAGAATGATCTACCCTATCTCGGATTCACCATGGGTTAGTCCCGTCCATTGTGTGCCTAAGAAAGGTGGAATCACCGTTTTGCCCAATGCAAACAACGAGTTGATTCCTACTCTTCTCGTTACAGGGGGGAGTGTTTGTTTAGACTATCGCAAACTCAATGATACTACGAGAAAATATAATTTTCCCCTTCCTTTCATGGACCAAATGCTTGAAGGTCTAGCGGGTAATGTCTATTACTGCTTCTTAGACGGTTTCTCGGGTTATTTTCAAATACCCATCGATCCCCAAGACCAAGAGAAAACCACATTCACTTGTCCTTACGGAACATTTGTTTACAAAATAATGCCTTTCGGCTTATGCAATACTCCTGGGACGTTCCAAAGGTGTATTATGGCTATCTTCCATGACATGGTTCAAGAAACTATGGAAGTCTTCATGGATGATTTCTCGGTTTATGGTGATTCTTTCTCTCATTGCCTTGCCAATTTGGAACGCATGCTTAAGCGTGTGAAGACACTCGCCTTGTTCTAAATTGGGAAAAATGCCATTTCATGGTGAAAGAAGGCATTGTGCTTGGACATAAAATCTCTAAAGCCGGTCTTGAAGTGGACCGTGCTAAAGTGGATGTCATAGCCAAATTACCTCCACCTTCAACCGTGAAGG
The DNA here is from genome assembly GCA_025667525.1 of Glebionis coronaria. Classification (NCBI taxonomy): domain Eukaryota; kingdom Viridiplantae; phylum Streptophyta; class Magnoliopsida; order Asterales; family Asteraceae; genus Glebionis; species Glebionis coronaria. Next base: position 644,303,851 of record CM046874.1, read on the forward strand.
GTGTGAGAATTTTCCTTGGTCATGCCGGCATCTATAATCGATTCATTCAAGATTTTTCTAAAATCGCTCGCCCGATGACCCACCTCTTGGAAAAAGATACTCCTTTCATCTTTTCCAAAGAGTGTCTTGAATCCTTCGATCTTCTTAAGGATAAGCTTACTAAGGCACCGGTCTTGGTTACCCCTAATTGGGAGCTACCTTTTGAATTGATGTGTGATGCTAGTGACTTTGCTATTGGAGCGATTTTGAGCCAAAGAGTGAACAAACACTTCCAAACAATCCATTATGCTATCAAGACAATGACTGGGGCTCAATTTCATTATACCACTACCGAAAAAGAGCTTTTAGCTGTAGTGTATGCTTTTGAGAAGTTTCGCCCCTATCTTGTCCTTTCTACCACCATCGTGTATACCGATCATTCCGCGTTGAAGTACTTGTTGACTAAACAAGATTCTAAGACAAGACTTCTTTGTTGGGTTTTGCTCCTTTAAGAATTCAACATTGAAATTCGTGACAAGAAGGGAGCCGAAAACCTAGCCGCGGATCATCTAAGTAGATTTGAGGATCCTTATCAAGGGGATCATCCAAATGAAGAGATCAATGACTCTTTTCCCCTTGAGGCCTTAATGTCTATTGTGGAAACCTTGGTTTCCGGATCTTTGAAGCTACTAGGAATGCATCATGTTCATATGATTATACAATCAAAGCGGAATTAGAACACGACACATTAACAAGGTGTTTAGGGCACAAGAACATGAATTAAAACAATTGGATTGGTCATTATATTAATAACAAACAATCACTAGACGTGTATACATTGAATCCCACGTCTAGTCGACACACGCTTTAAGTTTACATTGTGAATGAAAGTATGAATAAAACCTAAGACCCTTGGTTCCTTTTATAGTGTAAGGATTAGAGTTTACAAGAGATAATAACAAATAAACAAGTAAATCTTCTATTTAAATAAACTTATGCAGAATATATCCTGCATGTTTATCTAAATAGAAGCTTCCATAAGCTTCTTGTCTACGTTTCTATCAACTCTTAAATTTCATGTGACAATGCTTAGATTGCACATGACAACTCTTGATCCAACAATGCTTAGTTTGCTCTTGTCAACGCTTGGATTGCTCTTGACAACGCTTAGACAATATCTTCATGTTTTCTTCATTTTTGAGTTTCTGTCACATCAACTTTTTGACCCAACAATCTTCCCCTAGTTGATGTCGGCAAAACTGTATGTGTATCTCTACTAAGTTGTACATGATCTTCAAATTTTTTCCCCTCAAGTGTAGCATGTATTTCTTCCCCTTTTTGTCACATCAACAAGGAAGTAAACAATGTATGCAATCTTTGAAGATTCTCCAAATGTAGCTCTATGTAATGATCTTGAAGAACAATTAATATAATATTTTTGATGTAGAAGTAGAGTAACCCAAACCTATGTTCCATATCTTGTACGATGATGTGATGAAGTATGTGGCTGATACAAAAATCCTCATCCTTTGTGAGATACTGAGCACGATAATGTAACTCCTTCAAGTGATAGAAAATATGTTCATAGAGAACCATAAGAAAAATCACATATTCCTAGATCTTGTATCACTTCATCAGTAACCATGTAAGCATAAACAAGTTACCTTTAAAGTCAGTGGCTGGAAGTGCATGACTTTAAGATATGATAGAACCCAAACTCGCGACAATCTTCTTCAATCATCAAACTTACCATAAGAATTCTTCCCCTTAAGCCAACACCTCTTTATGACAAGCCAATATCTTCATATGTAAAAGATGTCAACGAATAACTCTTTCACAAGGCTATCCCGATTACATACTCCAATAAATTACTTCATGAATCGTTGCTAACTCTTCTTAAAATCATTAATCTCTTTTAAAAATATCCGAGCCATAAATATCAACTTGATATTCTAAATAAGAACGGAGATTCCATGTACCTTCGTGTGTAAATTCCTCCTTTTTGTGTGCTAAAAACATATCAATTTTCCAAACATCAACTATTCCTTTTGTTTTCCAATATCCTTCACTGTCCAAGATATCAACACGGTGTGTTGTCCAATATCGGACAACACTTGTCAGCGTTTGAAAATGTATATATCGGACAACAAGTGTCAGCACTTCCCAACAGCGCTTAACTTACTCCTGTCAGCGCCAACTTTGTACCTGTCAGCGCCTGGCCATCAGCGTCACATCCATGCCTTGTCAGCGTCACACCAACATCTATCAGCGTCACACCAACATATATCAGCGTCTAAATAACACATGTCAGCGGGTAATAGATCTAGGGTTTTATAAACCCTAAATCATGATTTTATGTGAAAACCATAAACTGCAGTGAACTTTGACATCGAATATCTTCTTCATGAGAGCTCAGATCGAAGATCCCTTTGGTGAGATCCTAGACACAAGTGTCAAGAACCTACAGATCGAATTTCACGACGATCCAACGGTTAACGAAAGAGAAACCACGTTTTTACTATTACTGTTCACAGAAAACAACATATGACCCCTGGTGACTTTGACACTTAATAACTTTTTCTTGGGGATAGATCTCGACAATCCCTCCGGTGGATATCTAGATATATGTGTGTTGAACACACACAAAAAATTTGGTGGCGATCCAACGGTTCAATAAAAAGTTATGGCCTTCTGAATACTGTTGCGCACACAAAAACGTCTAGAAAAACCCTAGACGGATTTTTCTTCTTTTCACCATACACGAACACCTTGTTGGTCCTAGCATCATGAGCCACGAGGCTCTGATACCAATTGTGGAAATCTTGGTTTCCGGATCTTTGAAGCTACTAGGAATGCATCATGTTCATATGATTATACAATCAAAGAGGAATTAGAACACGACACATTAACAAGGTGTTTAGGGCACAAGAACATGAATTAAAACAATTGGATTGTTCATTATATTAATAACAAACAATCACTAGACGTGTATACATTGAATCCCACGTCTAGTCGACACACGCTTTAGGTTTACATTGTGAATGAAAGTATGAATAAAACCTAAGACCCTTAGTTCCTTTTATAGTGTAAGGATTAGGGTTTACAAGAGATAATAAAAAATAAACAAGTAAATCTTCTATTTAAATAAACTTATGCAGAATATATCCTGCATGTTTATCTAAATAGAAGCTTCCATAAGCTTCTTGTCTACGTTTCTATCAACTCTTAAATTGCATGTGACAATGCTTAGATTGCACATGACAACTCTTGAGCCAACAATGCTTAGTTTGCTCTTGTCAATGATTGGATTGCTCTTGACAACGCTTAGACAATATCTTCATGTTTTCTTTGTTTTTGAGTTTCTGCCACACCAACTTTTTGACCCAACATCTTTCAATCCAAATCTTGATGAAACCCCGGGGTTTGCGGACATTGCAAACTACTTAGCGGGTGGAATTCTCAAGGAAGGGTTAACGTCCCAACAAAAGAAAAAGTTCTTTAAAGACATTGAACACTATTTTTGGGATGACCCTTACCTTTTCAAACAATGTGCGGATCTTTTCATTCGACGATGTGTTGATGGGTCGACATCTTTACAAATCCTTGATGCTTGCCATAAAGGACCCACCGGTGTTCACTTTGGTCCCAATTACTCCGCAAAGAAAGTATTCGACTCTGGATTTTATTGGCCCACCATTTATCATGACGCTCATGAAATGGTTAAACGTTATGATGCTTGCCAAAGACAAGGCAAATCACACATAAAGATGAGATGCCTCAAAATTTCATACAAGAATGTGAAATATTTGATGTATGGGGCATCGACTTTATGGGGCCATTTCCATCATCTAAAGGGAACATGTACATCCTCGTAGCCGTTGACTACGTTTCTAAATGGGTTGAAGCTAAGGCTCTCCCTACGAACGATGCGAAGGTGGTTATGAACTTTTTGAAGAAGCTTTTTGCTCAATTCGGTGTTCCTCGTGCTATCAGCAGTGATCGTGGGACTCATTTTTGCAATGATCAATTCACAAGAGTCATGGCTAAGTATGGTGTCAATCACCGTCTTTCCACCGCTTATCATCCCCAAACTAATGGGCAAGCCGAGATATCTAACCGCGGATTGAAGCGAATTCTGGAGCGTACTGTGGGAGAGCATCGTGCCTCTTGGGCCGATAAATTAGATGATGGTTTGTGGGCTTTCTGTATCACTTATAAGACCCTGATTGGTTGTACACCTTATCGTCTTGTGTACGGGAAAGCATGCCACCTCCATATTGAGCTGGAACATAAGGCGTACTGGGCCTTGAAGTGGGCTAACTTCGACATCAACAAAGCCGGCGATCTTCGGAAGATTCAAATCAACGAGCTCAACGAACTGAGGAATCAAGCTTATGAGAACTCATTAATCTACAAAGAGAAGACCAAGTCATCCATGATGCAAGGATTAAGAACCGAGAGTTCCAAGTTGGTGATCAAGTTTTACTCTTTAACTCTCGGTTGAAGATCTTCTCGGGAAAGCTGAAGAGCCACTGGTCTGGTCCATTCACCGTCGCCAAAGTCTTCCCATATGGCACCATTGAGCTTTCTCAGCCAAATGGGCCCAATTTTAAGGTGAATGGCCAGCGCGTGAAGTTGTACTTTGGTGAGAACATCTCTCACGAGATGATTCCATCCATCACCATGTTTCCCTTGAATTAAGTTTTGGGTCGATTCAGGCTCGTGACTCGGTTAACAAAAACAAGCGCTTCTCGGCAGGCAACCCGTGATCTATCCTTTACCGTTTTCATAATAAGTGTAGAGGGGATCCCCGTATGTGTTTGTTGTCTTGTTTCTTATCATGTGCAGGGATTAAAGCTTCAAAGATCCATGCTCGATGACTTTTGACAAACCGTGATCCCGTGTTCCCGTCTTCCCGATTCTATCCTAAATTGTCGTGATTCAAGATTTCATATCTTATATGTTCACATTGAAATCACTATAGTTGTCCTTTCCTTAGCAAGATTTAAACAAAGTGCACAATGTCCTAAGTGTAGGGCAGTTTACTCCCACATGCTTAAACATTGAGGACAATGTTTATATCAAGTGTAGGGGGACTTCTATCGAAGTAAGTGGGCTTTTCCATGAATTTGTCCTCATTTTAACTGGAAAATTTGATTTTTCGACATTTTTCAAAATTTTAATCTATTTTGGCCTTGTAGTTTTCCTTTGTTATCGTTATTTACTTTCTTTGCTAGAATAAATTTTCAATAAAGTGGTTTTAATTTTTCAAAGTCGTGAATATTTTGACTCAACCCAAGTTTACTTATCTAAGTTTACTCTAGCTAGTATCCTTAACGTGTTTAAGTCAAGTTTTGCTAGGCTTTTATATAGGGAAATTTAAAACGCGAAAGTCTTAACTCTCACGGGTTAAGAACGAGAACTTTTCGCAAGTTCCTATAATTGATCCTAGAGAGTCGTTTATCAAGGAAACTTTAAAATGCGATCTCTAAACTTGAAAAAAAGTCTAAGAGTTTGCAAGATCCTATAAATGACTCGAAAACCCAAAACTTTGATTTAATTGGCTAAGCATCTACGAGTCTCATTCCTTGAGATTTTAAATTGTGGAGAACGAGAGATGATAGAGTCAATTATAAGTTTGGTATTCTTTCGTGAATTTATGTGAGTTGATTATAAGCATATTCTCCCATCGCTTGCTAATAAATTTATCTACAATAAATAAGGTTGTACGATTTGAAAAATTACTTAGCTTCTAGCACAAGATCGTTTAAAAGTTGCTCTGTATTAATTAGAGTTCATAGCCAAGGCATAACTTATTGAAGCGGGATGCGAAGATTGGCGAGTCCAAAAAGGCCCTAACAATGCATGAGGGCTATATTTTGTTGCTAAAGATCCAAAAGTAACGTGAAGAATCATTTATCAAAAATAAATATGAAGGATCGAGACACACGACGAAAAGCAAATACTCCCCAAAACATCATGGAGAAGTCTATCCAAAAAGGCCCTAACAAGGTATGAGGATAAATAGATCCAAGTCCTAAAAGGAGGCAGATTGTTGTATATCAAAGTCCAAAATAAAGATTGGAGAAAAATGAAGAATTCATGGTCCAAATATGAAGAATCTCTCAAAAAGCTCAAAGTGAAGAAATTCCGAATATGAAGAGAAGACCATAATTTCAAGAACGTCTCTCAAAATTTAAAGTTTGAAGTCGCTGCCAAATATCGGTCCGAGAAATGTCTCGAATCGTGAAGCGAGTTATGCCAAGATATGAACTTTAAGAGGTCACGAGAAGCAGTTTTAAAATATTTTGTCCTTTAGCTAACTATTGATTAAATCGTCCCACTTTATTTTCTGCCTAAATACCTATCGAAATAAGTCAAACAATGCATCCTCGTGATCATTCAAGACAAAATTAAAATATAAGAGATACACCTAGGAATAAGGGAGTCTAAGTAAATAATTGGCCCACATGAATTGGTGTTAGTTTGCTAACTTATAATAACAATGATCTCGTTTTTAAGCTTGGTATGGGGAACATGAAACTTGAGGATGATAAACATTCATGGTAGCCAAAACCCCAATGTAAGTCTTTGATTTCTTAACTTTTTTCTATCTTTTTATTTTTCCTTAAATGTTTAGTATTTAATAAAGGCCAAGGTGGGTTATTTATGATGGAAAATGTAAACCGTGGTTTAAACTTAATGCATTACATGAGGGCATTGCAATGGTCAAGTGTAGGGGATTTAATAAGTGTGAAAACACTTATCCTTTTACCACTTATTTCCAATAATAACAAGACCAAAACGTGTATTTTATGTCGTAAAAGTCGGAATTATGCGTGGTTTGTGTTTTTATTGTGTTTTAGGACCAAAAGATGAAAAAGGAAGAAAACACTAACTTTCACGGGCTTTTATAAAAGAAAACGAGAAAAAACGAAGTCAAAAGATCAAGAGTGCAAAAAGAACGGAAGTCCAAGGCCTATTGTGAATATTTATCGAAGAAAAAGTCTAAAGACGAAAGTTTAATGAAGTCGAAGAACTCAAGTCTAATTATAGAAGAAAATTATAAGATGAGCTCAAATACCGAGACGACGTCGAGAAAGACAAAGGATTTAAATCGATTCGACCCAAGAGGAAAGAAAGAGGAGGCAATACATGCTCTCCCTCATTTCCTATAAATACCCTCCTAAACACATTAGGAGGGTGGTGAGCTAGTTTCATTTTTTAATTTTTCCTTTCTAGTTTTTAGAAGGAGAAAGTGTTAAACTTTCTCTCACTAAGTTTTCATCTTTTCTTCATTTTTATCTTTCAAGTTTAAGCTTTTTATCATCCTTGTATTTTGATTTCATTAATCACAAGTTCAAGTTAAGCTTTTTGTTCATTAATCTCTTTCTACATTTCTTGATTTTGGTTTACCTTTGATCCGAGATATTCATGATCCGTGATTGATCTTTATGTTTAAGTGATTAAAAAGCTCATCTTTTTATTCCTACATAAGTTCTTATACGTTTGAGCTATAAGCTGTTTTTGCTTATTGGCTTATTCGTATATTTAGCTTATCAACTTTTAAGCTTTCTTAAAAGTTTTATTGTTTTAAAGTTTGTGTTATAAAGTTCACGTGTTTAGATTCAATAAGGTTTGGAATTTGTGCTTATTTATCCTTGGCTAAGAGTTGGCAAGTGCTTTTTGGATTAACAGCTTATTCGTTTAAGCTTTGTTACTCTTTGGATCCCTTTGCGATCTTAGAAGGGTTTTACTTGGTTACGATCACTTGGCTACGATCGCATTGAGTGCGATCATAACTTCTTTCCCTGGCTACGATCACTCACCATGATCACTCATTGCGATCTATGGGTGAGATCGTGTCACATTTCCTTGTTACGATCGGATTGATTGCGATCATTATTGTTACGATCAGACCACGATCCAACTGTTGCGATCGTGGTTGCGATAAGTGAGTGTGATCCCTCACCTTTTGAGTACGATCAGTCTTTCCCATCGCGTTGAGTGCGATCCCTAGGCTACGATCTGAGTACGATCCACCACTGGGATCCATCTTGCAATTTGATTACGATCGCATTACGATCTACTTTGGCTTTTGTTTCTATTTTTCTTAGTTTTTAAATCATACTTTTCCCACCTTTTTACTTAGTTTATTTTAAACAAGGTTTCAAGTTTTTAATCATTTACGTTTTAATTTCCAAAATTTGCACGCTTCCCGAAATCTCCATTTTTACCATGTGTTTTTCTAGTAATTTTTAGGTTAATTTTTAAAGCTTTAATTTTACTCAACGACATTTTCATATTTGATTTTAGTTTAAAAATAGATAATCAACCAACCATTTTATTTTCCACCGAGAACGACTGAGTCGCACTTTCTACCATTAATCAATTCGAAAAGACTTGGAACGAAATTATTTTATACTTGGTTAAAAACCTTGTTCCTATTTCATTTGGCTGGAATGCAATCGTCACCTTTTCAAGTGTGAAAAAAGAACGGTGGCTCAGCTTATTGTTTGTATAAAGAACTCGGTGAGGCTAAAGCTTATGTCCTGTTGTTTTAAAAATTCAAAAGACAGTGAAGAGTATATGGCGCTTTGGCAGCTTCCTTAAAATCTCATACGATCCTAATGATGTTGCTGTTTTTGTTTTGGGTCTGTGTGGGCTGGTTGGTGATTTTGCAAAAGGTTTAGGGTTTTTTTATGTTTAGATTAGGGGATAATTTCTGATTGGTGTCCTAGTTTGTTGCTTATAGTTCGCGTAGTGGCGTGTCACGAAGGCGTTAGTTTTGTTCAAGCTTTGCTTGAGGTTAATACGGTACTAAGCCGTATTACATTGTTTTTAACTGATTTTTTGGTGTTATATATTTTACTGGGGAATTTCCTCTTTAACAAAAAAAAATGAATTCATCAAACATAGGTTGAAATAACTCATCCCACTCGGGAAATGTAGGTGGTGTAAATGTTGGAGAAGTAGGATTGTTGGGAGTTAATCTGGAACTAATAGTACCGGTTCCCATCTCATGAAGTGCGGGTTCAGAGCAGTGTTGCTCAGAAGCCATCGCTGTCAGCTCATCAAAATCGGCATCCAAAGTTTCTACTAGCTTGCCAAGACGACGGTTATAAATCTGGTAAGCTTTCTTTGCGGGTGAGTAACCAATGAAAATTCCAATATCAGCCTTCGGTTGAAGTTTGCCCAATTCTCACTATTAGTATTTGGATAACATAGTGCACCAAACACATGAAGAAAGGAAATATCGGGTTTGTGTCCATGAAGTAGCTCATATGGAGTTTTTCCATGGCGCTTACGAGTGATGGAGCGGTTTTGGGTATAACATGCAGTTGCCACTGCTTCAGCCCATAAGAATAAAGGAGCATTCACATAAATCAACAAGGTTCTAGCATCTTCCATAAGTGTACGATTACGTCATTCCACGACACCGTTTTGTTGGGGAGTGCGAGCAACTGACTTTTCATGTGAAATACCAACCTCTTCATAATAATCTCGTAGAGTCTGATTAACGAACTCAGTTCCATTATCAGTTCGAATGCGGCGAATAGTAGCATTAAGACGCACCTGAATCATCTTAAGAAAAGTAATAATATATGCTGGTTCTTGATTCTTGGTTTAACCCATGTGAATCTTGAATAATCATCAACCATGATGAGGATGTATTTTCTACCACTCACACTAGCCGTACGCATTGGCTTGCAAATATCCATATGCAAAAGATACAGTGGTTCTTGGTTGGTTTCTTCAGCTTTAGGTTTATACGATTTCTTGGTGATTTTCGCCAAAGAACACGCGGAACATAAATGATCCTTGTCGAACTTAAGTTTTGGAAGACCACGAACAAGCTCGTTTTTAGCGAAATGGTTAATAGCATCAAAGTTAAGATGAGATAACCGGCGATGCCACAACCATGACTTGGTCTTAGATGCTTTGGAGAGAAGGCATACAAGAGAGGCGGCCATCATGTTTTGAATGGACAATGTGTAGAGATTATCCCCTCGATAACCTTTTAACAAATCATTTCCTGCAAGATCACGAATGAAACAAGTATGATGTCGAAAAGCGACCTCAAGGTTTGAATCGCAAAATTGTCCCACTGAGAATAAGTTGTGACCATGTCCCTCCACATAATACACCCTTGAAATCGTAACATTCCCAATTTGATATTCACCATAACCCATGATCTTCGCTATATGGTCGTTCCCAAATGTAACCGTTCCTAGAAACTTGGCGACGAAATTTCTAAGCATCGAGCGGTCTCCGGTCATATGCTTTGAGCATCGAGAGTCCAAGTACCAGAGGATGATTTGGACAACCTAAAAATATCACCAGACGAAGACAATCTATCGGAATCTAAATGTTCCTCTGTGTTAGCAGGTACAAATATATTTATCTTAGATTTGCTATCAGAAGAGTTCTTAGGCTTCCAAATTTGCTTCCTAGATGCTGGCTTTGATTCTAGTTGTCTAATAACCTTAGGTACTTCTTCACTGATAGGCACAATAGTGGATGCAGACCTAGTTAAAGGGCGCTTTTTTCCATTTCTTAGTGCTAGTGTTCCTATTTAAAGGACGCTGAGACATAACTTCCGTGGATGTGATCCTAGTTAAAGGGCACGTAGTTCCATTAGCAGTGAAGGTCCTACCAGTGGGTTTCCATTGCCAACCAACTTGGATGATTTTCTTCCCTGTTGGATTCCATTCAAGATTGTTCCTAATTGCATACATTTCATTCACGTGATCAACAAGGCATAAATCATAACGCTGAGAAAACATGCATTCATTACAATTTAAACATCGCAAATTAGAATTCACATTTTGCTTAGGCTGCTGTACAAACACAGGGCCTTTAGTCTTAGTTACATGATTCTTTTTATTCAAATTTGAAATAACATTCCTAGGGTATTGTTGGGAACACGTTTTTCCCAATAAAGTCTCGGTCACATCTTAGTTAGCATAGATCACGAGATATAGACTATTTAGAACTTTGTCTCTTGGAGCGACCTCCCTTAGGGGGAGATTGTTGGAAATACGTTTTACGTATTTATGAAGGATCGGTCGCTCCAACGATAATTATGTAATGGGCTCGTGATCCATTTAGTAAATGTATAGTCCATATAGCCCACATGTAAGGTGGGCTATATATATCCCCTCCTAGCAGTTTTAGTAGAGTCGGGGATTATCCTAGTTAAAGGGCACTCGTTTCCTACAAGAGTGAAAGTTTTACCAGTGGGGCGCCACATTTTACCAATGGGTTTGATTTTAGCAACCCACTGGGATTTAAGTCTAGCACGGGAGTTCACCTCATTAAGCAAATTTTTGATACAAGAGTCATGATTTGCCGTAAAGACACATTTTCTACATGTTTTACAAGTAGCATATTTAATGTCCGAGTAATTCCTAGATGATTGATCGATGCTCCTAGGAGACGTCATGCTACGGTTAGCAGTGTTGGGTAATCTAGAAGGCATCTGCCTAGGTTGGACATTGCTATCTCTTACATGTGTCTTTTGAATAGCTTCCCTTTGACCAAAATCATGGCGCACATCAGTTGACCTAGTTCTAGACGTGTTCATTGAACTATTCTTAGAGAAACTAGGGGCAATCATGTGATGAGGTCTTGCTAAAACTGATTTAGTCACATTGGGCCTAGTTGGTGGAGTGACTGTTCTAGAAATATGACCCAAATCAACTTTGGAGGAAAACCGCGGTCTAGAGGATTGTGGTCGCTCAGATCTAAATGCAGTAGGTTGTCTGACAATCGGTTGTCTGACAAACTGATTTGTAGGCGGTTTCCCCAAGATTGATGGTTTTTCAAGCTTAGTGTCCACACTAGGTCCTCTATTTTTCCTTAACTCGTTTTTCAACGCAGCTATAGCAAACACCTTTTCCTGAACTTGGGCTTTTAACGTTTCATTTTCTTTGAGCAATCTATCTTGGGATGCCAATTTAGACTCTAGTAACTGAATTTGTTTCAAAAGATTATCCTTTTCAGCTTTCGAATCTAAAACTTTTTGATCCAATTTTCTTTCAAGAAAAACGTTTGACTTTTCAAGTTTTTCAAAGTATGTTTCAAATTTGTCCGGTTTCTTAGAAAATTCAAGTTTGGAATCCTCAAGATCTTTTGATTGTTGAGCTACAATCGTTTCGAGCTCTCTAATCTTGGAATCAGAAGCAGTCAATGAAGCAGTTATAAGACAATTATCATGATGTTATATAGCTTTCTGAACAATCTCTCCCCCATTGAAGGTCTACGAGATTATTGGCCTATCCTACATGATGGATTTAATTGATAAAGAGGGTTGATTAATTGATAGATATAAAGAAGATGAGAAGGGAGATGATGGAGTGGAGAGAGAAAGGAGAGAAAAGAGAAGAGTAGAGAGAGAAAGTAAAGATTGAATGATTAGAAATGAAAACCACCAACCCCTCCTAACATGCTAGGAGGGGATATATATAGCCACCCTACATGTGGGCTATATGGACTATATATTTACTAAATGGATCACGAGCCCATTACATAATTATCGTTGGAGCGACCGATCCTTCATAAATACGTAAAACGTATTTCCAACAATCTCCCCTTAAGGGAGGTCGCTCCAAGAGACAAAGTTCTAAATAGTCTATATCTCATGATCTATGCTAACTAAGATGTGACCGAGACTTTATTGGGAAAAACGTATTTCCAACAGTCTCACCCTAAGGGAGGTCACATCTTTTTACAAAATCTTAAACCTAGCATCTATGCTTGAGTCTTCGATCTTGTTCTTGTGAATATGCTTGATGTGATCTTTGACTTTAGTCTTGAGCATGTTTCCTTGCCTTGACCTTGTGCATTCTTCACTTGTGATATTTGCCTCTTCTTGACTTCATGTTCCAGCGGAAGACTTGACCTTCAGGCAAGATCATGCTTTCTTGAATTTGTTGAAGTACTAATTGTATGTAGTATAAGCATGTGGTGACGACTTCTTCTGGATTGTACACTGCAATGCCACCTTCTTGTTACGCTGCATAAGACAGTTAGCAACAAACAATATACACGGATGAAATGGCCTTGAACATTTCATTCTAATTCGGTAGCATTTTACCTCCGGTCGGTGAAGACCGTTGGACGATATTAAATATCGTACTTGTGGCAGGTAGTTTCAATAAAGAACCACCTTGACAAGATTTCGCGGTAAACCCGTTCTCTTTACTCGACCGTCCAAAGCTGACTGCGAACGTAAAGAGTGAATCATTTGGATAATATTATCCGCATGATTTGAAGCCGTCAATTCATGTTCCTGGAACAAGTGAAGTTCAATTAAGAACCGCACCATCGTTGCTTTCCAGTTGTCACTAGCTTGATTCATATAGAATCTTGCAAGTTACCTACCAAGTGCTGTTTGATGTTAACACTAGAAGGATTTCCATTCGTCACTGTAAATACTTAATAGTATTACTCTGAATGTTCTGGCAAGATCACTAAGATATTGCGTAGAGGCCTGGAACGTGTTTAAATTCATTTAAGAATTAAACCACTGTTGCTTTCCAGTTATCACAAGTTTGATTCATAAAGAATCGCACAAGTCACCTACCATGAGCTTTTTGATATTCGCTCAAGAAGGATTTCCATCTTCATTGTAAATACTTTCGTATTACTCGGATGTTCAGGCAAGATCATGAAGATTTTGCGTAGGACTCTTAAGATCTTTCTTACTTTTCACAGTGTGTGAAGAAGCAAGGAAATATGAAAGTGTGTCCTAATGAGATATTTGATGATCTCAAATCGCTCTAGACTCGATCGTGCATTTTGGATTTTAGTGATCGGAGGCTGGAGAGGAGTGCCACCTTTTCAATACCAATTTATTCGGAGTGAATAAACCAATAGATAATGTGTTGATCTCCGTGTGATTAAAACAAATACCTTTTGAGAGATATTTGAGTTAGTTGGGAAGGGTTGTGCCTTACATCACTGGGTCCATGATGTCTGTCTTCAATATCAAGAATCATTAAACAATGATCTTAATATCATATGTATTGACGCGGTTTCTGCCTAAGTTGTAAGGAGGGCTTCTTTCTTTACACCCTTTATCTTTACAATTCTTTTTCATTCTTCAACCCCTTCAATGCTTACCAATACGTCATCACTAGCACCTTGTTGTGATTGTTCCAGTGCTAACTTAAGTACTTGGTCGGCATTCAGCTACGTTCACAATCTTTCTCCATCTTTCCTAAGGACTACTATTTCTAGCTATGGGATGTCCTTGGGAAGATACCTCCGGTTCTAGAGGAATCATTGGACTTTAACCTATCATACCATCCTTATGTCACCACAATATTCACCGTCATGAATAGAAATGTTTTGGGTAAGTGTATGTCACCATGAAATCCATTTTGAAGTGCAAATCCATTTTGCTCCCCCTTAACATATGCCACGATATTCGAAAACATTTCGCACATGTCGGGATGAGCTAGCACGTTAAGTCAAACCATTTTTGATTAATCATATCCCATATTAAATCACATTTTCTCCCCCATATTAAAAAATATTAACCCAATCGATGTTTTTTAATATCAATTGATTTAATACTATTTTAAGAAAATTTGGGAAGAAAAATGCAAATCCAATTATCTTCATGAATTACACAAGCTCCCCCTCAAATTAATGAGGGTGTACTTGAAACGTAAATTAAATACCTTTTAAACACAAGTGTAAGGTATTTATCACGTGCAAAGATCATATATGATAATGAATTCACAATATTAGCAATTTACGAGGTTGGACCTGAATGATGGAGAACATCATATGAAAGAAGCACATGGTTCTTGTTCACGAATGATGGTCTTCCTCGTAACTTCTGAAATTATCTTCCCCTTTACACCACATGGACAATTGATATCATTGTCTTGACACCAACTTGTGAACTATGGCACTTTCGGCATCGAAGATTCTGAATGCTGGACGATTGCTCCCCCTCAATTGTTGACCCGTGTTCTACTTAAAGAGCTGTAGTCGTCGTTTGAACAGTCGCATTGTTTAGTATATAGATATCAATTGCAATGAACTTCAGATTGTGGAGTTGATAACTTCGGATTCTGAAGTCAAAGCTTTCCGATGAAATGCTTGACTTCAAAGTGAAAAGCGGGTTACTATCCGAAAAAAAATAGCAAACCATATGGAGCATGTTTTAAATGTTTTAAACTTCTGCTCGAACTTTATTTACAACCCCGTGTCATTATTGAATGACATTTCTAGGTTCGTAAATATTATCGATTCTAGAAGACATGCTCTTTTTTATCAAAGCGTTTTTGAACACACAATTTTGAAAGATTTAGAAAAACCTTTTGAGAAATTCTTGAAAAATTGTGTTCAAAGTTTTGAAAACCAATTACTTGAGCTTAATATGTTGAATATCTTAAGGGCGAGCTCAAGTCCGAGAAGTTGTAAACTTCCCGTTGTTAAGGATAAGTTACCATCGGCGATAAACTTTCCTTTTATCTGATGGACGAGTCCTAGGCTGACATTTACTTAGAAGTCGTTTTCATGAGCTTGAAAACTTTGACTATTTTAACGGAAAGCTCATGACCGAGAAGGGTTAATTTCTCGTTATGAGGAAAAGTTCTCTTATTTAAAAGATACACTTTCCTTTCTGAGCTTAAAACTTTGAATGTTTTAATACAAGCTCATGACCGAGAAAGGTGAATTTCTCGTTAAGAGGATAAGTTATCATAAAAGATAAACTTTCCTTTATTTTAAGTTCGAGTTACAGTCTGACATTTAATTGTAAGTCTTAGTGCATGAGCTTAAAAACTTTGAATGTTTTTAATATTAGCTCATGCCCGAGAAAACTTAATTTCTCGTTGTTAGGATAAGTTTATCATTGGCGATAAACTTTCCTTTATTTGAAGAACGGGTCATCATCTGTTATTTAATGATGAGCCTTATACACGAGCATAAAACCTTTGAATGGTTTTAGGATAAGCTCGTGTCCAAGAAAACTTAATTTCTTGTTAAGAGGGTAAGTTATCGTTGCGTAGATAAACTTCCCTGTCTCTGAAGTCCGGGTCATCGTCTGTCATTTAACGAGGAGCCATTGTGCATGAGCTTAAAAACGTTGAATTTTTTTAATATTATCTCATGCCCGAGAAAACTTAATTTCTCATTATTAGGATAAGTTTACCATCGGCGATAAACTTTGATTTCTTTGAAGATCGAGTTATAGTCTGTGATGTGACTATAAGTCCTGTGTAAGCTTTAACTATGAATCCCCTGAGATACTAGTTTCTCCAATATCTGCTTCTTCAGCAACCAAACTCTAAGAGTGTCTTTAGTTGAACGGTATACAACGATTGGACCGCTTCGTTCTTTTGGAACACCAACTTTGGGACCTGCATTCTCATTAGGATTTTGCATGCTTTGACATGGGTTAGCGATATCAATTATAGAAGCACGTGGGGGTTCACAGTTGGCTTTACTTGTGTCGGAGGTGACCTGAGTAGATGATTCACTTATCTTAGTTGGCAAACGTTTCCTTTTATAGAAAACTTTAAGTTCAGGCTTAAGTGATGTATCATCCTTTTCAATTTCCTCCCTAGCAGTCTTAGTAGAGTTGGAGATTATCCTAGTTAAAGGGCACTCGTTTCCTACAAGAGTGAAAGTTCTACCAGTGGGGCGCCACATTTTACCAATGGGTTTGATTTTAGCAACCCACTGGGATTTAAGTCTAGCACGGGAGTTCACCTCATTAAGCAATTTTTTGATACAAGAGTCATGATTTTCCGTAAAGACACATTTTCTACATGTTTTACAAGTAGCATA
Organism: Glebionis coronaria; assembly: GCA_025667525.1. Taxonomy (NCBI): domain Eukaryota; kingdom Viridiplantae; phylum Streptophyta; class Magnoliopsida; order Asterales; family Asteraceae; genus Glebionis; species Glebionis coronaria. Next base: position 644,320,642 of record CM046874.1, read on the forward strand.
TTTAATGTTTGAGTAATTCCTAGATGATTGATCGATGCTCCTAGGAGACGTCATGCTACGGTTAGCAGTGTTGGGTAATCTAGAAGGCATCTGCCTAGGTTGGACATTGCTATCTCTTACATGTGTCTTTTGAATAGCTTCCCTTTGACCAAAATCATAGCGCACATCAGTTGAACTAGTTCTAGACGTGTTCATTGAACTATTCTTAGAGAAACTAGGGGCAATCATGTGATGAGGTCTTGCTAAAACTGATTTAGTCACATTGGGCCTAGTTGGTGGAGTGACTGTTCTAGAAATATGACCCAAATCAACTTGGGAGGCAAACCGCGGTCTCGAGGATTGTGGTCGCTCGGATCTAAATGCAGTAGGTTGTCTGACAATCGGTTGTCTGACGAACTGATTTGTAGGCGGTTTCCCCAAGATTGATGGTTTTTCAAGCTTAGTGTCCACACTGGGTCCTCTATTTTTCCTTAACTCGTTTTTCAACGCAGCTATAACAAACACCTTTTCCTGAACTTGGGATTTTAACGTTTCATTTTCTTTGAGCAATCTATCTTGGGATGCCAATTTAGACTCTAGTAACTGAATTTGTTTCAAAAGATTATCCTTTTCAGCTTTCGAATCTAAAAATTTTTGATCCAATTTTCTTTCAAGAACAACGTTTGACTTTTCAAGTTTTTCAAAGTATGTTTCAAATTTGTCCGTTTTCTTAGAAAATTCAAGTTTTGCATCCTCAAGATCTTTTGATTGTTGAGCTACAATCGTTTCGAGCTCTCTAATCTTGGAATCAGAAGCAGTCAATGAAGCAGTTATAATACAATTTTCATGATGTACTATAGCATTCTGAACAATCTCTCCCCATTATGACTTACATCGGATGAATCAGAAGTGGTATTTCTATCACTCTTTTCCATCCCATGTTTGTCATAATTAGGTTCAGAATGCTCAATATGTGGCATGTCATCAGCATATACATCATAAACAACATTACATTGTACCATGTTTGCAGGCTCTGCGTCATAAATGGGTAAGGTGTCATCAAGATAAATCTCGTGAACATTCCCTGACGTGCCACTGGTATCATGTTATCCTCCTGATTCCGTGCTCTTACCATCGTTATGCTCCACGTTGTCAACCGTATGATCAATCTCCTCTTGCATCTGCGTCATTGATTCTTGCACTCCATTATCATATACTTGCTGAAGTTGTGATCTTTGATAGATCGAAGATGAGACCGATGTCATGAGTTTCAAAATCGTATCACGGAAAACTCGAAGCTCGGTATGTGTATCTCGAAGAAACGATTGGAAAAATCTGAAAACGTTTTCTTTGATAAGTAAAAGTTGAAGTAAAACGTCTACGTAAAACAAAATAAAACGTCTACCAATTGAAACAAATAAAACGTCTACCAATTAAAACAAAATAAAACGTCTACATTTTCTTTAATTGGTATTTTTGATGTAAAAGTTGAAATAATGCTTTGATAGATAAAACGTGTCCCAACATAATCCCTTGTTTTCTCCGTCTCAGTATAGATAGATAAAACGTGTCCCAACATAATCCCTTGTTTTCTCCGTCTCAATATAAAAAACGTGGCCCTCCTACCTTGTTTCTTCCGCCCATATTAAACACTCCAATCCCTATCTCACAAAGATAATAACTCCGTCCTTTTCTCTTTATTTGTGCAGATCTCACCTTCTCAAAACACACGAATCCTTTATCTAATCTCGATCTAAGAAATCGAAGTGAGGTTCAATCTTCTTAAAACACACGAATCCCACAAAGAACTTCAAGATCTTTTAGGATCTTAGGTAGGTATTTTTACTTTGATTGCATGTTGGTTGAGTCCCTCTCTTCTGTAGCGTCTTTCTTGTGTGTGTCAGTTTGGTAGGTTGAGAGTTGTTTTATTTTTGGTTACAAGTCTTGGGTCGATGATGTTTGTTTAAACTGAGATCGTGAATGATGATGGTTGAAGGTCTTGTCAGATTCTAGGGTGTAACGAGAGTGGGGTTATGTTTGTTGGTGGGTTTGAGTTTTGTTTTTAGTCGAGGGTGTGCTGGTTGAGGGTGTTCTGGTGAGGGTGTTCTGGTGAGGGTGGGTCGAGAGGAGATGAGGATGAGTCGAGGGTGGGGGGGTCAGAAAGATGAGACGAGGGAGAGTGTTGGGGATTTGAGTTTTGTCTGAGGGTATGTGTTTGGTTTATGACTGTTTTGGGTTTTAATGTGTCGAGAGTGAGGGTTTTCGAGGCTTTTTGAACGAGGGTGTTGAGGGAGTAAGGTGTTGAGGGAGTCTGAGTCGCGAGGGAGGTGTAAAGATTTGTTTGGGTTGTGATTGTTAGGGCGTCGAGAGACGAGAGGAGTCGAGTGATGTCGAGAGTTTGGTTGTTTTTGGGGTTTATTGGAGTCGAGAGAGTGTAAGGGGGATGGGGTCGAGATGAGTTGTCAGTCGAATGTTGGGAAGAATCGAGTGAGAAAATCAGTTGAGAAGTGAGAGTATACTGTTTGGTGTGAGTGATCGAGTCGAGTAGTCGTTAAATTTGTCCGTTATGTTTGAAATGGTTTCATTCGGAACTTTTCATTCATTCGGAATAGTTCCGAATCGGAAGTTTTTTAAAGATTGATTCGGAAGTTTTTCAAAAAAATTGATTCGGAAGTTTTTTCTTCATCCGGAACTTCTTGTCTTCACCCGGAACTTTTACTTCACCCGGAAGTTTCGTTCACCCGGAACATTTTTTGTTCATCCGGAACATTTTTTGTTCATCCGGAACTTGTTTCTTCACCCGGAACTTTGTGGGTTTGATTCGTAACTTTTGGTTCACTCGAAAAAAGTCTTCACCCGGAACTGGACAATAACAGACTGACTGAAACTGAGACCCAAAAACCTTGAAAACGAGATAATGAAGGACAGTAGGACAACTGGACAACTGGACAGCCTTGAAACCCAGATATAATAAAAAAATTATATATAAAAACTGGTATATAAAAAAAAATTTAAAATGATTATATAAAAAAAAAACTGATAATAAACTGATATAACAATATAACTGATAATTGATAGACTAAAATTGATAATAAAAAATTAAAGTGATAACAAAATTAAAAGTTCAATTTTAAGAAATTCAAACAAAAAGCCAATCAAAGTAGAATGATTTAATAAAAAAAAATACAAAATTAAAAAGAGAAAAACAAAAACTTTTATAAAAAACACCAACTTTTTATAAAAACACAAACTTTTTAAGATTTGATAAAGAAATTTTTGATTTTTATATAAAAATTTGTGATTTTTTATCTAAAAAGTAAGCAAATTTGAAGATTTGATATGATTTAACATATAAAAACACAAACTTTTTATAAAAAAACAAACTTTTTATGATTTAAGCATGATTAAATCAAAACCCACCAAAATCAAAAAGAAATAAAACAAGAATAAACCAAACTAACCATGGCTCTTGATACCAATTGAAGAATATTGATAATCAATGAATCTATGAAGGGGTTTGTTGATTTCTAGAGAGATAAAGTTAGAGAGAGAAAGTGAGAGAAACTATGTGTATTTTATTAAATGGAAACAAGGAAATGACAACAACCAACCCCTTTCCATGGTGGAAAGGGGTCTTTATAGTTCCAAGCATAACATGGGCTTGGGCCGGTCCATGACAAGCCCATGGACCGGTTCTTACTTAAGTTAATAAGTAACTAATGACTATTTTCTAACTACGAGCTATTACAACATAAATATTATTGTGGAGTGACCGATACTTCTAATATACGTAAAAACGTATTTCTAACAATCTCCCCCTAAGGGAGGTCACTCCACGTTTACAAAATTCTAAACCTAGCATACTATACTAAGTCTTCGTTCTTTAGCTCGTAGTCTTTTCTTCTTTTCTTTCTTTTGTTGTGAATATGTTGGTTTGATCTTTTTGGCTTTGGCTTGAGAGCATTGTTCTTTGGCCTTTCACGTGCGATCTTTGCCTCTCTTGTGAATTTTCCTTCTCGTGACTCCATGTTCCACACACTTATGTCTTTTTGTTGAATTCTCGAAAGTTTCAGAGTTTGGTACAGCGGAAGACTTTATCTTGTACTTTCTTGAATTTTTGTTAAACTTTGATGCAGAAAGACATAAGCATGTGGGAACGACTTCTACAGGTATGGAAACACTCATACCCGCATGATTTGAATCATTTGGATAATATTATCCGCATGATTTGAAGCCGTCAATTCATGTTCCTGGAACAAGTGAAGTTCAATTAAGAACCGCACCATCGTTGCTTTCCAGTTGTCACTAGCTTGATTCATGTAGAATCTTGCAAGTTACCTACCAAGTGCTGTTTGATGTTAACACTAGAAGGATTTCCACTCGTCACTGTGATCAATAAAGAGTTACTCTGAGTGTTCTGGAAAGATCATATGATATTGCGTAGAGGCCTGGAACGTGTTTAAGTTCATTTAAGAATTAAACCACTATTGCTTTCCAGTTATCACAAGTTTGATTCATAAAGAATCGCACAAGTCACCTACCATGAGCTTTTTGATGTTCGCTCAAGAAGGATTTCCATCTTCATTGTAAATACTTTCGTATTACTCGGATGTTCAGGCAAGATCATGAAGATTTTACGTAGGACTCTTAAGATCTTTCTTACTTTTCACAGTGTGTGAAGAAGCAAGGAAATATGAAAGTGTGTCCTAATGAGATATTTGATGATCTCAAATGGCTCTAGACTCGATCGTGCATTTTGGATTTTTAGTGATCGGAGGCTGGAGAGGAGTGCCACCTTTTCAATACCAATTTATTCGGAGTGAATAAATCAATAGATAACGTGTTGATCTCCGTGTGATTAAAACAAATACCTTTTGAGAGATATTTGAGTTAGCTGGGAAGGGTTGTGCATTGCATCACTGGGTCCATGATGTCTTTCTTCAATATCGAGAATCATTAACAAAAATGACCTCAATAGCATATGTATTGACCCGGTTTCTGCCTAAAGTTGTAAGGAGGGCTTCTTTCTTTACACCCTTTATCTTTACATTTCTTTTTCATTCTTCAACCCCTTCAATGCTTACCAATACGTCATCACTAGCACCTTGTTGTGATTGTTCCAGTGCTAACTTAAGTACTTGGTCGGCATTCAGCTACGTTCACAATCTTTCTCCATCTTTCCTAAGGACTACTATTTCTAGCTATGGAATGTCCTTGGGAAGATTCCTCCGGTTTTAGAGAAATCATTGGACTTTAACCTATCCTACCATCCTTATGTCACCACAATCTTCATCGTCGTGAATAGAGATGTTTTGGGTAAGTGTATGTCACCATGAAATCCATTTTGAAGTGCAAATCCATTTTGCTCCCCCTTAACATATGCCACGATATCCGAAAACATTTTGCACATGTCGGGATGAGCTATCACGTTAAGTCAAACCATTTATGATTGATAATATCCCATATTAAATCACATTTTCTCCCCCATATTAAAAATATTAACCCAATCGATGTTTTTAATATCAATTGATTTAATAGCATTTTAAGAAAATTTGGGAAGAAAAATGCAAATCCAATTATCTTCATGAATTACACAAGCTCCCCCTCAAATTAATGAGGGTGTGCTAAAACGTAAATTAAATACCTTTTAAACACAAGTGTAAGGTATTTATTACGTGCAAAGATCATATATGAGAATGAATTCACAAGATTAACAATTTACGAGGTAGGACCTGAATGATGGAGAACATCATATGAGAGATTCACATGGTTCTTGTTCAAGAATGCTGGTCACCTCGTCACGTCCCCGAGAAAATTAATTCCCGTTGATGAGTCATAGCTTTCTGGTGAAATGCTTGACTTGATTATGAAAAACAGGTTGCTATCTTAAATAATAGCAAACCATTTTGAGCATGTTTTAAAAATTTGAACTTCTGCTCGAACTTTATTTACAACCCCGTGTCATTATTGAATGACATTTCTAGGTTCGTAAATATTATCGATTCCAGAAGACATGCTCTTTTTATCAAAACATTTTTTGAACACACAATTTTGAAAGATTTAGAAAAATCTTTGAAAAATTCTTGAAAAATTGTGTTCAAAGTTTTGAAAACCAATTACTTGAGCTTAAGATTTGGAATATCTTAGGAACGAGCTCAAGTCCGAGAAGTTGTAAACTTCTCGTTGTTAAGGATAAGTTTATCATCGGCGATAAACTTTCCTTTTATCTGAAGAACGAGTCCTAAGCTGACATTTACTTAGAAGTCGTTTTTCATGAGCTTGAAAACTTTGACTGTTTTAACGGAAAGCTCATGACCGAGAAAGGTTAATTTCTCGTTATGAAGAAAAGTTCTCTTATTTAAAAGATACACTTTCCTTTCTGAGCTTAAAACTTCGAATGTTTTAATACAAGCTCATGACCGAGAAAGGTAAATTTCTCGTTAAGAGGATAAGTTATCATAAAAGATAATCATTCCTTTATTTTAAGTTCGAGTTACAGTCTGACATTTAACTGTAAGTCATTGTGCATGAGCTTAAAAACCTTGAATGTTTTTAATTTTAGCTCATGCTCGAGAAAACTTAATTTCTCGTTGTTAGGATAAGTTTACCATCGGCGATAAACTTTCCTTTCTTTGAAGATCGAGTTATAGTCTGTGATGTGACTATAAGTCCTTGTTTGCAGCTTAACCATGAATCCCCTGAGACATTTGTTTCTCTGATATCTGCTTCTTCAGCAACCAAACTCTAAGAGTGTCCTTAGTTGAACGGTACACAACGATTGGACCGCTTCGTTCTTTTGGAACATCAACTTTGGTACCTGCAATCTCATTAGGAATTTGCATGCTTTGACGTGGGTTAGCAATATCAATTATAGAAGCACATGGGGGTTCACAGTTGGCTTTACTTGTTTCAGAGGCGACCTGAGTAGATGATTCACTAGTCTTGGCTGACAAACGTTTCCTTTTATAGAAAACCTTAAGTTTAGGCGTAAGTGAAGTATCATCTTTATCAGTTTCCTCCCTAGTAGACTTAGTAGAATCGGAGACTATCCTAGTTAAAGGGCACTCGTTTCCTACAATAGTGAAAGTTCTACCAGTGGGGCGCCACATTTTACCAAAGGGTTTGATTTTAGCGACCCACTGGGATTTAAGTCTAGCACGGGAGTTCACCTCATTAAGCAATTTTTTGATACAAGCATCATGATTTGCCGTAAAGACACATTTTCTACATGTTTTACAAGTAGCATATTTAATGTCCGAGTAAGATCTAGAATCCCTAGATGATTGATTGATGCTCCTAGGATTGGACATGCTACGGTTAGCAGTGTTGGGTAAACTAGAAGGCATCTGACTAGGTTTGAAATTCCTATCTCTTACATGTGTCTTTTGCTTAGCTTCCCTAAGATCAGATTCATGGCAAACGTCATTTGAACTAGTTCTAGACGTGGTCTTGGTATTTTTAGGGAAACTAGAGGCAATCATATGATTTGGTCTTGCTAAAGCTGGAGTGATCACATTGGGCCTAGTTGCTGGAGTGTCTGGTCTAGAAAGATGAACCAAATTAACTTGGGAGGCAAACCGCGGTCTCGAGGATTGTGGTCGCTCGGATCTAAATGCAGTAGGTTGTCTGACAATCGGTTGTCTGACGAACTGATTTGTAGGCGGTTTCCCCAAGATTGATGGTTTTTCAAGCTTAGTGTCCACACTAGGTCCTCTATTTTTCCTTAACTCGTTTTTCAACGCAGCTATAGCAAATACCTTTTCCTGAACTTGGGCTTTTAACGTTTCATTTTCTTTGAGCAAGTTATCTTGGGATGCCAATTTAGATTCAAGCAGTTGAATTTGTTTCAAAAGATTATCCTTTTCAGCTTTAGAATCTAGAACAGTTTGATCCAATTTTCTTTCAAGAACAACGTTTGTCTTTTCAAGTTTTTCAAAGTATGTTTCAAATTTGGCCGTTTTCTTAGAAAATTCAAGTTTGGCATCCTCAAGATCTTTTGATTGCCGAGCTACGATTGTTTCGAGCTCTTTAATCTTGGAATCAGAAGCAGTCAATGAATCAGTTATAGGATAATTATCATGATGTTTAGCATTCTGAACAATCTCTCCCCCATTATGACTTACATCGGATGAATCAGAAGTGGTATTGCTATCACTCGTTTCCATCCCATGTTTGTCATAATTAGGTTCATAATCCTCAATATGCGGCATATCATCAGCATATACATCATAAACCACATTACATTGTACCATGTTTGCAGGCTCTGAGTCATAAATGGGTAAGGTGTCATCAAGAGAAATCTCGTGAACATTCCCTGACGTGCCACTGGCATCATGTTGTCCTCCTGATTCTGTGCTCGTGCCATCGTTAGGCTCCAAGTTGTCAACCGTATGACCATTATCCTCTTGCATCTGCGTCATTGATTCTTGCACTCCATTAACATACACTTGCTGAAGTTGTGATCTTTGATATATCGAAGACGAGACCGATGACATGAGTTTCAAAATCGTATCACGGAAAACTCGAAGCTCGGTATGTGTATCTCGAAGAAACAATTGGCAAAGCATCAAACTTTCAGACTTGATGAGATTAAATTGGAGGAAAGGCGTGAGTTGTGTCACAAGAGCCTTATAAGCAAGTGCCGATGCAGAGTGATTAAAGTTGTCATGGTTGGTTTGCTCGGCGAGTTGGGTCAAAGTGGTGAAAATTGAGTCGATGAAAATATGACGATCTTGACCAAAGATTGTCACAAATTCGCTCCCTCCTTGAATCCTCGAAAGAGTGACAAGATGAGACTGAAGCATTTGAAATGAAGTGATGCCACTTTTCCTAACTTTGTTTTGCATTGAATGCGATTCTGCCGTTTGACATGTCGAATCGAACGTATCCATTGAATATTGATTAAAAATGACGTGGATGTTGTTGTTTTCGGGATTGTATAATACGTGAAGAAACTTAGAGACAGAAAGTCACGGAATATGACAAAATCAACGAAACGATCCGTAAATAAATTTGAAAAATCCTCGATTGTAGATAAAAACCTTCTTCACGTAATAAAAATAAACTTAACTAAAAATAGAAAATAATAACAATAAAAATTAAAAAAATTTGATGTTTAAAAATAAAAGTCTGCTTGTGAAAATAACTTGTCCCACAAAAATACTACAATTGCTAACAAAAGACTTTCTTTAAAAAATATTTACTCCGTGTATAGAAATCACCAACCATGTATAGAGAAAACACCACACACGTGTTATCAAGCCACCTAGTTTACTCCGCCCAGATTTCTTCTATATCAAAACTCAGATACTTATCTCACCTATTTTCTCTCAAAAACTAAACGAGTTATCTCTCTCTCTCCTCAAACCTTGTTACCTCCATCATTGTAAAACTCTCTCTCTTATCCTTACTCTCAAAACACAAATGACACACTCAAAAACTAATCTCAATAAAAAAAATGATTCTCAAACACAAATCTACACAACACCAAATCCTTATCCCCACTAAATCACAGATCCCTCCGTCTCTTTTGATTTTCTCAGGAATGATCAAGAAAAAAATGCTCAAGATCTTTAATTATAAGGTCTCGGGTAGGTTTACTTTTATTGTCTAATCACAATCTTTCTCTCATCTGTCGAGTCGTTCTGTCACACAAATCGAAACAAGATTAGATTATAACAAATTTGTTATAAATATTCTCTTAATTCGAAAATTAAACGAGGGGTTTTGACCTTTGAAATAGATCCATGATGAGATGTTCAACACGCAAGATCTATAACAGATTTTGTAAGTTTGAGCGATTCTGAGGTCGTTATCTTGAATAGGGTTTCGAGTTTTGTTGAGATGTGTGTGAGGGTGTGGGGAGTGTTGTAGTCAAAATGGTTTGTTGAGGTGAGATGAGAGGTGTTCGAGTGTGAGGAGACGAGTGAGGAGTGAGCGAGAAGGGTGAGTTTGTTGTATTTGGGATTCTGATTATGGTTGTTTGAGTCTGTGAGTCAGATGAGTCGAGTCAAAATTGAAGAGTCGAATGTGTCTGAGTCATTGTTTGATGAGTGTCGAGGTCTTAGGCGTGTGAGTGTGAGTGTTAAGGAGTCGAGTTGTGGTTGTCGAGGTTTTTGTTGGACGAGAGGTTGTGCTTTATGTCGAGACTAGGTGTGGGTCGATGTTTAAACTAGGTGTAGGTCGATGTTGAAACTAGGTGTGAGTCGAGAGTCTTTTTGGTGTCCTGATGAGAGACACGTCTGTTTTGGATTGAGGAGTGTAGAAGTCGAGGGCGTCAGTTTGGTTGTGTCGAGGTTGAGTGTTGTGACCGAGTGTTGTGAGTGTATTGGGTGGGATTTGAGTGTGTGTTTTTTGTGAGTCTGGGTTGGTGTTTTAGGGTCGAGAGTTGGAGTCCAGTAACCCGTTATATTTGAATCTTGTTCATTCGGAAGAATTTTCATTCGAAAGAATGTTCATTCGGAAGATTGTTCATTCAGAAGATTGTTCATTCGGAAGATTGTTCATTCGGAAGATTGTTCATTCGGAAGAGTGTTCATTCGGAAGATTGTTCATTCGAAACTCCTTGATCCGGAACTTTTGGTTCGGAAGATTTGACTCGGAACTTTCCTTGATCCGGAACTTTTGATTCGGAAGATTTGAGTCGGAACTTTCCTTGATCCGGAACTTTTGGTTCGTTCGGAACAATATGAATGGAAGAACAGTTATGATGGGACAGTTTTGGACAGAAAGATGATGAATGTTGATAACCAAGATACTTTTGACAATTGACCAAAAAAAGAAAAAAAAAACAGAGAACAGATAGAAGATTGAGAAAAAACTGATTATATACAAAAAATTTATAAAAACTGATTATAAAAAAATAAAAAGGTTATATAAAACTGATAAACGAAAACCGAGATATGATAAAAAAAGGTTATATAAAAAATTATAAAAAAATTATATAAAAAACTGATTATAAAAAACTGATAAAAGAAAAACTAATAATAAAAAATTAAAATGGAAACTGATTATAAAAAATTGATTTTTGAATAAAAAAATTTGTGATTTTTATATAAAATAAGTAAATCAAAGATTTAATTATGATTTAAAACATAAAAACACAAACTTTATATGAAAAATACAAACTTTTTAATATTTAAGCGTGATTAAATCAAAACCCATCAAAATCAAACAAAAGAAAAACAAAAATAAACCAATCTAACCTTGGCTCTTGATACCAATTGAAGGTCTACGAGATTATTAGCCTATCCTACATGATGGATTTAATTGATAAAGAGGGTTGATTAATTAATAGATATAAAGAAGATGAGAAGGGAGATGATGGAGTAGAGAGAGAAAGGAGAGAAAAGATAAGAGTAGAGAGAGAAAGTAAAGATTGAATGATTAGAAATGAAAACCACCAACCCCTCCTAACATGCTAGGAGGGGATATATATAGCCCACCCTACATGTGGGCTATATGGACTATACATTTACTAAATAGATCACGAGCCCATTACATAATTATCGTTGGAGTGACCGATCATTCATAAATACGTAAAACGTATTTCCAACAGGTGAACTTCTACTTTCTTCTTCGCATTCCTACTAGTGGAAGGCTTGACCCTATTCTTCTTGTCTTGAGATTCTTTAGCCTTAGTAGATACAATTACTCCTGTAGAAGCCAAGGGAACATTAGTGACAGATTTTGATTTAGCCTTGATGGGTGTGTTTAATATAGGCTTAGATCCTGGATTCTTATTGAATGGAGTCATGGCAATGGTGGGGGTTTGTTGTTTAAGTGGTGTAGAACCCGGTTGTCCTATGTAATTCAAATGCTCTAAGCATTGTTGTACCTTCTCAATGTAAGCATGATCAGAGTAATAGTGACTATTCATAGGATCTATTTAATAGAGATTCAACCACATCCCTAGCATGATCCGCGTGCTTAACTGCATGCTCCATATATAACTTATATAATAGTGGTTTGTTCTTATTGTACGGGTTCTTAGTGATCACTACCTTGTTGGTTTTTGGAGCACTAGAGGTTGGGGCTGAGATTGTAGCTGGATTATCAACAACTGCTTGTCCTTTGATTTGAAGTGTCTCCTTTAATTCAGCCAAAACCATGTTTTTGTCTATGAGTTGAATATCTAAGTCAGAGATTTCCTCACACTTATGGTTCAGTTGTTCAACAAGTGACTTTTGCTCTACCACATTAATAGCAAAGCGTTCTTCTAACGAACCATAAATTTGTAAAAAACCCTACTTTACTTTATCAAACTCCCCTAGCATAGAAGTAATTCTATCTTCTAGGGCATGATTTTTAATCTCTGTAGCCTCTAGTTCCAATTTCTATGTCAATGATTCTCTCTTAAGTCTCATAATTTCTTCCTCTAATGCATGAACCACCTGAATCATCTTGTCACTAGTCTCACCGGAGTTTTTACAATCATTTGTTTTTGAAAGAGTGTCATTTTTAGATTGATTTTCAATTTCAAGAGATTTAGAATGTTGTTAAAGCTCATCAAAACATTTTGAAAGTGAGTTATAAGAATCACGAAGCTTTAAAAATTCAACGTTAGATTTCTTACAAGAATGATTATTTACATTATTCACAGGTTCAACAATATGCACATCATCACATGTAGTCACAGTAGATGTAATCTCAATAGCACATTCAATAGTAACAACTTGCATCACATCGAGAGACACTACATGTTCCAAAAATAGGTCATATTCGGACAAAATCTTTTCTCTCTGAATTAGATGTTTCTCATAAGCATCATCCATTTCATAGAAAACTTTTCGAACTTGATCCACTTCGAAGTTAAGATTATCCCAAAGATCAAGAAGACCATCTTTAACATTCTTTACAAACGGAACAATCTCTTTCTCAAACACCGTTTTCATGTGTTTGAAAGCCTAGTCTATAGCGGTTTGAGCCTTTGTAGTCGTTCATTCCGTGATGACCTTGTCAAATTCGGTAAGATATCGCCTAATCTGTTTCAAGCTTAGCAATACTGTACTTACCGGTGGAAGATCCTTTGGAATTTCCTTAGGTTCATCCGAATTTACAAGTCTAGGAAATATGTTAAGGCTTTCTCTAGTAGACATGTAAGTTGGTGTATGGATAAATTCCCTTTTCATATTAAAGCGAATTCTAAGATCCGTTTTTGCATTCTCTTTATTAAGCTGTTGATAATCATACTCAGGATATGTATAAATTACTTTTGACCAATTCTCTTCATGTAGTGACATATTCTCAGATTCATTTGAAAACACAATCAGATCTAAGACCAATCCTAACTTTGTTGCATCATAAAGTAGTGGGTTGTGGATAAATTCTTGCTTTACATACCCCGGGTTAGGTGGTAGGTCTATTAGACACGATAGAGTGAATTACTTAAAAGAAGAATGAAACAAGTGTACTAAATGTGAAGCAGAGTATTGTTTTAACAGCAAAACTTCAGTCTTTTTAACTTTCTCAGACGCCTTAATTTCCGTTTCAACCCTTTTAGACTCGAGAATTTCGAAATCCGTTTGTAGTTTTTGGAAATTACTAATGATCGACTCTTTTTCTTTAAGTTCTTTTGAATGATTTGCTCTTAAACTCTCAATTTCTTGAAAATTATCCATTTAGACTTCCCTAAACCTATCGAATTCAGGATTGGTTAAGGTACTGGTCACTGGAGTTAATTCCAAGGTTTTAACCTTTTCTTTATACAAAGCAAGCTCGGCAGATAATGTCTGATTAACACCGAGGGTTTTACGGACCGCATTATTCATTTGGCCAAGCATAGATGTCGACACCATACCTAATCTTGTTGAGCAAACGAATTCGTAGACGTAATAGCTCCAGGTTGTGTTTCACTCAAAGTTTGGGGACTTGCATTGATATTGATATCATTGTTTGTCTCCTCGTTTGAGTTACTAACCACCGGAGGCTGTTCCGGATACTCAGACACTTGCTCAACTTGATAAGGTACAATACTAGTATCAGTGGCAATATTTGGTACCTCAGAAATTGTGTCAGCTCCATAAAGTGAAAGATTTGCCATAAAAGCTGCCTTGGCGGTTTTGAGATCATCACAGTCGGAATCGTATGCATCAAGATCATCACATTGATATGCGACATTGTTCGTGATGGCTGCTGTGAGTCCGTCAGTGTCCGCAACTCCTGGATCTGCTAGAAATGCTAACTTTTCTTCATCGAGCTCTCGTCCTGTGCTATCCCTTTTCCTCTTTGGCTGCTTACACTCTCGAGCCATGTGTCCTTCCCCTTTACAGTTATAGCATATAATCATCTTGATTTTGCCACTGTTGTTTCCTCTTGAAGCAGTGTTGAATGGGAGTGCAGTAGTATTAGATGAGCTTGGTCTCCCCTGAAGTGGTTGCACGGTAACTCTACCATCTCGAATTCTTGCTTGTTCACGAGAGTTACAAGAAGTTCTTAATTGATTTTTTGTTGGAGATGGTCCTCTATAACCTCTTTTGTTCAACGTTTGTGTTATGTAGGCAGACATTTGTGCAAGAACATCAGTAGGATTATCCCCTTGTCTGAACTCAAGAATTGGAACTTCATCATCACAGTAAAAAACCGATTCTGGTGGAGCCACATACACACTAGAAGGAGTACTAACATGTTGTGAGTAGTGAGGTTGAGGAACTTCATGTTGCTGATAAGGGATAGCAGGATTTGTTGGTGGTTGGTAAGGAGAATATGGTTGTTGAGCAGGTTGTGATGATAATGTTGGTTGCTGAAATTGTTGATATCATGTAGGTGGTTGTGGGAGAATCGAATACTACGGAAAGCTTGGAGTTTGATACAAGGGCTGATAGGAAGATTGGTGACCCATAGAATACGGAGAGTTGTGATATGACAAAGTTGGATGATTTAATATTAACGCCAATGGTTCGGAATAAGATCCTTGAGAGACGCGTTTCTGGATCACGTGATTCTCGTGTTGCTGCAAGAAAGCATGGAGTTGATCTAAATTTGACTTGTGCAAATCCTGAATCATTTTAACATCAGTGACATATTGGCTCAACTCTTGGGGTAACGTATTCAAGAACTTGGTGTTGAGTTGAAATTGAGCAATCCTTAGATTATACACATTCGAATCATCTGTCAATGTAGTGAAACGCCAGTAGTAGTCATGAAGTGTTTCCCCTGGAATGTATGTGAACCTATCGAACAAGTCATAAAGTTGACACTCTCTTTCCTACTTGGTGAGTGAAGTCCCTTGTAACAAAACAGTTTAGCGATCCAAAAGATCCTTTGCCACTGTGTGTTCACTTACCATTCGATAGATATCGGGTGGAAGAGCTTAAAGTATGGTCTGAAGGCCCTTTCATCCGCATCGCCAATGAGTTTGTTAGCATCCGTTAATTCATGAATTAACTTTGGCCGAGTCACATTGTCGACAGTAACTTCTCCCCAATCGAGTGGACCTTGCTCAATGGATTGAACCATAAGTATCCCATTGGGTTTACCCATAACGTAAGTCCTCATGCGACCTTGCCATGCTTCAAATAAGTATTTGATGAGCAACGGTGGGCGGGTATCGGTACCCGAGATGATACAAATATCAGTAAGCGATGTCATTGTCGGCATAAATGAATGAGGATTCATTTTTGAACACTTGAAGGAACAAAATTATCTATTGATCGAGCAATGAAATAAAGTTGTGAAATTTGTTGTGAGTTGATGTAGAATTCTTCCAAAAAATACAAGTCCAAATCTGAAACAATTAGGAATGTGTAACCTGAACGTAATCCGGAATGTATATCAATTAACTAATCCGAAATCTGAACCCTTATACTAAGTCAGAATATAACTCAAGTAATCAATCCGGAATAACAAGCAATTTACTAATTCGGAATATACCACATGCAAATAATTCGAAATATCCAATCTGCTGTTAATTCAGAATAGTAGATCCATACTCAATCCGGAATACAAACTGGATATTAATTCGGAATACACACAACTTGCACCTAATTCGGGATATAAAAGAGACACACTATTCAGAATAAGTGTTTTGCTTACAATTCGGAATACACCTGATCTTAAGTCGGAATAATTCTAACTTATCTTAATACGGAGTATATGAAAACCCTAGTAATCCGACTTCTAAAACCCTTTTTTCCGAATAAGAAAAATTTTTGTACCTTTTAATTTTACCCAAAAATCAAGCCAAAATTCCAACTTTTTCATGAAAATTACCATTATGAATATCACAAATCCCTACCACAACTATGTAGGCAATTTGTAAGAAAGATTTTGGGTGAAAAGCACGAAAAAAATTTAAAAACACGGATATATCTTGATTAAAAGAGCACAAAACTAGAACTAACATAACAAAAAAACCTTATTTCACCCCAGGGCTCTTGATATCAATTGTAGAAATAAGATAATCTAAGATCTAACAAGAAGGTTGTTGTTTTCTAGAGAGAGAAACTAGAGAGAGAAAGATGAGAGAAATGTAAATGTATTATGTGAAAATAATAAACAACCAACACCCTTTCCATCAAAGGAAAGGGTTTATATACCCAAGCCTAAATGGGCATGGGCCTTCCAACCCATGGACATTCCCATGGGCTAGGTGATTAATACAAATAAAGTAACTTACTAACTACGAACCTATAACGTTTAATAATATTGTTGGAGTGACCGATACTTCAAATATACGTTAAAAACGTATTTCCAACACGATGTTCAAGCACCGGAGTACGTTCACATTGGTTTTATACCAAGAAAGTCCATACCAATCATCTCTACGTTAGAATATCGTGCAATACAATCTCATGGTTGCGAGGGCTTCTTAGCTTCAATTCAAGATATCACTGCCGAAGTTCCATCGATCCAAGACCAACCAGTTGTTTTCGAATTTCCTGATGTATTCCTAGAAGAACTTCCGAGTATACCACCTACTCGTGAGGTTGAATTTAACATCAAGCTCATCCCAAGAGCTCAACCAAACTCTAAGGCTCCTTATCTCATGGCTCCCATAGAGCTCAAGGAGTTAAAAGATCAACTATAGGAATTACTGAAGCGAGGTTTCATCTGACCGAGTGTATCACCATAGGGTGCACCACTACTTTTCGTCAAGAAGAAGGATGGCAGCATGCGCCTATGCGTTGGCTATCGTGAGCTGAATAAGATCACCATTAGAAACCGTTATCCACTACCAGATATCGATGATTTGTTTGACCAACTACTCAAACATTCCTCCAAGATTGATTTAAGATCCGGTTATCATCAGCTACGAGTGAAAAAGTAGGATATTCTCAAGACTGCTTTTCGAACTAGATATGGCCATTATGAGTTCGTTGTCATGCCTTTCGGACTCACTAATGCTCCTGTGATTTTCATGGACCTTATGAACCGCGTCTTCCACGAGTACTTAGACAAATTTGTTATCGTCTTCATCAATGACATCCTCATCTTCTATAAATCAAAGGAAGAATATGAAGAAAATCTACGTATTTTGCTATAGATTATTCGTCAGAAACAGTTGTATGCCAAATTTTCTAAGTGCGAATTTCTGCCAACCAAGGTGGCATTCTTAGGCCACATTGTCTCCGCATAAGGGATTACTATGGATCCTACGAAGGTTAAAGCTATCACTAAATGGCCAAGACCGACGTCTGCAACTGAGGTTCGTAGTTTCCTAGGCTTAGCTGGTTATTATCGTAGATTCGTGGAAAATTTTTCAAGACTAGCCCTACCTTTGACCAAGTTGATGCGGAAAGGAGAGAAATTCGTTTGGACTAATGAGCGGGAGAAGAGCTTTGAAGAACTCAAGAAGCGATTAGTATCTGCACCCATTCTTACTCTCCCATATGGTACAAATGGATTTTAGATCTACAGCGATGCTTCGGGTAAAGGATTAGGTTGTGTACTCATGCAACATGGAAAAGTGATCGCATGCACATCACGTCAGCTAAAGCCTTACGAGGAGAATTATCCTACACACGACTTGGATCTAGCAGCAGTAGTATTTGCACTTAAAATCTGGAGACACTATCTTTATGGTAAATCATGTGATATTTACATTGATCACAAGAGTCTCAAGTATATCTTCACTCAGAGGGAACTTAACATGAGGCAGAGGAGATGGTTGGAACTACTCAAGGACTATCAAATCAATCTTCAGTATCACCCTGGCAAGGCGAATGTAGTGGCAGATGCCCTTAGCAGGAAGTTGGGCATAATAAGCGGCATGAAAGTACAAGAAGAAATCATACGGGAATTTGAACGATTAGACATTGAATTCATAGTACGTGGACAACGTGGGTACTGGGCTAATCTGTGAGTTGAACCAGACTTAATTTTTCGGATCAAGGCAACTCAGAAAGATGATGGTGAGATTTCGACTATTATTTAGAATCTTGATCGGCAGACAAAATTTCATGTAAACGAAGAAGGCATCGTATGGAAAGGAACTAAATTATGCATTCTGGATGATCAGGAACTCCGGGAAGCCTTCTTGACAGAAGCTCACAACTCTCCATTCTCTATTATCCAGGATCCACCCAAATGTATCATGACATTAAACAACATTTCTGGTGGAGTGGCATGAAACAAGATGTAGCTACTTTTGTATCTAAGTGTTTACTTGCCAGCAAGTCAAGATCGAGCATCAGCGGGCTAGTGGTTTATTGCAACCGTTAGAAATTCCGGCATGGAAGTGGGACAAAATCTCCATGGATTTCGTCACCGGACTTCCACTTACTCAGAGCAAACATGATGCTATATGGGTAATAGTTGATCGTTTAATCAAGTCAGCTCATTTTCTTCCAATTCGCAAGGACTTCTTAGTTAGCAAATTGGAAGATATATTCCTTAAGGATATCATACGACTACATAGAACTCCTTTAGACATCATTTCAGACCGAGATCCTCATTTCTGTCGAAGGTATGCAGATAGCTTGGGGCACTAAACTTAAGCTTAGCACTAGCTTTCATACTCAGACTGATGGTCAATCGGTGCATACGATTCAGACCTTAGAAGACATGTTGTGGGCTTGTGTATTGGAATGGTCAGGAAGTTGGGACGACTACATATGTTTGGTAGAGTTTGCCTACAACAACAGCTGGCATGCAAGTATTAATGTGCACCATTTGAAATGCTTTAAGACAAAAAGTGTCTTGATCCGATCTGTCGGGATCAAGCTGGAGAACGAATTCTTTAAGGACCATAAATGATAGAGGTGACCAATGAGAAGGTTGCCATCGCCAAGGTGAAGCTACAGGAAGCTCGCGCTCGACAGAAGAGCTATGTTGATAAACATCGTAGAGATATAGCGTTTAATGTTGGTGACCATGTTTTCCTTAAAGTATCACCAGCACATGGTGTCAAGCGTTTTGGACTCAAGGGCAAGTGTTGGGAATAAATTATAGCCAGTCTACTTGAGCGCTGACAAGAGTAAAACAAGCGTTGACAGGAGTAAAACAAACGCTGACAGACCAAGCGTTGACAAGACAAAGTCAAGTGTTGATGCATTAAAGACAAGCACTGATGGATGGATATACTCTACGTGTTTATTGTATTCTAGATTACTTCTAGTAAAGATAGGAACAACAATGTATTTTCTATATTTATCTTTACCTAGAATAGTTGATACGTAGATTATTGTACAAGGCTTCTTATGTCTATAAAAGAAGACCTTTAGGTTATTGTTCATATAAGTTTTCATATATAAGTTTTTCATACGTAAACTACTTTCATTATAAGCAAGTTTGATATCATTAATCAAAGTGAAAATTTGTTTAAATCTTGTGTGTTCTTGTTTAAGTGTTAAATCTGCATAACACTTAGATTGTCATATACATATACAAAGGTTTCTCTAAGTGTATTACTTGATCTAATCTCGTATACATAAAGTTAAATCGATCTATGTTTGGGATCAACAAGTGGTATCAGAGCTTGTTGCGGAACTTTTGATCTTAAAGAACTCAAGAACCCTAAAATCATCAAAACCCTAATTTTCTCAAAACCCTACAAACATCATGTCAAATACAGAAGTAAACTCCTCCTCACCTTTACCTAACATCAAGATTCCCATGCTCTATGCAACCAAATTTGAATTGTGGAAGTTCAATTTTAAGGAATATCTAGGGATCTATGACTACACCCTCTGGGAGATTATTGAATATGGAAACACATTCGATAAAGCTCAAAAGATTGCTGATGCTATTTCTGGAAGAGCAGCTGTTGCTGGATGTTCAGAAGAAGATAAGAAAGAAAAGCCTGATGATGGTAGAGTTGTGTCTGCTGAAGACATAGCAAAGAAAAGGGTTGATATGAAAACCCTATATATTTTGAAACTCTCTTTGGGACAAGAGAACCAGCATAAATACAGAGGTTATGAATTTGAAAAGGATCTCTGGGCAGCTCTTGAAGTTGCATATGGTGGCAACGCTGATACTAAGGAAGAAAAGAAGAAGCAGCTCATGCATGAGTATGCTGTTTTCAAAGCTCAACCTAATGAAAAGCTTAGCAGTGTTAGAAGCAGACTTCTTGATATTACCAGCAAGTTATCCTTCATGGGGACACAAGTTGGTGACGTTGACACCAATGCTACCCTTCTTAAAAGTCTTGGTGAAGCATGGAAGATTGAGGCAAGATCTATTCTTGCCAACAACACTCACAAAAGTTCTACTTTTGATGATATCTATAACAAACTGAGACTGTTGGAGAATGAAACTCTTTTGGAGCATGAAAGCAAGTCTACCAACAGAAACATGGCCTTCTTCTCACATAGTGAAGGTCAATTTAATTAGAAAGACTCTTACACACATCCAGTTACTGGATCAACATGTGTCAACGCTGAACATGTCCTGTCAATGCCTCATTCTCAGACGCTGACAAAAGTGACTCACCAAGAGTTAAACCTGCTGGTTTGGATCTGGATACTGTATGTGCTTATATTGCTTCTTTGCCCAATGGTTCAGTGATTACATATGAGGATCTTGAGCAGATAAGTGATGAGCACTTGGAAGAGATGGATATTAAGTGGAACATGGCTCTTGCTAGTATAAGAGCAAACATGTGGAATAGAAGGTTCAAGAAGAAGATGACCTTCAATGCAAAGGACACTGCTGGATTTGATAAAACCAAGGTTGAATGCTCCAATTGTCATCGTATGGGGCACTTCATGAGGGAATGCAGATCTCCTAGAAGATCTGATGCTGGCAAACCCTCAAGCCAAATTGTTAGGGCTCAAGACCCTAAGGCCATGGTTGCTGTTCAAGAAATTGATGGTATGGGATGGGATTGGAGCTATTTGGCTAAGGATGGGGAAGAGGATAAAGATTTGGTTGTTGAAATAGAAGAAGAAGATCATGTTCAATATGATCTCATCGCACACTCCTCCTCTTTATCTGATAATGAGGTATACAATGATGCTTTTTGTAGTAAAGGTTGTAGGTTAAATACTGAGAAACTTAACAAAGAAGTGTTAATATTATTAGATAATGTGAGTACTGAGAGATGCAAACTGTCTAATTATTAACTAGCTCTCACTCAAACTGAGAAGACAGTTTATGAATACAAGAAAATGGAATTTGATTTAAAAGATAAAATAAACATCTTAAAACATGAGTTAAAAGCTAGTAATGATATTAGGAGCATCATGGAAAGGGTTAATGGTTAGTTACAGGCTAAATTAGATGAGGCCATTAAGAATAAGGATAATGTTGACCTTAAAATACAGAGATTTGATAAGGCCTCACAAACCCTAGGTGAATGTGTCAATAAACAAAGGGATCCTAAGGACATGATTGGGATTGGGATGAAAGACTATACTCTTGTTCCTCCACCAGCTGGTGACTTCTATGGTGTCCAACAAAAGGACCTATCTTGGACTGGTTTGCTAGAACTCCAAGAGGAGGAGTTCATTCCTCCACCAAGAGTTGTCACCCCAATTGAAGAGTATCAACCAAAGTTGACTTAGCTGAATGAATGGAAGAAAGTTAACCCTACCTTATTTGTTAAAGGTGGCTTGCTATGTGAAAGTCCTAATGAGTCAACTCCCATTAAGGTTACAAACCCAATCACTGGTAAAGCTGTTAACCTTGGCTCAAACACTGTTAGAAAACCTAGCATTAAGTATGTAGAGATGTATAGGAATACTAGGTCACCTAAGAGCCAAGTTAGCAATGATGGAACATGCTTCTTCTCTTCTAGACCTAGGGTTGTGTCTAAAAAAGCTTGTTACACTTGTGGTAGCTTTACACATTTAGCATATAAGTGTGTCAACCCTCCCAAAGTCAGCGCTGACAGGAACAAATTCAACTGAGAGGAACAAAGTCAACGTTGTTAGAAAGTCAAAAGTTGTCAGACTCAAACCTTGTGTGCAGCAAAGTCCACAAGTTGTTAGACCTGCCCCATTCTTCACTAGAGGGTCTAACACTCATGGACAAAGACCATTTCAAAAGACAAACACTTGGTCTAATAGGCAATGGGTTTCTCTAGCAAACCCTAGGTTCAACGCTGACAAGGGTAATTTCAGCGTTGACAAGACCAATTCCAACGCTGACAGAAACGTGACCAGACCTAAATATTTGCAACCACAGGGTAGGGGTCTAAAGCTTCTTCAAGCTTAACATGGAGACCAAAGGAAGATCAAAACCCTAATGATAATGGGATTTCAATGACCTGCAACAGATTTAATTACATTTCAAAGGTCATTACAAAACCTATTGGGGTTAATTGGGTATTTCATCCTAAGAAGGATGAAAATGGGGTTGTTATGAGAACTAAGTCTGTTCTTATTGAACAACCAGATGAATCCAAGTCTTCTAAGGCTTGGGTTCCCAAAGAAAACTAATTTGTTTTCTTTATGTGCAGGGCATTCAAAAACAGGTCAATGATTATGGATATTGGGATAGTGGATGCTCAAGGGACATGACAGGGAAGGAAGATTATCTCACAAACTTCACTCCCATTAAGGATGGTGATAAGGTTTACTTTGGAGGCGGATATGGTACTATCACAGGCAAAGGAACCCTTCTCACCAAGAACTTACGTTTTGAGAACGTATTTTTGGTAAAGGAACTTGACAACAATCTTTTAGTGTATCACAAGTTTGTGATAACAAAAAAAAAGTTCTGTTTACTGATACTGAATGTTTGGTGTTAAGCAAGGATTATAAGATCCCTGATGAGAAATATATTGACTATAGAACACCTAGGCATAAAGACATATACAATGTGAATCTGAATGGGATTAGAATGAATAACAATATGTCTTGTTTTTATGCTAAAGCTTCAGTAGATGAAAGTAATTTATGGCACAGGAGACTAGGGCACATAAATTTTAAGAATATAAACAGGCTTGTGAGACTTGGCTTGGTTGATGGTTTGCCTGAGAAGGCCTTCCACAATGACCACTATTGTGTTGCATGTCTTAAAGGCAAGCAGCACAAGGTCTCATTCAAGTATAAACAGGTGCACTCTAGTACTAGACCTCTTCACTTGCTTCATATGGACCTCTTTGGTCCAACCAATATAGAAAGTTTGAATGGTAAGTCATACTACTTTGTTATGACAGATGACTTTTCTAGGTTTACTTGGACCTTCTTTCTAGCCATGAAGAGTGATACAGCTGATACTTTAATTGATTTTATCACTCAGATTGAGAAGAAATATGGCAATGAAGTTAAAATACTTAGGAGTGATAATGGTGGTGAATTTAGGAATAAAAAGTTAGATGATTTCTATGACAGGAAAGGAATTACTAGGCAATTCAGTGTTGCCAGAACCCCACAGCAAAATGGAGTTGCTGAGAGGAAAAATAGAACCCTAATTGAAGCAGCCAAAACCATGTTGGCGATGCTCATTTTCCTGTAGCCTTTTGGGCTGAGTCTGTTAATACAGCTTGTTATGTTCAAAATAGAGCATTGGTTAACAAAATTCAGAACAAAACACCTTATGAGTTACTTTAAGGAAGAAAACCTAATATTGGTTTTCTCAGACCTTTTGGTTGTCATGTAGTAGTTTTAGACACTAGTGATGCCTTAGGTAAATTTAGTGCAAAAGGTGATGAAGGCTACTTCATGGGGTATTCAGTGCAGAGCAAGGGATATAGGGTTTATCTTAAAAAGGAAAAACGTATTCTTGAAAGAGTACATGTTAGGTTTTTAGAGAGTAAACCTAGTGATCCTGAAAGTGGTCCAAATTGGTTGTTTGACTTGGAACCTTTATCTAGGACTTTAAATTATATGCCAGTCACTAATCTAGACATTGTGAAGGTAGCTTTAAATGTTGTGGAAGAACAAGTTTTTGATGTTTCAGGTACACAGGTTCATGAAAAGGTTGGATCACAAGCAGAAAAGTCATCTCCTATACAAGAATATGTCACAATTCCCATATGGACAGATGCTTTTGCTACTGCTGCTGCTGGAAGAGATAATGATGGTTTCCAAGTACCACCAGACAACAACATGCATGGTCCTTCAGGCGCTAACAAAGGCAAATCTAGCATTGACAAGACCAATTCAGACGTTGATGGATCAAACGTTGACAACAACAGTTCAAGCGTTGTTAGCCCAGACGCTGACAACCAAGGTTCAGGCGTTGACAACACTTTTGCACATCTTTTCTCTTCTACTTTTGAACAGGGTGAACCTTCCAGTTTATATGAAGAGGTTCATCCTCATGTTGATGAAAGAGAGTCTGAAGAAGAAGATATTGGCAACATGGAGAATGAGGTTGAGGACACCAGACTTTTTGAAGGAGGAGTTCTCACTTCTACTATGAAGAATCACCCCACTTGTCAAATCATTGGTGATATTATGACACCTGTTCAGACTAGAAGATCTCATCAAGGTCTTGGTGGGTTTATTGCCAATATACACAAGAAGGTTGATACCCTTCTTATGCAAGCATGTTTGTTTGCCTGTTTTCTGTCCCAACAGGAACCCAAGAAGATATTTGATGCTCTCAAAGAACCAAGTTGGGTGGAAGCATTGCAGGATGAGCTTCACCAATTTGCAATTTAGGATGTTTGGGAGCTGGTTGATTGTCCCAGATATGTCAAACCTATTGGGACAAGATGGGTTCTAAGAAACAAGAGAGATGAAAGAGGTATTGTGGTCAGAAACAAGGCAAGATTAGTGGCTCAGGGATATACACAAGAGGAGGGGATAGACTATGAGGAGGTCTTTGCACCAGTTGCAAGGATTGAAGCTATTAGGATCTTTTTAGCCTATGCATCCTGCATGGGATTCACTGTCTATCAAATGGATGTCAAGAGTGCCTTCCTCTATAGAACAATTGTTGAGGAGGTATATGTGATGCAGCCTCCTAGTTTTGAAGATCCAGAGAATCCAGACAAGGTGTATAGAGTCAAGAAGGCTATGTATGGACTTCATCAAGACCCAAGAGCATGATATGGTACTTTGTATACTTATTTAGTTGACAACGGCTTCAAGAGGGGCACCATAGATCAGACACTGTTTACAAAGAAGAAAGGTAATGATGTGTTGCTTATTCAGGTCTATGTTGATGACATCATTTTTGGGTCTACTGATCCAAAGATGAGTGAGGATTTCTCCAAACTGATGACAGACAAATTCAAGATGAGTGCTATGGGGGAGATGAACTTCTTTCTTGGTTTACAAGTTCAGCAGAAAGAAGATGGTATCTTCATATCCTAGGATAAGTATGTGGCAGAGATCTTGAAGAAGTTTGGCTTTTCTCCACATGAAAAGAGGGCTACTACTCATATGGATAGAGAACACCCTTGGAGAAAGATTGGAGATGGAAAAGATGTTGATGTCAGGCACTATAGACCCATGATTGGATCATTGATGTATCTTACAGCCTCTAGACCTCACATCATGTGTGTTGTGTGTGCTTGTGCACGCCATCAAGTGACTCCTAAGGAATGTCACCTTTATGCTGTGAAGAGGATCTTTAGGTACCTAAGATGCTATCCTAATCTTGGTTTGTGGTACCCAAACGATTCACCATTGGAGCTGATTGCATATTCAGACAGTGACTATGGAGGTGATAATTTTGATAGAAAATCCACAACTGGTGGATGTTAGTTTCTTGGGAGCAGGCTGATATCTTGGCAATGCAAGAAACAAACAGTGGTGGCTAATTCTAAAACCGAGCTGAGTATGTGGCTGCAGCTGCTTGTTGTGGACAAGTTTTGTGGATTCAGAACCAGCTGTTGGACTATGTATATAGTTTCATGCATACCAAGATATTTGTTGACAATAACAGCACTTTATGCATTATTAAGAATCCTGTACATCATTCTAAAACTAAACACATATAAATTAGACACCATTTTATAAGAGATTGTTTTGAAAAGGGTTTAATACAACCAGATAGGGTTGACACAGAAGAGAATGTGTCAGATTTACTAACTAAACCTTTTGAAGCTGGGAGATTTCAATACTTGGTAACAAGTATTGGAATGATCAATCTCATATAATATGTGTTTTGGAGTCTTTTTGTAAAAGTATGTACAGGATAATGCATTGTTATTGGTCTTTTTGGGTATTTAGATTTTCCACTATAATTTTCTAACACTAACAAAGGTTGCTTGAACGCTGATAAGTGTTTTTGTGACGTTGTCAGCAATATATTTGTCCAACGCTGACAAAGCTTCCCTCAACGCTGTCATGTGTTATCCGGGCGTTGTCAGCAACAATGTTAGTTTTGTGGTTTTCAATTTAAGTGTGCAGGTGGTGTTAGCAGTATACCAATGGATACAGATTTGCTTATGGATCATTGGAGAAGAATTTGGACATGTTTTTTTATTTATGGATGATGGTTGGAGTTATCAATTCCTATCTTGACATAAATTTTTATGTTCATGCTTATTTTTAGCAACATATGTATCATAGTTTAAGGGAAGGTTTTAGGAACCTTTAGGATGTTTGGGTATCCATATGATACTCTTATCACAATTCTAGATTGTGTCCACAGGTGAGTATGAGTTAGTTTTTTATAAATCATGAGGCACTGTAGCATGCAAAGTTGATATACTATGCATGCTGCCAAGACATTTTTGGCCTAGAAATGGTTGTGGTCTGTTGGGAGACTTGGGAATGATTTTTTCATGGGATTTACCTGGGAGTAACAAGGAATTTTATAAGGTAACTTAGTTGTTAAGAGTTTTGGTTAGCAAGGGACACTAGAGGACTGTTATGTCTATCTTGCATAAGCAAGTGTGCATAACTGGACAGTGCTTGCCGCCTTATAATAATTATCAGCTTTTTGGTTATCTTCTCTAGGATAAATTACTTTGTTAAGGTCATTTTTCATTTTTAAACATTTTTATTTTTGGACGCTGACAAGTATTTTTCCAAGCGTTGTTGTGACCAATTTAGACGCTGACATGGCTATGACAAACGTTGACAAGAATATAGCCGTTGGGCGTTGATAGGTTATTTTTGACCGTTGACACTCAATGGGACCTACCCAGTTGTTACTTTTTGATATATTTTTAGGCCGTAATTTTGGGAGTTGATAACTTTCATTTAATGCATGAGATAAACTTATTATTTTTCAATATTTTCATGATTACATTTTGAAAATACTTGCCTATTTTTGGGCCAATCACATGCATTTTCTTCTCCTATAAATTTGGCTCCTATTTTTAAACAGGGTACCTATTATTCTTGTCTAACACAATTTTCTCTTATCAACTTCATCTTCATCAATCATTTTCATAGCTTTCTACAATGGCACCAAAGTTTAAACCATCAGATTTGGAGTTGGGGTTCAGAAGTCAACACAACATGATCGCGTATCTTGAAGCTGATGATACTCTGTTTCCCCAATACACACAGATGGTGGCGTATTTGAAAGCAACCCCTTTTAGGTATGCTCTTTCTCATGCACCACTCATTCCTGTCACACATATTAAACAGTTTTGGAACAATGTCAGTTCCTCAACAGTTAATAGAGTGACTACATTATCTTCTATTGTTCATGGGAGGACTTGGGTGGTTACTGAAGCTTTGGTACGCCAAGCTTTGCATCTTGATGATGCTGATGGTATAACCACCCTCCCCATTAGTGAAATAGAACAAGGACTAAGGGCTTTGGGTTATCCTTTTCCTGATGAAGGAACTTTAAATAAATATCATAAACAGGAATTTCCCCCAGCCTGGAAGTACCTAATACATGTCCTTCTACAATGTTTGAGTCCCAAGTGCACTACACACAATGAGATCAATAGGTCTATTGCAAGTGCTATAGTGTGCATTGCTACTGGGCAAAAATTTAATTATTCCAAAATGATTTTTGAGGGCATGTGTAAAAATAAAGGGAACAAAATGACTTTAGCTTATCCCAGATTTTTACAAATGGTTTTTGAGGTCCATGGTTACTGCACAAGGGATCATGATGATTTTTATGAGATCCCTGTGTAGAAGAAAGCAATTTTTATGAAGATGAACTCACCCCCACATCGTGACCTACCCCTAACCCCAGCCATGCTTGCTGTAATTGAAGCAGTACAACCCCAACCAGTCCCCCAACCCCAAATTAAACCCATACCTGAACCATTACCTTCACCACAACATATGCAAATTGACCAAGAACCCTTCGACGCTGACACATTAAATGTTGGCGTTGATGTGCCTATTTCAAATGTTGACACACAACCTTCACAGACCCAAACACCCCTTGACCAACCCACATCCACCCAATCCAGATCTTCTTCTCCCCCAATACAATATAGGTTACAAAAACGCCAAAGGATCACTGGAGTTTTCTCCTCTAGTGGCCCTAGCCATGTAGCAGAGAGAACCACCACCACAAGTGTGGTTGGTGCTATGGATGAGGCTGGGACTATTGGTTCTGTCTTAGAAGCTGGCCAAGGCAGTCCCACCATCATTAAGACCTCACCCATGCCCAATGAATCTGACTTGGGAGGTCAAATACCCATTTTAGAAGAGGGTAGATTGGAACCAATGACTTTGATTGAATTGACGGCAGTCTGCATGAGCTTCCAAAAGCAAAATGCAGACTTGGTACAAGTTGTCAGCACATAAGGCCTTGAACTCAAGCAATTGAGGGAGAGGATTGTTATTTTGGAGACTGCTAGTACAAGGAGAGGGATGGAGGAATTTTCCAAAAGGGAGGATGACCAAATAAATGTGAGTGATAAGGGCAACCATGATGGTCAATCTTTGGATGTTGCTGAGGCCCTAACAAGTTTGAAGAATCAGACAGGTTTTGATACGTCTCTAGTCTCTCCTACAAACTTAAATTTATCATTTACAGTCATGTTGGAGGAAATTGCAAAAGGCGCTGAGGCAGGAAATTTGAGCGTTGATAAGGAGAATTTAAACGCTGACATAAGTATCTTGGGCGCTGACAAAGCAAAATTGGGCGTTGACAGACCTGCAAATAAGGTTGATGTATCCCAGTCATCATCCATCATCAAGGAGGTTTCTTCACAGTTATAACCATCTACCTTACCAACAATTGATCCATTAGAATAGGGTAAGGGTATTATGGTAGAAGAGGTTGTTCTAAAGAATGCAGCACAAATTGAGTTTGATAGAAAGTTGGCTGCACAAATTGTGGAACAAGAAAGAAAGGAGGTGGGAGAGTCACCTTTTGTTGTCACTTTAGAGGAGCAAGAAGGAAGTGATGATGCCAGTTCAGACTCGAGTGTTATGATCATAGAACAGCCAAAAAGACTTGAGTATGGAGATGAGTTGGCCAAGGAGAAATTGAATGAGTTGAAATTGTAGGTTGATTTTGATATGCCAGAGGTCGTTCAAATGTATCATGCTTGGGAAGATAGATGTATAGAGAATCCACACTTGACCATTTCAGATCAGATATGGGGTTTGGAGATTCTTCTCAGAGTACAAAAGGATTGCAAGATCATTTTGAAACACAAAGCCAACAATGTTCTCAGAGTTGAAAAGGGATAGAATGGAGTTGTACTGCATGTTGCTCAGGTGTCATGGAACAGGGTGGACTTATCAGAAATTGAAGGCATTGACATTTGATGAGTTGGAATGTAGAGCTTATCCCATTTGGGTTAGAGTGTAGGAAGGAAACACTCTAAGACTTCTTTCTGATGAAAGAAAAGAAGAACTTGTAGAGGAAATGGAGCTTAAGAAAGCAGTGTTTGTTCCCAGACCAGTGAAAAAGGGAGTTTCTCTTGAGTTTCCCAAAGATATGGATCCATTACATCCAAATGAAGCTGTTATAAGAAAGAGTCTCAAACTCTCACTATTAGAAGCTTCAGATATGGTACAAGTGTTACCACTTGATTCCAGAAACCCAATTGTAAGCTATGAAGAAGATGAATGTGGGTTTTGGAAGATTGACAGGTATGGAAAAGAGGTTCACACTTTTACCACCCTTATATCTTTGTTTGCAAGTTTTGATAGAGAAGACTTGGTGGATCTACGGAGATTGTTAGAAGCCAAGTATGAAACTGAAGCTCCAACTTTAGTTAATGGAATAAAACTATGGTCAACATTCAAGAGAATGTGTGGACCAATTGATGAAGATCCTGATGTTTGGAAGGATCTTGAAGATGACCTCAGTGGTCTTCAATGGAGATTGTATTCAGCTGCTGGTGTTTATTATTTGAGTTCTACAAAGTTTGTTGAGTATCTACTTGCTGATGGTCAGTACTTCATGTCCAAGGAAGTCTTGGAGAAGATGAAGAACACTCAGCTGGAAATGTATTATTCAAGTGACGTGGCAAAAGACTTGATCAGATTTATTTATTACCAATATAAGAAGGTTTGTAAGATTCCTCCTAGTCCTTAATGTTTATTCAGAAACTTGATCACTGGAGTAGATATCAAGTTTAGGGGAGGATTGTTGGGAATAAATTATAGCCAGTCTACTTGATCGCTGACAAGAGTAAAACAAGCGTTGACAGGAGTAAAACAAACGCTGACAGACCAAGCGTTGACAAGACAAAGTCAAGTGTTGATGCATTGAAGACAAGCACTGATGGATGGATATACTCTACGTGTTTATTGTATTCTAGATTACTTCTAGTAAAGATAGGAACAACAATGTATTTTCTATATTTATCTTTACCTAGAATAGTTGATACGTAGATTATTGTACAAGGCTTCTTATTTCTATAAAAGAAGACCTTTAGGTTATTGTTCATATAAGTTTTCATATATAAGTTTTTCATACGTAAACTACTTTCATTGTAAGAGAGTTTGATATCATTAATCAAAGTGAAAGTTTGTTTACATCTTGTGTGTTCTTGTTTAAGTGTTAATTCCGCATAACACTTAGATTGTCATATACATATACAAAGGTTTCTCTAAGTGTATTACTAGATCTAATCTCGTATACATAAAGCTAAATCGATCTATGTTTGGGATCAACAGCAAGGTTAGTCCATGTTTCATCGGACCGTTTGAAATCATTGAACGTGTCGGTGAAGTATCATATCGTCTAGCTTTACCTCCTCAGCTATCTCATGTTCATGATGTATTTCATGTATCCTTACTCAGAGTTTACAACTACCATCCCTTGCATAAGGTTTCATATCCATTCGAGCATATTCGAGAGGATCTTTCATATATCAAAGAACCCGAGAGAGTTCTCGATCGCCAAGAACGAGTCATGAGGAGAAGAAGATTCCATTCGTTAAAATCCTTTGAAGGGATCATTCCGAGCGGGAAGCCTCTTGGAAAACAGAGGAGTCTATCCGGACTTCTTAGCCTCATTTCCACTTTTGACTCGGGTATGTCATATTCAGCTTACACGTCTTTTTTTCAGCTTATATGTCAACTTATCGTATCTCTAATTCAACGACGAATTATTCTTTTATAGGGGTAGAGTTGTAAAAACCCTCTTTAAAAATGACTTAGAACATAAATTTCATGAATTTACATATAAATTTAAACAATACGACAAATTAGTATACTACACGCGTCACAAGTATAATAATGAACGTATAGTATATTAATCAGAAACGATAAGCATTTACGTTTTTAAATATTACGTATAACATGTATAAAAATAACTATAATGATTCACGACATTTAAAAATACGAATACGTGTAACAATTAACAAGTCACGAAGTAAATTAAAGTAAAGTATAGGGGTTGTTTGTTAAGCATTTGGAAAAGGGACAAGAATGGGCCAAAGCCCATTACACACTCCAACCGACTAGAAAAGCAATAAACAGGAGGGAGTACTATATATGTTTTCAAAACATAGTAAATCAAGAAAACCCTAAACATAAAAAAACAAACAAACAGTCGATCTTTTTTTCTCTCTTGTCTTTGCCGTCGTTGTTCACCCAAGAAGCAAGGAAAACCGTTGTAGGTTTTAATCCAAGGTTTGTGTTGTGTGTTTTATTTAAACCCTAAACGCATTGTAGGTAAGTTTAAATCTTTTGTTTTCTTTTTAATTTGTCATGTTATTATTTAAGAACCCATAAAAAGATTTATAACATGTTAATAGACGTGGGTTTATCAAGATTTAAGGGGTTGTTTGTTGTTTTTCAGCCTACACGCTAGTCGAGACCATTATATGGTCTCGGTAGGGGTTTAATACCACCCTTGGGGTGGCTTTTGTTCAGTCAGGCGTAAGCCCAAACCCCCAACATAGGCGCTTGGTTTATTATCAGTAGGAACCGAGACCTCATTAGGTCTCGGTGGGAAGTTAGTAAGTAACAGTAGCTATATATATTGATACAGTGGGTAGAACAACAAGGCAGCATGTATATATGTAAAACACTGGGTACTAATAACTAACATCAGGAACAAGGTAAGTTCTAGGCAGTATCTTGGACAGCACAACAGTTCAAGATATTAGACAGCACTGCAGTTCAAGATATGGGACAGCACTAATGAAACCGGCTATTGGACAGAAAGAAAAGAGTATAAATTGGACAACACTGTATTAGGTTGTTTTGTCTTAAGTGCGACCGAGACATGGGTGTCTCGTTAGACTCAGGTGCATAAGCTTATGTTAAATAGTGAAGATTAATTTATTTATTATTTACGTGATATAATTAAAGTATTTATGCAACTTAGGTTATATTTAATTAACGAAATTAACTCAAGTATTTGTTTGCGTAATTAAATTAATAACTAGGTTTAATCTAGTTATGTAATTATCAAGTTTAAGTAACGTTTTATAAACTTAGGCTTATTTTATTATTAGTTAATAATCCCAGATATAAACCATGCATTTTATAATTAATTAATAATTATCATTTTAGATTAAAGTATTTATTTAATAAACTTTATTATATGATCATGAATTATACATATTTTATGATTATTAATTTATAAGAACATGAATTACACAAATCAAAATACATGCTTTAACATGAATTAGTAATACAAGTAAGAACATTTAAGGCAACACAAGAACATGTAAAACAAACTAAGAAAATGTCAATTAATTAATAGTCAGTTAAGTATAGGTTGATCAGATAACTTATAGACGTCTATTTTATTATGTAGCACTTGCGAGGTTTAGTAAGATTCTTCACGTTCTCTTCGTTCATGTTGGAAATACGTTTTTCGTATTAAGAAAGTCTCGGCCACTTCAACAATATAGTTATAGGCTCGTAGTATATGTTTAGTTGTTATTTACATTAGCCCGACCCATGAGCATGTTCATGGGCCGGAAGCCCAAGTCTACTAAGGGACTTGGTATATAAAACCCTTTCCACCATGGAAAGGGGTGTTGGTTGTTTATTTTATTTAAACATAATAAAAGTTCTCTTTATTTCTGTCTCTAGTTTCTCTCTCTAGAAAAACAACCCTCTTGATTAGTTCTAAGATTATCATTATTCTACAATTGGTATCAAGAGCCATTGGATGATATAAGGTTTTTGTTGTGTTAGTTATTAGTTTATATACTCTTTTAATCAAGATATATCCATGTTTTCAATTTTTTTTGTGTTTTTCACCACAAAATCTTTCTTACAAATTGCCTACATAGTTGTGGTAGGGATTTGTGTTATTTATTTTGGTGATTTTCATAAAAAAGTTGGAATTTTTGGCTTGATTTTTGGGTAAAATTGAAAAGAACAAAAAAAAATTTATTCGGAAAACAAGGTTTTAGAATCGGAATACTAGGGTTTTGCTTATTCCGGATTGAGTGTGGATCTTTGTATTCCAAATAGTATGGTTCTTCCAGATTCCGAATTAGATAACTGATACATATTCCGAACTACTTGCACGATTGTGTGTATTCCGACTTAGTACCCGGTTTTGATACAGGATTGAGTGTGTATCCGTATATTCCGAATTAGGTCAGAACATCACCGATTCCAAATTAGTTCAGAATTTCATCGATTCCGAATTAGATCAGAACATCACCGATTCCGAATTAGTTCAGAATTTCATCAATTCCGAATTAGATCAGAACATCACCGATTCCGAATTAGTTCAGAAAATCACCGATTCCGAATTAGATCAGAACATCACCGATTCCGAATTAGTTCAGAATTTCACTGATTCCGAATTAGATCAGAACATCACCGATTCCGAATTAATTCCGAACATCACCGATTTCGAATTAGTTCAGAATTTCGCTGATTCCGAATTAGATCAGAACATCACAAATTCCGAACTAGGTGAGTGATTTACAGATTCCGAACTAGATCATTCTCAGATATTCTGAACTAGGTCAGTGATTCATAGATTCCGAACTAGGAAATTGATTCACATTCCAAATTAGATCAAGTTTTGGACTTTGTAATTTTGGAAGAATTCTACATCAACTCATAACAAATTTCACAACCTTATTTCATTGCTCGATCAGAAGATAATTTTTTTTCCATCAAATGTTCAAAAAATGAATCCTCATTCATTTATGCCTACAATGACATCGCTTACCGATATTTCAATCATTTCGGGTACCGATACTCGCCCACCGTTGCTCATCAAAGACTTATTTGAAGCATGGCAAGCTCGCATGAGAACTTACATTATGGGAAAACCTAATGGGAGACTTATGGTTCAATCCATTGAGAAAGGTCCACTCTATTGGGGATAAGTTACTGTCAACAATGTGACGCGACCAAGATTGTTTCATGAGTTAACGGATGCTAACAAACTCATTGCCGATGCAGATGAAAGGGCTGTTCAAACAATACTTCAAGCTCTTCCACCCGATATCTATCGAATGGTAAGTGAAGACACAGTGGCAAAGGATCTTTGGGATCGCTTAACTGTTGTGTTACAAGGGACTTCATTAAATAAGCAGGAACGAGAGTGTCAATTGTATGACTTGTTTGATAGGTTCACATACATTCAAGGGGAAACACTTCATGACTACTACTGGCGTTTAACTACTTTGATGAACGACTTGAACGTGTATAATCTAAGGATTGCTCAGTTTTAACTAAACACCAAGTTCTTGAACACGTTTCCCCAAGAGTGGAGTCAATATGTCAACGATGTTAAAATGATTCGAGATTTGCACAAGTCAAATTTAGATCAACTCTATGCTTTCTTGCAGCAACACGAGAAGCACGTGATCCAAAAATGCATCTCTCAGGGATCTTATCAAGAACCATTGGCATTAATGGAAAATCATCCAACTTTGTCATATCACAACTCTCCGTTTGCTTTGGGACACCAATCTTCCAATCAACCATTGTATCAAACTCCAAGCTTTCCACAGTATTCGATCTTGCCACAACCACCTACATCTTATCAGCAACAATACAAGCAACCAGCAATATCATCACAAGGAGACTCACATCATTTACCTTATGCTTCACAACTATATTCACATTATCAACCTCCAACAAACCCTGCCATCACCTATCAACTACATAAGGCTCCTCAACCCCATTACTCACAACATGTTAGTGCTCCTTCAAATCAATTTGTAGCTCAACCAGCACCAGTATTCTATTGTGATGATGAGATTCCAGTCCCTAAGTTTAGGCAAGAGGATAATCCTACTGATATA
Source organism: Glebionis coronaria (assembly GCA_025667525.1). Taxonomy (NCBI): domain Eukaryota; kingdom Viridiplantae; phylum Streptophyta; class Magnoliopsida; order Asterales; family Asteraceae; genus Glebionis; species Glebionis coronaria. The sequence goes on from CM046874.1 coordinate 644,356,523, forward strand.
CTTGCTCAAATGTCTGCTTACATCACTCAAGCGTTGAACAAACGAGGTTACAGAGGACCATCTACAACAAACAATCAGTTGAGGAACTCTTTTAACTCTCGACAACAAGCTACAATTCAAGATGGTAGAGTTACGGTGCAACCACTTCAGGGGAGACCAAGCTCATCTAATATTGGTGCACGTCCATCTAACACTACTGCTACAAGGGGTAATAACACTGGCAAAATGAAGATGATCATATGTTATAACTGCAAAGGGAAGGGCACATGGCTCGAGAGTGTAAGCAGCCAAAGAGGAAAAGGGATAGCACATTGTTTCAGGAGAAGATCTACTAGGTGAATGCTCAAGCCCAAGGACGAGAGCTTGATGAAGAAAAGTTAGCATTTCTCGCAGATCTTGGAGTTGCGGACACTGACGGACTCACAACATCCATCACGAACAATGCCGCATATCAATGTGGTGATCTTGATGCATACGACTCTGACTGTGATGATCTCAATACCGCCAAGGCAGCTCTCATGGCAAATCCTTTACTTTATGGAGCTGACACAATTTATGAGGTACCAAATAGTGCCATTGATACTAGTATTGTACCTTATCAAGTTGAGCAAGTATCTGAGTATCCAGAACAGCCACCGGTGGTTAGTAACTCAAACGAGGAGACAAACAATGATAGCAATATCAATGCAAGTCCCCAGACTTTGAGTGAAACACAACCGCGAGCTATTACGTCTACAAATTTGTTTGCTCAACAAGATTTGGTTATGGTGTTGGCATCTATGCTTGGCCAAATGAATAATGCGATCCTTGAAACCCTCGGTGTTAATCAGACAATATCTGCCGAGCTTGTTTTGTATAAGGAAAAGGTTAAAACCTTGGAATTAACTCCAGTGACCACTACCTTAACCAATCCCGAATTTGATAGGTTTAGGAAAGTCCAAATGGATAATTTGCTAGAAATTGAGAGTTTAAGAGCAAATCTTTCGAAAGAACTTAAAGAAAAAGAGTCTCTCGTTAGTAATTTTCAAAAACTACAAACGGATTTCAAAATTCTCGAGTCTAAAAGGGTTGAAAGGGAAATTAAGGCGTCTGAGAAAGTTAAAAAGACTGATGTTTTGCTTTTAAAACAATACTCTGCTTCACATTTAGTACACTGGTTTTATTCTCCTTTTAAGGAATTCACTCTATCACGTCTAATAGACCTACCACCTAACCCGAGATATGAAAAGCAAGCATTTAACCACAACCCACGTCTTTATGATGCAACAAAGTTAGGATTGGTCTTTCCGATTGTGTTTTCAAATGAATCTAAGAATATGTCACTGCATGAAGAGAATCGGTCAAAAGTAATTTATACATATCATGAGTATGATTATGCACAGCTTAATGCAGAGTATGCAGAAACAGATCTTAGAATTTGCTTTAATATGCAAAAGGAATTTATCCATACACCAACTTACATGCCTACTAGAGAAAGCCTTAGTATACTTCCTACACTTGTTAATTCGGACGAACCTAAGGAAATTCCTAAGAAAATTCCACCGGTAAGTTCGGTATTGCTAATCTTGGAAGAGATTCAGCAATACCTAACCGGATTTGACAAGGTCATCAAGAAATGTACGACTTCAATGGCTCAAACCGCTAGAGAATGGGCTTTCGAACACATGAAAACGGTGTTTGAGAAAGAGATCATTCCTTTGTAGACAATATTAAAGATCGATTTTTAGATCTTGGGGATAATCTTAGTTTTGAAATGGGTGAAGTTCGAAAAGTTTTCTATCAAATGGATGATTCTTATGAACAACATTTAATTGAGAAAGAAAAGATTTTGTCCGAATATGACCAATTCTTGGAACATATAGTGTCTCTTGAAGTGATGAAAGTTGTTACTATTGAATTTGCATTTGAGATGACATCTGTAAATATTGTTGAACCTGTGAATAATGTAGATAATCATTCTTGTCACGAATCTAACGCTGAATTTTTAAAGCTTCAAGATTCTTATAACTCACTTTCAAAACGTTTTGATGAGCTTCAACAACATTGTATATCTCTTGAAATTGAAAATCAATCTAAAAATGAAACTCTTTCAAAAACAAATGATTGTGAATACTCCGTTGAGACTAGTGACAAGATGATTCAGGTGGTTCAAGCATTAGAGGAAGAAATTATGAGACTTAAGAGAGAATCCGTAGCAGAGAAATTGGAACTAGAGGCTTGAGAGATTAAAAATCATGCCCTAGAAGATAGAATTACTTCTATGCTAGGGAGTTGGATAAAGTAAAGCAGGGTTTTTCATAAATTTATGGTTCGTTAGAAGAACGCTTCGCTAATAATGCGGCAGAGCAAAAGTCACTCGTTGACCAACTGAACCATAAGTGTGAGGAAATCTCTAACTTAAATATTCAACTCATAGACAAAAACATGGTTTTGGCTGAATTAATGGAGACACTTTAACTCAAAGGACAAGAAGTTGTTGATAATCTAGCCACAATCTCTGCCCCGACCTCTAGTGCTCCAAAAACCAACAAGGTGGTGATCACTAAGAACCCGTACAATAAGAACAATCCACTATCATATAAGTTATATATGGAGCATGCAATTAAGCACGCGGATCTTCCTAGGGATGTGGTAGATGATCTCAATAAACTTGATCCTATGAATAGTCACTATTACTATGCTCATGCTTACATTGAGAGGGTACAACAATGCTTAGAGCATGATAGGTGTGAAAACACTCACCCTTTGACAACTTAATTATAATAATAACCAAGACAAAACTTGTATTTTATGTCATAAATGTCGGAATTATGCGTGGTTTGTGTTTTTATTGTGTTTTAAGACCAAAAGATGAAAAAGGAGGAAAACACGGGCTTTCATGGGCTTTTATCAAAGAAAACGAGAAAAGACGAAGTCAAAAGATCAAGAGTACAAAAAGAACGGAAGTACAAGGCCTATTCTAAAGATTTATCGAAGAAAAAGTCTAAAGACGGAAGTTTAATGAAGTCGAAGAACTCAAGTCTAATAAATGAAGAAAATTATAAGTCGGGTTAAATTTTTATCGACAAATCCCGAGACGACGTCGAAAAAGACAAAGAATTTAAATCGAGTCGAGACATGAAGAAAGAAGGAAGAAAGCATCAACATTTTATTCCTCCTATAAATACCCTCTTAATGTGTCATTAGGAGGGGGTTAGATAATTTTAGTTAGTGTTATTTTTTAAGGTAATTAGGAGTAGAATATACTTTCTCTCTCTAGCTTTTCTTAATGTTTTTCAAGCTTTTTCATTAATCTTGTAATTTGAATCTTTAATCATCTTAATTTCAAGCTTTTTAAATTAATCATTCTCATTCTACCTTTCTTAATCTTTTTAATCTTGTTTTGATTTTGATAATCATGTAGTTTAATTAATCAGGTTCTTGTTGATTGATGTTTTTGATTCATTGTGCTTATTGGTTTTTATGTGTTTGATTTTTATATCTTATATTGTTTTAGGGCTTATTGTGTTAATTTTCTTATTTTTAATTAAGTGCTTTTTAGTTAATTTTTATAAAAAATTGTTTTTAAATATTTTTATTATTTAGTGTTTTTAAAAGTATTTAAATTTTGGTCTATTAGCTTTTCTTAAATTTGATTTGGTAAAGGTTTTAGAAAAGTGCTTATTTGGTTTGCTTATTAAGTTTTACATTCTGTCGGAAAGGGTAAACCCTTCTCCGACCGTTATTCCGACAGTTTCTCTTTTAACATCAACATTCCGATAGATATTCCATACTAACATTCCGATAGATATTCCATACAACATTCCGATAGTTCTTCTTTAACATATTGCGATAGAATTTGCATGTAATACATATTCCGATAGAATGACCAGCATGCATGCTTGCATGCTTAAGGGGTTTTGGCGCAAATAGAGGTGCTTGCCTAGGTGCTTCAGGTGCCTGCCTGGGTGCTTGCTTATTTATTAGTATTGTTCTGTAATCGTTTAGTTTTATCTTAAAGTTGTTCCGATTTTTATTTTGAAAGTCACGTATTTTTAGTTATATTTTTCGTCGATTTTTAGTATTAGTATTTTTTCGAAAAGTTTAAGTTCTATCTTTTATTTAGTACCTGCTTTAGCTTTTGCCTCGTTCAGTTTCAAAGTACCCACTTAGTTTTATTTTCTCCTTTTTCATTTGGTTAATTTTATTTTTCGGTCGAAAGTTAATTTCTTCGTTTAGTTTTATTTTTATTAATTGTTTTGTTTTAATTTATGTTTTATTATTTTGTATTGTTTCGTTATTATTAGTTAATTGTTTTTAGCTTATTTTTATTACGTTTCGCTTTTACCTTTTTAATTAGAAATAGATAAACAGACTTCCTTTTTTCTTAACCAAAAACAATTGAGTCGCACTTTGAACCGGAGATCAATTCGATTAGAAACCGAGAAAAATAAACGTTTCGTACGTAGAGGGCAACACCGATGCTATTGTCATACCCGACATTGGAGCCAACAACTTTGAGCTCAAATCCGGCTTCATTCAAATGGTCTCTGCTCAACCATTCTTGGGGCGTACACTTGATGATCCTCATGACCATATCAAAAGGTTTCTTCAACTCACTAATACGGTCAAGTTTAATGGGGTTTCACAAAAGGTAATTCTCTTGCAACTTTTTCCTTTCTCCTTAGAGGGACAAGCCCGACATTGGCTTGATAAGGAACCGCTACAAAGTATTTTTATGTGGTCGGATTTAAAGACCAAATTCATCAACTACTTTTTCCCACCCTCACGTACTACCATTTTGCGGAATGAAATCATTAAATTTGAACAAAAGTACGGTGAGACATTTAGTGAATCTTGGGACCGTTTTAAGGAAATTTTAAGAAAGTGTCCACAACATGGTTTCAGAAAAGTACATCAACTTAATACTTTTTACAATGGTTTAAGCATGAATGACCAAGATTCACTAAATAGTGCCTCGGGGGGTACTATTTTGGTTAAGTCTTCTAATGCCGCATGGGATATTATTGAGAATAAATCTAAAGTGCAAACCAAAAGTGTTCGGGCTAATGTGGCTAGTGCTAGCACTAGTGACATCGAAATGAGACTTGATAAGCTTACTACGATTGTTGAAGCACTTGCTTTACAAGCCGTTAACAATGCTAAAAACAACAATGCTATTAATATAACTTGTGAAACTTGTGGTGGGCCACACTCTTATACTAATTGTGATAAAGCTTATTATCAATCTCACGGGGAAGTGTATGCTTACAACAACACCGAGAGAGTTCATTTCATGCCTAATGTCGCTTTCAAGAATCAGAATCCTGCTTCCAATTAATAGACTGAAATGAAAACTTTTAAAGATGTTATGGAGGGATTTATCGGTGCTGACACTAGGAACCGATTCGGAGAAAGAAGAAGCATGGCATGTATGGATATGCAGGAAGGGGTGCTCCTAGGTGTGTGTAGGGGTTATGTTTGTTCGCGAGAATGGATTCTGTGGCCCTGCGCCCATCTACACACTCCAGTTGCCTCCTTTTGAGCTAGTCAAGCAGGCGTGGAACACGGACGGAGGCGAATCGCTACTTCTTGTTGCTATAAAATGGTAAAAAACGACTTCTTGGACTGTGCCGACACCTAAAAAGACTAATTAAAGATTTCCATTATAATGGTCAAAATTCTAATGGTGAGATTGATTACAGGAGCTAGTTTTAAAAGAATCAATCAATCAAGCTCTCACTCTGCTGAGACAAAACCAAGACCGGCAAGGTGCTAGCTTGTCGATGTTAATCACTTGTCTTACAACTCGACAAATTATTTGGCTCCACCCGGTTTTCAACAACGACCACCACAACCTAACCAAAACAACCAAGGGCCGCCAAGAGCTAATTTTCAAGGTAATGCCAATGTGAGGGGCTTAAATGCAAATCAAGGAAATTACCAAATGCAAAATCAAGGCTTTCCAAACCAAGGTTTAAATCCTCAAGGTTTTCCACCTTATAACCAATATCCAAACCAAGGTTTTCAACAACAAGGGTTCAATTTACCTCATCCGCCAATGGACTTGGTTTTGCAAAAGTTGAATGAACATGATCATGCAAGCAATACAAGAATCTACTAGACAAATTCAAGAATCCGCGGATAGGAAATTCGTTCAAATGTTACAAACCTTTCGCCCCCAAGGTGCTCTTCCTTCTACAACCGAAACAAACCCTAGAGCGAATGTGAGTGCTATTACTACTCGAAGTGGAGCAACTTTAGTAGGACCTTCTACCCCTCCTCCCATTACTCCGTCTACACCTCCTCCACCTCCATTTATCCCTCCTACTACCACACCTAGTACTAGTTCTCCATTACCGTCTCCACCTCTTACTGAAGAAGTACCCAAGCAAAACCCTCCACGAACCCCACCTACCACCTATAAACCTTCTACTTCTCAACCTTCAACATCTCAAACTTTACCTGCTACACCCACACCACCTAAACCCAACATCCCTTATCCTTGTTGGTTAGACAATAGAAAATTGCTTACTAAAGAGGATGCTCAAGTCACTTCTTTTATGAAGATGATCTCTCAAGTGAATTTCAACATTAGCCTCGTTGAAGCACTTGTCTAAATGCCGAAATTCGTCAAATCATTCAAGGAATTGCTTAACAAGAAGGAAAAGATGGTTGAGTTTGTCAACACACGCCTAAATGAAAAATGTTCTACAATTATTCTTAAAGAACTTCTAGAAAAACTTGGAGATCCCGGTCGTTTTGTGTTGCCTTGCATATTTAACAAAGATGAAGAATTTACTGCCTTATCCGATCTAGGGCAAGTATGAATTTGATGCCCTTAAGTGTTTGGAAAAAGCTATCATTACCCGACCTTACACCGACGAAGATGACTCTTGATCTATCAAATCGAACTCTCGCTTACCCCGTTGGTGTTGCTGAGGATGTATTTATTAAAGTTGGTACCTTCACTTTTTCGGTCGATTTTGTTGTTGTTGATTATGAAATGGACCCTCGTATTCCGTTAATACTTGGACGGCCATTTTTGAGAACCGGAAAATCTTTAGTCGATGTTGCCGAAGGTGAATTAATCTTAAGGGTCGGGAATGATGCTCATGTTTTTAAAATGGGGAAGATTACAAGTAAGTCAAATGGAAAAGAATCCTCGAAAATGATTAATATGCTTCAAGAAGAGCTTACTACTACTTTGGAAAGTTTTAAGCTTGATGATTTTGTTGTATATGATAATCCTCTTTTTGAGTCTTGCTCTAATAATCCACTTTTTCAAGACGATGTAGATGATTTTGATGATTCTCTCTCTAAATTGGATCCCCCACCAATTTATGATCCTCCACCGATCTATGATGATTATAATGATGATTCTAGTTCTTATGGGGATGATTCTGCTGCTTTTGTTTCAGAGTATCCAGACATGCCCACTTATGATGATTTTGATGATGTTGATACTCTCTTAAGATCCTCCACCAAACACTCTTGATCCTTTGGACAATTACTCATTTGAGGAAGATTTCGCCACCTTCCTGAATACTTACTTCCCCAATGAGAATGATTTTCCCCCTTTGGACTTTGATGATGCTCTTTATCCTCCTTCGGATATGAAGAAACCTGTTTCAAAGGAGAAGAAGCCGGCCAACACCCATATCCGCAGTACCTATGTATTGACACCTCTCTATCCACCTTCTGAGGATGAGATTGTGCGATTTATGAGCGGACCTTCTTCAAGGTCTACTGAGCCAGAGTGTTATTTTCCCCTAAAGGAAAAGGTGTTCAATCTCGGTATTGCAATTTTTAAGCCATCTCAGTATCCATCTAATGAAATAAAAGGAAAGATTTTTGGAAATTATGGAGATATGCTTGCACCTCATCACACTTGCCACCACCGTGATCCATCTTTGCTTAAGGGAACCTTGCCTACTCTTCTTTGGCTTGCCTTGTTCGCCTTATGCTTGTGCTACTTGATGGATGAAAACCATGTATTTGATCCCGGTGGATATGCTTCAAGCTTCTTCCTATGCTAATCAAGGTCGAGTCAGGCTCACGACTCGATTAACAAAAACAAGCGCTTCTCTGGAGGCAACGCGCAATATCTATCCTTTTTCTTTTGTTTTTATAATAAGTGTAGGGGGAGACCCTACTATGTGTTTGTTGTTTTCTTTCTTATCATGTACAGGGATTCGAGCTTTCAAAGATCCATTCTTGATGACTTTTTACAACCAGTGATTCCGTGTTCCTGTCTTCCTGGTTCTATCCTAAACTCTTTTGATTCTCTATTTTATATTCTTCAATATTAAAATAGGAATCACTTTAGTTGTCCTTTCCTTAGCAAGATTTAAACAACGTGCACAATGTCCTAAGTGTAGGGGAGGTTACTTCCACATGCTTAAACATTGAGGACAATGTTTATATTAAGTGTAGAGGGACTTCTATCGAAGTTAAGTGGGATTTTCCATGCATTTGTCCTCATTTTAACCGGAAAGTTGATTTTTCGACATTTTTCAAAATTTTTGATCTATTTTGGCCTAGTTGTATTTACCTTTGTTATAGTTATTTTCTTTCTTTGCTAGAATAAAGTTTAATAAAGTGGTTTTAATTTTCAAACGTTGTGAATCTTTTGACTCAACCCGAGTTTACTTATCTAAGTTTACTCTAGCTAGTATCCTTAACGTGTTTAAGTCAAGTTTTGCTAGGCTTTTATATAGGGAACTTTAAAACGCGAAAGTCTTAACTCTTACGGGTTAAGAACAAGAACTTTTCGCAAGTTCCTATAATTGATCCTAGAAAGTCATTTATCAAGGGAACTTTAAAATGTAAATTCTAAACTTGAAAAATTCTAAGAAGATGCAAGATCCATTAGACGACTTGAAAACCAAAAACTTTCATTTAATTGGCTAAGCTTCCACGAGTCTCATTCCTTGAGATTTTAAATTGTGGAGAACGACAAATGATAGAGTCAATTATAGGTTTGGTATTCTTGCATGAATTTATGTGAGTTAATTATGAGCTTTTTCTCCCGTCGCTTGTTAATAAATTTAATTGCAATAAGTAAGGTTGTACGATTTGAAAAGTTACTTAGCTTCTAGCCCAAGATCGTTTAAAAGTTGCTCGGTATTAATTAGAGTTCATAGCCAAGGCATAACTTATTGAAGCGGGATGCCAAGATTGACGAGTCCAAAAAGGACCTAACAAGGCATGAGGGCTACATTTTGTTGCTAAAGATCCCAAGTGATGTCAAGAATCATTTATCAAAAATCAATATGAAGGATCGAGGCACACGACGAAAAGCAAATACTCCCGTAAAGATCATGGAGAAGTCTATCCAAAAAGTCCCTAGCAAGGTATGAGGATAAATAGATCCAAGTCCTAAAAGGAGGCGGATCGTTGTATATCAAAATCTCAAATAAAGATTGGAGAAAAATGAAGTCGTGGTCCAAATATGAAGAATCTCTCAAAACTTCAAGTGAAGAAATTCATATTATGAAGAGAAGACCATTATTTCGTGAACGTCTCTCAAGATTTGAAGTATGAAGTCACTACCAAATATCGGTCCGAGTATGGTCTCAAATCGTGAAGCGAGTTATGCCAAGATATGACATTTATGAGGTCCCGAGAAGCAGTTTTAAAAGATTTTGTCCTTTAGCTAACTATTGATTAAATCGTCATACTTTATTTTCAGCCTAAATAACTATCGAAATAAGTCAACAATGCATCTTCGTGATCATTCAAGACAACAATAAAATATAAGAGATACACCTAGGAATAAGGGAGCCTAAGTAAATAATTGGCCCACATGAGTTTGTGATAGTTTGCTAACTTATAATAACAATGATCTCGTTTTTAAGCTTGGTATGGGGAACGTGAAACTTGAGGATGATAAACTTTCATGACATTCCAAAACCCTAAGGTAAGTTTTTGATCTTTTTACTTGTTTTCTTCCTTTAAATATTTTGTCTCTTTAATAAAGGCCAATGTGGATTGATTATGATGGAAAATGTAAATCTTGCTTTGTAATTAATGCATTGCATGAGGGCATTGCAATGGTCAAGTGTAGGGGATTTGATAGGTGTGAAAACACCCATCCTTTGACCACTTAATTATAATAATAACCAAGCCAAAACGTGTATTTTATGTCGTAAATATCGGAATTATGCGTGGTTTATGTTTTATTGTGTTTTAGGACCAAAAGATGAAAAAGGAGGAACACACGGGCTTTCATGGGCTTTTATCGAAGAAAACGAGAAAAGACGAAGTCAAAAGATCAAGAGTGCATAAAGAACGGAAGTCCAAGGCCTATTCTGAAGATTTATCGAAGAAAAAGTTCTAAAGAGGGAAGTTTAATGAAGTCGAAGAACTCAAGTCTAATAAATGAAGAAAATTATAAGACGAGTTAAATTTATATCAGCGAATCCCAAAACGACGTCGAAAGAGACAAAGAATTTAAATCGATTCGAGACATGAAGAAAGAAGGAAGAAAGCATCAACATTTTACTCCTCCTATAAATACCCTCCTAATGTGTCATTAGGAGGGGGTTAGATAATTTTAGTTAGTTTTATTTTTGTAAGGTAATTAGGGGTAGAATATACTTTCTCTCTCTAGCTTTTCTTAATGTTTTTCAAGCTTTTTCATTAATCTTGTAATTTGAATCTTTAATCATCTTAATTTCAAGCTTTTTAAATTAATCATTCTCATTCTACCTTTCTTAATCTTTTTAATCTTGTTTTGATTTTGATAATCATGTAGTTTAATAAATCATGTTCTTGTCGATTGATGTTTTTGATTGATTGTGCTTATTGGTTTTTATGTGTTTGATTTTTATAGCTTATATCGATTTAGTGCTTATTGTGTTAATTTTCTTATTTTTAATTAAGTGCTTTTTAGTTAATTTTTATAAAAAGTTGTTTTCAAATATTTTTATTATTTAGTGTTTTTAAAAGTTTTTAAATTTTGGTCTATTAGCTTTTTCTTAAATTTGATTTGGTTAAGTTTTTAGAAAAGTGCTTATTTGGTTTGCTTATTAAGTTTTACATTATGTCGGAAAGGGTAAACCCTTTTCCGACCGTTATTCCGACAGTTTCTCTTTTAACATTAACATTCTGATACATATTCCATACTAACATTCTGATAGATATTCCATACTACATTCCGATAGTTCTTCTTTAACATATTCCGATAGAATTTGCATGTAATACATATTCCGACAGAATGACCAGCATGCATGCTTGCATGCTTAAGGGTTTTTGGCGCCAAATAGAGTTGCTTGCCTAGGTGCTTCAGGTGCCTGCCTGGGTGCTTGCTTATTTATTAGTATTGTTCCGTAATCGTTTAGTTTTATCTTAAAGTTGTTCTAATTTTTATTTTGAAAGTCACTTATTTTTAGTTATATTTTTCGTCGATTTTTAGTATTAGTATTTTTTCGAAAAGTTTAAGTTTTATCTTTTATTTAGTACCCGCTTTAGCTTTTGCCTCGTTCAGTTTTAAAGTACCCATTTAGTTTTATTTTCTCCTTTTTCATTTAGTTAATTTTATTTTTCAGTCTAAAGTTAATTTCTTCGTTTAGTTTATTTTTATTAATTGTTTTGTTTTAATTTACGTTTTATTATTTTGTATTGTTTCGTTATTATTAGTTAATTTTTTAGCTTATTTTTATTACGTTAAACTTTTACCTTTTTACTTAGAAATAGAAAACAAAACTTCCTTTTTTTCTTAACCAAAAACAATTGACTCGCACTTTGAACCGGAGATCAATTCGATTAGACACCGAGAAAAACGAACTTTTAACTAGCAAAATCTCAGTTATTAGAGCATTTGAATTACATAGGACAACCGAGTTCTGCACCACTTAAACAACAAACAACCACCATTGCCATGACTCCATTCAATAAGAATCCAGGATCTAAGCCTAGATCAAACCCACCCATCAAGGCTAAATCAAAATCTGTCACTAATGTTCCCTTGGCTTCTACAAGAGTAATTGTATCTACTAAGGCTAAAGGATCTCAAGACAAGAAGAATAGGGTCAAGCCTTCCACTAGTAGGGCTGCGAAGAAGAAAGTAGAAGTTCACCCTAGGAATGTTATTCCAAATTTGAATAAAAAGAATCATGTAACTAAGACTAAAGGCCCTGCGTTTGTGCAGCAGCCTAAGCAAAATGTGAATTCTAATTTGCGATGTTGGAATTGTAATGAATGCATGTTTTCTCAGCGTCATGATTTATGACTTGTTGATCACGTGAATGAAATGTATGCAATTAGGAACAACCTTGAATAGATTCCAACGGGGAAGAAATTCACCCAAGTTGGTTGGCAATGGAAACCCACTGGTAGGACCTTTACTGCTAATGGAACTATGTGCCCTTTAACTAGGATCACATCCACAGAAGTTAGGTCTCAGCGTCCTTTAAATAGGAACACTAGCACTAAAAATGGAAAAAGCGCCCTTTAACTAGGTCTGCCCCCACTATTGTGCCTACCAGTGAAGAAGTACCTCTGGATCTTAGACAACTAGAATCTAAGACGGCATCTAGGAAGAAAATTTGGAAGCCTAAGAATTCTTCTGTTAGCAAATCTAAGATAAATATATCTGTACCTGCTAACACAGAGGAACTTCTAGATTCCGATACATCGTCTTTGTCTGGTGATATTTTTAGGTGGTCCAAATCATCCTCTGGTACTTAGACTCTGGATGCTCAAAGCATATGACCGGAGACCGCTCAATGCTCAGAAACATCATCAGCACGTTTCTAGGAACGGTGAAATTCGGCAACGACCATATTGCGAAGATCATGGGTTACGATGAATATCAAATTGGGAATGTTACGATTTCAAGGGTATATTATGTGGAGGGACTTGGTCATAATTTATTTTCAGTGGGACAATTTTGCGATTCAAACCTTGAGGTTGCTTTTCGACAACATACTTGCTTTATTCGCGATCTTACAGGAAATGATTTGTAAAAAGGTTCTCGAGTGGATAATCTCTACACACTGTCCATTCAAAACATGATGGCCGCGTCTCCTGTATGCCTCCTCTCCAAAGCATCTAAGACCAAGTCATGGTTGTGGCATCGCCGGTTATCTCATCTTAACTTTGATGCTATTAACCATTTGGCTAAAAACGAACTTATTCGTGGTATTCTAAAACTTAAGTTCGACAAGGATCATTTATGTTCTTCGTGTTCTTTGGGGAAAAGCACCAAGAAATCATACAAACCTAAAGCTGAAGACACCAACCAGGAACCACTGTATCTTTTGCACATGGATCTTTGCGGGCCAATGCGTACGGCTAGTGTGAGTGGTAGAAAATACATCCTAGTCATGGTGGATGATTTCTCAAGGTTTACATGGGTAAAGTTTTTAGCAACCAAGTATCAAGCACCAAATTATATTATTACTTTCTTAAAGATGATCCAGGTACGTCTTAATGCTACTGTTCGCCGCATTCGCACTGATAATGGAACTGAGTTTCTTAAAAAAACTCTACGAGACTATTATGAATAGGTCGGTATTTCACATGAAACTTCTGTTGCTCGCACTCCACAACAAAACGGTGTCGTGGAAAGACGTAACCGTACACTAATGGAAGCTGCTAGAACAATGTTGATTTATGCGAATGCTCCTTTATTCTTATGGGCTGAAGCAGTGGCAACCGCATGCTATACCCAAAACCGCTTCATCTTTCGTAAGCGTCATGGAAAAACTCCATATGAGCTACTTCATGGACATAAACCCGATATTTCATTTCTTCATGTGTTTGGTGCACTGTGTTATCCAAATACTAATAATGAGAATTTGGGCAAACTTCAACAGAAGGTTGATATTGGAATTTTCATTGGTTACTCACCCATAAAGAAAGCTTACCGCATTTATAACCGTCGTCTTGGCAAGATAGTAGAAACTTTGGATGCCGATTTTGATGAGCTGACAACGATGGCTTCTGAGTAACATAGCTCTAAACCTTCACTTCATGAGATAGGAACCGGTACGATTAGTTCCGGATTAACTCCGAACAATCCTACTTCTCCATCATTTATACCACCTACAAGGCCCGAGTGGGATGAGTTATTTCAACCTATGTTTGATGAATTCTTTGATCCACCTAGTAATGATTCTCCAGCACCTGTAGCAGTAGCTCCGATTCCGGAATTTGTTGCTCAATATAATGGAAATCAGTCCGAGTCATCTACTGTTACTATTGAACCAGATGCACCATCCCCCACCAACTCTCATACTACACCCGAATCAACACCCCCACTCGTTCCTAATGATGTTGAAGAGGATTACTATAATCACGATTTGGGAATTTATCACTTACAAGAGCTTCCATTCTTTGGTTCACAAATACCCAAAAACCCAAACAGTGCGTCTACCTCAGAGGAAGCTCCTGCAATTTTTCACTCCCGACCACCAGGGATTGAAAATCAGAACACCGAATGGACAAAGGATCACCCAATCCAAAATATTATTGGTGGCATCGATCGACCAGTTTTAACACGCCACCAACTCTAAGAACATGCATTATATTGCTACTTTGATGCATTTCTTTCCGACATTGAACCTAAAAATTAGCAACAAGCTATGACACAATCATCTTGGATTGAAGCCATGCAAGAGGAACTTAATGAATTTTAATGTCTTGAAGTGTGGGAATTAGTTCCTTTACCCAACAACGTTGAAATCCTTACATTGTTGTGGGTATATAAGGTTAAACTCGATGAGTTAGGTAGAGTATTAAAGAACAAAGCTAGATTGGTTGCTAGAGGTTACAAACAAGCTTTTGGTATTGACTTTGAAGAATCCTTTGCTCTTGTTACACGATTGGAGGTGATTATACTATTCCTTGCCTATGCTGCTCACATGAACATGATCATCTACCAAATGGATGTTAAGACGACATTTCTTAATGGTGAATTAAGGGAAGATGTCTACGTAATCCAGCCGAATGGATTCGTCAACTCAGAGTATCCTAATCACGTGTACAAGCTCAAGAATGCTCTTTATGGGTTGAAACAAGCTCCACGCGCGTGGTACGATCTCCTATCGTCTTATCTGATTTCGCAAGGCTTCTCCAAAGGCAAAGTGGACCCAACATTATTCATTCTTAAGGAGGACAACGATATGATACTGGTACAAATTTATGTTGACGATGTAATATTTGCTGCCACTACTCAAAGACTGTCTGACCATTTTGAGAAAATTATGTCCACACGTTTTAAGATGTCAATGATGGGAAAATTTTCATTTTCCTTAGGGTTACAAATTTCTCAAAATCCCAGAGGCATCTTCATTAATCAATCCAAATTTGCTCTTAAATCACTAAAGCAGTATCATTTTAAAAATTGTGACCCCGTGGATACTCCAATGGTGGAGAGATCCAAGTTAGATGAGGATAGGGAAGGGATAGCTGTCGATCCTAAACTTTACCGTGGAATGATCGGTACCCTTCTCTATCTGACTGCTAGTAGGCCTAATTTGCAATTTGCTATATGCATGTGTGCCCGGTATCAGGCTCTACCGAAAAGAACTTACATGTTGTGAAAAGGATCTTTTGGTATCTTAAAGGAACACTTCATCGTGGTTTGTGGTATCCGAAGGATTCCTCTATTGCACTAATATCATATGCGGATGCGGATTATGCTGGGTGTCAAGATACTAGACGTAGCACTTCTGGCAGTGTGCAACTTCTTGGAGATAGACTGGTTAGTTGGGCATCCAAAAGGCAGAAGAGTGTTGCGATATCAAGTACAGAGGCTGAATATATTGCTATGTCCGGTTGTTGTGCTCAAGTTCTTTGGATGAGATCACAATTAACTCACTATAGTCTTGGTTCAACAAAATCCTGATGTACTGTGATAACAAAAGTGCAATTTCCCTTTGCTGCAACTATGTTCAACATTCCCGGGCGAAGCACATTAACATACTCTACCACTTCGTCAAAGAGCAAGTGGAAAATGGAGTGATCGAATTGTATTTTGTAAACACTGAGTATCAGCTGGTGGATATATTCACAAAGGCCTTAGATCGAGGACGTATCGAGTTTTTGATCGAAAAGCTAGGATTTAAATCATTCTCACCAGCGACACGTAAGGAGTTGCCTGAAGAATATGCAGAATAGTGGTGGTAAACTATTATAGAGTATACTTTTATCGTGATCTTGTATATTATCGTATATATATAAACCATCAAAATCGAAATACAAAAATATAAAACATACAAAAACCATAAAAAAATATAAAATCAAGAAAATCCAAAAATATTTTTCATTTTAAATCGGGCATGTCTTTTAGTACGATAATATTTACGGCCTTAGCAATGTCGATTAAAATTGACACGGCGCCATAAATAGAGTCCGTATAAAATTTGTACATAATTTTAAAACATGCCCATATGGCTTGTAGTTATTTCAGACTGCAACCCGCTTTTCGCATTAAAGTCACATATTTCTTATGAAAACGTTGGCTCGCAACGGGAATTAATTTTCTCGGGTATGGTTTACTTTAAAACCATACAAGGGATCAATTTTACTTTATAACTTGGTCTTACACAAATTTGTGTACGTTTCAATGCACTCACTTTGTAAAAATAAGAGAAATCTTATTGCCACCAAGAATCATTCTTTTAAATCATTAAACAGAAAATGCTTTCATTGGTATTCGACTCCTTAAACAAAGACTACAGCTCTTTAATTAGAAAACGGGTCAATGTTTAAGGGGGAGAAAATCTTAAATCATTTTTGTCATCAATATATCGTCTTCCAGAATCTTTCTCAGAGAAATAAACGATTAAATGTTGTTCATCATGTGTTTTGTCAAGAATGTAGTATTTAAATATGCTGACGACTGTTTCTCATGCTTTTGATGGACCTTAGAGTTTAATGGTTTTTAGGCATACTCATTTAAGTGCGTTGATTGGTTGTGTGTGCTCAATAGTTTAAAAGAATATTAAAGTTTCAACGACAGTTAAGTATTCTCTTAATGTACGTTAAACTAAATTTTTTAACTAAAATGAAAATTGAAAGAAAAAGAAGGGCCAAAAGTGTAAAGTTTGAAAACCTTGATTTAGGTCAAACTGTTTCACCCCGCCCCCTCTCCTCTCTTTTTCGCCTCACTTTTTCACAAAAACTAAACCTCCATTTTCCGCCATTGTTAAAGCTTACTCAAACAAGTTTCTTCTTTGATTTTTTCGTTCAAAATATATAAGGTAAATCTGCTTTATTCATTCGTCTTCGTTTCTACTTTAATTAAAAGGGGTTTTTTGTTACAAAAAACATAGGATCGTTGCGATTGATTGCTTTAAATCCCACAACACTTGCGTTAGGAAGAAACTTGATGTGTGTGATGTTAATCAGTAAAAAGCAAAACTCATTCAGAATTAGGTTGGGTATAGATGTATTCCAACTTAGGTCACAAACGGATGTATTCCGAACTAGGTCACAAACGTGTGTATTCCGACCTAGGTCACAAACGGGTGTATTCCGAAGTAGGTCACAAACGTATGTATTCCGAACTAGGTCACACACGTGTGTATTCTGAACTAGGTCACAAACGTGTGTATTCCGAACTAGGTCACAAATGTGTGTATTCCGTACTAGGTCACAAACGTGTGTATTCCGAACGAGGTCACAAACGTATGTATTCCTAACTAGGTCACAAACGTGTGTATTCTGAACTAGGTCACAAACGTGTATATTCCGAACTAAGTCACAAACGTGTGTATTCCGAACTAGGTCACAAACGTGTGTATTTCGAACTAGGTAACAAACATGTGTATTCCGAACTAGGTCACAAACGTGTGTATTTCGAACTAGTCTGGGGATATCTTGGATTCCGACTTAGGTTCGTTATCTTGCATTCTGAGTTAGATTCGAAATCATGCATTCTGACTTAGGTTAGAATCGGCATATTCCGACTTATGTGTGTCATACCATATTCCGAATTATGTTCGTAATGCTTCATTTCGACTTAAGTTAGAATCACCATATTCCGACTTAGGTTAGAATAATCATATTCCGACTTATGTACATCATGATACATTCTGACTTAGGTGCATTTTTTGAGGGATTCTGAATTGTGTGAGGAATGATTTATTCTGAATTATGTTTGGAATGATGTATTTCGACTTATGACTTGCATTTTTTTGTGATATGCTTGTTTTGGTTTCTGATATCTGATATGCATGAATTTCAACGTGTTGATTATTTTGGGTAATAATTGTATGGTTTTTTAGGTACTACTTGTTACGTTGTCAGGGAAAATGCAATAGGATGCTTTTAAGGTTTATACTACATGATATATATCACTTGTGTATCAATGTGTATGTTTTATCTTAAGCATATTTCATGGCTCGTACTCAAGAGCAAGAAATTCAACGTGACAATGAACTAGTACCAAAAGAAAACCATCTACCAATCACTCCCAATAATCAATATTGAAAGAAGGCTTCATTCCATCACAAGAAACATTCAGAATAGCTATCAAAATCCTTGATCTCACACCGATCAAATCAGCACTACGGATTTTAGCAAGTGTTCCTGAAATTTACATGCATGAGTTTTCATCCTCTCTCAAAGCCATCACAAACACAAAGTTTTCCTTCAACATCAATCGTCAGAAGAAGGGATTTTCTCTTAGACAGTTTCGTGAAATCTTTGAATTTCCTCTTTCTAAAGGGAAAACATATGCTCTTGTTCCAGACTTAAAACAAATATTAGATCTGATTCTGTCTATGGGTTATGATGGAGAATTGCCAAACTTATCTAAGTTTAACACATCTAGGCTTGGACAACCCTAGAAAGCAATTTTTAGTATCATTATCCGATGTTTTAAGGGAAAATCCAAAGGTTTCAATTCTATGAGACTTTCTCAGGCTCGTATTTTTTATGGAATCTACAAGAGACTCGATTTGTATTATGCTTCTCTTATATTGGAAGAATTTCATTATCAAGCCTTCAGAAACGTTAAGAAGAAATCTGATCACTTTCAGTTTCCACGATTCACAAAGCTTATTATCAACTACTTCATGAATGACGATGAAGCTATAGATCGACGTGGAGGATTCTTTGTTAAGTCAGAAGATGATGATTTCTTCATAGTACACATGAGACAAGAAGGATTTAAGATTGTTTACTCAGGTATTCCTGCTCCTGTTCCGGATAATATGTTGAATGACAAAATCCAAAAGAGTGCTTCATATAAGACCCTTCTGAAAGAAAATGAAGATCATTTAAAGAGAGTAGAATTGGGAGAATTCAATGCAGAGGTCAAAGCACCAAAACCCGAAGGCAAAAGGAAGGAAACTGATTCCTCAGAAGTTGATACACCAACACAAGACAAGGGAAAAAGAACAAGAACAATGTCTTTTGGGAAAAAAGGCCAAGGGAAAGAAAACACTTCTCTTGATGAAGATTTGATTGAAGACATTGACGAACAACAACTGCCGTTGACTGAGAAACAACAATCCAAGAAATTGAAGAAGGCTTTACTGCAAAGTAGAAGGGAGAGGGGAGGTAGTGGATCGAAACATACAAAGCAAGTCGAGTTGCCTGACATTGCTGAATTTGGAGAACCAGATGGTCACGAGGACGAACCAGTTCAGGATGAAGAAGATGATCAACAATACGAACATCAAGATATGTTCATTGATGATATTTAACCAGAGACAACGGATACAGGGAACATCCACAAGGAAAAGAGTGTTACCAAATCCTCATCTTTGTCAGCTCCAGTAGGTAAGTACTTGAATCTTGACTCTCTCGAATCTAAAGTTACTAACACTGATCTTTCAACAAACCCGAACATGGTAAATGTCCCTGTAACTGAGGCCACGACATTAGTACTCAGCACCATTGTAACAACTCATGTCACACCTACATAATCAACCGCTCATCCAACAACATTGCTGGCATCTCCACCCGTCACCCCAGATTCTATGCAAATCATCGAACAACGCTTGAAGGCTCAAGAGGATAAGACTATTCTAGTTACAGAGCAATTAGAATCTTCAAAGACAGCATGTGCAAAGGAACTCGCTAGCCTTCTGAAAAATTAGCAAGCATGAAAGATTTTGAAAAAGAAATCGACCAGCTTCGAAAAGAATTAACAAGTCGTCAACAATCTGAAGAGTCAATAAGAGCAAGTCTAGAAGCTAAAGCAGAAAGGAAGCAAGCATCAATTGAACGTTTTCACGAACTCAGAAACAAATACAGAGAAGAGAAAGAAGAACTTGTTCAAGCTAATGCTACACTGATTGAATCACTCATTGAAAAGGTTCAAGGATCTATTGAAACCGCACTCCATGATCTGCGAGATGAACTAAAAGACATCACTTCAATAAAAATGATGATCAAGTCTTCCGACACTCATCAGTCCAATTTTCTCATAGCTCAAAGGCTCACAGACTACGAGTTGAAGAAGTTGTTGCATGCTAAGATGATTCGAATCGGGTCCTACAACCGAACACCAGAACAACAAGCACTTCACAAAGCTTTAAAGATGGCAATGGATCAAGACACCGAGATATTTGAAAAACATGGCACCGTCGTCCCATACATCAGACTCGATTTAGAAAAAGATGATGAAGATGAGGATGAGTCCGACAAACCCGATGAATCCTCAGAAAATGAAGATGACGATGACGATGACGATGAAGATGACAATGATGATGATGGTGACAATTATGATAAGGGTGATCGTAACAATGATGATGATGACAACATGGTCGAACAAATACATGATGAAGATGAACCAGAGAATGATGATGAAGAGGAAAAGAATGAAGAAGAGGCAGAGGATGATAACAACAAAGACAAGTCAGATGTTGAAGGGGATCAAACCTCAGGAAAAGGTGACAAGTCTCAAAAGGATAATATTACTAAAGATCAAACAACGTAAACAGCCAAGGAATTTCTAGAAACTAAGTCAACTCCAACCAGCAAACGCACCAAACACCGTCATGATGTTGATGCTAATCTAACATCGAGTTCACTTCAATCAGCTCCAGCTATCACATCTACATCACCACCACAACAACTACCCATATGAGAACCCGATCAACCAATACCTGAAACGTCTGAGTCTACACCAGTAAAGGACATTCGACATACTCAGACAATTCGAGTAATTTTTAAGAATCGAGCTCCAGAATCTGCACAAGGTCATGATATTCCAGAATCGAGTGAACCGGCGTGGGTGGATACAATTAATGTAGATGAAAATGCACCCGAGCAACCTTGGGTCACAGAAGTTGCTAGCATTCGTCTGCTAACTCGAGAAGATAAACCAGATTTCTCCCAAATCCACAACAATCCCATCGACTTCTCAGCATATCTAGTCTACAGGTATGGAACTGACAACATAACTCCAGTGCTGGTAACTCGAGCTTTTCATGATCCACCATCATTCCTACTTCAAGAATCAGTAGAATGGAGGCTGATTACAATGCGAATAAGCTTTTGAAAGCAATGAATCTTCCTCAACGAACATGTCGTCACAGGCCAGAAAATGCTCCTCTCCCGATAGCTGACGCTGACAATCAAATTATACGTTATTTCTTTGTTTGCCATGACCTTGATTATTTGGTAAAAGGCGCAAACAAGTATGCGACCTCATTAACTTTGGTCAAAGCTGCGACTTGGGGGTCAATTCCATGGATTGAGGAAAAGGTTGATCGTGTATAGGTAAGGAAATTAATTCCTGAGTATGATCATTATGTTGAATTGGGTGCATCACATTGGGGAGAAACCATACAGAAATCTTACAGCTATGCATGTGGCTTCAAAGCAAAGACTCCAGTAGTATCCGAGTTCAGAATCAAAGCCATTTTAGGAGTAAGGATTGAACCCAAAGTCGGCTATCATCACATAACATAGATCAGATTAAAAAGAGAAGACGACAACTACTACACCATCATGGAAGGATACTTCTGGGATCTTCCTCTGGTATACATTGAAGACATTTTACTGTTGATGACTCAAGGCACACTCAAACACTTAGACACTAAAGACTACATTGCCCTGAATTCAGCTCTACGAATGTATACTCGTCGCATTATGATCAAAAAGTGAGTTGAAGACTTGCAACTTGGCGTTGAGAGTTATCAGAAGAAGATGAAACTCACTGCTCCATACACTGAGGTTCCTAATATTCATCGCGACAAAAGTCCCTACACAAGCACTACAAACCCGGTTCCAGGCACTTTCTACTTTAATGGATCCGGTGAGAAAAATTCTTGAGAATAACAGAACTTTCCAATTTTAGTGACGCGAATCTTCAGCAAGTTTGGGACACATTGATTCAGCTCAACAGAACCAAGAAGCATCCCAAAGTTACCGTCCAATGGCACAAAGGATACGAAACAAGTGCTAACTACCTGATCAACAACATTAATGCAAAGCTGAGGGAACGACGGTTAATGAGGAGTCTTGAACGATTCGTTGGTGGTAGACCATATGGAGCGCACCACAAGCTGATGCAACGATACATCTAATGGTTCGTACTATCTCATATCAACTCCATATTGTTTAATTTGTGAATATGTAAATATTGGGAATATTGTGCTTTTGTGGCATGTTGTAGTGTGAAAGTATGATATTTTTCAAGAATTTCACTCGAGATTCTAAATCTTTCAAACATATCATACTCGAACACTACAACTAACCCTCATTAATTTGAGGGGGAACATTGATATGTTCTATGGCCAGCAACTAATTTCATTTTAGTACCCAAAGACCGGTTAATCCATTAATATACAAAATATTGATGGTTAACATTTTGGATAAGGGGAGAAAATGGGATTAAGGAGACTTGATAATATATTTGGCTAAACATGAAAAAGACTTCAAGTATAAATCAACTTAATATGTGTACTGCACATGTTAAGGGGGAGAATTTTTTATGAACAAAAACACTTAAAGATACAAAACTTTGATATTTATATCACATGTATCTTAAGTGAGTTTTCAAGTATTTTTCATGGTGACAAGTACTTATCCAAAACACACTTAATACACGACAGATGTGGTGACAAAAGGGTGGTAGGATTAGGTACTAGTCCAATGATTCTTCCAAGAACCGGATGAATCTTCCCAAGGACAATTCCATACTTAGAAAATATAAGTCCTTAGGAAAGATGGAGAATGTACTGTGAACGTAGTTGAATGCCGACCAAGTACTGATGCTAGCCCTAGAACAATCACAACAAGGTGCTAGTGATAATGTATTGGTAAGCATTGAAGGGGTTGAAGAATGAAAAAGAAATGTAAAGATAAAGGGTGTAAAGAAAGAATCCCTCCTTACAACTTAGGCAGAAACTGGGTCAACTCATCTTGAAGATAAAGTATCATGGACCTAGTGATGCGATGCACAACCCCTCCCAGCCAACTCAAATATCTCTCAAAAGATATTTGTTTTAATGTCACGGAGTTCAACACGCTATATATCGATTTATTCACTCCGAATAAACTGATATTGAAAAGGTTGCAATCCTATCCAGCCTCCGCTCACCAAAACAAAAATGCACTATTGAGTCTAGAGCCACAAGATCATCAGAAGTCTCATTAGGACACAATTTTAAAAACAAGAAATATTTTTATGAGTCCTACGCAATATTCTTGCAATATTGCCAGAACATCTGAGTAATACGAAAGTATTACAATGAAGATGGAAATCCTGCTTGAGCCAACATCAAACAAGCTCATGGTAGGTGACACGTGCGGTTCTTTAAGAATTAATCTTGTGATAACTGGAAAGAAATGATGGTTTAACTCTTAGTTGAGATTAAACTTGTTCCAGGGCCTCTACAGAGTATCCAAGTGATCTTGCCAGAACACTCAGAGTGGCACTCTTTAGTGTTCACAGTGAAGAGTGGAAATCCTTCCAGTGTCAACATTAAACAACATTGCGGTAGGTGACAAGCAAGATTCTATTTAAATCAAGCTCGTGATAACTGGAAAGCAACGATGGTGAAAATCTTAATTGAAATTCACTTGCTCCAGGTTTTCATGAATTGACGGCTTCAATCATACGGATTTTTAATCCAAATGATTCACTCGTTATGTTCGCAGTCAGCTTTGGACGGTCGAATAAAGAGAACAGGTTTACCCGCAAAATCTTGTCAAGGAGATCTTTAATTAGAGCTACATGTCACAAGTACGATATTTATTATCATCTAACGGTCTTCACCGACCGGAGGTAAAATGCTACCGAATTAGAATAAAATTTCAAAGGCATTTTATTCGTGTCTTATTATGTTGCTGCATTTGAAGACGATGGCGTTGCGCTGTACCTGTTGAAGTTGTCCTCACATACTTATTCCTTCTGCATCAAATATTTCAGCAAATTCAAGAAAGTCTGACCTAAAATTCTTCCGCTGTATCGACTCTAAAACTTTCAAGAACTCAACAAAGGATAGGTATGTGGGACATGAAGTTACGAAGAGGTGAATATCACAAAAAGACAAAGATTGCACGTGAAAAGCCAAAAGAACATGTTCCAAGCAAACGCCTAATGTTATTCAACACATATTCACAAAAAGAAGAAAAGTTAAAGAAGAAAAGAGATAGTGGACTACGAGCTCAATAACGAAGATCTAACATGCTAGATTTGGACTTTGTAAATTTGGAGTGACCTCCCTTTGGGGGAGATTGTTGGAAATACGTTTTTTCGTATGAAAGTCTCGGTCACTTCAACAATATAGTTATAGGCTCGTAGTATATGTTTAGTTGTTATTTACATTAGCCCGACCCATGATCATGTTCATGGGCCGGAAGCCCAAGTCCACTAAGGGACTTGGTATATAAACCCCTTTCCACCATGGAAAGGTGTGTTGGTTGTTTATTTCATTTACACATAATAAAAGTTCTCTATCTTTCTCTCTCTAGTTTCTCTCTCTAGAAAAACAACAACCCTCTTGATTAGTTTTAATATTATCATTATTCTATAGTTGACATTACTGGACACAAGGTACGGATATTCCATCCTTCATTCTGAACAATTCCCTTTGCATGTTTGATTAGGTTTTCCTATCTGCTATGCCATTTGTTTTCCCTGTTGTCATGTGTCTTAAACACGTCAGGAAATGTCACGTTTATTTTAATTGACATAGCCATATACATGCATGTCAGTTTCACCTAGTTATGGAGGTACCATAACCATAGCACTGGAGGCACCAGCGTTATGACTCTTCTGCGGGAGAGTGATTGCTCGCAGCATCCCTTTATGGGTTTGGACTTTATTATTATTATCATATGGGACGAATGGGTGCATCCTAGTTACATGTTTTCAGACAGTATTTTCATGGTGAATGTGGTGTGTACCTTCAATCCTTCACAAGGAGTTGATACCTCCTACCCAGAATATTATAATTAGAGACAACCCCTCTAATTGCATGACGAGGTCACCCCTCTATCTATTCATGAATGTTGTTATATTCATGACCTATATGGGCTCTTGGGCATTTAAAATACAGTTTTTATGATACAAACTTAATCTTTTCAGAATAAACTAGTTTATTACATGTCACCAGGTTTCCCAGGACTTACATTATTCCGCTGCATTCTGATCCTAATGTTCCCTTTCAGTCTTTACTTATGTTTGTGTTATTCCATGTCACTGTTATATATCCGCACGCTAAGCGTATTGCTCATCCGTTTCTCTTTCCATGTTTCCAAATGGCAGGTACTAAAGAGCAAAGCTAGGAATCAAGAGTACGTGCATGGAATGACGCGCCAGTCTTCTTTCATTCTTTAATGCATTTACATACTTTTGCTTTGTTGGACATTGTTTAGTGCTTTTCCTGTACATTCTACTAATTCATTTCGTGTGTGGAGCTTATGTTGGATCCGATGTTTGTTTCTAGATTATTTATGGTCATTTAATGTTTTAGACATTTACCTTGCATGCTTTGATGATACGCCATTATTATCGTGTGATATTCAATTTATCATAATGGGGTGTTACATCCCTTGTATCTGACTTGTAGCCTTTCCACAACAGAATAACAGGTTGTTATTCTTTTGTCAAAGATTAAGCGGATTAATCTCCAACAGTGTTGGCAAGAAAACTTTGTTACTGAAAATGTGTCCCACAAAAGAAAAGAAAGAAACCATTAGTAAAAGAAGAAAGTAAATGCACATAAAAATGAACATATAGATCTTATAGAACATGCTATCACCTACATTGTCACGTCTTCGTATATTATAGAGAATTTCTGAATGAAGAAACGATGCGGTCTGATTTAGACATATGTACACTCCAAAGTGGTATCTCATTTTACCTCAATCAGTTACTGTACGTGATTGTCAAATGATTCCAATTATTATTCGAGAATATGCAAAAAAAATGTACATTAGATATCATACAACATTTCTTTAATCAACCATAAAACTCATATGCAAGTCGTGGAGTAAAGATGACCTCTACCGGCATCTTCATTAGAATAATTATTATAGGGCGTTCGGTAACGTCCACAGGTAGACTTCCATGAAAACCCAAATTGAAAGCTAAAACAGTACGAGCCAATACTAGATGAAGAACATGGATCCCAAACGAGGCTCCCGGGCAAGAACGATGATATAGTCCAAGTTAGTGTCCCAGTTGTGGTGTCGGTTGCTCCTAGCATGATTGTCTATAATATGAATCGAGGGTAAACATTTAAAAAAAGTACAACATTAAAGGTAGCATTTTCTGTAGTTTGGTTTGTGTTTGATCTCAAATAAAGTAAAATCTGTAAGTTGAAATCCATATATATCAAATGCCAAGTAAATGATTACATATAAACTATGTTTAGGAGACATATTCAATGCCTAGAGTGTAACTCATAAGTGAAAATTAAATCATAAATGACTTGATTTAATAATTTAACTGAGTTGTGTACGTGATCCTATGAAAAGGGAAAGTATTTTAGAAAGTCTAAAAATTGATGGTTTGATGCTCTTTGGTTCTTTACTGTTGGAGCTGCAATTTGGTCCGCTGCACTATTCTAATTCCAAATATGTGGTATTCTAAGTATTATTTTGTTATCTCTAATTATGTCATGAAGTATATCACGAACAATAAACCTTGTTTGATCGTCTATACCCTGTATGAGAATCTGAAAGACTACATTAGTTTTACTTTTGGACTGGATTCGTGTGCTACACTGTGTTTGAGATTAAAGTGACTTGTATTCTATACCTACTTGGCATTGAGGGTCCAGTCTACTGCTTCATTAGAAGCCGGTTGGATCTTAACTACATCTTTTGTCATATGAATTAGGGGATCAAGGACTGTGAGTGGATCTTTTGTATGGCTATTATGTTTCATCTGAGCTTATGGTCTGCTGCAAAAGTTGGGTTTCTTATCACCCTCTTTTGGTATCTCTAATTTTGGCTTGAAGCATGTCATGAGTAATAAGCCTCCACTATCTCTGAACAACATTTGTTGTTTGCCTGTTTGGTTGATCAGCTGGTGGGTTTCTAGTTTTGATTGGATGGCTAACAAGCTAAATTTTGTTTGGCAGTATATTACGGGGTCTTCCTCTTTCTAAGCATAATAATGTCTTAAAAGAGGGGCATTGTTTATCTTGGATTTTGGTTTTTCCCAATGATCTTGGTTATGTGATTTCCAAAATTTGATCTATGTATCTTTCCAATGACTTACGTCATTATGGCTTGTTGTATGTCATGTTAAAGAAGCATGCATTGAATACTTTCTACTTCTACAAGATGGAAGATCCGATTTATGTTTCTTCCTAACTTTGATGGAAACTGGAAATTCCTATGAGAGTTGCACTCTTTTTCCCTATCCATGTTTTCCTATGTGGGTTGTTTGGAATGGTTATCTAAGGAGACAATCTCTTGGGGTAGCGAATTTAGTTTTATAATAAGAAAACAATAAAATACTTAGTTGGTGCACAATTTTAAACACATGGAGCGTGCAGGAGGTATGAGCTCACGGATATCACCATAAGCATACGTATGTAAACAATATATATTTAGCAAGAAGAGTCGCGTAAATTCATAGGTCGAATGCTTTAATTAAGTTTGTATTGTAATTGAATTTGTTGTAGTACTTGAAAATTATGTTATTTAGCAAGAAGAGTTGCGTAAATTCTTAGGTTGAATGCTTAATTATGTTTGTATTGTAATTAAATTTGTTGTAGTGCTTGAAAATTATGTTATAAATATACCACAACACACACAAACATAACAGGTTATCTGGATATCACAACACACACAAACATTACAGATTACCTTGATATAACAACAAACACAAACACAACATTCTCAAGTTATGTTTTTAAGAAAAAAATAGTTTGTAAATCATTTTACACAGGTGGCAACTAGCAAGTGGCAATACTTGCCAGTTTGGTAATAGATAGAAATGGGTCATATTATATATGCATTCCAAAATGTTTTGGGTCAATTTATAAGTCCATTTTGACATTTATATCTTATATGTTTTTAGTTTATTATATTTGTTCATTTTTAATATATTCATCGTTCATAAATCAGACCATAAACTTGCTACCACAATTACACACGGAGATCTACTTTCAATATCTGAACGTGCTCGTTCGTGTTTATCTGGGAGAGCTTCTTGGCGTACATCCAAGTAAACAAACATTTGACATTCTAGGTGAGTCCTCTGTTTCCCTTTAAAGTTAGCATAAATGTGAGTTGACTATTATTGACTGGTCAATGTTTATATGATTTTAGATGACTTTGAACCTACAACCGAGCTGACTATCATTGACATTGTATGCTATGCTCTCGAGCATGCATATAGGAATCTGCCCCGCAAAATCCGTCCCAACATTAGCAAGGCGAGAAAGATATATGTATGTTAATTTTGTGCATACCAACGTATTTCTATCTTTATAATTTTGCTTCAGCAAGTAGTGACGACAATAAATAAATGTTGCATGTTCTAATATTTAGCTATTGACATGTTTGCTACTTCTACTAGCTGCAGTAAGAGTTTAGCAGTTTGACTATTGAGCTTAGGTTTCCTTTATATCGTATGCTTGCTTACAAGAGTTTAGTGAAACTGACCATTTTAGGGTAGTAAATATTATGGTGGCTGTGGTAGCGGCTATGATTTTAGAGAGAGAAAAAGAGAGCCTCGGCTATGATCCGGTGGCTGTGTGTTTTTTTAACAATAGCCCATTAGGCTTTTAGGCTCGGCTGTAGATATGGTTACAGCTAATTTAGATAGAAAAAGTAAGAGATTAAATATGGCAATATACGAAAAATATTCCTATGGTTTCCAAATATAAATGTTGAAAAAAACTAATACACCCATTTTATATTATTAAGTATAGAGTATAGATGTAGATAGTATAGATAGATATAGAAATATAGATATAGATATATATTTGCAACTAATTCATTTGGCCTGCAACTAATTTTTTAGTAACCGAGTTGAATCTTTTCCATATATTATGCAACATGTGATTTTTGTAGTTAGATATATTTTTTGTAATCATGTGTACCAAAATTAATTAGATCAATTATAGTTATATCAAAATGCGAATCGAAACATTCAAAACATTCATGATAAAAAAAAAGTAACGTATTTAAACAAAATAACAAAATGATATGCCGTTATCCAGTTAAAGGGGAGGGCGTGAATCAATCAAATTCTTTAACACTAAGTTAATGTCATTTATCCTTTGTTTTGATTCTCTCTCGAGGTTGTTCATGAGCATTCACCTTTAACTCCTTTTGATATTCTATTATTAACCTTTCATTGTTTCCCAACTGAGATTACAAGGTATTATAAATTAGAATGTAAATATACGTTTGTCGTTGAAAGGTTTAATGTACCTTGTACAACTACGGGAAGGTTTTGCTTTGAACTTCCATTTCTAACATTGTCAGATTAGCTTGTTCTTTATAACCCTTGAATATTAGACATGGGGTTAGAAAATCTGGTTGAAAAGGTGTCGAGAAATTGTCCTTCAATAGACAAATTAAATAAAACATCAGATGTTTTTAAATGGTTTTACTGTTATGGGTATTATTCCAGGTGTAACACATCGACTTTTAAAAGGATCATGAGATATAAACCAAACAGTCTGCAACATAAAAATGTATTTAATTATGTACTTCTGGAGTGGAATTTGAAGGCGAATGATTAGTAATTTTGAGGCACGATTATCGAGTTGAAAAACCTGGATGAACATACCATAGTGACAAACCTTTCTATTACACAAGATACATAATACAAGAGATTTTTTCCTAGTAAGAAAATTAAATTAAAGTTCGTTGTTCCAGTCTCTTCGAATTGAAAAATGGATTAACGTTCGACTCAGCTGTCTTTTGGTGGAAACAAATAATTGTCGTTGTAGTGAAAATAAAAGTGCGCAAACTTAAAAGTAAATGGCGGTAATTTAAATCTAAATCTAATTTAAAATAAGTGACGAGAAATTAAAAGCGTGACGGCAATTTAAAAGGCACTAAAAGTAAATAACGCAAACTTAAAATTATCAAAGGCAAACTTAAACTTAAACTAAAGGAAAATCTAAGGCAAGTAAAATCATGTTGGAAATACGTTTTACGCATTTGGAAAGTCTCGGTCACTCCAACAATGTAGTTATAGGCTCGTAGTTATGTTTAGTTTCATTTATTAAATAGCCCGACCCATGAGCATGTTCATGGGCCGGAAGCCCAAGTCCATTAAGGACTTGGGGTATTTAAACCTCTTTCCACCATGGAAAGAGGTGTTGGTTGTTTCATTTCTTGTTTTCAATATAACAAAGTTCTTTCATTTCTCTCTCTAAGTTTCTCTCTCTAGAAAACATCAACCCCTATGTTTCACAAAGATTATCATTGTTCTACAATTGGTATCAAGAGCATGGGATGAGATATAGGTTTGTTTTTGTGTTGCGTATTGGTTTATAAACATATCGTAGGGTGTTGGTTTGTTTTTTGCCGAATCTTCAAAAATTTTTTGTGTTTGTTCGTAGTTTCAAGTAGTGTAACATAGGGATTCGTGTTAAAGTGTTTTTGGTATCTTGGTTTTGGTTAAAACACAATCTTTCTTGGATCAAAAGTGCAAAAAGGTATTGTGTTCTTCATTCCGAAATTCAAGCAAACATCCCCATCGGAAAGTACAAGTGAAAAGGGGCTTCCATCGCAATAACCATCACCATCGGAAAGTGTTTGGTTCCACATTGCGATACTTGGATTTCATTACTTATTCTGATCTGGACATTCCGATCGTTCTTTGCGATCTGGGATTCCGACGGCTATAAGGAAATTTTTAAGTCGTTACTCTGCTTAAATTTTGTCAGCTACATTGCGATCTGAGCATTCCGATCTGAATCATTCTGATAGACTTTGCGATATGAGCATTCCGATAGGCTTTGCGATCTGAACATTTCGACAGCTTTGCATTGCGATCTAGACATTCCGATACCATCATCATTCCGACAAGGTTACATTGCGATCTGAGCATTCCGATCTGAATCATTCCGACAAGCACTTTGCGATCTGAATCATTTCGACAGCTTTGCATTATGATCTAAGCATTCCGATAGTAAGATATTCCGATCTGGGTATTCCGACAGAAAGAACATTTCGATAGAACTTGTTTTTGGATACTTAGTGGATTTTCTTCTATTTGGCATTTAATTTGGTAATTTGGTAAATTTCAAAAGCAAACACAACAACAAGATAACAACATCTTTTAGTTAACAACACAAAAAACTCATAACCTTATTTCATTGTTCGATCATCTTTGATAATCTTTTTTCAAGGGATCACAAAATGAATTCACATTCATTTATGCCAACTATGACTTCACTCACTGATATATCGATCATTTCGGGTACCGATACTCGCCCGCCTTTGCTCATCAAAGATCTATTTGAAGCATGGCAAGGCCGTATGAGAACGTACATCATGGGCAAACAAAATGGTCGACTTATACTTCAATCGATTTATAAAGGACCATTAGATTGGGGAGAGGTTACCGTCAACAATGTGACAAGGCCAAGGGAGTATCATGAGTTAACCGATGCCAATAAAGTCATTGCAGATGCTGATGAAAGGGCTGTTCAGACAATTCTTCAAGCCCTTCCACCCGATATCTTTCGAATGGTAAGTGAACATACAGTAGCAAAGAATCTTTGGGATCGACTTGCGGTTTTGCTACAAGGGACATCTCTCACTAAGCAAGAATGAGAGTGTCAACTGTATGATTTGTTTGATAGGTTCAAATACATTCCAGGGGAGACTCTTCATGATTTTTACTGGCGTTTTACCACTCTGATGAATGACATGAATGTCTATAATCTTAGGATTGAACAGTTTCAGTTAAACACCAAGGTTTTGAACACATTACCCCCTGAATGGAGTCAATATGTCACAGATGTCAAAATGATTCGTGATCTACACAAGTCCAATTTAGATCAACTCTATGCTTTCTTGCAACAACATGAGAAGCATGTGATCCAAAACCGAATTTCTCAAGGACCTTATCATGAACCAATGGCATTATAGGTAAACCATCCTACACTGTCATACCACAACTCTCAGCTTGCTTTAGGACACAAATCTTCATATCAACCTGTGTATCAAATACCAAGCTTCCCACAGTACTCGATTCTGCCACTGCTGCCAACATCTTATCACAAACCAGCAACATCATCATCACAAGGAGATTCACACCTATTACCTTATGCTTCACACCAGTATTCACCGTATCAACCTCCCACCAACCTTGCTAGTACCTATCTACAACTTGAGGCTCCTCAACCTTATTACTCACAACAAGTCAGTACTCCAACCAATCAGACTGTAGCTCAAGCAGCACCAGCTTTCTACTGTGAAGATGACATCCTTGTCCCTGAATTTAGACAAGGAGATAGCCCTACTGAAATCCTTGTTCTGATGTCTGCTTATTTAAGTCAAACATTGAACAAACGAGGTTTCCGAGGTCCAACAACAACTAACAATCAGTTAAGGAACTCGTCTAACTCTCGACAACAGGCAACAATTCAGGACGGAAGAGTCATGGTGCAACCACTTCAAGGGAGATCGAACTTGTCTACTGCTGGTGCACGTTCATCCATTACTACTGCTACAAGGGCAAACAACACTGGTAAACTGAAGGTGGTTATTTGCTACAACTGTAAAGGGGAAGGGCACATGGCCCGAGAATGCAAGCAGCCTAAGAGAAGAAGGGACGACACATGGTTTAAGGAGAAGATTTACATGGTGAATGCTCAAGCCCAAGGTCGTGAGCTTGATAAAGAAGAATTGGCATTCCTTGCAGATCCGGGAGTAGCAGAAACTGATGGTCTCACAACAGTCATCACCAACAATGCTGCATATCAATGTGATGATTTGGATGCATATGACTCTGATTGTGATGATCTTAACACCGCCAAAGCAGCTCTTATTGCAAACCTTTCACTATATGGAGCTGATACCATTTCTGAGGTACCAAATACTGCTACAGATACTAATATTGTACCTTATCAAGTTGAGCAAATGTCTAAGTATTCGGAACAGCCTCCGGTGGTTAGTAACTCAATCGACGAGACAAACAATGATAGCATTAACATTGCAAGTCCTTGGACTTTGAGTGAACCACAACTGGGAGCTCTTACGACTATCCATTCGTCTGCTCAACCTGATTTGGTTAGGGTCCCGACATCTTTGCTTAGCAGAATGAATAATACGATCCTTGAAACCATGAATGCTAATCAGACTTTATTGTCCGAGCTTGCTCTGCATAAGGAAAAGGTTCAAACCTTGCAAATGACTCATGTGTCCACTACCTTAACCAATCCTGAATTTGATAGGTTTAGGAAAGTTCAAATGGACAATTTGCTAGAAATTGAGAGTTTAAGAGCAAATCTTTCGAATGAACTTAAAGAAAAAGAGTCAGTCGTTACTAATTTTCAACAGCTTCAAACGGATTTTGAAATTCTTGAGTCCAAACAGATTGAAATGGAAATTAAGACGTCTGAAAGAATAAAAGAAACGTAAATTAAGCTTTTAAAACAATATGCCGCTTCACATCTACTACACTTGTTTCATGCATCGTTTAAAGAGTTCAATCTATCGCGTCTCATAGACTTACCACCTAACCCGGGATATGCAAAGCAAGCGCTTCACCACAACCCACGACTTTATGATGCAACCAAGTTAGGATTGGTATTAGACCCGATTGTGTTCTTGAATGATTCTGAGAATACGACACCATATGATGAGAAGCGGTTAAAACTACTTCCTACATATCCTGAATATGATTATGCTCAAATGAATGCAAAAAATGCTACAATAGACCTTAGAACTCGATTTAATATGCAAGAGAGAACTATCCAAACATCCACTTTCATGCCTACTAGAGAATGCCTTAGTATAATTCCTACACTCGTTAACTCGGACCAACCGAAGGAAATTCCTAAGAATCTTCCGCCGGTTAGTACGGTAAAGCTCAGCGTGGAAGAGCTTGGGCGATACCTTACCGAGTTTGACAAGGTCATTCTGGAATGTACGAATTCAACGGCTCAAACCGCTGGAGAATGGGCGTTCGAACACATGAAAACGGTGTTTGAGAAAGAGATCGTTCCGTTTGTGGACCATATTAAACAAGGAGTTTATGATCTAGCGTGCAATCTAAGTTTTGAAATTGGTGAAGTTCAAAAAGTTTTCTATGAAATAGATGATGCTTATGAACAACATTTAATTGAAAAGGAAAAGATTTTATCCGAATATGACCGATTTTTAGAAAATATGGTGTCTCTCGAAGTGATGGAAGTTGTTACTATTAAATATACTCATGAAATTTCATCTACTGTGAATATTTGTGATGATGTGCATGAATCTGTGAATACTGTTGAACATGTGGATACTGTAGATAATCATTCTTGTCATGAATCTAACGCTG
The DNA here is from genome assembly GCA_025667525.1 of Glebionis coronaria. Classification (NCBI taxonomy): domain Eukaryota; kingdom Viridiplantae; phylum Streptophyta; class Magnoliopsida; order Asterales; family Asteraceae; genus Glebionis; species Glebionis coronaria. Next base: position 644,391,393 of record CM046874.1, read on the forward strand.
AATTTTTAACGCTTCAAGATTCGTATAATACACTTTCAAAAAGTTTTAATGAGCTTCAACAACATTCTATATCTCTTGAAATTGAGAATCAATCTAAAAATGAAACTCTTTCAAAACTAAATGATGGTGGAAACTCCGTTGAGACAAGTGACAAGATGATTCAGATGGTTCAGAATTTAGAGGAAGAAATGATGAGAATTAAGAGAGAATTACTAGAAACAAAAACGGAACTAGAGGCTGCAGAGACTAAGAATCATGTCCTAGAAAATAGAATTAATTCTATACTAGGAGAGCGTGAACAAGTAAGGCAGGTCGACTCACAAAATTCTGGTTCAATAGAAGAACGCCTTGCTTTTAATGCGACAGAACAAAAGTCATTAATTGACAAACTGAACAGGAAATGTGAGGAATCCTCTGACCTAAAAATTCAGCTCATAGACACAAACATGGTTATAGTAGAATTAAAGGAGACACTTCAACTCAAAGGACGCGAAAGTGTTGATAATCCAGCTACTGTCTCTGTCTCGACCTCTAGTGCTCCCAAACCCAAACCACGTGTGCTATACCGGGATCCAAAATTTAAGAAAAGTCCCACTAAGTTTGTTACATATATGAAAAATGCCTTAGAACATGCTGATCTAGCTAAAGAAATTGTTGATGAAATGCGTGAACGTGATCCCACAAGTCATAGTGTATATGAGCTTTTATTATATGTGGATCGCGTTCAGGATTGTTTAGCAAACTTAGAGTACATTGGGCAACCGATATCTGTACCATCTAAACAACAAACCACCATTTCCATTACTCCACTTAATAAGACCCCAAGAGCTAAGCCTGTTCTAAACACACCCATCAAGGCTAAGTCAAAATCTGTCACTAATGTTCCCTTGACATCTACAGGAGTAACTGTGTCCACTAAGGCTAAAGGATCTCAAGACAAGAAAGATAGGATCAAGCCTTCCACTAATAGGACTGCGAAGAAGAAAGTAGAAGTGCACCCTAGGAATGTTATTTCAGTTTCAAATAAAAAGAATCATGTAGCTAAGACAAAAGGTTCTCTTTATGAGTGGAAACCTAAGCAAAATGTGAATTCTAATGCAAAATGTTGGAATTGTAATGAATGCATGTTTTCTCAGCGTCATGATTTATGCCTTGTTGATCATGTGAATGAAATGTATGCTATTAAGAACAATCTTGAATGGATTCCAACAGGGAAGAAATTCACACAAGTTGGGTGGCAATGGAAACCCACTGGTAGGACCTTTACTGCTAATGGAACTAAGTGCCCTTTAACTAGGATCACATCTACGGAAGTTAGGTCTAAGCGTCCTTTAAATAGGAACACTAGTACTAAGAAATGGAAAAAGCGCCCTTTAACTAGGTCTGCCCCCACTATTGTGCCTACCAGTGGTAATGTCCCCAGTCAAAAAGTACCTCAGAATACTAGACAACTAGAATCTAAGCCAACCAATAGTAAAAAAATCTGGAAGCCTAAAGTTTCGTCTGATAACAAATCTAAGATAATTATATATGTACCTTCTAACTCAGAAGAACAATTAGAATCCGATACATCGTCTGTGTTTGGTAATATTTTCAGGTCGTCCAAATTATTCTTTGGTATTTGGACTCGGGGTGCTCCAAACATATGACTAGAGACCGCTCGATGCTCAGAAATTTCATCAGCAAGCTTCTAGGAACGGTTAAATTCGGCAACGACCATATTGCAAAGATTATGGGTTATGGTGAATACCAAATTGGGAATGTCACGATTTCAAGGGTTTATTATGTGGAGGGACTTGGTCACAATCTATTCTCAGTAGGACAATTTTGCGATTCAAACCTTGAAGTGGCCTTTTGACAACATACTTGCTTCATTCGCGATCTTGCAGGAAATGATTTGTTAAAGGGTTCTCGAGGGGATAATCTCTATACTTTGTCTATTCAAAACATGATGGCCGCCTCTCCTGTTTGCCTACTCTCCAAAGCATCTAAGACCAAGTCATGGTTTTGGCATCGACGGTTATCTCATCTTAACTTTGATGCTATTAACCATTTGGCTAGAAACGAACTTGTTCATGGTCTTCCAAAACATAAGTTTGACAAGGATCATTTATGTTCCGCGTGTTCCTTGGGGAAAAGCACCAAGAAATCTTACAAACCTAAAGCAGAAGACACCAACCAAGAACCACTGTATCTTTTGCACATGGATCTTTGCGGGCCAATGTGTAACACCCCACTTGGATAAGTGGACCGTTACGTGTATTTATGGCGTGTCATCAAAGCATAAGGTAAATGTCCTAAAACATTAAATGACCATAACGGAAATACCGGAATCAAACATCGGTAATCCAAACATAAGCCCAAAACATGAAAAGTAAAATACTGAAGGAAAGGACTAAACAATGTCCAAATAAGCAGACTAATGTAAGAAATGCATAAAGTAAGAAGTCTGGATAGCTTCCCTCCAAATGCACATGCTCTTAGAATCCTAAAAGCATCCTGGTGTACATGCCGTTAGAACATGAAAGGAACTACGGCTGAGCATAACGCTCAGTGAACGGATATGAAAGATGATAAGGGATTACTGAAATGAAGTAGATGATAAATACTGAAGCTGTAAGACGGATAAATAAGGTTGCAGCGGAAATCTGTAAATAATCTGTAAAGTCTGATTTATCAAAAATGAAACTGAACTGTTATCTGTTAAATCTGTATAACATGCATTTACTGTATTTTAATTGCCAAGAGCTTATACAGGTCATGTGCTGTAACAACTGCTGCATGAATACATAGAGGGGTGACCTCGTCATGCTGTAGAGGGGTGACCTCTAAATAACTGTGCTGGGTGGAGGGATCAGCTCCAATGTGAAGGATGTAGAGCACACACCACATTCACCTGCTAAACTGTAATCTGTAGCCTAGGATGCATCCATACGCCCCACTAATAATACTGATAAAATGGCCAAGCTAAGCTGAGTGGGACGATGCAGGATATCACTCTCCTGCATGTGAGTCACGACACCGGTGCCTCTAGTGCCGTGGTTACGGTACCTCTGTAACTAGTACATAAACTAAACATGCTTGTATATAATGCTCAGGCAATTTATTTAATTCTTAACATGATTACTGATAAGTTTAAACATATACTGGGGAAAAACATTTGGCTGAAGATGGGGAAATCCTAATCATGCATAGAAAGGAAGTCCTTACTGAAAGGACGGGAAATCCGTACCTCTAGTCCAGTAACTGACTGAATGGAAGACTGAACGAATACTACTCGGGCTTCACGCATGCTACATGAATAAAGGACGCGAATAAGTTGACTGATATTCGTTATTAAATTTTACTGATCTTATTGGTTTCTTATTTATTCATTTATTTTGATTCTGAAATTCTGTACGTATACCAACCGATAAATCTGAACTTATAATAATTCATCTCAATGTATTAATTTCTAGTATTAATTACAGTACAACGTATTTCTTGACGTTATAATATTGCCATATTGAGAACCCCGCTAAAATAGAAAGTTTCTTAATTTAGAAAGTTCTCAAATACTTTAATTCATTTCCTAAAAAAATATACCCTTTTTAAATATTAAAGAAACATTTTAATTTAATACACTTACAATATATTTTAAATATTTATAAAACAATTTAATTTTTAAAAAAGGTATAATTAAAAATATTTATTTTATTATTTACAACCATGTCCCGAGCCTACCGAGATACCCCATCTCGGTCGTACTAAACAAATCAACAAACTATGATATACAAAATCTGTCTATTTGAATTTGCGACAGAATCTGAGTCACTAAAAGTGTCGCTAATGCTGCTGTTTAAAAAAAAAAACTGTCTAAAAAGCCCTTCTGTGACAGAAAAAGTGTCACAGAAAACTGTCGCTAATCTTAAAACAAATCCTCCATCTTTCTGTTTGTTTTTCCCACTGCCGTAACCCTACGTTCCCACTGTTAGTTTAATTATTCCCACTGCTAGTTTAATTATTTACAGTTTATAAAACCAAACGCACCCTTACAATTTATTTAACCCAAACGCACCCTTTATGTTGATATAACTGCAGTTTTCGAACCAATATACCCTTGGTGGACTGTTTAGGCTGCGAATCAAGTTAAACCTACCACACCTGACGCGGTTGGCCAAAAGGTCACACCACCGACACTGTGTCTCGGCTGGGCATCAACACACGCCACCAAGACCTGGTGTTGTCTCGGTTTACGTGCAGCATCCAAAACCCACACCCCCTTATGTGAATTCGTGGATAACCAAACAGAAAAAGAAAAAAAACGATTGGGTTTACCTTAGTTTTCGTGAACGGGGGAAAAAAAATAAAAACCATACGACCTCCAATCTCGATCCTCCTTTCCTTGGTTTTTCAGCCGGCGGCCACCTTTCTTTTTTTTTGTCTCTTGTGTCGGCAGCCACAACCAACAACCCTAATTCCTTTTTTTTTCGACGAGTGAAGAAAAGGGGAACCCCCCGTTTTTCTTTTGTCCCAAAATGGGCTTGGCCCAACTTACCTTTCTTTCTTCTTACTATAAACCAACCGGCCCCTTTTATTTAATAAGTTTTAAATTTTTTTTATTTTTTTTTTAAACATACAAGCCGACTCTTTTTATCATTTTTTTAAATATAAACATAAGTTCGCGTAATAATTTCCGTGTTTTATTTCTGTCTGATAATTAATACATAAATAGTTTACTTAAAATTAAACTGCGTATTTAATCTTCTGATTTAAAATACGGGTTTTACAATTCTTCCCCTCTAAAAACAATAATTCGTCCCCGAATTAAAGATACGACCATACTGGGTTTTACAATTCTTCCCCTCTAAAAAGGAGAAATTCGTCCTCGAATTAAAGGTAATAAGCTGATGAAGTTATAAGAACTGAAAGGACACGTAAACTGAAAAGACAATTAAGCTGAAGGATAATTTGTCTTTTAATTAAGACATAATGCTGGTGATAGATATAAACCTGACATGACTGAAATGATCATGAAATGTGACATAGCTGAAGAGAACATGAAACGTGACATGGCTGAAAGGACTTAACTGGATTTATTGAAAGAAAAGCATGAGAGGTCCGGATGGACTCCTCCATTTCGAGTGGACTCCCACTCAAAACGATCCCTTCAAATGTCTAACATAATAAATGAAATCTTGGTCCTGTTGACCCTGTCCTGATGATGTTGAATAGTTTCTGGTTCTAACTTAAGATGGATTTTATGAATCTGAGTGAATAAGCTATAGCATGTAGTATACATGAAACGGTACGTACAATTATCCTGAAAAGATAACATTTATATCTCTGAGCAAGCTGCTGAGAATATATATAGGGAGGAACTACGTGAACAATTGTGAACATGCTAAGTGAGCAATTGTGAACGTGGTTCATAATTATATGAGGAGCGCTGGCATGGAATTAGAATATGATAAGTGGATCATACTATGAACGTGATACTAGAACATATCATGAACGTATGCTGACTGAGGAATGAATGCCAAACGATACGGCCTGAGATGTGAAACCTCTGCCTGGTTATGGAATAGTTGTGCTAGACTTGAGCCTAATTTCTCAAGCTTTCTGTAACCGTATTCGGTAATAAACTATGAAATGTGTATCGTGAAATGGTACACGAACCTGGACGTGAACAATGTTATGAACGCTAACGTGAGCTCAAATCATGAGACCGCACAAACAAGAATTGAAACAGCATCATACTGCGAATGAGACGTATTCGTAACGTAAACATACACGTGATCGTGTACATGAATTCTGTCTGATATGATGGTCGCCGGAATACTTGAAATCGTACGATTTACTGCTAAATTTTCTACAGGTCCGCTACTGCGTAATCCTTTCGGATGAGAGAAAACGCGTAGGTTGATTACATGGTCGACAATCACTTCGATAGTGTTATACTTTTCTGAGTCTGTGGTAAACTGATAATAATCTCCATGGAGTCTTGTCTCCTTTCGGTCCAGAATTTCTACTGGTAGTAATAACTCGATAGTATGACGACGTTCTATCTTGAACCTGTTGGAATGGAAGGTATTAGATATGAACATAGATGCCTCAACGCGTTATACTGTTTCTATCAAAATTCTGCCTGAAATTTTGGTACATTCTGGTGGAATTTCGTTCATAGGAGTCAGTCGGGACCATCAGGTGATGGCCTTCACCTGCGCAGGATTGTCTGAAATTTCTTTCTGCTGAAATAGGGTGTTTCAGAAATGCCACTTTGTTCAAATGAGATTTATATCTGGAGAGTTGTGTATAAAAATAACTTCTATTGAAGATTCAGTACAATTGTGAGAAGATGAGTCTCGTGTTCTTCTCTAGTATTAGGCATATCAGAATTTGATCAATGAATAGACTGAGGATATTGCATGAGAGTCATGAAAAAAAAATTATTCATAATTTCATAATCTAACTGGAACGTTAGGGAGCTCAGAAGTATAAAATCAAAATTTTTAGAGAGACTGTAATATGTGCAACAGCAGTCTGGAAACGTCATGTTCTTTCTCTCACTACTGATGGTAGCATGATCGGAAATTTGTTCTGGAAAATGTTTAAGACATCATAGCAGGTCAGATAAACCTTCTACACATGGAATGAAAATCGATTATGAATGGTGATCTTGTAAAATTTTCAGTGGTCGATACCTGATCTCATGTTACCCGGCCTTCTTTCTAATAGATAGGAACGGTGCACTTCCTGATGGTGCGCTAGGGGGAATAGAGCCGCATTCTGGTAATTCTTGCAGCAAATACTACAATTCTTTTAAACTCAGTTGAAGCCCTGCGATAAAGAGTTCTGAAAATAGGTTCTGTACTTGAGACAATATCTATGTAGAATTTTGTTTCGTGGTTAGAAAGGAATCTCTGAAAAACTTCCTGAGATTACGTCTGGGAGCACTGGAGAAATCTGTTGGTCATGAGTTTAAGGAATTTCATAAGTGAATTTATAACTGATGGCTAGACAGTCTTCGTAGCTATGGACTGCTAAGTCATGCGCTTGTAAGGCAGAAACAATTTGTACTGATTTTTCTGGCAGAAGATCTAATGAATATTTCAGGATTTAGTAAGACGGATCTTGTCGTTAACTGAAAGTAAGACTTAAATAAATATAGTGATACTGTTGAGCCCTTTCTGACTGAGAGGCAGGTAACTACCTGATTTGAGATAAAGCTGACATAGGAATAAGTGAAGTAACCATAGCAGATCTTGCTGAATGTATTTGTCTGTAACCCAACAGAATGAACACTGCATGTCTAACCTGAATAATACACTAGTGGTGGTGACTGAACTTAAAATGATCTTATTCATGCGTGGTATAATAGAACAGGTATACCCCTTTTGGAAAGGTACCCTGAATTTCTGAGGGTCTCGCTTGGAAACATACTAGAGTTAGGAGTTCTGACTCGTACTCTGAGAAGATATTCGTATGACGTGTATAATGACTGGTGTCCTAGTGTCTTCTAAAACGATACTTGAGAACTATGTCTTGACTGTTGTCTGGACATGTATTTAAATGGATGAACCTGGACAAGGCGAAAAATATTTGGTAACTGCTAGGATTGGCGGACCGGTTAGACTACTGACCTCTTGTATTTCTGGTCACGTCCGTGCCGGAGTTCCGATGGTTACTGGTTGATTAATAATAAGTACGATGGTTTTCACTACTGCTTTGTCTGTCACTTTATGACGATCATTATCATGACTGTGATTCGTGTAACCATTCTGCTGAGTGGCGGCTGGGTTCTGGTTCCCACTCTTCTGAATGAACGGTTAGCTGAGTGAAATGTGACATCTAGCTGAGAAGGTAAAAGTATGGAATGGAATGGTAGTGTCTGATGGTTGAATTTATTCTTGTCAGAAATTTCAAATTTATAGTTTTCATCCTCGTTCCGCAGTCTTCATAGTATAAACGGCATCAGCGTCTTGCGAAATCTCCAAAGTTCAGCAGCATCAGCATTTGTGAGGTCTTCAAAGTGTTAGCGGCATCAGCATCTAGCAAAATCTTCAACTTACGAGCAGCATCAGCACTTGGTAGAATATCGACAAGTGGAAACGCCTAAGATGATTGAGGATCGATTAACAATATCCATGGAATAGGGTACCTGGGGTACACCTGGACTACTGTACATGAAGTACAAAATGAATACTGCACATGGAGCATCTCTGAGACACTATACGTGGAGTGCACGTGAAATACTGTACATGGGGTATAACTGAGATACTGTACATGGGGTACATATGGAATACTGTACCTGGAGCTGGTGGAAATTTTATGGGATGATCGATACTGGTGTCTCTTCTCTGACATTATCAGAGAAATAAATTGATTTAAACGGTAGTAAACTGATCTGAAATAAGTTACATGATAGGCTGACAATTCCTGCGTCGATTTACTGCTGGTTGTTTCGAGGCTGAAAAGTATGATATAATCGAAGTCCCAACAGTGGTCAGCATGAAGCATGATTAATGAAGGCAATCATGATTTATCATGAAAACGGGTTTTACTGAAGTTCTTGTGTATCTTAACATGAAAACATCATTACTTTGCTGAAAATATAATCCTCGTAAGGAGACATGAAACTGAATCATCATGTAGATGACATCAACGTGAGGGTATGAAAATTTTACTGTTACAAGGAACATAAAAAAAAGTCTAATCAACTGAAATTTAATATCAACTGAGGTTTAATATCAACTGATGTGGGCGGCTATGCTTCCCTTCATAGAATTCAAAGAAGAACATGTGACTAAGTATGGTGATTCTGGTTCGATCCATACTTGTCAAAATTTTCTGAGAACTGTCGAGTATAGAAATTTACAATCTGGGACTAAACACGGTTGGTTGTAGTCCAAATCATGCTTGTCAAACTTTATAAATTATCGTGATATGTGCAAAGGTGGACATCTATGGTTCAATTCACAAACCATCATTTGACTGAAAAGCATGAAATTCGATCTGAACATTGGTGAACGTATATGGCTGGTTCACCAAGTGATATTTGACTGGAAACATGAATCTGTCATGATTAAGGGTAAACGCCTATGGTTGGTTTACCAATACAAAATCTGAACGGGCAAGGATGAGCGCCTATGGTCAGCTCACCAAAACGAAAATTCGCTAAAAACACATGCGACTAAATATGGCTAGTTATGTACCAACCTTTTACTTAGTCAAAACTTTAAGAAAACTAACTGATAATGAAGAAAACTGACTCAATAATCCATGAGAAACATGAATGATAACAACGCCAAAATCTGGGAAGTTCCTGGTGACTACCCACTAGTCACAGGTCAAGTTTTAGAGCCTACAGGTCGAACCTTGCGCTCTGATACCATAATTGTAACACCCCACTTGGATAAGTGGACCGTTACGTGTATTTATGGCGTGTCATCAAAGCATAAGGTAAATGTCCTAAAACATTAAATGACCATAACGGAAATACCGGAATCAAACATCGGTAATCCAAACATAAGCCTAAAACATGAAAAGTAAAATACTGAAGGAGAGGACTAAACAATGTCCAAATAAGCAGACTAATGTAAGAAATGCATAAAGTAAGAAGTCTGGATAGCTTCCCTCCAAATGCACATGCTCTTAGAATCCTAAAAGCATCCTGGTGTACCTGCCGTTAGAACATGAAAGGAACTACGGCTGAGCATAACGCTCAGTGAACGGATATGAAAGATGATAAGGGATTACTGAAATGAAGTAGATGATAAATACTGAAGCTGTAAGACGGATAAATAAGGTTGCAGCGGAAATCTGTAAATAATCTGTAAAGTCTGATTTATCAAAAATGAAACTGAACTGTTATCTGTTAAATCTGTATAACATGCATTTACTGTATTTTAATTGCCAAGAGCTTATATAGGTCATGTGCTGTAACAACTGCTGCATGAATACATAGAGGGGTGACCTCGTCATGCTGTAGAGGGGTGACCTCTAAATAGCTGTGCTGGGTGGAGGGATCAGCTCCAATGTGAAGGATGTAGAGCACACACCACATTCACCTGCTAAACTGTAATCTGTAGCCTAGGATGCATCCATACACCCCACTAATAATACTGATAAAATGGCCAAGCTGAGCTGAGTGGGACGATGCAGGATATCACTCTCCTGCATGTGAGTCACGACACCGGTGCCTCTAGTGCCGTGGTTACGGTACCTCCGTAACTAGTACATAAACTAAACATGCTTGTATATAATGCTCAGGCAATTTATTTAATTCTTAACATGATTACTGATAAGTTTAAACATATACTGGGGAAAAACATTTGGCTGAAGATGGGGAAATCCTAATCATGCATAGAAAGGAAGTCCTTACTGAAAGGACGGGAAATCCGTACCTCTAGTCCATTAACTGACTGAATGGAAGACTGAACGAATACTACTCGGGCTTCACGCGTGCTACATGAATAAAGGACGCGAATAAGTTAACTGATATTCGTTATTATATTTTACTGATCTTATTGGTTTCTTATTTATTCATTTATTTTGATTCTGAAATTCTGTACGTATACCAACCGATAAATCTGAACTTATAATAATTCATCTCAATGTATTAATTTCTAGTATTAATTACAGTACAACGTATTTCTTGACGTTATAATATTGCCATATTGAGAACCCCGCTAAAATAGAAAGTTTCTTAATTTAGAAAGTTCTCAAATACTTTAATTCATTTCCTAAAAAAATATACCCTTTTTAAATATTAAAGAAACATTTTAATTTAATACACTTACAATATATTTTAAATATTTATAAAACAATTTAATTTTTAAAAAAGGTATAATTAAAAATATTTATTTTATTATTTACAACCATGTCCCGAGCCTACCGAGATACCCCATCTCGGTCGTACTAAACAAATCAACAAACTATGATATACAAAATCTGTCTATTTGAATTTGCGACAGAATCTGAGTCACTAAAAGTGTCGCTAAAGCTGCTGTTTTAAAAAAAAAACTGTCTAAAAAGCCCTTCTGTGACAGAAAAAGTGTCAGAGAAAACTGTCGCTAATCTTAAAACAAATCCTCCATCTTTCTGTTTGTTTTTCCCACTGCCGTAACCCTACGTTCCCACTGTTAGTTTAATTATTCCCACTGCTAGTTTAATTATTTACAGTTTATAAAACCAAAGGCACCCTTACAATTTATTTAACCCAAACGCACCCTTTATGTTGATATAACTGCAGTTTTCGAACCAATATACCCTTGGTGGACTGTTTAGGCTGCGAATCAAGTTAAACCTACCACACCTGACGCCTCATTTAATTACATACCCCCTTGCGTGGGGGGTTTTCTGTTCGCGGTTGGCCAAAAGGTCACACCACCGAGACTGTGTCTCGGCTGGGCATCAACACACGCCACCAAGACCTGGTGGTGTCTCGGTTTACGTGCAGCATCCAAAACCCACACCCCCTTATGTGAATTCGTGGATAACCAAACAGAAAAAGAAAAAAAAACGATTGGGTTTACCTTAGTTTTCGTGAACGGGGAAAAAAAATAAAAACCATACGACCTCCAATCTCGATCCTCCTTTCCTTGGTTTTTCAGCCGGCGGCCACCTTTTTTTTTTTTTTTGTCTCTTGTGTCGGCAGCCACAACCAACAACCCTAATTCCTTTTTTTTTTCGACGAGTGAAGAAAAGGGGAACCCCCCGTTTTTCTTTTGTCCCAAAATGGGCTTGGCCCAACTTACCTTTCTTTCTTCTTACTATAAACCAATCGGCCCCTTTTATTTAATAAGTTTTAAATTTTTAATTTTTTTTTTAAACATACAAGCCGACTCTTTTTATCATTTTTTTTAAATATAAACATAAGTTCGCGTAATAATTTCCGTGTTTTATTTCTGTCTGATAATTAATACATAAATAGTTTACTTAAAATTAAACTGCGTATTTAATCTTCTGATTTAAAATACGGGTTTTACACAATGCGTATGGCTAGTGTGAGTGGTAGAAAATACATCCTCGTCATAGTGTATGATTTCTCAAGGTTTACATGGGTAAAGTTTTTAGCATCCAAGGATCAAGCACCAGAGTATATCATTACTTTCTTAAAGATGATCCAAGTACGTCGTAATGCTACTGTTCGCCGCATTCGGACTGATAACGGCACTGAGTTCGTTAATCAGACTCTTCGAAATTATTATGAAAAGGTTGGTATTTCTCATGAAACATCTGTGTCTCGCACTCCACAACAAAATGGTGTCGTTGAAAGACGTAACCATACACTTATGGAAGCTGCTCGAACTATGTTGATTTATGCGAATGCTCCTTTATTCTTATGGGCTGAAGCAGTGGCAACCGCATGTTATACCCAAAACCGCTCCATCATTCGCAAACGTCATGGTAAAAATCCATATGAGCTACTTCATTGACACAAACCCGATACTTCATATCTTCATGTGTTTGGTGCACTTTGCTATCCAAATACAAATAGTGAGAATCTGGGAAAACTTCAACCGAAGGCTGACATTGGAATTTTCATTGGTTACTCGCCTGCAAAGAAAGCTTACCGAATTTATAACCATCGTCTTGGCAAGATAGTAGAAACTTTGGATGTCGATTTTGATGAGCTGACAGCGATGGCTTCTGAGCAACACAGCTCTGAACCCGCTTTACACGAGATGGGAACCGGTACAATAAGTTCCAGATTAACTCCCAACAATCCTACTTCTCAATCATTTATACCACCAACAAGGTCCGAGTGGGATAATTTATTTCAACCTATGTTTGATGATATCTTTGATCCATCAAGTAATGATTCTCCAGCACCTGTAGCAGTAGCTCCGATTCCCGAAGTTGTTGCTCAAAATAATGGAAATCTATCTGAGGCATCTACTGTTACTCTTGAACAAGATGTCCCATCCCCCCCAATTCTCAAACAACACCTGAATCAACACCCCCACTCGTTCCTAATGATGTTGAAGAGGACCTATATGATCACGATTTGGAATATGCTCACTTACACGAGCTTCCCTTCTTTGGTTCACATATACCTGAAGACCCTACCGGTGCGTCTACCTCAGAGGAAGCTCCTGCAATCGTTCACCCCCGACCACTACGGATTGAAACTCACAACACTAAATGGACAAAGGATCACCCAATCTGCAATATTATTGGTGACATCGATCGACCAGTCTTAACACGACATCAACTCCAAGAACATGCATTATATTGCTATTTTGATGCATTTCTTTCAGACACTGAACCTAAAAACTGGCAACAAGCCATGACCAAATCATCATGGAATTAGTTCCGTTACCCAGCAACGTTGAAATCTTGACATTGTTGTGGGTATATAAGGTTAAGCTCGATGAGTTAGGTAGTGTTCTCAAAAACAAAGCTAGATTGGTTGCTAGAGGTTACAAACAAGCTTTGGGTATTGATTTTGAAGAATCCTTTGCTCCTGTTGCACGATTGGAGGCAATTAGACTATTCCTTGCTTATGCTGCTCACATGAATATGATCGTCTACCAAATGGATGTTAAGACGGCATTTCTCAATGGTGAATTAAGGGAAGATGTCTACGTAAGCCAGCCGAATGGATTCGTCAATTCAGAGTATCCTAATCACGTGTACAAGCTCAAGAAGGCTCTTTACGGGTTGAAACAAGCTCCACGCGCGTGGTACGATCTCTTATCGTCGTATCTAATCTGCAAAGGCTTCTCCAAAGGCAAAGTGGACCCAACATTATTCACTCTCAAGGAGGACAACGACATGATACTGGTACAAATTTATGTTGATGATATAATATTTGCTGCTACTAATCAACGTTTGTCTGATCGTTTTGAGAAAATTATGTCCACACGTTTTAAGATGTTGATGATGGGAAAATTTCATTTTTCTTAGGGTTGCAAATTTCTCAGAATCTTAGAGGAATCTTTATTAATCAATCCAAATTTGCTCTTGAATCATTAAAGAAATATCATTTTGAAAACTGTGACCCCGTGGATACTCCAATGGTGGAGAGATCCAAGTTAGATGAAGATAAGGAAGGGATAGCTGTCGATCCTAAACTTTACCGTGGAATGATCGGCACCCTTCTCTATCTGACTGCTAGCAGCCCTGATTTGCAATTTGCTATAGGCATGTGTGCCCGGTATCAGGCTCGGCCTACCGAAAAGCACTTACATGTTGTGAAAAGGATCTTTTGGTATCTAAAAGGAACACTTCATCGTGGTCTGTGGTATCCGAAGGATTCCTCTATTGCACTAATTTCATATGCAGATGCGGATTATGCCGGGTGTCAAGATACCAAACGTAGCACTTCTGGCAGTGTGCAACTTCTTGGAGATAGACTTGTTAGTTGGGCATCAAAAAGACAGAAAAGCGCTGCGATATCAAGTACTGAGGCTGAATACATTGCTATGTCCGGTTGTTGTGCTCAAGTTCTTTGGATGAGGTCACAATTGACTGACTACGGTCTTGGACACAAAATCACGATGTACTGTGATAACAAAAGTGCAATCGCTCTATGCTGCAACTACGTTCAACACTCTCTAGCAAAGCACATTGGCATCCGCTACCACTTCATCAAGGAGCAAGTGGAAAATGGAGTGATCGAACTGTACTTCGTCAACACTGAGTATCAGCTGGCAGATATATTCACAAAGGCCTTAGATCGAGGACGTATCGAGTTTTTGATAGAAAAGCTAGGCATGAAATCATTCTCACCAGCGACACTTAAGGAGTTGGCAGAAGAATCTGAAGAATAGTAATGGTAAACTATTCTCGAGTATCCTTTGATCGTGATCTTGTATATTATCGTATATATTTAAACCATCAAAAGCAAAATACAAAAATAGAAAACATAGAAAATCCATAAAAAAAATATAAAACATTGAAAATCCATAAAAAAATATAAAATCAAGAAAATCCAAAAATATTGTTATTTTTATTTTCAAATCGGGCATGTCTTTTAGTACAGTAATATTTATGGCTTTAGAAATGTCGATTAATATTGACACGGCGCCATAAATAGAGTCCGTATAAAAGTTGTACAAGTTTTAAAACATGCCCATTATGGCTTGTAGTTATTTCAGACTGCAACCCGTTTTTCGCATTAAAGTCACGTATTTCTTTTGAAAACGTTGGCTCACAACGGGAATTAATTTTCTCGGGCAAGGTTTACTTTAAAACCTTGTAAGGGACTAAGTTTACTTTATAACTTGGTCTAACACAAATTTGTGTACGCTTTAGTGCACTTACTTTGTAAAAATAAGAGAAATCTTATTGCCACCAGAATCGTTCTATAAAAGCACTTAACTGGCAAATGTCCTCATTAATAGTTGTGTCCTTAAAATCTTTGACTATAGCTCTTTAAATAGAAAACGGGTCAGGGATTAAGGGGGAGCAAATATTAATTCTGCGTGGAAACAAATTTGGTCGTTAAAAAGGATTGTCAGAAAATATTAGCTATTCTTCATCATCGGTTATGCTATGTGTGCCTTGTGTGATATAGAATCTCATGAATAGGTCATTAAAATTTTGGCGTTAAGTATTTGTGGTCGTGTTTGTGAGCGGAATTATTTTTGTTAAGTTGATTCAATTAACTTTAACTATACATTTTAAAACAGGGGACCATTATTACACTTTTTGCAAAATGGAGGGTGCTTGACCAAACTTTGACCAAGTCAAAACTTGTCACCCCCCTTCCCCGTATCTATTGCAAACACACACACATTTCTTTTATCCGCCATTGTTGCGACCTTGAGCTCCAGTTGATCTTTGATTCGTGACTTATCACTTTCTACATAAAATCTAGGTATTATATCTTGTTTAAGTTGCTCTCATTTAATCCGTTTCATCTCAACACATCAAAACAGTACCGTTAGATCTTTTTCACGATTTAGGGTTTCGTGTTTTGCTATAGAAAGGGAAATTAAGTTGTGGGATTTGTTAAGAATGCATAGATACACATTGGTTTTGCCCAGAATCATTTAAAACATTGCCTAAGTTCCAGATCGAGAAGTCAACATTTGAGATCGAATCCCTGTCACGGATTTCGATGCACATTACGATACAATCATTGCGATGCCTGTCATTGTGATGAGTCATTCCGATGACTCATTGCGATGGACTATTGCGATGAGTCATTTTGATGGCTCATTGCGATGGCTCATTGTGATGTGTCATTGCGATGGTTCATTGCGATGGGCCGTTGCGATGGGTCATTCCGATGGCTCGTTGCGATGGCTCATTGTGATGGTCATTATGATGGCACATTGCGATGGCGTATTGCGATGGCGCATTCCAATGCGTTATTGCGATGGCTTCGCACTCGGTATTGGGATGGGTAATATTGCGATGAAGTCTCATTTATTCTGATGGAAATATACTGATTGCGATGGACATAGATATTACGATAGGACTTTAATTCATTAGGATTTCGATGCTTGATTCATTGTGATGGCTTGGATAGTTGGATTCCGATGGATTGATACATTGCGATGGACTTAGGATTCTTATGATTATGCACTTGCTTTAGAATAAAAATGTCTTTGGCATTTATGTCATTATCCTAAGTGTATTGTTAAAAGTAAGGACCTTGTTCATCTAATGTATGTGTGAATGTTGTGGTAATAATTGTCATGAAATTTTCCTTTGTTTTAAATTGGCATAGACTTAAAACATCTACATAGTTTGTGTATATCATTTGTGCTTATGTCATCAAAGCAGGAAAATGTCAATCACAGAGGAAGAACAACGACTTTGTGATCTTGAACTTGTTTCGCTCAGTAACAGGCTTCCATATGCTGAGAACAACTCTCGATTACAAGATGATTTTGATCCGGCCTTACCAGCTTTTAAAATAGCCACGGATATCCTATACATATCACCCATCAGAGACACACTCAGACGTACTGAATCTGTTCCCGAAGTCTACATGCATGAATTCTGGAACACTACATCTTTAACCAAAAAGACTATCTCTTTTGAACTGAACAAAACACCAAGGGTACTCAACTTAAGCATTTTTCGGAAATTGTTTAAACTTCCTAGCTTGGCACAAGGAGAAAAATTTGTGGCTAACCCAAAGAATGATGAAATGCTTCAAGTCATTCGTGCCATGAATTATGAGGGTGAAATCAACAACCTTTCACAATTTAACACCTCACACATAGGGCAACCCTGGAAAGCACTTATCACCATCATCGTCAAGTGTCTTACTAGAAAAACTAGGGGCACCGATGCAATGAGACCACCACAGGCTCACTTATTTTGGGGATTGTATACTGCATCCAAAGTCGACTATGCACTTCTTCTCTGGCAAGAATTTTGTTATCAGTTTACTGGAACGAAGAAGAAATCTGTGCATGTGACAATCCGTCAATTTATGGTTAATATTTTATTCTCGAATATTATTTAAAAACATTATTTTAATGTTACATTATGAACTCACTTATTTTTGGGAAGAAATTTGGATTTACGTCTTGAAGTAGCATCGACTACGTCTAAACCGGGGGATTCAACGTTACGTGCTTACGTTTACATACACCGTCTTTGGTGGCAGTCCGACATTTCAGAAAATAAATTTATCCGTAAATATTAATTTGGGATTCTAAATTTGAGTTGGTTCATAAACTCACAAATTTACGAGAAGAGATTAGGACTTACGATTTTATTTTAACGTCCTTTACGACTACACCGGAAACCCTAGGATTACATATTTACGTTTTCGAACTCCGTTTTTGATGAGACAATTTTTATTAGATTCGTTTTGTGCCGTTGATTCATAATTTATAAAAACGTTTTTCGTGAAACGACCCGAGGGCACGCAAATCGAGGAAACTAGAATCGAGGAATACCCGTAAATTAATAGGAATGGGACAAGTTTACACTTGCCCACCCCTATACAAGTGGCTTCCAACATAAGCTTTACCACCCTTTGGTGGCGAGCAAACATGCACTAAATGGACACATGTCCATCTAGTTTCACCAAAACAACAAAACAAGCTCCCAAAACCATTTCTCTCATTCTCATACATGCAAACCACTTTATTTTATCTCTACTCTCTCTCTATGAACGTCCAAATTCATCCACAACACTACCATTGATCAAAAAAATCAACCATAAATCATATGTATAATTTACATATGATGAAAACCCATTGAAAAGATGAAGATTGGAGGTGGTATTAACATGTGAAAAAGAGTTTCCATGGAGTTTAGGGGATGATTTTCAAGAAGTTATTCATGCATATGAAAATCTCAAGAAGTTCATTTACCAAGTTGAAGATTTGATAACAAGAACCAAGTCTTGTTCATCAAAAACCTCATCTTTTCATCACTAATGGTGGTATAAAGATTGTTCTTCCTATCCTTTTGTTATTTTTGATTATGTAATCTTGTATTTCTTTTACTTATATATATGTATATGATGATGAATGATGATTAAAAATATTGTGTGGGGATTTGGTGTTGATAAACATGCTTAAAAAGATGAAAAACTATAAGAAACAAGGCTAAAATCTTGTTTAAATTGTTGGCTGTATAAAACACTAAAGAATCATATGATGAACTGATAAAAATGGCATATATTAGTAGATATACAGTAAGTAATATGTCTTGTACACATGTGAGAGTTGGCCATGCAATGGAATCATTGTAATGAGTGAGATATGATCAAAACAAGTTTAGAGTACAAATCTGAGCTCACTGTTTTGGACGATTTTTATAAAATACTTAGAAGCTGATTCAACAGTAGCTATAGTAGAGTTAAATGGAGCACATATCATTTAGTTTATGTAATAAAAATTTGAGCTTCTATCTCCATATAGAACTCTAGATATGGCAGTTTTGGTGAACATGAAAGTAAAAATCAGATTTTGGAAATTAAAGTATAATAGTATTATATAAGCACTCAAATAAAAATAGTATAAAATGTGAATTTAAAACCTACTAACTCATATAATACATTTATATGAATATTTACAATGATAAATAAGTGGACATTTTATAAAAATGGTAACTTGTTAAGTTTTATAAGTTATAAAAACTATAAACATGATTTTTACGACTTTTTCGGCTATTACCGTAAAATTAACGCTTTTGTTAAATAAAACTTAGATGGTTGGACCCGTCTAATGTAAAGTTTTTAAAACTCATATACTAATATATAAACATATATAACAAGTAAAAACCGATAAAACCCGAACTATATAACATACGGACATTAACGGGCTAAATTAACGTTATTGGACTAATAATACAACAAAATGGACTAAAACACTTATAAACTTATTTATTGGGCTTAACCCATTTGGGCCCAACATGTAAAGTATAAATACTGATAAGACAAGTATGAAATGGATTAATACAAGTTAATAAACTTATAATAGGCTTATTGGACCTAAGACACGTAAATAGGTAAAACTAGTAAACTAGTAAGAAGTTACCAATACGTAAACACTAAAATGAGTAAAAGAGAATATGTAAACCCACTGGATCATCATATATATAAAATCATCATATGTATACATAATTGTTATTTTTATAAAGTCATTGGACATGAGTCTAAGATGAGTATTATTTATCTAGGTTTCCGTGATTGAAGCACGTACCGTACGTCCGAATTGCCAATAACCCTCCTTCCCACATCAACGTGAGTTCATAGCCTCGCACTCTTTTAAATGTTTTTATAAATGTTTTATAAACCCGCGAGGGAGATAACATGTTAGTTTTTATAAATAGGACACCATTTGTCCCGATCGCTTGTTTATTGATTTGGACCCGAATGATTGAATGACCCGATTGTATGACCTGATAAATGATTAATGGACCCGATAGATGAAATAAAATGGATTATTAAAGTTAGGTTATGTCACTAAAAGTCCCATTAGCATGAATTGTGAACTACCGGGATTTGGTAGACGCTTATGCATTTAATAGTACTATTTGGGGACGATCACCCCAGTTCGCGCCTTGACGGTTGATCCCCGTCGTGCCACATTGATTGGTAAGCGAATTTATGTATGAGAATATTTCCATAGCGTGACCTTTGTGACGACACGCTAATTTAGATGGGAAATTGAGTTTCGGGCTAGCTACCCGTTGTTTGGTTTAGTAAGGTAACAATGTCATGCGGCTTATAATAATCCAGTTAACGAAATACTACTATACGCACTGAATTATGATGTATTGCCTGACTAGCAATACGGGGTCATACTATTGATATTATGTTCGTGTTTTGGTTTTATATAACCATATTCATATAACTGTTTTTATTTAATCTATACAACGTTGTAAAACGTATTCTATGAGGTTTTTAACGACAATGGTTCGTATAATGGTTTTAATGCAAATGCCTATATTATGATTTGATAAAGATTTGTATAAAATGATTTTGGCTATTTTATGGCCTATTATAATGATTTGTACAAAAATGATTTTTGGTAATAATTTTATACCAAAGTTATATTGATGGAATTTACTAAACTCTATGAATTCACTCGGCGTTATCGCTGACCTTTTCTTTTAAAATGTTTTATCTCAAGTACTTGAAGGTAATTCTCGGGAAGACAACAAGAATTCATGGCCCGCACTTAAACAACAAATTTCCATTCAAATTTTTTGTAAAACTTTGTATGAAATAATATGACTTGGGACCTATGTAAATTTGATATTTATGAATGGAAATGCTTTATTATTAAACGACGCGATTTTTAAGCGTTGTCTATGATGTGAGTAATGTGTTATCCCGTAACACCAACTAGTCTTCCGCTGTATTGAATTGAGTAAATTCGGGGGTGTTACAGTTTGGTACCAGAGCTCTCGTTATAGAGAAGGAAAGATTTTTAAAAACCAAGGTTTTGAATAAAACATTTCAAAATCTTTTAACTATAAACATTTTTCTAAAAATGTCTAAAAATCTTTTGACTATAACGGTGCCGAAGAATTCCCGAGTTACCGACAAGGCAAGACTGAGAAGTGTTAATTTAATATATATATAACTTGGATTATATATATATATATATATATATATATATATATATATATATATATATATATATATATATATATATATATATATATATATATTTGATGTAATTTTATTACATGATTGTTTGATGATTATTTTGATATTTATACGAGGTATTTATACGACGTAGATTGTCACAAGAAACCCTAACTCCCCTAGTAAATTAATCGAAGCTATTCTCGTAGGAATTCTAGCTATCCTAGATCTAAACCAAGTTGCGGATATTTATGATCCCAACAAATGGTTAATATTCGTAGAAATGTAGACATTAGTTAAGTGTGATATTGAAAAAGAATTGGCGAGATTAAGACTGATATCGATGTCATGACGATCTTTCCTTATAGAGTGGAGTTTGACAAAACGTTATCACCTAGAAAGATGTCATCTGATTCGTTGTCATCCAATTCTTAAATTGAAATCGAAAGGGTGAATGTTGCACTTGAGGCTGTCATTGGAACCATTACCCAAAAGCCTCATGCACTAGTACCTTTCCGAGAAGTCTAATTGAATGTATGAGTCATCTCATAATAGTGACTCATTTGATAATTGTTGTTGTAAGAGCTATAAGATTGGAAATTAAGTGTTGATTCATATCGAGCTTTTATTTCCCTTTTAAGGCCTAAGAATAAGATTGAAAGTATTGGAATATGAGGTAGGATATTGAATTGAGTATAAAAGTGGTTGAAACTTGAATAAAGAAAAATTTAACCTGTATGGAATATGAAATTGTTAAGAGGAAGTCGTTAAGTCATGTGATTGAATTATAAGGTTTTAATTGATTGTTAGTTTGTGTTAAGGGCTGTTCCTAGGCCATTGTCCACTGACGAGGATGCCCAGTGTCCAAGAAATAAATTGAAGAAATCTTCTTCTGAATTAGGACCAATGGATCTTCCGTGACATATGGAACACCTAATGACTCTTGTAGATTAGTACTCATTGTGGTATCTTTTAAAAATAATCCCTAACTTAACTGAGACATCAGTTGGTAGGATGAGTTATGAGAATTGTATGACATAGTGACACGTATTGTGTTACAGTACAATTTTGACTTGTTTGTGATTAATGAAAAAGACTACCTTTGATTGCTAAATCCTACATGTATCGATGTTATCTATCTTCTATTGCTTCATCCTAATGTTCGCATTAGTGATGCAATCATTGAACAAGTACTCATCTCGATTTGAGTTACGTTGTGGATTATTCTTTTTGAGCGCCATCGAGGTCATGAACCTCATGATTATTTGGCTAAAGCTCATTTCCTATCATATTGTAGTTAAGTTCTTGGTGAACAACTCTTCATCACTCTTTTGCAGATCACACATTGTTTTTATAAAGTTAAAACGGTATCCTTTGAGAAAATTTAATTTTCATCACTATAAGGATTATTCAAAGTGAGATTTATAAGTGATTGTTATCGCAATGAAGTTGTTTATAAAATACCTTGGAAAACTTAATTGTTTTCATAACAAGGAAAATCTTTGTAAATTTATTTTGATTGTTATTTAAGAATTAAGCATGTAAATGTTTTTATTATAAACATGATGATAAAGTTTTGACGAACTGAGTATTGCATCGATTATCTTGAAATTGTATATAGTTGCGCGCCTACATACAATTTGGAAGTGACCATGCAAGGCTGATTAGTAGTCACCATAAAACTAATGAATAAACACTACATTTTCTTTGAAGATTGTGAAAGATTAAATTTTATGAGATCTGCAAGAAGTGAAAAATAAGGACATAGTGTTAGGGACACCTACATATGTGCCTGTAGCATCTATTCTTCTGAGTCGAATTTACTCATCTGTGGAAATTGTCTTTTTTGACAATTGACAATCTTTTCTTGTCCAATTATCCCGTAGTGAGGTTCTTAGGGAAAAGCATCTGATTACCGAGTGTTGATACGCGACTGGATGTATTGACGTTCTTATCATTTCTTATGATCTGATTTCATTTGAATGACCTGGGTAACGATCCGAGGAGCTTTCGAATGCGTACTCAAATTATGAAAACATGGGATATAATCATATTCGTTAAATGTTTTCGTCTGTATCTGATTTGAAACTCTCTCGCATAGATTATGCGTTGACCTTACTCTTTTAATAAGTAGTTGTGTCTCTAGATATCCTTGAACTTGTGAAGGATTATGAGTTATTATTAGTCTTTTGAGAAGTTCACATCTTATCGACGGCAATAAAACTGGAAAGTTGGTAGTGCCAGTAGAATGGATTGATTGATTATGACATGACGACATTGTCTTAATTGATGGGAACTCAAGTAGAATTCCCTTAAATGATAAGATGTTGATTATCAAAAGTGATTTAAATAATTCCCGATAGGTGGCTGTATCCTGCTTTTAGACTTAAAAGTATACCGTGAATGGTTGTGAATTAGTCATAGATACTATAATCTATAAAGAACCTAATATGAAATTATTTAAAGATGGTTCCGTTATCTGAAACCTTAGTAAGTATTTGTTGATGAATTACCTAGACTTTTGCCATTAAGGCAGATTGAAATTGGTATTGATTATATTCCCGGTGCTGTACCTGTGGCGTGTGCACTGTACGTCAGCACCATCTGAATTAAAGGAATTACCGTATAACTCAGAGAGTTGTCGGAGAAAGATTTTATTCTACCGAGCTCGTCATCATGAAGACCTATGGTGTTATCATTCCTTATATTTATAGATTACTATGAACTGAGTAAAGTGACAATCGAAAACGATATCCATAACTCGAAATGGAAGATTTGTTCGATCGTTTACAAGGTTCTAGCGTATGGTTTAAAGATTTGATCCACGGCATGGTTATTATCAACTTCGCGTCCGCGGAGAAGATTATCTCTTCCAATCACTACATCCGGTACTTGTAATGAACATTATGAGTTTCACGTGATGTCGTTTGGATTGACTAATGCACATATAGTATTCATAAATTTGGTGAATCACGTGTGTAGGCTGTAATTTGATAAATTCATGCTTGCGATCATTAAGGACCATTTGTTTGTTTATAAGAATAAGAATGAGTTAATAATCTTGTATGAACTGCCCTGAATTTGGCCGAACAATGAAAACCTGTACTTTGAATATTTAACATATGACTTAAGACTTAATCTTTTACATTATTTGACCATGAGATTAATAAGATATATTGACTCTTTAAAAATTAGAGCCATTTGAAACCTTGTGTTTTACCAAAAGGAAAATGGAAATATGTTTTGTCAAATGTTTTAACAAAGGATTTTAAAGGGATTATTCCCTTATACACAAAACATTTAACTAAACTCCTGTTTAAGGGTAAATGTTTTTGCATACCTTAGGACAACTTAGGAAGGATTGAGGAAAACCATTTAAACCATAACTTGAAATTTGAAACAACAATTTTTGCTCTTCAACTAAGAAAATTTTGACCAAAATATAAACAAAGGTTTCTCGAACATTTACGAATCCTATTAATTATTTTCGATAAATCAGCAAAAATCTTGTTAATTAAATTCAAATTTATTTTGAACATTTTTATAATTGGTCGAACTAAGAAAATTAAAAATTTTTACGTTACGTTTCATAAAAATTAAGTAATTATTATTTAATTACTTGTAGTAATTATCGACTTTAAACGTCGGATTGAGTAAAACGGATAAAAATGATAGTTGAGAAGAAACTAAAACTTAGAAAATATGAAGAAAGAAATTATGAGTGAATTTTGGTCATAATAATTATTCCATCTAGGAAAGTGAAGGTAATTACTGTCACATTATGTAGAAAATATAAAGAACCAACTAGGACATGTTCCTTAATAATAAATGTGCAAAATAATTTGCCGAGCAATTAAAAATAACTAATGTTTGTAAGAAGGATAATATAGATAATAAAAAGGGGGTTCGTGGCTAATGTGAACCTTTAGAATTGAGAAGCCGATGGCGTTAAATGTATAAAAGGCCACTTGTGGTTGCCTAAATATGGAGATTTTGAGATATAGTCATGTTGGAGTCTTGTAAGTATAAGTATTCTATTCCTGTCATTTCTGATTTAATATATCTTTATCTGAAGAAGTTCTACTGATGGCAAATTATGAAGGCAGACATCGCCTCATACATTAGTAAACGTCAATCTATTGAAAAGGTCATCATCTGAATTTGATTTGATTTGGGTCACCGTCGACAGACTAACCAAATCTGCTAATATCATTCTTGTTAATGATAGATTCTTGATGAAGAAATTGACTCTTTGTATTTAAAGGAATTGTGTTATCATAGTGTGCTTGTATCGATCATCTCTATCAAGATCCTCGCTTCGCATTGAATTTCTAGAGATTTGCTCAGAAGTCATTAAGAACGAATCTTGATGAGAGTACTGTATACCACCCCAATCGAAGGTACAAGGTAAAGTAACGATACAAAATACTATAAGTGTTGTTCTATGTTTGAATGATTGACCTTTGGTAATGAACCATATAATCGTTTTCCTTTAGAGAGATTATCATTGATAATTATCGTATTAGGATCGAGATTGAATCTTGTTATGATCTAATTATTAGAGCCTCTGTAAGCAGGAGTTGAGATGAAGGCACCCGACAAACACCCATTGTGAGTTGGACATGTCTTTTAGGTTTAAGGTTTCCTATGATGGCGAACCTAACCTTACAAAATATTCGACCCGCGAGACCTGAAATGATTATTGAAATTAGGATCTGATTATTGACTGCCGGTAGTGGGCAAGAGGTTATGTGAATATGAAATGTAGATCTTGAAGTGCCAGATGGGTAGCGAAGTTATGCCAAACATTTTCACCATAGAAATATGAATGGAAGATCTGAAAGATCATGGGAATTAAGTCCCCATTGTATGGGACCATTGAGATGATGTAAAAGATTGGTTTGAAAGGCATATATGCTGGATCTACCCTAGGACTTCAAGAGCTGCGTGAATTATGTTTCGTATATCGAACTTGATGAAATGTCCATCAAGTGAAAATCTGATTGCTTCTTAGTAAAGTTTAGATCGGCAAAAAGTTGCATTCATTAAAAACTCGTGAACATCATGGATATAGAAAGTAAGTCAACATTAAGCCTGATCTTATTCCCGTAGTTATGTTTGATGAAACTCGCGTATTGTAATGAATTACACTTGTGAGAAAAGACCGAATGTGGAGGAAATACCCACATGGCTTTAACTCTATAAGAAGCGAGTAGTAAGGTAAGATGATCTTTGAGGACAAAGATCCTGTTTAGGGGTAAATGCTGTGACAATCCGTCAATTTATGGTTAATATTTTATTCTCGAATATTATTTAAAAACATTATTTTAATGTTACATTATGAACTCACTTATTTTTGGGAAGAAATTTGGATTTACGTCTTGAAGTAGCATCGACTACGTCTAAACCGGGGGATTCAACGTTACGTGCTTACGTTTACATACACCGTCTTTGGTGGCAGTCCGACATTTCAGAAAATAAATTTATCCGTAAATATTAATTTGGGATTCTAAATTTGAGTTGGTTCATAAACTCACAAATTTACGAGAAGAGATTAGGACTTACGATTTTATTTTAACGTCCTTTACGACTACACCGGAAACCCTAGGATTACATATTTACGTTTTCGAACTCCGTTTTTGATGAGACAATTTTTATTAGATTCGTTTTGTGCCGTTGATTCATAACTTATAAAAACGTTTTTCGTGAAACGACCCGAGGGCACGCAAATCAAGGAAACTAGAATCGAGGAGTACCCGTAAATTAATAGGGATGGGACAAGTTTACACTTGCCCACCCCTATACAAGTGGCTTCCAACATAAGCTTTACCACCCTTTGGTGGCAAGCAAACATGCACTAAATGGACACATGTCCATCTAGTTTCACCAAAACAACAAAACAAGCTCCCAAAACCATTTCTCTCATTCTCATACATGCAAACCACTTTATTTTCTCTCTACTCTCTCTCTACGAACGTCCAAATTCATCCACAACACTACCATTGATCAAAAAAATCAACCATAAATCATATGTATAATTTACATATGATGAAAACCCATTGAAAAGATGAAGATTGGAGGTGGTTATAACATGTGAAAAGGAGTTTCCATGGATTTTAGGGGATGATTTTCAAGAAGGTATTCATGCATATGAAGATCTCAAGAAGTTCATTTGCCAAGTTGAGGATTTGATAACAAGAACCAAGTCTTGTTCATCAAAAACCTCATCTTTTCATCACTAATGGTGGTATAGAGATTGTTCTTCCTATCCTTTTGTTATTTTTGATTATTTAATCTTGTATTTATTATACTTATATATATGTATATGATGATGAATGATGATTAAAAATATTGTGTGAGGATTTTGTGTTGATAAACATGCTTAAAAAGATGAAAAACTATAAGAAACAAGGCTAAAATCTTGTTTAAATTGTTGGCTGTATAAAACAGTAAAGAATCATATGATGAACTGATAAAAATGGCATATATTAATATATATACAGTAATTAATATGTCTTGTACACATGAGAGAGTTGGCCATGCAATGGAATCATTGTAATGAGTGAGATATGATCAAAACAAGTTTAGAGTACAAATCTGAGCTCACTGTTTTGGACGATTTTTAGAAAATACTTAGAGGCTGATTCAACAGTAGCTATAGTAGAGTTAAATGGAGCACATATCATTTAGTTTATGTCATAAAAATTTGAGCTTCTATCTCCATATAGAACTCTAGATATGGCAGTTTTGGTGAACATGAAAGTAAAAATCAGATTTTGGAAATTAAAGTATAATAGTATTATATAAGCACTCAAATAAAAATAGTATAAAATGTGAATTTAAAACCTACTAACTCATATATTACATTTATATGAATATTTACAATGATAAATAAGTGGACATTTTATAAAAATGGTAACTTTTTAAGTTTTATAAGTTATAAAAACTATAAACATGATTTTTACGACTTTTTCGGCTATTACCGTAAAATTAACGCTTTTGTTAAATAAAACTTAGACGGTTGGACCCGTCTAATGTAAAATTTTTAAAACTCATATACTAATATATAAACATATATAACAAGTCCAAAACCGATAAAACCCGAACTATATAACATACGGACATTAACGGTCTAAATTAACGTTATTGGACTAATAATACAACAAAATGGACTAAAACACTTATAAACTTATTTATTGGGCTTAACCCATTTGGGCCCAACATGTAAAGTATAAATACTGATAAGACAAGTATGAAATGGATTAATACAAGTTAATAAAATTATAATAGGCTTATTGGACCTAAGACACGTAAATAGGTAAAACTAGTAAACTAGTAAGAAGTTACCAATACGTAAACACTAAAATGAGTAAAAGAGAATATGTAAACCCACTGGATCATCATATATATAAAATCATCATATGTATACATAATTGTTATTTTTATAAAGTCATTGGACATGAGTCTAAGACGAGTATTATTTGTCTAGGTTTCCGTGATTGAAGCACGTACCGTACGTCCGAATTGCCAATAACCCGCCTTCCCACATCAACGTGAGTTCATAGCCTCGCACTCTTTTAAATGTTTTTATAAATGTTTTATAAACCCGCGAGGGAGATAACATGTTAGTTTTTATAAAATATGACACCATTTGTCCCGATTGCTTGTTTATTGATTTGGACCCGAATGATTGAATGACCCGATTGTATGACCCGATAAATGATTAATGGACCCGATAGATGAAATAAAATGGATTATTAAAGTTAGGTTATGTCACTAAAAGTCCCATTAGCATAAATTGTGAACTACCGGGATTTGGTAGACGCTTATGCATTTAATAGTACTATTTGGGGACGATCACCCCAGTTCGCGCCTTGACGGTTGATCCCCGTCGTGCCACATTGATTGGTAAGCGAATTTATGTATGAGAATATTTCCATAGCGTGACCTTTGTGACGACACGCTAATTTAGATGGGAAAATTGAGTTTCGGGCTAGCTACCCATTGTTTGGTTTAGTAAGGTAACAATGTCATGCGGCTTATAATAATCCAGTTAACGAAATACTACTATACGCACTGAATTACGATGTATTGCCTGACTAGCAATACGGGGTCATACTATTGATATTATGTTCGTGTTTTGGTTTTATATAACCATATTCATATAACTGTTTTTATTTAATCTATACAACGTTGTAAAACGTATTCTATGAGGTTTTTAACGACAATGGTTCGTATAATGGTTTTAAGGCAAATGCCTATATTATGATTTGATAAAGATTTGTATAAAATGATTTTGGCTATTTTATGGCCTATTATAATGATTTGTACAAAAATGATTTTTGGTAATAATTTTATACCAAAGTTATATTGATGGAATTTAATAAACTCTATGAATTCACTCGGCGTTATCGCTCACCTTTTCTTTTAAAATGTTTTATCTCAGGTACTTGAAGGTAATTCTCGGGAAGACAACAAGAATTCATGGCCCGCACTTAAACAACAAATTTCCATTCAAATTCTTTGTAAAACTTTGTATGAAATAATATGACTTGGGACTTATGTAAATTTGATATTTATGAATGGAAATGCTTTATTATTAAACGACGCGATTTTTAAGCGTTGTCTATGATGTGAGTAATGTGCTATCTCGTAACACCAACTAGTCTTCCGCTGTATTGAATTGAGTAAATTCGGGGGTGTTACAGTGCATCTTCCATTCCCTAGATTCACCAAGCTCATTATCCACCATTTTATGAAGAATGACCCAACCATTGACACTCACGGGAATTTCTTCTATCACACCAAAGATGATGATTATGTGATTCTCTCAATGAATGCAGACACTAATTCCACAAAGTATGCATTACTTCCTGCACTAGTACCCGACACAATGCTTAATGATGGAATTAAGGAGAGTGATAAATACCAAGAGATGCTTAATGATATTGACGCACAGTTTAAACGGGCAAATGCACATCCTTCACAGAAGCAAAAAGGTAAACGCAAGAAACGAGTTTCAAAGCGCCAACCAGCTGCTTCTAAAGATAAAGGCCAAGGAAAAATGCAAATTGTTGATGAAGATGATGAAGATGAGCTGATCCATACTGAAGAAGAACAGGAAGAAGTACCACTCCGCAGGCCTAAGAAAGCAAGGAAAGCTAAAGGCAAAGAGGCAAGTGTTGCTGCAAATGAACCTGCTCAACAATAAATTTCTGAAGCCAAAAGATTGCGTATTGTTCTTCAACAAAGCCGACATGAAGCTTTTGGAGGATCAGGCTCAAGAGTGTTTGAAGATTTAGCAGATTTTGGTAATCCTGATGATGATATGGCATTTTATGACGATCCTACTGAGGAAGATACTTATGAAGATGCGTGTTAACTATCATTTTGAAAGTCGTGAACCAAGTGAAGAACGTGAGAGCAGTGCTGATACTGATACCAGTTTGATGTATCGAGATGCCAATATCACAACATCTTTACCGCAACTGACTCACATGGTGCTAAATGAAGATGCTCATGCAACTTTCATACCAGAAACGCAACTTCAAAGTAAGTCTACTTCAAACTCTGATGATGTTATGAAATATCTCAATTTAGAAGGGGAGGGTGTCGAGGTCACAAACACTGATCCGTCAACAAATGAAGGAATGGTGGATGTTCCTGTAACCACTATTATATCGACCACCACTCCACTACTATCCACCCCGGTCATCAGTGAGGTCATAACCACCACTATTACACCCGCACTCGTTGAACAACCAGTATCAACCACCACCCTCACCACTGAATCTACACCGTCATCCATAGCCGAACAACCTGTATCAACCACCGCCCCTATAACTGAATCTACATCAACACCTATCCCTGTACAACCAGTATCATCCACCACCACCTTAACGGTTATAGTAACACCTCCACCAACAGAACCACAAGTATCATCCACCTCCAATCCCTTCCTCACAGTCAATGATCCACTGATCGAGTCTCTTCAACAACAGTTAGAGGCTCAAGCTACACAAATAGCTACATTGACTGAAAGGTTCACCACTCCTCTCAAGGAACCGCAAGCTGATGAGCCTACTCTTTAGAAACTAACAGACAGAGTGTCCAAACTTAAAGAACAACATAAATCATTTCTTAAAGAGAAGAAAACTCGGGATAAAGAAAATGCTGCTTTTCTCGGGTCCATTGACGAGCAGATGACCACGATCATTCGACGAGAAGTCAAGGCTTATGTTGATCAACAACTACCAAATCTTGTCGGTAATGGTTTATCTACTCTTCAACTAATGACATTGTTACAGACACGTCTGTTAGATATGGGAGCTCATAAATCAAAATACAAACGCAAAGTTCTGCAATATCTCAAAAAAGCAATTCTTGAAGAGAAACCTACAGACACTACCGACTCTGAGTCTGACGAAGAAAATGAGTTAGAAGAGGAAGATGACGAGGAAAACGGTGAAGAGGATGATGGTAACCATGATAAAAATGAGGATAAGGATATGGAGGGAGATGAGGAGGAAGAAGATGATGAACAAGGAAAGGATAAGAATGAAGATGAAGATGAGGACGAGGACGAGGACGAGGATACAGATGATGATCAGGATGACGATGATGATAATGAAAAGGGTAATGAAGTCAACAAGGGTGATAAGAATGACGACACCGGTACAAATGACAAAGAGTCAAACAAGGATGACAATGATACGGCCACTGAGAAAGGTTTAGAGGAAACTGCAGAAAAGATTGCTGACACCACAGAAAAGACACTAGAGTCAACAGTACCAGAAACTCAGCAGGTTGCTACAGGTATATCTACTGCACCAGAATTCACTACTGATTCTCACATTGAATTTGTAGAATATATGCAAGCAGAAGAACCGACAGAGACAATGCTTGAAGAAGAACTTCACGATGATATATCGGTGATGCAAACTCAACCTTCAACACCATCTGTAGTTCAGCATGACGATGATATGGAAGTTGAAGATTTAAATGTTCCAGAACCGACATTTGCTGAATCCCTTATCATCGATGATACTGTACAAGAGCAACTTTGGCTAACAAATGCAGCACCACAACATCCATTTGACACTGCAACTGAAATGGAGCTGACTCAATTCCTCAACAACCCTATCGATTTCTCGGCTTTTCTAAGGTATTCTCATGAGAAACCGACAATGACTCCGGAGGCAGCTGCAAATGTAGACTTCTTTGACACGTTAAAGATCAGCCATAATGAAGCAGAATATCACCTGAATGCGCTTACAAAAGAAATGAGAGCGACAACTACAAGAATTCAGACTCCCGTGTTGCGACCTCTCACACCAACGGTCATCATCGGTTCTGCCACTATCCCAATAGAGCATTTTCTTTCTCACGATCTTGAATACCTTGAAAATGGAGCAAAGAAATATGCCATGTCACTAACAATGCTCAAGGCCGTTAACTTGGAGAATGTTCCATGGATAGAGGATAAAGTGCCTGTTTCAATATGGAGAAAGAAGCTACTCAAGTTTTATGATACCTATGCTTCACTTGGCATCTCTCACTGGACCGCAAAGAAAAGGTTAGCCTACAATCATTTCCATCGTCCTAAGAGAGGTTCATCTATTATCTCAGCTCACAGAATCAAAAGTATTCAAGGAGCAACCACTGAGACCATCTTCGGTTATGATTACTTGAATATAATCATATTCAAACGTACCGATGAGAAAGAATACCACATTGACGAAAGTGATCTCCAGTACCTTCAACTTAAAGACATCAAAGCTCTTTTGTTGCTGTTGGCTCAAGAAAAAGTTGACCATCTATCACCTGAGATTGTCATAGCCTTGAGTTCAAACTTTCGTCAATATTCCAGGAAAATAGTCAATCAAAACCGGGTGGAAGACTTTCAACTTGGAGTAGAAAGCTATCAGAAGAAGCTAAACCTGGAACCTCCCCATACGACTCCACTTAGTAATTTCCATAAGAACAAGAAGGTTTACATGGGGACTACCACGCCGGATGCAGGGATCTTTTATCCAAATGAGACTGGCGTCATGCAATATATGCGTTTCTCAGAACTGCACAATTCAGTGATGGAACGCTAAAGAATGTTCGAGATGATCTGTCGGTTATCAATGGCAACTTACCTCTTCTGGCAGTCACATACACCTGGACAACCCAGTGCAGAAAGGAATCATCGTACGCAATCAGGAAGATTGAGGAACTTCTAAGGAAGCGCCGGTTGCTACGAAGTATAGAACGATTCGTCAGTGGACGACCATATGGAGCTCACCATCAGTTCACGGAACGAACCAATTAATTTTGGTTCGTCTTATAACAGGTCAACTCCATATGTCTATAATTGTGAATATGTTATCTTTTTGCTTTATCAGCTTTTGTGGCTTGTTGTAGTGTAAAAGTATGATATTTTTCAAGAATTTCTCTCGAGATTCTAAATCTTTCAAACAAATCATACTCAAGCACAACAACTTACCCTCATTAATTTGAGGGGGAGCATTAATATGTTCTTTGGTCAACATCTAATTTCATTTTATTACCCAACGACCGGTTAATCCATTAATATCCAAAATATTGATGGTTAACATTTTGGAAAGGGGAGAAAATGGGATTAAGGAGACTTAATGATATTCGGCTAAAACAATGAAAAAAGGCTTAAAAGATAAACCAACTTAACATGTGTAATGCACAAGTTAAGCGGGAGCGTTTTTTATGATCAAAACACTTAAGGCACAAAAACTTTGATTTTAATATCACAAGTGCTTTAAGTGATTTTCAAGGATTTTTCATGGTGACTATATCAACCCATAACACACTTAACTCACGACGGATGTGGTGACAAAAGGGTGGTAGGTATATGTATTAGTCCAATGATTCATCAGAACCGATGGAATCTTCCCAAGGACAACTCCCTAGATAGAACTACAAGTCCTAGGAAAGATGGAGAATGAATGTGAACGTAGCTGAATGCCGACCAAGTACTCAAGCTAGCACTGGAACAATCACAACAAGGTGCTAGTGATGACGTATTGGTAAGCATTGAAGGGGTTGAAGAACGAAAAAGAATTGTAAAGATAAAGGATGTAAAGAAAGAAGCCTTCCTTACAACTTTAGGCAGAAACCAGGTCAATACATATGCTATTGAGATCATTAGTTAATGATTCTCGATATTGAAGAAAGCCATCATGGACCCAGTGATGCAATGCACAACCCTCCCCAGCTAACTCAAATATCTCTCAAAAGGTATTTGTTTTAATCACACGGAGATCAACACGTTATCTATTGGTTTATTCACTCCGAATAGACTGATATTGAATAGGTGGCACTCCTCTCCAGCCATCGATCACTAAATCAAAACGCACTATCGAGTCTAGAGCCATGAGACAATCAAAAGTCTCATTAGGACACTTTCCATTTATTCCTTACTTCTTCACACACTGTAAAAAGTAAGAGATCTTTTATGAATCCTACGCAGTATTCTTGTAATATTGCCAAAACATCCGAGTGATACGCAAGTATTACATTGAAGATGGAAATCCTGCTTGAGCCAACATCAAACAAGCTCATGGTAGGTGACACGTGCGGTTCTTTAAGAACTAATCTTGTGACAACTGGAAAGAAATAGTAGTTTAATTCTTAATTGAACTTAAACTCGTTCCAGGCCTCTACGCATTATCATATGATCTTGCCAGAATACTCAGAGTGACACTCTTTAGTGTTCGCAGTGACGAGTGGAAATCCTTCTAGTGTTAACATCAAACAGCACTTGGTAGGTGACAAGCAAGATTCAATTTGAATCAAGTTTGTGACAACTGGAAAGCAACGATGGTGAATATCTTAATTGAAATTCACTTGTTCTAGGTTTCATGAATTGACGACTTCAAACATAAGGATTTTTAATCCAAATGATTCACTCTTTATGTTCGCAGTCAGCTTTGGACGATCGAATAAAGAGAACGGGTTTACCCGCGAAATCCGTCACGGGTACGATATCTAATATCGTCCAACGGTCTTCACCGACCGGAGGTAAAATGCTACCGAATTAGAATAAAATGTCAAAGCCACTTTATTTGTGTCTTATTATGTTGCTGCATTCGAAGAGGGTGGCGTTGTTGTGTACCTGTTGAAGACGGTGGCGTTGCTGTGTACCTGTTGAAGACGGTGGCGTTGCGGTGTACCTGTTGAAGACGTCCTCACATGCTTATTCCTTCTGCATCAAATACTCCTACAAATTCAAGAAAGTATGACCTAAAAGTCTTTCGCTGTATCGACTCTGAAACTTTCAAGAATTAAACAAAGGATAAGTGTGTGGGACATGAAGTCACAAAGAGGCGAATATCACAAGAAAATAAAGACTGCACGTGAAAGGCCAAAAGAACGTGTTCCAAGCAAAAATATGATATTATTCAACACATATTCACAAGAAGAAAGGAAAAAGAAAGAAAAGAAGACTACGAGCTCAAGAACAAGATCTAACATGCTAGATTAGCACTTTGTAAATTTGGAGTGACCTCCCTTTGGGGGAGATTGTTGGAAATACGTTTTACGCATTTAGAAAGCCTCGGTCACTCCAACAATGTAGTTATAGGCTCGTAGTTATGTTTAGTTTCATTTATTAAATAGCCCGACCCATGAGCATGTTCATGGGCCGGAAGCCCAATTCCATTAAGGACTTGGGGTATTTAAACCTCTTTCCACCATGGAAAGAGGTGTTGGTTGTTTCATTTCTTGTTTTCAATATAACAAAGTTCTTTCATTTCTCTCTCTAAGTTTCTCTCTCTAGAAAACATCAACCCCTTGTTTCACAAAGATTATCATTGTTCTACAAATAAAAGTTACTAAGTAAAAAGGCGGGAAAAATAAAGTTTGAAACTTAAAATATACTAAAACTGAAATTACACAACTAAGAAAAAGTGCTCATCCGGAATACGCCCTTCATCCGGAATAAAAACTTCATCCGGAATAAATTGCTTTATCCGGAATAAGTCCTTCATCCGGAATATTGGTTTCATCCGGAATAATAGACTGATTCGGAATATATGGCTCATCCGAAATAAAGGAGTTCATCCGGAATATTTCACTTCATTTGGAAAAACTTGAACAAAAACCCTCATTCGGAAAATCTAGTTTGATGCGGAATAAAAAGTGTTTACTCGGAATAAATCTTTGATTCGGAATGTTTAACTAAAAATGTTTGTTCGGAAAGTTCAACTCATCCGGAATATTTAAAACAAAGGTTGATTCGGAATATTTGTTGGTTCATCCGGAATATTTATTTATGCGGAATAAGAGAGCTTCATTCGGAATATTGAAATCAAAGGCGTTCATTCGGAATAATTAACTAAAGTTGCTGATGTGGAATAAATGAAAGGAAACCTTCATTCGGAATCTTAAACATAACATGCTGGTTCGGAATAAATAAGCTCGTTCGGAATCTGGGCAACAAAAATAAACGAAGAACAGGAACAAATAACTAAGCACGGATCTAACGAAATCTAACCAAAATCAACCAAAAGATTAAACCAAAATAACCACAAATGATTAACTAACAAATACTAATCAAACCAAATCAATAACACTAACAATAATAATCAAAATAATCAAAACCCACTTAATCAATTTAATAAAAACTCAAGAACATGAACATGAACATAAAGCATAAAGATTAAAGATTAAACAAGAAAGGAAGATAAGAGATTAACAAGAAAAATAAAGATTCAATAACATAAAAAGGAAACTTACTTGAATTTAAAGGTGCAAGGTAATTAAATGTGCAATTAGAATAAATGACATGAAAATTAAATGTGCCAAAATTAAAGATGGAAGACTAATTGTCACACTTAACCAACAAGAATGAAATTAACACTTATGATCTATTAATAGGGGAGGAGGAGGATTAGTGGAAGCTTCCTCCTCTCTTTCTTCTTTCTTTAATTATCATTTAGTCCTTGTCTTCTTAATTCTTCGACTTTTGTCTCGGGATTAATAAACTCGTCTTTGTAATTTCTTCAATAAATTAGACTTGAGTTCTTTTGCTTTTAGTAAACTTCCGTCTTTTGACTTTTTCTTCGATAAATCTTCAGAATTGGTCTTGGACTTCCGTTCTTTTTGCACTCTTGATTTCTTGACTTCGTCTTTTGTCTTTTTTCTTCGATAAAAGCCCGTGAAAGCCGTGTTTTGTTCCCTTTTAACATTTTGATCGTAAAATCACAACAAATACACAAACCACGCATAATTCCGACATTTACGACATAAAATACACGTTTTGACCTGGTTATTATTATAATTAAGTGGTAAAAGGATGGGTGTTTCCACACCTATCAAATCCCCTACACTTGACCATTGCAATGTCCTCATGCAATGCATTAGTTACAAAGTACGTTTTACATTTTCCATCATAATCAATCCATATTGGCCTTTATTAAAGAGATAGAAAATTATAAACATTCAAAGGAAGAAAGAAAGTAAAGAAATCAAAGACATACCTTAGGTTTTTAGAAATATCATGAATGATCATCATCCTCAA
Source organism: Glebionis coronaria (assembly GCA_025667525.1). NCBI lineage: Eukaryota > Viridiplantae > Streptophyta > Magnoliopsida > Asterales > Asteraceae > Glebionis > Glebionis coronaria. Next base: position 644,428,934 of record CM046874.1, read on the forward strand.
GTTTTCACATTCTCCAAACCAAGCTTAAAAACGAGATCATTGTTATTATAAGTTAGCAAACTAACATGAACTCATGTGGGCCAATTATTCACTTAGACTCCCTTATTCCTAGGTGTATCTCTTATATTTTATTGTTGTCTTGAATGATCACGAGGATGCATTGTTGACTTATTTCGATAGTTATTAAGGCTGAAAATAAAGTGGGACGATTTAATCAATAGTTAGCTAAAGGACAAAATCTTTTAAAACTACTTCTCGGGATCTCATAAAGTTCATATCTTGGCATAACTCGCTTCACGATTTGAGACCTTTCTCGGACCGATATTTGGCAGCGACTTCATACTTCAAATCTTGAGAGACGTTCTTGAAATTATGGTCTTCTCTTCATAATAGGAATTTCTTCACTTGAAGTTTTGAGAGATTCTTCATACTTGGACCACGACTTCCTCATTTTTCTCCAATCTTTATTTTGGACTTTGAAATACAACGATCCGCCTCCTTTTAGGACTTGGATCTATTTATCCTCATACCTTGTTAGGGCCTTTTTGGATGAACTTTTCCATGATCTTTGGGGAGTTTTTGCTTTTCGTCGTGTGTCTCGATCCTTCATACAGATTTTTGATAAATGATTCTTCACATCACTTTTGGATCCTTAGCACCAAAATGTAGCCCTCATGCCTTGTTAGGGCCTTTTCGGACTCGCCAATCTTCGCATCCCGCTTCAATAAGTTATGCCTTGGCTATGAACTCTAATCATTACCGAGCAACTTTTAAATGATCTTGGGCTAGAAGCTAAGTAACTTTTCAAATCGTACAACCTTATTTATTGAATAAAAAATTTAGTAGCAAACGATGGGAGAATAGGCTTATAATTAACTCACATAAATTCACGAAAGAATACCAAACTTATAATTGACTCTATCATCTCTCGTTCTCCACAATTTAAAATCTCAAGGAATGAGACTCATGGATGCTTAGCCTATTAAATCAAAGTTTTGGGTTTTCGAGTCATCTATAGGATCTTGCAAACTCTTAGACTTTTTCAAGTTTAGAAATCGCATTTTAAAGTTCCCTTGATAAACGACTCCTAGGATAAATTATAGGAACTTGCGAAAAGTTCTTGTTCTTAACCCGTTAGAATTAAGATTTTCGCGTTTTAAAGCTCCCTAAATAAAAGCCTAGCAAAACATGACTTAAACACGTTAAGGATACTAGCTAGAGTAAACTTAGATGAGTAAACTCGGGTTGAGTCAAAAGATTCAGAATGTTGAAAATTAAAACCACTTTATTAAAAATTTATTCTAGCAAAGAAAGAAAATAACTATACAAAGGTAAAAACTAATAGGCCAAAATAGATCAAAAATTTTGAAAAATGTTGAAAAATTGATTTTCTGGTTAAAATGAGGACAAATGCAAGGAAAAGGCCACTTAACTTCGATAGAAGTCCCCCTACACTTAATATAAACATTGTCCTTAATGTTTAAGCATGTGGGAGTAAACTCCCTTACACTTAGGACATTGTGCACATTGTTTAAATCTTGCTAAGGAAAGGACAACTAAAGTGATTCCTATTTTAATATTGGAAAATAAAATAGAGAATCAAAAGAGTTTAGGATAGAACCGGGAAAATGGGAACACGGAATCACGGGTCGTCAAAAGTCATCAAGAATGTGTCTTTGAAGCTCTAATCCCTGCACATAATAAGAAAGAAAACAAGAAAAAAACGGGGCTCCCCCTACACTTATGATGAAAACAGGGAAAGATAGATACTCGGGTTGCCTCCCGAAGAGCGCTTGTTTTTGTTAACCGACTCACGAGCCTGACTCGTCCCCAAATTAAATGGTCCATGGGGAAGCCTCGAATGTAATACCGGGATCAAAGACCTTGTCCTCGTTCCCGGAGGACATCAACAAAGGGGAGGCGGGAGGATAAGTCTTAAATGGGAGAAAAGTCCTTTCAACATACGAAAAGTATGTGAAGTCGTGAGCCACGGGAGGTGGGGTGGGTAAAGAAATCACATTGTCATCCTCCAAAGACAATGGATGTTCAGAAAGCAGCAAAGCCGTAAGGTTATCAATGATAATATAATCAATGTCACCTCCCGGGTCAAAGCACTCATCCTCCGTAATAGTGGCTAAAGGAGTGGATGAAAGGTGCTCGGGAGGGGGACTTGGGACGATACCTTCCTGCAGCAAATTATCAAAAATAATATCTCCCTCCCTGTCATCATCATGAATACCCGTAGGTATGGAGTGGATGTCGATTTCTTCTAGCAATGGGTCATTATCTTCAACGGGAGGAATAGATGGAGGTAAAGACTCGGAGAGAGGAGGAGAAGTCAACTCTTTGATTTGAGCAATAAGAAGATGCACTTTCCGTAATCTGTCGCGAAGAATCACGTCTTCCACCTCATCTACAAGAGCAAGTTCATCGGTGAACTTCTCGTAAGCAGGAGAGAATAAATCGTCATCGCCCGCATCTCCCGGTGGAGATTGAGAAATTTCAAAAGTGAAATTCTAATAGCGTGGAGAAAAATCGTCATCATTAGGATCGACCTCTTCCATAAGAGCAACGTCGTCCTTAGACTCCATAGCAGTAGGCATGTCACAAACCTCATCATCAAAGAATTTATCGAGACCAAAATCACTAATCTCAATCAATAAATCACCATCCTTAGACGCATTAGGAATATCGAGAGTAGGAGTAGCAACTTCAGAAGATGGGTCGAGAGCGTAGACATCATCATCGTCATCATCATCATAATAGACGGGACCATTCCAATTAGGAGTGACATAGTCGGCTAACTCTTCCTTGATAACCTCCACATCTTTAAGAAGCTCATGAAGCAAATTTTGTTGTTCATCTCCCCGGGTATGTTCAATTAAACCAATTCTATACCACGCTGTAATTAAACATTTTGGTGTAGAAAAGAAGGGAAAACGACCAAATTGGCTCAAAAAGGTGTTGGTGGATTTCAAGATTTCGTCACCATCAAGCAAAGGTTGCCTTTCCTGATGCAAGTCAGATCGGATTTGAGCTAAACTTTCTAGAACATCATTCAAAGTAGTGAGTTGTTGGTCAAGACTAATTTGCTGAGAGGATTGATGATTGAAAGTGTGATGTGGGGGCTCAAAGTTATACACACTGCGATGATAGCACAAAATTTTCTCAAAGACCTTCGACGGATCACAAGAAGAAGCATCATGAGGGCCCCTGATAGGTGTGAAAACACCCATTCTTTTACCACTTAATTATAATGAAAACGAGACCATAACGTGTATTTTATGTCGTAAATGTCGGAATTATACGTGGTTTGTGTTTTTGTTGTGTTTTAGGACCAAAATGTGAAAAGGAAGGAAAACACGGGCTTTTACGGGCTTTTATCAAAGAAAAAGACAAAAGACAAAGTCAAGAAATCAAGAGTGCAAAAAGAACAGAAGTCCAAGGCCTATTCTGAAGATTTATCAAAGGAAAAGTCCAAAGACGGAAGTTTAATAAAGCCGAAGAACTCAAGTCTTATTTATGAAGAAATTTCAAGACGAGTTTAAAGAAATCCCGAGCCAAAAGTCGAGACTTTAAAGAAGAGACGGAAGAAAAGAAAGAAGGTTGAAACCACCAACCACTCCCCTCTCCTATATATACCACCCTCATTTGTTAGGAGAGGGTTGGTTAGTTTTAGGATTAGATTAGGATTAGTTTAATTTTATGCTTTCTCTCCCTAAACTTATGTTTTCTCTCTCAAGATTGAATAGGTAAGATTTAATTTTCATGTTTTTAATTGTTGAATCTTTACATTTTAATCAAGCTTTTAATTAATATTCTTCTACCTTCCTTGCTTAATCTTTACATTTGATTGTGTTATGTTCTTGAGTTTTTATGGTTTTTAATCAAGTGGGTTTTGATTGATTTTCTTATTATTGTTAGTTTTGTTGATTTGTTTTGATTGATTATTATTAGTTGATGTTTATTTCTTAATTTGGTTTAATCTTTTGGTTGATTTTGGTTAGATTTAATCAAATTCGTGTTCCTTTAGTTTTCTACTGTTCTTCGTGTTCTCTACTTTCCCCAGATTCTGAACCAAGCCTTGTATTCCGAATGAAGCCTTTGTCTTAGTTATTCCGAATAAGCCACAATATTCCGAATAAACATAATATTCCGGATGAGTGGGTTTCTTTTGATTATTCTGAACCAAGAGTTTTTGTAAGATATTCCGAATGAACCAACATATTCCGAACCAGCATTTTTAGTTATTTATTCTGAATGAGTCTCTTTATTCCGGATGAAGCTTTTGTTTAAAGTATTCCGAATCAATCTTTTATTCCGCATGAGTTCTTTTTTATTCCGAATGAAGCTATATTCCTAATCAGTGTAATATTCCAAATGAGCATATTATTCCGAATGAATGATTTTATTCCGGATGAGCACTTATTCCGGATGAAGACATTATTCCGGATGAGTATATATTCCGAATAAGTTTTGTTATTCCGGATGAACCTCTTGTTCCGAATGAACATTTATTCCGGATAAAGGCCTTTATTCCGGATGAAGCTATTTATTCCGGATGAAGGGATTTATTCCGGATGAACATGTTTATTCCGAATGAAGGGTTTTATTCTAGATGAGCTGTTTTTCATAGTTTTTTAATTTTTGTGTTTTTATTCATTTGGCTTTACTTTTCCCGCCTTTTTACTTAGTCGCACTTTTAAGTTTCCTTGCCTTTAGTTTAAGTTTAAGTTTACATTTTAAGCCTTGCCTTAGTTTATTTTTAGTTGCGTTTTAAGTTTACGTTATTTACTTTTATTGCTTTAATTTCTAGCTTTATTTACGTTTTATTTACTTTGCCTTTACTTTTTAAAGTTTTAATTTTTATCTTTCCTAGTCTTTATATTTAGTTATTTTAGACAACGACAACAAACCATTCTATTTCTTTTCCACCAAGAACAACTGAGTCGCACTTTGAACCGGAAATCAATTCGAAAAGATCGGACGATAATATTCTTACTAGCTAAAAGCCTGTATCAAATGGCGCCGCTGCCGGCTCTTTTCGTGAAGATTAACGGTTTTTTTGTGAGAGACGCGTTGGCTTTTGGGATCCATTCACTTGTGAACGTTATTTTTCGTGTCAAAAATTTTCTAAAATCCCAAAAACATTTGAAAAATCATAAAAAGCATCTCTTTTTCAAAGTTTTGCACCAACAATATTCTTCTTGCTTATCTATTTTTCTTTATGGATTCTTATATCCATTGCGTCGGGTGTGGGAGAAGATTATACGGGAACGACTCGTCAATGGTGTACATGCGAGCAATGCGGAAAAGACCTTCCTCCTCTTTCAATCGATTCACAATTGGGATTTTGTCCATCGTGCAACTTGACTAATTCGTCCTTTTCTAATCCACCTCCTATTCCCCCTTGCATCTATTGTCGAAGCGATTCTCATTGGCATGTTTCGTGTCCGGTTCGATACCTGTATGATCACGGGCAAGAACCGGGTTACAATTATGACAATGGAAATAGCTATCCACACAACTTACCGGGTTTTTCTCCATACCCATGTTGCCAAAATTGTGGGGGCCCTCACGATACTTCTTATTGTCAGTCAATGAATTATTATGAGCCAAATCCGTGTCCTCATTTTTCTTCACCGATGGATTATTATGCACCAAATCCGTGTTATAATTCTGGTTTTCATATCTGTGAGCCCCCACACCCCAACCTCAATCATCAATCCTCTCAGAGAATTCGTATTGCCCAACAACTCACTACTCTGAATGAAGAAAGACAAGCCATTCTTTGGAAGTTCATGATGGCTTAATTCAACTGACCTAGGCATTGAAGGAACAAAAGTGACAACAACAAGAGCGACAGCAACAAGAGCAAGTATCTAATCTTAGTGATTATACCCCTCCTCTTGTGCGTCAATACTATTATGATGATGATGACGATGAGAATACTATTTCTTGGAATGATCTAGCTGCTCAATGTCCCAGCGCAATTGTACTTCCTTCTCTTCATATCCCCAATGCCTCAAAGGATTGTGATACTTCGAGTGAGATTAGTGATTTTGGTCTTGATAAATTCTTTGATGAGGTTTGTGATGTGCTAACTTTTGAGGAGCTTACGGATGAGGTCGCTCTTAATGATGATGTTCCTTCCACCAACACTTTGGGAGATTATTCTTTGGCTTTCTCTAATCCTCTTTTTGATCAAGATGATGATTTTACTTCTAATGATGACGAGTCACTATCCGATGAAGACGTTCTGAATGAAACTTTCAAGATTTATTCGAACCCTTTATTTGATTTTGATGACGCCTACATATCTAGTTAGGTGAATCCCCTCTTTGACGAAAGGATTGAGGACATTGATAGCTCTGACTCTCTTGCTATTAATGAGCATCCTTTGTTAGCCATGCCTCCTTCTATCGTAGAGGTGGAAAGACTTGACTCTATAGAAAAAGGGACGCAGGTGGAAGGTACTTGTTCTCATACTTCTCATATTATATTGCCACCTCATCCTACCGCGTGCACACCCAAGGGGGTGATGTATCGCTTTTACTCTCCTCGTTTCATACCGGGAAATGAGGATGAGTGCTTTGACCCGGGAGGTGTCAATGACCATTATATGATTGATACCTTTACGGCTTTGCCGAATAGTGTCAATCCATTGTCTTTGGGGGATGAAAATTTGTCTCCTTTACCCACCCCACCTCTCGTGGATCAAGACTTCACATACTTCTCGTATGTTGAAAGGACTTTTCTACCTTTCAAAACTTATCCTCCGGCCTCTCCTTTATTATTTTCCTCCGGGAACGAGGACAAGGTCTTTGATCCCGGTATTACATTCGAGGCTTCCCCATGGACCATTTAATTCGGGGACGAGTCAGGCTCATGGCTCGGTTAATATAAACAAGCGCTTTTTGGGAGGCAACCCAATTATTTATGTATCTTTACCTGTTTTCACCATAAGTGTAGGGGGAGCCCCGTTGGTGTTTCTTGTTTTCTTTCTTATAATGTGCAGGGATTAGAGCTTCAAAGACACACTCTTGATGACTTTTGACGACCCGTTATTCCGTTTTTCCGTCTTCCCGGTTTTATCCTAAACTCTTTTGATTCTCTATTTTATATTCTTCAATATTAAAATAGGAATCACTTTAGTTGCCTCTTCCTTAGCGAGATTTAAACAAAGTGCACAATGTCCTAAGTGTAGGGGAATTTACTCCCACATGCTTAAACATTGAGGACAATGTTTATATCAAGTGTAGGGGGACTTCTATCGAAGTTAAGTGGTCTTTTCCTTGTATTTGCCCTCATTTTAACCGGAAAATCAATTTTTTCGACATTTTTCAAAATTTTTGATCTATTATGGCCTATTAGTTTTTCCCTTTGTATAGTTATTTTCTTTCTTTACTAGAATAAATTTTAATAAAGCGGTTTTAATTTTCATCGTTGTGAATCTTTTGACTCAACCCGAGTTTACTTATCTAAGTTTACTCTAGCTAGTATCCTTAACGTGTTTAAGTCAAGTTTTGCTAGGCTTTTATATAGGGAGCTTTAAAACGCGAAAGTCTTAACTCTCACGAGTTAAGAACAAGAACTTTTCGCAAGTTCCAGTAATCGATCCTAGAGAGTCGTTTATCAAGGGAACTTTAAAATGCGATTTCTAAACTTAAAAGTCTAAGAATTTGCAAGATCTTATAGATGACTCGAAAACCCAAAACTTTGATTTAATAGGCTAAGCATCCACGAGTCTCATTCCTTGAGAGTTTAAATTGTGGAGAACGAGAGATGATAGAGTCAGTTATAAGTTTGGTATTCTTTCGTGAATTTATGTGAGTTAATTATAAGCCTATTCTCCCATCGCTTGCTAATAAATTTATCTGCAAAAATAAGGTTGTATGATTTGAAAAGTGACTTAGCTTCTAGCCCAAGATCGTTTAAAAGTTGCTCGGTATGGATTATAGTTCATAGCCAAGGCATAACTTATTGAAGCGGGATGCGAAGATTGGCGAGTCCGAAAAGGCCCTAACAAGGCATGAGGGCTACATTTTGTTGCTTAAAATCCAAAGTGATGTGAAGAATCATTTATCAAAGATCAATATGAAGGATCGAGACACACGACGAAAAGAAAATACTCCCGTAAAGATCATGGAGAAGTCTATCCAAAAAGGCCCTAACAAGGTATGAGGATAAATAGATCCAAGTCCAAAAAGGAGGCGGATCGTTGTATATCAAAGTCCAAAGTAATGATTGGAGAAAAATGAAGAAGTCGTGGTCCAAGTATGAAGAATCTCTCAAAACTTCAAGTGAAGAAATTCCTATTATGAAGAGAAGACCATAATTTCAAGAACGTCTCTCAAGATTTGAAGTATGAATTCGCTGCCAAATATCGATCCGAGAAAGGTCTCAAATCGTGAAGCGAGTTATGCCAAGATATGAACTTTATGAGGTCCCGAGAAGCAGTTTTAAAAGATTTTGTCCTTTAGCTAACTATTGATTAAATCGTCCCACTTTATTTTCAGCTTTAATAACTATAGAAATAAGTCAACAATGCATCCTTGTGATCATTCAAGACAATAATAAAATATAAGAGATACACCTAGGAATAAGGGAGTCTAAGTGAATAATTGGCCCACATGAGTTCGTGTTAGTTTGCTAACTTATAATAACAATGATCTCGTTTTTAAGCTTGGTATGGGGAACGTGAAACTTGAGGATGATAATTATTCATGACATTCCAAAACCCTAAGGTAAGTCTTTGATTTATTTACTTGTTTTGTTATTTTCTATCTCTTTAATAAAGGCCAATGTGGATTGATTGTGATGAAAAGTGTAATCTTGCTTTGTGATTAATGCATTGCATGAGGACATTGCAATGGTCAAGTGTAGGGGATTTGATAGCTGTGAAAACACCCATCCTTTTACCACTTAATTATAATGAAAACGTGACCATAACGTGTATTTTATGTCGTAAATGTCGGAATTATGCGTGGTTTTTGTTTTTGTTGTGTTTTAGGACCAAAATGTGAAAAGGAAGGAAAACACGGGCTTTCACGGGCTTTTATCAAAGAAAAAGACAAAAGACGAAGTCAAGAAATCAAGAGTGCAAAAAGAACGGAAGTCCAAGGCCTATTCTGAAGATTTACCAAAGAAAAAGTCCAAAGACGGAAGTTTAATAAAGCCGAAGAACTCAAGTCTTATTTATGAAGAAATTTCAAGACGAGTTTAAAGAAATCCCGAGCCAAAAGTCGAGACTTTAAAGACGAGACGGAAGAAAAGAAAGAAGGGAGAAGCCACCAACCACTCCCCTCTCCTATATATACCACGCTCATTTGTTAGGAGAGTGTTGCTTAGTTTTAGGATTAGATTAGGATTAGTTTAATTTTATGCTTTCTCTCTCTAAACTTATGTTTTCTCTCTCAAGATTTAATAGGTAAGATTTAATTTTCATGTTTTTAATTGTTGAATCTTTACATTTTAATCAAGCTTTTAATTAATCTTCTTCTACATTTCTTGCTTAATCTTTACATTTGATTGTGTAATGTTCTTGAGTTTTTATGGTTTTTAATCAAGTGGGTTTTGATTGATTTGCTTATTATTGTTAGTTTTGTTGATTTATTTTGATTGATTATTGTTAGTTGATGTTTATTGGTTAATTTGGTTTAATATTTTGGTTGATTTTGGTTACATTTAATCAAATTCGTGTTCCTTTAGTTTTCTACTGTTCTTCGTGTTCTTTACTTTCCCCAGATTCCGAACCAAGCCTTGTATTCCGAATGAAGCCTTTGTTTTAGTTATTCCGAACAAGCCACAATATTCCGAATAAACATAATATTCCGGATAAGTGGGTTTCTTTTGATTATTCCGAACCAAGAGTTTTTGTAAGATATTCCGAATGGACCAACATATTCCGAACCAGCATTTTTAGTTATTTATTCTGAATGAGTCTCTTTATTCCGGATGAAGCTTTTGTTTAAAGTATTCCGAATAAATCTTTTATTCCGCATGAGTTCTTTTTTATTCCAAATGAAGCTATATTCCGAATCGGTGTAATATTCCGAATGAGCAATTTATTCCGGATGAATGATTTTATTCCGGATGAGCACTTATTATGGATGAAGACATTATTCCAGATGAGTATAAATTCCGAATGAGTTTTGTTATTCCGGATGAACCTCTTGTTCCGAATGAACATTTATTCCGGATAAAGGCCTTTATTCCGGATAAAGGCCTTTATTCCGGATGAAGCTATTTATTCCGGATGAAGTGATTTATTCCGGATGAACATGTTTATTCCGAATGAAGGGTTTTATTCCGGATGAGCTGTTTTTCATAGTTTTGTAATTTTTGTGTTTTTATTCATTTGGCTTTACTTTTCCCGCCTTTTTACTTAGTCGCACTTTTAAGTTTCCTTGCCTTTAGTTTAAGTTTAAGTTTACATTTGAAGCCTTGAGTTAGTTTATTTTTAGTTGCGTTTTAAGTTTACGTTATTTACTTTTATTGCTTTAATTTCTCGCTTTATTTACTTTGCCTTTACTTTTTAAAGTTTTAATTTTTATCTTTCCTAGTCTTTATCTTTAATTAGTGTAGACAAAGACAACAAACCATTCTATTTCTTTTCCACCAAGAACAACTGAGTCGCACTTTGAACCGGAAATCAATTCGAAAAGATCGAACGATGATATTTTTTTACTAGCTAAAAGCCTGTATCAGCCCCCACAAATATAGCACCACGGGTATGGAGAAAAACCGGATGCGTCGTGTGGAAAGCTATTACCATTGTCATAATTGTAACCCGGTTCTTGCCCGTGACCATACGGGTATCGAACCGGGCACGAAACATGCCAATGAGAATAGCTTCCACAATACATGCAATAGGGAGGAGTAAGTTCATTAGAAGTAAAGGATGAGTTAATCAAATTACACGATGGACAAAATCCTATTTGTGAATCGATGGAAATGGGAGGAAGGTCTCTTCCGCATCGCTCGCATGAACACCATTGACATGATTCGCTCCCATATAGTCGTCTTCAACACCCGACGCAATGGACATAAGAATCCATAAAGAAAAATAGATAAGCAAGAAGAATATTTTTGGTGCAAAACTTTGAAAAAGAAATGCTTTTTATGATTTTTCAAATGTTTTTGGGAATTTTTTGAAAATTTTTGACACGAAAAATAACGTTCACGAGTGAACGGATCCCAAAAGCCAACGCGTCTCTCAAAAAAAACCGTTAATCTTCACGAAAAGAGCCGACAGTTGCGCCATTTAATACAAGAGATTTTTGCCTAGTAAGAAAATTAAATTAAAGTTCGTTGTTCCAGTCTCTTCGAATTGAAAAATGGATTAAAGTGCGACTCAGCTGTCTTTTGGTGGAAATAAATATTTGTCGTTGTAGTGAAAATGAAAGTGCGCAAACTTAAAAGTAAATGGCGGTAATTTAAATCTAATTCTAATTTAAAGTAAGTGACGAGAAATTAAAAGCGTGACGAGAAATTAAAAGGCACTTAAAGTAAATAACGCAAACTTAAAATTATCAAAGGCAAACTTAAACTTAAACTAAAGGCAAATCTAAGGCAAATAAAATAAAAGTGCGACTAAGTAAAAAGGCGGGAAAAATAATGTTTAAAACTTAAAATAAACTAAAACTGAAATTACACAACTAAGAAAAAGTGCTCATCCGGAATACGCCCTTCATCCGGAATAAAAAACTTCATCCGGAATAAATTGCTTTATCCGGAATAAGTCCTTCATCCGGAATATTGGTTTCATCCAGAATAATACACTAAATCGGAATATATGGCTCATCCGGAATATTTCACTTCATTCGAAATAACTTGAACAAAAACCCTCATTCGGAAAATCTAGTTTGATGCGGAATAAAAAGTGTTTACTCGGAATAAATCTTTGATTCGGAATGTTTAACTAAAAATGTTGTTTCGGAAAGTTCAACTCATCCGGAATATTTAAAACAAAGGTTGATTCGGATTATTTGTTGGTTCATCCAGAATATTTATTTATGCGGAATAAGAGAGCTTCATTCGGAATATTAAAATCAAAGGCGTTCATTCGGAATAATTAACTAAAGTTGCTGATGCGGAATAAATGAAAGGAAAACTTCATTCGAAATCTTAAACATAACATGCTGGTTCGGAATAAATAAGCTCGTTCGGAATCTGGGCAACAAAAATAAACGAAGAACAGGGACAAATAACTAAGCACGAATCTAACCAAATCTAACCAAAACCAACCAAAAGATTAAACCAAAATAACCAAAAATGATTAACTAACAAATACTAATCAAACCAAATCAATAACACTAACAATAATAATCAAAATAATCAAAACCCACTTAATCAATTTAATAAAAACTCAAGAACATGAACATGAACATAAAGCATAGAGATTAAAGATTAAACAAGAAAGGAAGATAAGAGATTAACAAGAAAATTAAAGATTCAATAACATAAAAAAGGAAACTTACTTGAATTTAAAGGTGCAAGGTAATTAAATGTGCAATTAGAATAAATGACATGAAAATTAAATGTGCCAAAATTAAAGATGGAAGACTAATTGTCACACTTAGCCAATAAGAATGAAATTAACACTAATGATCTATTAATAGGAGAGGAGGAGGATTAGTGGAAGCTTCCTCCTTTCTTTCTTCTTTCTTTAATTATCATTTAGTCATTGTCTTCTTAATTCTTCGACTTTTGTCTCGGGATTAATAAACTCGTCTTTGTAATTTCTTCAATAAATTAGACTTGAGTTCTTCGGCTTTTAGTAAACTTCCGTCTTTTGACTTTTTCTTCGATGAATCTTCAGAATTGGTCTTGTACTTCTGTTCCTTTTGCACTCTTGATTTCTTGACTTCGTCTTTTGTCTTTTTTCTTCGATAAAAGCCCGTGAAAGCCGTGTTTTCTTCCCTTTTTAACATTTTGATCCTAAAATCACAACAAAAACACAAACCACGCATAATTCTGACATTTACGACATAAAATACACGTTTTGGCCTGGTTATTATTGTAATTAAGTGGTAAAAGGATGGGTGTTTCCACACCTATCAATACACATCAACTGAAGTTCCTATTTATGCAGACAAAAAGTAAAATATTTTAATTAGTAAAGTTATGAATCTCCATTTGAGGTCTTGTTAATGTTTAATGAAGCCATTGATGAAGCTAAGGCTGTTCAAATAGTAATTATAAAGGTTTCATTCTCCCATGGAGAGACTCTTTCTAGTCTCACAATAAAAGCGAGCTCGTCCCGCTGGACCTGGTGTTCTTAATATTAAAAACAACGCTGCTGTTAGCAAAATCTTTAAAAAAGATATAGATAAATTAATTATATCACCTAAGGTAATTGCAAACTTTAAAAAAGATATATATAAATTAAGATTTAAATGGATACTAAATTTTATTTGGATATCATCACATAATATTTATTTTAATCTAATGGATAAGATTAAACATAATATATATTTTACCTTTTTTTCAAATGTTAATATCTTTTAAACCTTTAATAGTTATGAGAAAAAACATACTATTACGAATATCATTTAATTATCTTTCAATAAATATGTTTTATGATATACTTTCGACAAATTTTTTTCATTTTCTTCACGTTTTGGAATTTTATCATATATGATACTAATATCATATATGATGTAACACCAGTATCATATATGATATAACCTATCATATGTGATAGAAACCAATATCATATATGATAGGTTATCATATATGATGCAACAGTATTATCATATATTATATTTCGCGTAAATTTTAACAAGAAAAAAACAAAAAAAAAATCTCCCAATATATCATAGTGCATATTGGTAGAAAGACAATTAAACGCTCGTCGCGATAGTATAATTAGTTTCGTTTAAAATATAGCGGTTTAGAAGATATCTAAATTATAAAAAATATATAAAAATAAAATATATTTAATTTTATTCATTAGATGGAAATGAGTTAGATCCTGGGAATGAGTCCACTCATATCTAAGGAAAAATATGGTATCCAAAATTACTTTTCTCGTAAATTAATTAAAAACTAAATCTATCATCACATAAAAAGTGAAAGAGAGAAAACATGATGATTCTTTTCTAAAGTTTTTGTCAATAAATAATAACTGTGAGACAAGGAAATATTTTTTCTCTTAACATGACTATCCATAAACAAAAATTCTAGAATAATTGCATATATAATTAATGCAACTTTTGAGTAATAAAAATATATTTGTACAATTACACTTATTATAAAAACTATAAATAAATAATTAATACATGTTTCGATTAAATGACAACAAGTTATAGTTATCTATATATTAAAACAGATATTTTTTAAAGAAAAATATAAATAATTATGTGATTTTTTCTGTAAAAATGAAAGAAATAGTAGTTTTATTTACATAAAAGAAAAGTTGTACAAAATTTATTATTTTAATCCTTTCAATGTTCAAAAAGAATATCTGCATATAATGTAATTAAATATGATAAAGACAAGTGGTTGAATGAGCTTATGCAATTTAATATACGTAGAGTATATTAAAAAACCGTTTTTATGACATTAAAAATATAATGAATGAGGTAATTAATAATCCTTAATGGTTTTTATCATGATAAGAGGAATGCGTGTTTCACTCTTTTGTAATCATTACTTGCTTTTTTATAACTGCAACCATTTAAATAACTTTGTGTTATGTTTATATTAGGTTAAAGACTCGTGGAATGACGGATTATTGTAAAAAAATTATTTGTAAGAAGCAATTATGTAAGTAACGTAAAAAAATAAAATGTGACCATGTTCGATAGATATATGAAAAAAAATATAGAATACATGAATTATTCAATAAGTATTTAAGTTTGTATGAAGTATATAATAACATATACAAGAAATAATTAGACAATACATGAATTATTCGATAACCATTTGAGTTTGTAACATTTATTATTATAAACATCAATGCGTTTTCATCTTCACATTTTATGGTCTTGACCGTCAAAGGGCGTCTGTGAGCGTTAATTAACTCAATTAGCAATGGCCATTTTATAAACACCTAATAGTCGAATTGAAATGTAAGAAAAAGTACCTTAGATTTTAAAATATAGTAAAACGTTTGTGATATGTAGATTGTACGTACTTCTTGCATGTTTTTCTTAACATTTGATATGCAGAATCTACTTTTCTCAAGCAATTGCCTAAAAACAGAACCTCTCGATAGCATCAATTATTATATATAGAACAAACAAACATTTCTTTTTTCGTGATTATAAACAATCATATTTTTTTTCTTTTATATAGAACAAACAAATATTTATTTATGAACTTGAGCTATTAACTTGTCATGTTTCTAAAAGGCTGTTATGAGGTGTCATACATATTCTTGCATAGCATCTATAAGAATTCTACCAGGTACATCTATCAAAACCTTTTCGTCGTATTATTTTCACGATTCAATGATAGTTAATTAAGCAATTATGTTCATAATTTGATAATAGAAGATAACATTGTTTGGGATAATATATATACATTCATTTAGTTAGAAATTTAGCATGATGTGTGATTTTTTCACCATTTCCATAGTGTAAACATCTTATAACTCATACATACTTAATTATAAGAATAACCCTAATATTATAATTCTAAGACCTTAAAGGAAAAAGATTTAGCGTTACCCGAAACACAATTTCCACATGTAAGAAAATCACTCATATCAAAATTATACACAAAATCGCCCGGAATCGACCCGTTACACACAAAAATTGTAATGGCGAAAGTTTATTGATTTTACCAGCAACATCATTTCCCATCCTTACAAAAATCTAATGAACAAAATAAATGGATACACATAATACTTTATTTGTTAATGAAGATAACAATGGTACATAACCTTTACAACTAACATCATCCACCCACTCCAATGTGTTACTTGTAAGTCACAAAATCACATATTGCTTTTATTCTCAAAGAAACTTATGAGTGTCATAATATATATAGGAGTACTAGGAATCCTTCTTATGCGGTTTATACACAAACGCGGTATGACGAATATTACAAACAAATGTTTGAATATGTGGTGATTAAAAAATTGTGAGTTTTGATCATTAAAAGTATCTTGCATATATATTTCAAGACCAACCAGTTTATCATTAGCTTGAACAAGTATATCAAAGCAATCGTAAATGCCTTTAAGTTGGAATGCACTTTTAAATAAGATTCGAGGGTGAGGAATCCCCGAAAGAAGGTATATATATTTGTTAAGGCAAGTACTTATCAAAGTAAATATATATGTATAGATTGTTTATCGATTTATTTCCTTCATTTGTTGTCATAATGGTTTGTTCACTCCGATTTTTCACCTCGAGAATCATTACTAAAAAAAACAAATGATTCCCATCAAATTCTAATATAGAAGAACCAAACTTTAAATGCTTTTACAAGTTGCACACTCTATTGTTTTATCAGGTTCCCTTCTAAAGTTAATTTTATACCTGGAAAAGCAACCATAAAAGTATTAGCATATGATGTGTCATTTAATTCATCTATTGAAGGGGAGTTTACCAACACCTTATAGGCAAAGTTTCAGACCTCTAATCCAATCTTTTCAAGGGATATAAAGAACAAGGGAATTGTTAGGACCATTGGAATAGTTAAATGTAATAGGTAGACTAGGAGGTATGTAGTTCCTCCTGGTCCTAGTAGTAGTAGGAGCAAGTCGTGCTCCTGGTCCTAGTCAAAGTCAAACTTTATTATTTATTTATTATTCTGTTAGGATATGCATGAGATATGTTAGGAAAGGATATGCATATCAGTTTTACATGTTTTGTTTAATGCTGTATTAGGGTTTCTTTGTAGTATAAAAGGAACCATAGGCAGAAGGGTTAGATACATCTTCATAAAACGTAGTTCTGGTGATTATCAATATTAGAAATCCTTAGAAACGATCAAGTCTTTATAGTTATTATGTTCTTCTTTATTATATTTGTATTCTGCATTCATATTGTGTATAGAGTCTCTCTGTGAATTGACTTGTGATTACAGAAGTCGTTCACCGTTCCTGACAGGCTGGAAGATTCACATCTAGTAAACCTAACAAGTGGTATCAGAGCCTGGGAGGGTCTCTATACAAGAAGAATCAAGTTTTCTTATTACTGACATTTTTGTTTTATCATGTCTGCCTCAACTTCTACTCAAACAGGAGAAGACAGCACTCCTAAAACTGTGCAACCTCAGTAGATCGTTGCTACGGTTTCCAACACGAATGGTAAATTTCCTCTTCTGAAAAAGGACGAATATGATAGTTGGGTAATGAAGATGGAATGGTGGATCACCAATACTGATCAAGACATTTGGAAGGTTATTCTGAATGGGAACAGCACAAAGCTAACTGGAAGAGACAAGAATAGTAATATTACTCTTCTTGACCCTAAAACTCATGAAGAAATCATAGCTACTCAGAAGGAGTTCAAAGCAAAAACTATTTTGCTTCAATCTCTTCCTGATGATCACATGGGTGTCTTCTACCATTTGGATGATGCCAGAGAGATCTGGAATGGTATAAAAGCAAGGTTTGGTGGGAATGAGGAGTCAAAGAAAATGCGAAGATCCATGCTGAGAGATGAATTCACAGAATTCAAAATCTCATAAACTGAAGGTTTACATCAAGGGTATGACAGGTTCCAAAAGATATTGAGCCAATTGAATCAACTTCGTTTAAAGCCTGACGATGGTGATATTAATGCAAGGTTTCTTCGAGCCTTAACCTACTCATGGAATCAGGTGGTAATCTCTCTCAAAGCAAAAGGTGGGCTTGACTATCTCAATTTTGATGATCTAATTCATAAGCTTAAAACTTTTGAACCTCTGTGAGAGGATATTCAAGTGATTCTTTTCCCACTCCTGCTAATTCTGCCTTTGTGAGTTCTATGGGATCCAGTCCCATGTCATATGCTAGCAGTTCAAGCAATACTGTGTCTTCTCAACATACTTTTCAGCATACGTCTGCTCCTGATCCTACTGCCAAGTCTGGTAGTATGGTAGAAGCCGTTCTTCATTCTTTTGTGGCTGATGTTGATGCTCAACAACAACTTGCTTTTGATGACTTCAAACAGGTCGATAAACTTGACCTGGATGAAATGGATCTTAAATGGCAGATGGCCATGCTCACTCTTAGGGTTCACAAGTTTGAGAAGAAAGCAGGTCGAAAATTCAATTACAACCCACGGGAGCCAGCAAGATTCGACAGAAGCAAGGTTTGATGCTATAACTGCCAGCAACAAGGTCACTTTGTAAGAGAATGCCCTAGCAAGAATGACCAGAAGAAGAGCAGGTACTCAGCTTTTAAGTTTCAGGAGGTAAAAGATGACAAGAAGGCATTGGTATCTTTTGACTCTATGGTCAACTGGAATGATCATCAGACTACCACTTTGGAATCAGCTGAATCCTCGACTGACGTGTTTGCAATGATTGCTGGGAATCTATTTGATGCAGAAGAAGCAGACGAGTTTGCTCTTATGGGCATCTCACCTCAGGTACAACATTGTCCTCTTGATTGTCATGATAAATACTCAGAATTGTTGTCCCAATTTAATGAAGTAAATGATCAGAATGATAAGTATTTCTTAGAGGTTCAAGCCTATAAGGCTTCTTTAAACACATTGGAACAACAAAAGAGTTGGCTACAAAATACTCAACGTGAGTATGAGGATAAAATTAGGATACTGAGCATCGATTTAGAAAACACAACTAATATGCTTAAATATACAGAAAAGGTAAAAGATGCCAGTATCAAAGAAAAACATGAGATGCAAGAAAGATTAGATGCTACAATGTTGAGATTTGAAAAATGGCAAAAGGCACCTAAAAATCTTTCAAAATTAATCGATAGTAGCATGTCTGGTAGGACTAAAAGAGGATTAGGATTTGATAAATATATTGATTCAGAAGATGTGTTCGATTTATCTTTTTCAAGTGTCTTTGATGCCGACAAAGAGGAAGAGGGAGAACCTAGATACAATAGGTTTACACCAGCAGCAGAAATGCATGTTGTCCCTCCCCCTCTTACTGGAACTTTTATGCCCACTTCTAGGCATATTGACTTGGATGGATCACAGATGCATGAGTCCCCAAAAAGTTCTACTAATTCTAATGTCTTTGTCTCGTGTACTTTCAGTGACAAAGCCAGTGACTCTGCATCAAGTGGTTCAAGTGAAGAGTCGAGACCTACAAGTTCCAAGAAGAATGCTCATGCTGCTACTAGTTCTAGGAAGTGTGAAGAGAAAGTTACTTTTAAGTCAACTGTGTCTGGTCCTGGTTTATTGAGCCCTAGGAAGTTTGATTCTCCTAGAATTGTGTGTAATAATGTTAGCAGTATGAAACAATGTCATTCTAATAAAAGGTCTATTAAAACATGTTTTTTTTGTGGAAGTGCATTTCATTTGATTAAAGATTGTGATTTTTATGACACACATGCTTCTGTTAATCAAGCATTTCCTACTCCTAGTCCACCAGGAGCTGCCCCATATACTTCTAGAAGACTCAATCCTTGTGCTAAATCGTTTTCTTCTTCTAGAAGGTCATCTCCATTAACTTCTGATCATTGGAGAAACATTGGATTAACAACAAATAGAACCACCAGTAACTATTTTCAAAGTTTTAATCCAATTTATCCACATAATTTTGACCACATGTATTTTGGTTTGAGAAGTTTGGGAACTGCTGTTAAGCCCTCAACAGGTTGTTCTTGGTCAAACAATAATACCCATATGATGCATAGGCAACCAAGGAACAACGGTGGATCTCATCAATCTTCTTGTCTCTCTACTAAAGATCCACAAGGCAGGCTCAAACCTGAAAAGGTTTGGGTCCCCTTAAGACACTAACTTTTTCATTTTTATTATCTTGTTGTTGTAGGTTACTCCATACCAAGATCCTAGTTTAGGCATTGTTGATAGTGGTTGCTCCAGGAGCATGACAGGAAATAGAAGTCTTCTTTCTAACTTTGTACCATTTCAAGGCGGCAAGGTTTATTTTGGTGGAGGTGAAGGCAGGATTACTAGAAAAGGAACTATTAAGACGCCTAATCTAAATTTTGAGCAGGTCTACTATGTGGAAGCACATCAGCACTTCAACTTGATATCTATCTCTCAGATTTGTGACAAGAAGCAGTTTGTTCTCTTCACGGATACTGATGCACTTGTGCTCTCCAAAGACTTTCAGCTTCGGGATGCCTCACAGGTTCTGCTCAGAATCCCTATAAGACACAATCTATATAGCATCAAGCTGAATGAAGTCAACCCTACTGGTCAACTAGCATGTCTGGTTGCTAAAGCCTCAGAAGATGAAGCCACTCAATGGCACAGAAGGATGGGGCATGTGAACTTCAAGACCATTCACAAACATGCAAATCTGAATCTGGTCTCTGGTTTATCTCCCAAGTCATTTAGAAATGATATAAATTGTATTGCTTGTAGCAAAGGCAAACAGCATAAAGCATCCTTCAAGGCCATTACTGCTCTTAGTCTAATTACTGAACCATTGCAGCTACTACACATGGATTTATTTGGTCCTATTTCCATTAGGAGCATTGACCACAAACAATTCTGTCTAATGGTAACTGATGGATATAGCAGGTTCACGTGTGTGTTCTTCATGGCTGCCAAGAGTGAGACCTACTCAATTCTTAGAGATTTTCTTACCCTTATAGAGAACCAGTTGACCAAGAAGGTTAAGGGTATTCATTGTGATAATGGAACCGAGTTCAAAAATAAAGACCTCATAGCACTTTGTAATGCTAAGGGCATCCAAAGAGATTATAGTGCAGCAAGAACTCCTCAACAGAATGGCGTGGCAGAGAGAAAGAACAGGACACTAATAGAAGCAGCAAGAACAATGCTTGCCGATTCCAAGCTTCCAACCATGTTCTGGACAGAAGCTGTTAATACTGCAAGTTATGTTTTGAATAGGGTTTCTATTACCAATCATCACAAGAAGACTCCTTATGAGCTTCTAACGGCCAAAGTTCCAAATATTGCTCATTTGAAGCCTTTTGGGTGTCCTGTAACCATTCTAAATACTAGTGACTATTTGGGGAACTTTGATGGCAAGGCAGATGAAGGATACATTGTGGGATATTCAGCTCACTCTCGGGCTTATCGTGTCTACAATCTCCAAGCCAAGCGGGTCATTGAAACTATAAATCTCAGGTATTTTGAAGAGAAGTCAAACATCCAAGGCAAGGGTCCTGAATGGTATTTTGATCTTGATTATCTTAGTGATTCGTTGGGATATTTTCATTTCAAAACTAACCATGATGCAGGTCCACAAGTGTTTGCAACTTCTAGTACAGGTGTTCCTTCTAGCCTTTCTGATTCATATGATGAGGATAACATTTTTGTGGTTCCATCCTACTCCACCACAGTCTCTCCTACTCCTCCTACTGATGAAACTCCATTGGATGTACTGGATTCCCAAGTAGCACTTGACACCCTACTCAAACAACAACAAGAAGCTACTACAGCAGCTGCTCAAGGTGGCTTTGAGTTTCCCTTGAATATGCCTACTGACAAAGCTGCTCCTGGTATCCCAGCTTCTGCTCCTAGTGCTAGCTTATCACCTATTGGTACTCCAACTAGTGAGTCTGCTTCAAATACTCGTTTCTCCAGTCCTTCTGATTTGGGGAACCATCAAAAGAAGTCTTCTACCAAGCTGGATGATATTCATAAACAACCAGTAGATGGGCTTTTCAATGCTGCATCATATGATGCTGACTTTGTTAGTGATCTAAATAGCTTGGCAACAGAAGTGGAGGTAGTTTCCAATCCAGTCTTGCAATCACACAAAGATCACCCTACCACTCAAATCATTGGAGATCCTGGTTCTACTGTCAAGACACGCAGGATGCAGAAGAAGGCCTCGTCTGATCATCATGCTCTTGTGAGCTATATTGAAGATCAAAAGCGTAATAATCATACGGACTTTCAACACTGTTTGTTTGCTTGTTTTCTTTCACAAGTGGAACCTAGATCGGTCACTCATGCTCTTGAGGATCAAAGTTGGGTGGAGGCTATGCAGGAGGAAATGCAGCAAATCTTGTTTCAAAATGTTTGGGTTCTGGTTGACTTACCAGATGGAAAGACAGCCATCAATACCAAATGGATTCTCAAGAACAAGAAGGATGCACGGGGAATTGTCGTGAGGAATAAAGCTAGGCTTGTCGCACAGGGACACACTCAAATTGAAGGCATTGACTACACTGAAGTTTTTGCTTCGGTTGCAAGGATTGAGGCTATTCGTCTGTTTTTGGCTTTTGCTTCTTATGTGGGCTTTACGGTGTTTCAGATGGATGTCAAGAGTGCATTTCTCTATGGCAAAATTGATGAGGAGGTATATGTCACTCAACCTAAGGGCTTTGTAGATCCACTTCATCCAAAGAAAGTTTACAATGTGGTCAAGGCTCTTTATGGATTACATCAGGCTCCTAGAGCTTGGTATGAGCGTCTTTCAACTTTCTTGTTAAAGAATGGCTATAGACGAGGTACTATTGACAAAACACTATTTATTAGGAGGAATACCAAGGACATTATCCTTGTTCAGGTTTATGTGGACGACATTATCTTTGGTTCTACTAGGAAGGAATGGTGTGATGAGTTTGAACACTTGATGAAAGGCGAATTTCAGATGAGTGCGATGGGAGAGCTTTCTTTCTTCCTTGGTCTTCAAGTCAAGCAACAGTCGGATAGGATCTTCATCAGTCAAGATAAATATGTTCATGAGATTCTTCAGAAGTTCGACATGGATCCTCTTAGACCAGCAGCAACTCCTTATGAAGTTAAACTCAAGAATGAGCCAGATCCCTGATAGGTGTGTAAACACCCATCCTTTTACCACTTAATTCTGGCTAAAACGAGACCAAAACACGTATTTAATATCATTTGTTTGGAATTATACCTGGTTTTTGTGTTTATTGTGTTTTCAGAGCTAACCGGATGAATATTGAAGAAAACATGGTATTGCACGGGTTTTACTGAAGAAAAAGACTCAAGATAAAGTCTATTGTCCAAGAGATGCAAAAGATTGGAAGTCACTGAGCCTATTCGAAGATTTATCGAAGAAAAGGATCAAAGATGGAAGATTTACATAAGTCGAAGAAACTCAAGTCTATTAAACGAAGAAATTAAAAGACGAGTTGAATTTAATCGACAACAAATCCCGAATCAGAATCGAAAACGTCAACTTTTCTGAAAAGACGAGAAGACAAGAAGAACGGGAGAAAGCCCACTCACCAACCAAAAGACAAGGCTATATAAAGCCCACACCTCACACATTTTAGCCAGTTAGTTTTTAGTTTTTTCTCTCCTTCTTTTTCTTCCTTTAGTTTGTCCCATCACCAACACCAATAGGGTGTTTGGTGATCTTGATCTTTGTTTCTTAAACCTTGTAATTTTAATCTTTGTTTGATCTTGTTAAAACATTAATCATCAATACAAGTTCGTGTTTAATCTTTCCATTTCATCTTGTTCATCATCATCTTTTATTTCAAGTTTTCAAGTTTTTTATTTGATTGATTTGATCTTCAAAAGTTGTTGAGATTTGTGTTTTTGTTGATGGGATTTGTTACTTATGGTTATTAGATGACTTGTGGTTAATTTGGTAAAACCTTTTTGAGTATTTAATTTGATTTTTGATCAAATTTGTCTTCCTTGTTCTTCGGGGGTTCTGCTACTGTATCTTGTTCCTAGACTTCTGGACGATCTCAAAAGTTCCGGATGAATGCCTTGTTAAAAAGTTCCGCATGAGTTTTCTTTCAAAAAGTTCCGAGTCAGTAGAAAGTTCCGAATAAGCCAAAAGTTCCGGATGAATAGAGAGTTCCGAATGAAGGTGGTTTCTAAAAAGTTCCGAATGAATTAAAATCTTCCGAATGAGTTTTTTGTCCAAAAGTTCCGAATGAAATAAAAAGTTCCGGATGAACACTTAAGTTCCGAATCAACTTCTTTATCAAAAGTTCCGAATGAGTTTCCAAACTTCCGAATAAACCTCAAGTTCCGAATGAACCTAAAGTTCTGAATGAAGGCTAAGTTCCGGATGAACCTAAATTCCGAATGAAGGTAAAAACTTCCGAATCAATTTTCTGTTAGTGTTACTGTTTTACTGTTTAACTGTTTCTTTACTTTTATTTCACAATCTATATTTTATATTTCAACTTTAATTTTAATTTTAATTTTAATCTTAATTTCAATTTTAATTCACGTTTTTATTAATTGTCATTAAAGTAATTGTCTTTGATTTAAGTTTTAATTTTAAGTATGTTTTAACATTTAGTATATTAGAAAACCAAACCCTTCTATTTAGTAACCAAGAACAATCATTCCACTTAAGACTGAGATCAATTCGAGAGGACTGAGAGAGAAATTAGAACCCAAAGCAAAAAAAAAAGCTAATATCAAATGGCGCCGCTGCCGGCTCTTCTCGTTAAGATCAAAATTTTTTTGTGAGAACTTGGATTTTTGGATCCGTTCCCCGTGAACGACTTTTTCATAAAAAATTTCAAAAAATCTTTAAAATATAAAATTTTTCAAAAATACAAAAAAATTAAAAAACATAAAAACCAAAAATATTTTTTCTTTGTTTTTCTTTGTTCGTTCTTTTGCAGGTGTATGCGCACTCGATCCACGTCTTATCAAGAGCCCGAGCCTCTCGATAACTTAGACATGGCTGGTGTACAAAACAACAATAACATACCACCTCCGAACAATAATAATAACAACAACAACCCACCTTTCAACAACATGAACAATAATAACAACAATGAGCCTCTTCCAGATAATCGCCCGATGATTGAATTGCTGCAAGCTCATGTAGATGGCAACACGGATCCAATTGTCATACCTCCAATTGCCGCCAACAACTTTGAGCTAAAATCAGGTTTTATCCAGATGGTCTCCGCTCAACCATTCTTGGGACGTACCATTGATGATCCACACGACCATATTAAGAGATTCTTGCAACTTACTAACACGGTCAAGTTCAATGGTGTTCCACAAGAGGTTATAAGGTTACAACTTTTTCCCTTTTCTTTAGAGGGACAAGCCCGGCATTGGCTTGCTAAGGAACCGCCACAGAGTATTCTCTCGTCGACGGATTTGGAAACAAAGTTCATCAATTACTTCTTCCCACCCTCTCGTACTACCGCTTTGCGGAATGAAATCATAAATTTTGAACAAAAGTACGATGAGTCGTTCAGTGAATCTTGGGATCGTTTTAAAGATCTTTTAAGAAAATGCCCACAACATGGTTTTACCAAAGTACATCAAATAAATACTTTTTACAATGGTTTAAGCATGAGTGACCAAGATTCATTGAACAGTGCCTCGGGGGGTAATCTATTGGCTAAGACTTCCAATGCTGCTTGGGATATCATTGAGAATAAGTCTCGTGTGCAAACCAAGAGTGTTAGGACCAATGTCGCTAGTGCTAGCACTAGTGACAGCGACAAGCGACTTGACAAAATCACTACGCTTCTTGAATCGCTTGTCACCCACACCGTCAGCAACAACAACAGCAACAACGCTAAAAACGCTCAAGTTAGTGTTGTCAGCCAACCTTGTGAGATATGCGGTGGTCCTCACTCCTACACTACTTGTACTGCCACCCAAGACAACCCTGCTGAGAATGTGAATGCGGCATATGGCACCTATCCTCAACCTGCTTATCAAGGTAGACCTCCAGGTGACCGTAATTTGCTTAGCTACCGCTCCAACAACTACCTCTCACCACCCGGTTTTCCCCCAAACAACCCAAACCAACAACCAAACCTCAATCGCCCTCCTCAACAAGAACAACAACCTCGACAACCATACATACCTCCTCACAAGCAGCAACAACCACCTCAACGAAACAATCAAGTCTACCAACAACCTGCTTACCAACCACCTGCATACAATGCTCCTCCCAACCAACCCACCGATCTTCACCAAGAAGTGGAAACCTATATGAGGACCAATGATGTGATCGTGGGAAATCTTCAGAAATAAGTGCTCAACCTTAAAGCAGACTTGGTCAAGCAAGGAAACGATTTAAGAGCCGACATGAGAAATACATTGGACAGCCAAACAAATGACTTGAGGAACATGATGGCTAGTTTCTTCCAAGGTAATCAACCCTCTTCTTCGGGTACTCTTCCGAGTAACACCGTTGCGAATCCAAGAGGGGAATGAAAGCAATCACTACTCGAAGTGGAAAAGGTACCAAGGAACCCGAGCTTCCTATACCTCCACCGGTGGTTGTGACTAAGGAGAACGAGTCACCTGCTCCTATTCCTCATCCTTCTCCTTCCCCAATTTCTCCACCTCTTCCTTCTACCCCTCCTCCACCCAAGGATGTGAGTGATCCTATTCTTCCAAAGCCTTCCTCTTCTTCCAATATACCTTATCCATCTAGGTTGAGGAAAGAGAAGCTCAAAAGCAAGGATGATATTCATGTTTCGAATTTTCTTAAGATGTTCAAACAACTGAATTTCAATATCTCCTTCGCTGAGGATCTCGCTCACATGCCCAAATATGCGAAAATGTTTAAAGATCTTCTGAGCGACAAGGAAAAGCTCATCGATATTGCCAACACCCAACTTAATGAGAATTGCTCTGCAGTGCTCTTAAGGAAATTGCCAACCAAGCTTGGTGATCCGGGTCATTTTCTTATCCCTTGCAATTTCCCGAGAGTAGAGAATTGCATGGCCCTAGCCGATCTAGGTTCCAGTATTAATCTTATGCCTCTAAGCGTTTGGAAGCAATTATCTCTCCCAGAGCTAGTCCCCACCAAAATGACTTTGGAATTAGCTAACCGTACGGTTGCTTATCCAGTGGGGATAGCCGAAGACGTCATTGTAGGAATCGACAAATTCACCTTTCCTGCTGATTTTGTTGTCGTCGACTACGAGATGGACCCTCGTGTGCCACTAATTGTTGGTCGTCCATTCTTGAGGACTGGTCGCACTCTGATCGATGTTGAAGCCGGTGAGCTTATCATGAGAGTGGGTGACGATAAAGTAGTCTTCAACATGGGAAAGTTTTCTAAACAGCCTTATTCATATGAGAGTGTTAATTGTATTGACGTTCTTGATGAGGCTTGTGAAGAACACTTTAATGATGCTTGCAAAAGTATTCCTACCTCTCTTCCCAATGTTGAGACCGTGTCCTCTATTGATTCATCGTTGTCTCTATTTGGAGATAGTGATTTATTTTGGAACAATCTTGAAGACACCATGGGAGATGTGAATTTAGCTACTAATGATTCTCCTATCGATGGGGATGAAGACATGAATTTCTTTGACAATCTTCTCAACGAAGACAATCCTTCTCCTCCATCTCCCACGGTCATTGCTATCGATAATCCGACTTCGAATACGCCTCCCGTCAAAAATTCTCCGGATTTGGAACTTAAGGAGTTGCCGCCACATCTCAAGTATGTATTCCTTGAAAAAGAGAAGAAGTCACCAGTCATCATTGCTAAGGACCTGAAGGAAGACGAAAAATCCCGATTTATCACCGTATTGAAAGATCATAAGAAGGCTATTGCTTGGAAGATTTCTGATATTCGTGGAATTGATCCTCACTTCTGCACACACAAAATTCTCATGGAGGACGACTTTAAGCCCACAATTCAAAGCCAACGAAGGGTGAATCCAAAAATACATGAAGTCATCAAAACAGAGGTTATCAAACTTCTTGATGCGGGTATGATTTACCCTATTTCGGATTCACCATGGGTTAGTCCAATCCATTGTGTGCCCAAGAAGGGCGGAATAACCGTTGTTCCCAATGAACACAACGAGTTGATTTCCACTCGTCTCGTTACTGGGTGGAGAGTTTGTATAGACTACCACAAACTCAATGATGCCACGAGAAAGGATCATTTCCCTCTACCTTTTATGGACCAAATGCTTGAACGTTTAGCGGGTAATGAATATTACTGCTTTCTTGATGGTTTCTCGGGTTATTTCCAAATAATCCTCAAGATCAAGAGAAGACAACATTCACTTGTGCCTATGGCACATTTGCTTACAAAAGAATGCCTTTTGGCTTATGTAATGCGCCCGGGACTTTCCAAAGGTGCATGTTAGCTATCTTCCATGACATGGTTGAACAAACCATGGAAGTCTTCATGGATGACTTCTCGGTCTTCGGGGATTCCTTCTCTTCTTGCCTTGCCAATTTGGAACGTATGCTTAAGCGGTGCGAAGACACTCGCCTTGTTCTAAATTGGGAAAAATGCCATTTTATGGTAAAAGAAGGCATCGTGCTAGGACACAAGATTTCCAAAGCCGGTCTTGAAGTAGACCGTCTAAAGTCGATGTTATCGCCAAGTTGCCTCCACCTTCAACCGTGAAGGGTGTGAGAAGTTTTCTGGGTCATGCGGGCTTCTACCGACGATTCATCAAAGATTTTTCTCAAATCGCTCGCCCGATGACCCACCTCTTGGAAAAAGATACTCCTTTTATCTTTTCCAAAGAGTGTCTTGAAGCCTTCAACTCGCTTAAGGATAAGCTTACTAAGGCACCCGTCTTAGTTACCCCTAATTGGGAGCTGCCTTTTGAGTTGATGTGCGATGCTAGTGATTTTGCTATTGGTGCGGTTCTGGGACAAAGAGTGAACAAACACTTCCAACCAATCCATTACGCTAGCAAGACAATGACAGGGGCTCAATTGCATTACACGACAACCGAAAAAGAGCTTTTAGCTGTTGTCTATGCTTTTGAAAAGTTTCGCCCCTATCTTGTCCTTTCTACAACTATTGTGTATACCGATCATTCCGCGTTGAAGTACTTGTTGACAAAGCAAGATTCCAAACCAATACTTCTTCGCTGGGTTTTGCTGCTCCAGGAATTTAAAATCGAAATTCGCGATAAAAAAGGAGAAGAAAACCTAGCTGCGGATCATCTCAGCAGACTTGAGGATCCTTACCAGGGGGATCATCCGAACAAAGAAATCAATGATTCCCTTGGAGATCTTAATGTCTATAAATTCGAATTCTGATGAAACCCCGTGGTTTGCGGACTTTGCAAACTACTTGGCGGGTGGAATTCTCAAGGAAGGGTTGACGTCTCAACAAAAGAAAAAGTTCTTCACCGACATTAAGACTTACTTTTGGGACGACCTTTACCTATTCAAACAATGTGCCGACCTAATTATCCGCCATTGTGTTGACGGACCGACAGCTTCAGAAATCCTTGATGCTTGCCACAAAGGACCCACCGGTGGTCACTTTGGTCCCAACTACACAGCCAAAAAAGTGTTTGACTCGGGATTTTATTGGCCCTCCATATATCGTGACGCTCACGATATGGTTAAACGATGTGATGTTTGCCAAAACAAGGCACGATCACACATAAAGACGAGATGCCTCAGAATTTCATTCAAGAGTGTGAAATCTTTGATGTTTGGGGTATCGACTTTATGGGGCCATTCCCTTCTTCTAAAGGAAACAAATACATCCTTGTAGCCGTTGACTACGTCTCCAAATGGATTGAAGCCAAAGCTTTACCCACTAATGACGCAAGGGTGGTTTGTAACTTTTTGAAAGCTCTTTTCGCTAGATTCGGTGTGCCCCGTGCCATTATTAGTGATCGTGGGACTCATTTCTGCAATGACCAATTTGCTAGAGTCATGGCTAAGTACGGTGTAAACCATCGTCTTTCTACAGCCTAGCACCCACAAACTAATGGCCAGGCTGAAATATCCAACCGAGGACTTAAGCGAATTCTGGAAAGAACCGTGGGAGAGCATCGTGCCTTATGGGCTGATAAACTTGATGATGCTTTGTGGGCTTTCCGTACTGCTTACAAGACCCCGATCGGCTGTACGCCTTATCGTCTTGTGTACGGGAAAGCGTGCCACCTCCCCATTGAGTTGGAGCACAAGGCTTACTGGGCCTTGAAGTGGGCCAATTTTGATATTAACAAAGCCGGTGACCTACGCAAGATCCAACTCAATGAGCTCAATGAACTCCGTAATGAGGCTTATGAAAATTCTTTAATCTATAAGGAAAGGACTAAGCTCATTCACGACTCTAAGATTAAGAACCGAGAGTTCCATGTTGGAGACAAAGTCTTACTTTTTAACTCTCGGTTGAAAATCTTCTCGGGAAAGCTTAAATCTCGTTGGTCCGGCCCATTCACCATTGCCCAAATTTTTCCATATGGTACTCTCGAGCTCGCTCAACCTAATGGACCTAATTTTAAGGTGAATGGCCAACGAGTGAAGTTGTACTTTGGTGAGGACACCTCTCAGGAGGTGATTCCATCCCTCACCACGTTCCCCATGAACTAATTTTGGGTCGAGTCAGGCTCGTGACTCGGTTATCAAAAACAAGCGCTCCTCGGGAGGCAGCCCGAGTATCTATCCTTTATGTTTTAACCTCCTAAGTGTAGGGGGACTTCTATACGTGTTTGTCTTTGTGTGGTGATGTGATTACAGGGATAAGTGCACTCTTGGAATCTTTGAAGAACCGTGCTCCCGTGTTATCCGAAATCCGGTTCCATCTCTCAACTATCGTGATTCAATTTTCTTCATACTCACATTTGAAATTGATCACTTTAGTCGTCCCATCCTTAACTTGAGTTAACCAACGTGCACAATGTCATAAGTGTAGGGGAGACTTTTCCCACATGCTTACACATTGAGGACAATGTTTATCTTAAGTGTAGGGGGACTTCTATCGAAGTTTTAAGTGGACTTTTCCATGAAAATGCCTTCATTTAACCAGAAAATCCCATTTTTCAAATTTTTTATTAACTTTGGCCACTTAGTTGTAATTTTTAAATTTTTATCTTTGGTTTCATATGTATATATCCCGCAATAAAATCAAAAATATTAATAAAGTGGTGTAGCTAGTTTAGAAGTCTTTGACATATTAGGCCCGTTGCATTTCTTTTGACTCACCCGAATAGACTTATCCAAGTTTATTCTAGCTAGTATCCTTAACCATGTAGACCTTAATTGGTTTATTAGGCTAAGTATCCAAGAGTCTCATTACTTGAGATTTTAAATTGTGGAGGACGAGAAATGATAGAGTCAATTATAAGTCGGTATTCTTGCACAAACTCACTTGGTGTAATTATTTGCCTATTCTCCCATCACTTGCTAATAATTTATCTGCAATAAGTAAGGTCGTACGATTTGAAAAGTTACTTAGCTTCTAGCCCAAGATCGTTTAAAAGTTGCTCGGTAATGATAAGAGTTCATAGCCAAGGCATAACTTATGAAGCAGGGCGCGAAGATTGGTGAGTCCGAAAAGGCCCTTACAAGGCATGAGGATTCCATTTTATTGCTAAAGATCCAAGATGATGTGAAAAGCATTATTCCCAAAGTCAATATGAAGGATCAAGACTCACGACGAAAAGCAATCAACCCCCATAAAGATCATGGAGAAGTCTATCCGAAAAAGACCCTAACAAGGTATGAGGATAAATAGATCCAAGTCCGAAAGGGAGGCGGATCGTTGTATCTCAAAATCCCAAATAGAGATTGAAGAAATAATCATGAAGTCGTGGTCAACAAAGTTGGAGTACCCCTCAAAAGTCTCCAAGTGAAGAAACTCTATGAACGATGAGAAGACCATTATCTCAAGCACGTCTCTCAAGATATGAAGTATGAAGTACATGCCAAATATCAGCCCGAGAAAGGTCTCAAATCGTGAACCGAGTTATGCCAAGATATGAACTTTTTGATATCCCGAGAAGCAGTTTTAAGAGATTTTGTCCTTTAGCTAACTATTGATCAAATCGTCCTACTTTGCTTTCGGCCTAAACAAACTATCGAAATAAGTCCAAAAATGCATCTTCATGATCATTCTAAGACAAAAATAAAATATAAGAGATACACCTAGGAATAAGGGAGTCTAAGCATTTAATTAAGCCATGTGTGTAAGTGTTTGAATTGCTAACTTATAATAACAATGATCTCGTTTTTAAGCTTAGTTTGGGGAACGTGAAACTTGAGGGTGATAAATCTTCGCAGCACCAAAGCCTTAATGTAAGTCTTTGATTTCTTTGCAAGTTATTTCCATCCTTTTGTTTACTTTAAAGTTTTAATTTCTATTAGTATTTTAATTTTTGTTTAGTAGTATTTAAATAAGGCCAAGGTTGATTAATTATGAGAAAAGTGTAAAATTGCTTTATCACTAAGCATTGCATGAGGGCATGGCAATGGTTAAGTGTAAGGGATTTGATAGGTGTGTAAACACCCATCCCTTTACCACTTAATTCTAGCTAAAACGAGACCAAAACACGTATTTAATATCATTTGTTTGGAATTATGCGTGGTTTTTGTGTTTATTATGTTTTCAGAGCTAACCGGATGAATATTGAAGAAAACATGGGATTGCACGGGTTTTACTGAAGAAAAAGACTCAAGATAAAGTCTATTGTCCAAGAGATGCAAAAGATTTGAAGTCACTGAGCCTATTCGAAGATTTATCGAAGAAAAGGATCAAATATGGAAGATTTACATAAGTCGAAGAAACTCAAGTCTATTAAACGAAGAAATTAAAAGACGAGTTGAATTTAATTGACAACAAATCCCGAATCAGAATCGAAAATGTCAACTTTTAAGAAAAGACGAGAAGACAAGAAGAACGGGAGAAAGCCCACTCACCAACCAAAAGACAAGGCTATATAAAGCCCACACCTCACACATTTTAGCCAGTTAGTTTTTAGTTTTTTCTCTCCTTCTTTTTCTCCCTTTAGTTCGTCCCATCACCAACACCAATAAGGTGTTTGGTGATCTTGATCTTTGTTTCTTAAACCTTGTAATTTTAATCTTTGTTTGATCTTGTTAAAACATTAATCATCAATACAAGTTCGTGTTTAATCTTTCCATTTCATCTTGTTCATCATCATCTTTTATTTCAAGTTTTCAAGTTTTTTATTTGATTGATTTGATCTTCAAAAGTTGTTGAGATTTGTGTTTTTGTTGATGGGATTTGTTACTTATGGTTATTAGATGACTTGTGGTTAATTTGGTAAAACCTTTTTGAGTATTTAATTTGATTTTTGATCAAATTTGTCTTCCTTGTTCTTCGGGGGTTCTGCTATTGTATCTTGTTCCCAGACTTCCGGACGAACTCAAAAGTTCCGGATGAATGCCTTGTTAAAAAGTTCCGCATGAGTTTTCTTTCAAAAAGTTCCGAGTCAGTAGAAAGTTCCGAATAAGCCAAAAGTTCCGGATGAATAGAGAGTTCCGAATGAAGGTGGTTTCTAAAATGTTCCGAATGAATTAAAATCTTCCGAATGAGTTTTTTGTCCAAAAGTTCCGAATGAAATAAAAAGTTCCGGATGAACACTTAAGTTCCGAATCAACTTCTTTATCAAAAGTTCCGAATGAGTTTCCAAACTTCCGATAAACCTCAAGTTCCGAATGAACCTAAAGTTCCGAATGAAGGCTAAGTTCCGGATGAACCTAAATTCCAAATGAAGGTTAAAACTTCCGAATCAATTTTCTGTTAGTGTTACTGTTTTACTGTTTAACTGTTTCTTTACTTTTATTTCACAATCTGTATTTTATATTTCAACTTTAATTTTAATTTTAATTTTAATCTTAATTTCAATTTTAATTCACGTTTTTATTAATTGTCATTAAAGTAATTGTCTTTGATTTAAGTTTTAATTTTAAGTATGTTTTAACATTTAGTATATTAGAAAACCAAACCCTTCTATTTAGTAACCAAGAACAATCATTCCACTTAAGACTGAGATCAATTCGAGAGGACTGAGAGAGAAATTAGAACCCAAAGCAAAAAAAAGCTAATATCAATCCCCCTGTCAATGTTCACATGTACAGGTCTATGATTGGCTCACTAATGTATTTGACTACATCACGTCCGGATATCATGTTTGCAGTAAGTGCTTGTTCTAGACATCAGGTGACTCCAACGGTTTCGAACTTGAATGCATTTAAGAAGATTTTCAAGTATATCAAGGATCAACCTAAACTAGGCTTGTGGTATCCTAAAGAATCACCTTTTGTTCTTGAAGCATATAGTGATAGTGACTATGCAGGTGCTAATAATGACAGAAAGTCTACTACTGGTGGTTGTCAATTTTTGGGTCGCCGACTTATTTCATGGCAATGCAAGAAATAGACGATAGTAGCTACTTCTTCAACAGAAGCTGAATACGTTGCTGCTGCTAGCTTTTGTGGACAAGTATTGTGGATCCAAAATCAGATGTTGGATTATGGGTTCAATTTTATGAACACCAAAATTTTCATTGACAATCAAAGTACTATCTGCATTGTGAAGAATCCTGTTTTTCATCAGCAAACAAAGCACATTGAAATTAGGCACCATTTTATACGGGATGCCAATGAGAATAAGTTGATACAAGTTCTTAAAGTTCATACTGATGATAATGTTGCTGATTTGTTGACAAAAGCCTTTGATGGTCCTCGGTTTAACCACTTGGTGGTTCACATTGGGATGGTCAATCCTTGAGGTCTAGGATTGAGGGGAGGCTAAGCCTAAGGGGAGGCTTAATGTACATATTACTTTGCACAGACTAACATATTGGTAGCTTTTAACAATATATTGCATTGGTTCTGGTGGTGTGTGTTACTCCTGGTGGAGGTTTTTGCTCACTTCTGGTGGTTATGTTCCTTCATGACTAGCTTCTAGTCCTCATTGGTTAGCTTCTAGTCATTATTGGTTGGCTTCTGGTGGTTACAAATTCTTCTTTGTCAAGTGAGGGTTGGCTTCTAGTACTTGTCTGGGACACTGTTCATTCGTATTGACTTTTGTTGACCACATTTTGCTTCTAGTACTGACCATTGTGCGCTTTGACTTTTAGTCAACGCTTCAACTTCTGGTATTTACACTCTTATTTACCTTTGGTAAATTGGAATTTGGAAATTATGTTAAAAAGGGCAAGTGGTTACTATGCAATAACTGTCTAATTTGAAAGGGCAACCCCCCATTATTAGGGGTCAATGAACAGTTACTACCTTCATTATTTATGGTCAATTAACCCCCCTTGACTCATTGATCTCACTCATAACACACACACAACCGATCCTACTCTCTCAACCATAACCAAAATCATCTTCCATTCAATTAATCAAGATCCATGGCTGCCCTGGTATACCAACCTGCTCACAACAAGGCCGCCTATCTAGGAGATGGTCCACATCGTGATGATTTTACTGACATTTTGGACTTCATTGAGGCTTCAAACCTACAGTATGCTTTTACTGTATGTCCCACTATTTATGATAGTGTCATTCGTCAGTTTTGGGCAACTACTCGTCTTGTGGTTGTGGTTGGTCATCCACGTGAACTCCATGCTACCATAGATGGACGTTCATACGTGGTGTCTGAGGCTTCTATTCGATATTCCCTTCATCTTCAAGATGAAGGTGGTGTTGTGTCCATCCCCAATTCGGAGGTGTTGGAGGGGATGGCTGCTATAGGGTACAATCATTGGGGGGAAGTTTAACTTCCAAAAGAATAGGTTTTTCCCCCAATGGAAGCTTCTGGTGCATTTTCTGATTCATTGTTTAAGTCCCAAGTCTGGGAGTTGGGATGCTTTCCCTACTCCTTTGGCTACTGGTCTCATTTGCTTAGCACATGGTAGAGTTTTTAATTTCTCTCGTTATTTGTTTGAGGGGATGGTTAGCAATCTATCTAGTGTTGGTTCTAGGAAGAAGATTCTGATGTATCCTAGATTTTTACAACAAATACTGGTTTGCATTCCTCGTGATAGGACTGAGCATGTGCCTTCTAAGCTTATGGCCAAAGTGTATTATAATATGGTCCATGGGTTTAGCGGGGAGTGGAGACCCCTTACTGAGGCCATGATGGGGCTGGCTCAGGGTCCTCCTGATGTTGTGGTTCCTCCGGTTAAACAACTCGAGGAGGAACCTCAATTGAGTGATGACCCGATGGAGGAGGAGGTTCTTGCTGGTGGTGCACCTCCTGTGGTTGAGGAAGAGCCAGTTGTGGAGGTGGTGGTTGAGAGACCATCCACTTCCAAGGCTGCTTCTTCTTCATTACCACATACGTCTCCATTTGTGGAGACTCCCCCTCCTAGTCCTGTGCCACACTCTTCTAATATGCCTTTTGGTGCTAGTACTCCTAATGTTGGCCCATCTGTTGCTTCGGGATCCAATGACGCCTTCCCTGACCCAAGTCCTCTTGGTGGACAGGAGGAGGAGCCTATTACACTTATTTCGTTACTTGATCTTATGCATAGGTATCATGCGCGGATTCTTTCCTTGGAAGCAGATTTGAATCAACACCGGAAGCTTACTAGGGAGTTTGTTCTTCCCATGGCTGATCGCATCAAAGCCTTGGAGACTCAGCAAAGACGACGCAAGAAGCATGTGGTTCACTCTGATTCTGATGAGGAGGTTACGGATCGTGTTGAGGATGGTTTGACTTTGTTGGAAAAGGCTGCCTTTGCTGATATATTATATGATGATTTGCCGGTTCCTCCGACTTCCTCCAGTGTTCCTTCTCCTGCTGCTATTCCCACTCCTATGGATGGTGCTTCTGGTCCTACTGTTGGTTTCAATGCTGGTCCATCCCATGATCCAAAGGGGAAGGCCCCAATGACTGATGCTCCCTCACCACCTTGCAAGCGTACACGCAGACAGCTTGAGGAGGATAGGCTGGGTGAGGAGGCTGCTCAACGGATGCAAGCCGAAATTGATGAAGCTGCTCGGGCTGAGGAGGAAGCGCTTCAACAGCAGAGACGAGAACAAGTGCAGCATGATGCAATGGATTGGAATGAAAGTGATTGGATGCAGGTGTTGACTATTCTTACCAGGGATTATTCCCAGTTCACTGATCTTCTGGGTGCGGATGTGGAAGAGCATAATTGTATTCCAAGAGCCATGGTGTTGATGCGCAAGCATCAGTTGGCGCTTGCTACACAGCTTCGTGAGAAGCGTAAGAACAGACCGTTGTCGAGAACTGAGGAGCGAAAGCAGATGCAGCGATATGTGAAGTATCAGTCGGCTGCTTATTTCAAAACTGGTTGGAAGTGGGACAGGGTTCGGGCTTTGTCTTTTGATGAACTTAAAACACTATATGAAAGAATGGTGAAGCATCAAAGCACCCCAATTCCGGAACGATTTATCTATTGTCCTTCTCCACGTGTGGTGACCACTGTTTCACCTGTTGTTACTACTGGTCCTTCATCTGATCCTAGTACTGGTTCTGCTGCTATTCCATCGGTTTTTGTTGCTTCTCCTGTTGGTATCACCCTTACTCATTCGGTTGCTCCTCTGGTTTCTTCTTCAGGTCCTGCTACCAACACAGCACATGTTACCACCACCCCACATGCTACCGCCACCCCCACCTTTGCTACCACAACCACCACTACTCCTACACCTGATATGGTATCACCTTTACCACCAGTTCGTGGTTCTCAACCTATTCCTTCTTCTAGTGCAGCTCATGTTGACCCCTTGGGTGGGCAAACTATTGAGTCTACTTCTCCTGCTCCCACTGCTGCTGCTCAGGTAAAGGTAAAGGTTGAACCCTCTCCTAGTGATCCCACACCTCGCCGTTCGCCTCGTCAGAAATCGGCTCGACGTGTTAGACGTGGCAAGACGGTCCCCTATGAGAAGCGTTCTTCTGAGAACCTTATTGATGCAGCTTCTGACAGTGACTCTGATTTGCCTTTGGGTAATGGATATATTACTGGTTGGACGGTTGCGCATTCCACGACTCTTCCTGGTACGGTATCTCATAGGATTACTCTTAGTGATGGATCTGTTAGGTTTGCTTCGGGTCTGCAGGGTATTTTGCCTTTGGCTGATCGTAAGGATCTTATGGCTTTATATGGGTTTGCGGATACTGGCATGCCTGTTGATCCTATGGTTGTGTCTTCCTGGCCTGGTCTGCGAGTATGGGCTGATCTAAATATGATGCTTGATGCACCTACTCATGCTCTTGTTTCTGGTGTCTGGAAGGATCAGATGCAATGGGTTATTCAGCGATGGAAGTTATATGCGGGATGTGGTGTGCATATGTTAGATTTGGAATCTGGTCATATGGTCTTCATGCTCACAGACTTGGATTATCTGTTGACGATTGCATCGATGGAGGCTATGTTGGCTTGTCACTTGTAGATTTCAAATGCTCCATCAGGGAATGAGTCTTCGATGGCAACTGCGTTGGTGGAAGGGATCCAGGCTCGTTTGAAAGCAGATAAGAAGGCTGCTTCTGGTCTCTGATTTGGTTGGTTTGTAAGTTTTATGTTTTGTGTTTTTGTTCATTTGTTAATACTACCATTCTTTTCACCAATATGTAAAGTGATTGGTGAATTTCATTCTTTATAGTTTAAAAAAAAGAAATACTTTTTATATAATATCTGCTTATACTTTAAACACATCATGGATTTTACACTTGTGAATTTGATATCATATGCTGATTCAAACTATGGGTTCTGGTTGCTGAATTGTCCTTGTGTTGGTTACTGGTTTCATCTGGTGTTGGACTTGGTTCTCACAACAAATGGTCCTCAACTCACCATGTCTAATCGACAAGAAAGAGTTGATTCACCTTGAGGGTACGGCTCCTGGTGCGATTCTCAAATCCGTTGATGGTTGTCAGGTTACCCAAAACTGGATGGTTTTCACTTGCCATGGTCCTAGACTGAATAGTGGCTAATCCAAGGGGGTACGGCTCTTGGTAAAGATTTTATCAAATCCGTTGATAGCTGTAATAGCTTGCTTAAAGCTATAGGGTTTTCAACTCACCGATGCTTCATTGCTGAGAGTTGGCGAGTCCAGAGGGGTACGACTTCTGGTAAAGACATATCAAATCCGTTGACGGCTGTGATGGTTTGCCTAAAATCATCAGGGTACCCCCACTCACCATTGATTCACGTTCTAAGAGTTGGGCTGGGTTCTGGTGTCCCGGGGTGATGCTTATTCCACCAGAAAGACTAGCTAGCCCAAGAGCGAGCAGATACTTGGTAAAGGCTCCTCAAATCTGCTCATGTTGGTGTAAAGATTCAACACGATGCTGATTTGTTTCAAGCTTTGGAGAAGCTTATAGTGTTTCATGTTGCGGCGGTTCTTCTGTTTCTTATCTTGCTGATGCTGCTATTACTTTTGCTAATTCAATCCTCGAGCTTTATTGCACGTTTTCCAGGAAACTTGAACTCAACAGGTCAAATTCAAGTTTAGGGGAGGATTGTTAGGACCATTGGAATAGTTAAATGTAATAGGTAGACTAGGAGGTATGTAGTTCCTCCTGGTCCTAGTAGTAGTAGGAGCAAGTCGTGCTCCTGGTCCTAGTCAAAGTCAAACTTTATTATTTATTTATTATTCTGTTAGGATATGCATGAGATATGTTAGGAAAGGATATGCATATCAGTTTTACACGTTTTGTTTAATGCTGTATTAGGGTTTCCTTGTAGTATAAAAGGAACCTTAGGCAGAAGGGTTAGATACATCTTCATAAAACGTAGTTTTGGTGATTATCAATATTAGAAATCCTTAGAAAGGATCAAGTCTTTATAGTTATTCTGTTCTTCTTTATTATATTTGTATTCTGCATTCATATTATGTATAGAGTCTCTCTGTGAATTGACTTGTGATTACAGAAGTCGTTCACCGTTCCTGACAGGCTGCAAGATTCACATCTAGTGAACCTAACAGGAATATTCTAATTGACACCAAAGGGGGTACAAAGCATATCTACCCGTAACCTTACTAGGGTACATTTAGCCTTTCAACGCCAAATACATATTTTAATTCTTTTTTATCGAGACTACTAATCACAGTGGTGTAATAATGATAAGTTAAAAAATATGAAGATCAAATTGAAATGGAGGTGAATCGTCATGAACAAACCCGAGAGAGAATAACAACGAAGGACGAACGACATTAACTATGTGTTAAATAAATTAACTGATTCACACTCTCTGCCTACCTTCATTGGATAACGCCATATTATTTTGATATTCGATTTTAATACTTTAGTCTATCTTGAATGTTTAGATTCTTCAGTTTGCATTTTGAGTTAACTATGTGGAATTTTTGAAATTGATCTATTCCTTCCGTCCTCAAATTATTGTCCACTAGATAAAAAACACATAATTTAAGAAAAAAAATTAATTATAGTTTTCCTCTCTTACTTTTCAACATTAATGACAATTTACCTTTAGCAAATTAATTAAAATCTAATTTGGAGTTTGTATTTTCCAGCAAAGATAATATACTAAACTTTATCAAGCATTTTTATATATTTTTATTAGTGGACAATTAAATTACGAAGAATTAAAAAGGAAAGGTGGACTATTAATTTGGGACATACGGGTTTTTTAATTTTGAATTGCCTATCTAATTATATTTATTAATTATCTCTTTTAGTTATTTCTTATTTAGGGAATTATCTAATGTAGGCTGTAAGACTGAAACAATTATATTTTTTGACATATTAGTGACATTTTTGCTATGGGAACCCAGTTAATTTTTTATGAATTCACGACTAAAACATTGTTGAGAGACTTATGACAAGGAAGTTACCAACAAATTTATGACGTGTTTCCTATGTCCGTGTTCCTCATAGAGTTCTAAAGAAAAATTTGTCGTCAATACCCGATTAGTCGAGACATAAAACCTTCTTCAACAAATCGGATTTACTAAAAAGTAAAAAGTACAATGACTAATAAAACAAATTAAAAAACCATTAGCTAATAGTTAACAGGATGTTGTTTTCAAGTGCAAGTATATGGAAATGGAATGTACCGAAAAGAGGCATGTAATCTTGGGGCAACCAGGGCATAATGAGATGTTGGATTATATCTCAAGACTTGCGGTAATAATTATAGTTGTTGTTATGAAATATTTTCCATTTTTCAATGTGTATGCATATTCTATCTTATTGAGATGTGGTCCTTGTACCTCAACAACAGATGTACACAACATGTTGTTCCGTTTAGTAATAATAATAACATAAGAATAATTGTTTTCCTTAATTCTAGATCCTCCATCTGCATAGAAGTTATGTTACACATGCAACTCGATCATTTTTCGAGCACTTGACTGTTTCAATAAGACTTACATTTGGTATAAGGTCCTCTACTCCACACAAGACAGTATCCCGTCATTATGAGTTTAAAGTGAATACATGCGTATCTAAAAACAAGCTTAACCAATTATTAGTATATTACATAGGTAAAGTGGCGGGATGGCCTGGCGGCGTATAATTAATGATACGATATTTTGAGGTAAGACTAAAATGGAATGGAAAGTCTCGCACTATATGAGATAAAGTCTTAACACCATACTTTAAAATGTGTGCGAGAAAAAAAATATATAGTTTAATGGCATATTAAAAGAATCCAAGTAACTTAAACAAGACATTCTGCTGAACATGAAATACATTCAAGACACATACTTAGAACATGCACATAGTTTTTAACACTACATTAACCGAATGTTCTAATACCAGAAGTCACACCTTCAGTTCTTAGTAATCCAAAAGATACATAAAATAAAAGCCATAGATAATTGTACTTTGACATGAAGAAAGTATCTTAAAAACCCGCACATAGACGCGAATTGCCTGGCGGCAGAAAACTAACGATACGATATATTGTGGTAAGATTATTGAAAATGGAATGTTATATTTATACTATTAGGACATCGGTATTATAGAATATTTGTTTAACCATACACGATTTGTCTCTAAATGATATCGTGAGATATTGGGATATTATAAAGTAGGACTCCATCAATATAAACATGCAGACAGCATAAACGAAACTGAGCCTATAACACATGAAAATGATTGTTTCTTTAACCATTATGTTTTTTTTAAATATAGAGGTAGTGAGTAGCCAATTCTATACAATCTTGTAAAAAACAAATGCTTCCATGGTCTAATTTTTAGGTATAAGCGAAACATTGTTGAAAGAGTTACCATCTAGGCCTTAACTTGCACTTGTTTAAGTTTAGGTAGATGCATCAAAATATCATAGGCAATTGAGTCTAGCTGTTGTTATGTTGATATGTCGCAGACCTGAGTTTTTTTGTAATATCTAGAACCTCAGGCAAGCTATTAATATAGCCTTGTGACCTGCCGATATTAATCCTTATGGATTTGTTTTCTTCTAATCCTCGACTGTAAAGAAAATCACAAGTGACGTAACTTTCAGTTACCACGTCCATTTAGTGTTCACAATTAAGAAAGAAGACGCCGACTTTCGGTAGTAAGTAAAGCATAGGACACCAATTATTAGTAAGCTACACTT
Organism: Glebionis coronaria; assembly: GCA_025667525.1. Classification (NCBI taxonomy): domain Eukaryota; kingdom Viridiplantae; phylum Streptophyta; class Magnoliopsida; order Asterales; family Asteraceae; genus Glebionis; species Glebionis coronaria. The sequence continues at coordinate 644,471,193 of CM046874.1, forward strand.
ATCAATAAGGTATAAGTTTTTTTTCTTCAATAAACTTCATGAAAAATTTACAGTACCATCTTGGTACGAATGTAAATTCTCAGTCTCCCCCCATGTATCTAAAATTTAAACATGTGACGAAAGAGATAACTCTAATTATGCATATAAAGCTCCTAAATAAAAAATACCATAGATAAGATTAATAGCAGAGATACTACTTATGAATAGATGCTGGAGATTTACTACACACGTAACAATTTACATTCAATGGTGTGCACAACAATGATCAACAAATACATATTATAAACCTGATTTTACATTATTGACATCACACCTCAAATCAATCCAAATAACATGTATGTAAAAGTTCAGTAAGTAGTGGCTCAAAAAGATTAACCATTGAGGCCTAATCTAAAAAAGAATTGCTTCTATATTCTTTTCTTTCCAAATGCAGCTAAATACAACAGATTTTACTAAGTTTAAGATATACACCCAGTGCTTGGTCAATATCTTTCTTGAATCTTTTTGTTCGTAAAAAATAGACACTAAAAATGGGAAAGTTCGGTTTATTAATGTTACAGGTTGGAGCATGTTTGGGTCAAAATGGGTTAGGTGGGTCATTTGTTCGCTAACTTTATATCTATTTACCCTCACCTGAAGTTTGCACTAATAAGCCACCGTAAACAGAAAGTCTGTTCAATACACAGTGTGGGTACATGTTGGCAAGAAAACATTGTTATTGAAAATGCGTCCCACAAAAGAAAAGAAAGAAACCATGAGTAAAACAAGAAAGTGAATTCACATAAAAATGAACATACAGATCTTGTAGAACATGCAATCACCTGCATTGTCACGTCTTCGTATATTATAGTGAATTTCTGAATGAAGAAACGATGCGGTCTGATTTAGACATATGTACACTCCAAAGTGGTATCTCATTTTACTTCAATCAGTTACTGTACGTGATTTTCAAATGATTCCAATTATTATTCGAGAACATGCAGAAAGAAACGTACATATCATACAACATTTCTTTAATCAACCATAAAACTCATATGCAAGCCGTGGAGTAAAGATGACCTATACCGGCATCTTCTTTGGAATTATTATTATAGGGCGTTCGGTCATGTCCACAGGTAGACTTCCATGAAAACCCAAATCGAAAGCAAAAACAGTACGAGCGAATACTGGATGAAGAACATGGATCCCAAACAAGGCTCCCAACCAAGACCGACGATATAGTCCAAGTTAGTGTCCCAGTTGTGGTGTCGGTTGCTCCTAGCGTGATTTCCTATAATATGAATCGAGGGTAAATATTTAAACAAAGTACAACATTATAGGTAGCATTTTCCGCAGTTTCGTTTGTGTTTGATCTCAAATAAAGTAAAATCTGTAAGTCGAAATCCATATATATCAAATGCCAAGCAAATGATTACATATAAACTATGTTTAGGAGACATATTAAATGCCTAGAATATAACTCATAAGTGAAAATTAAATCGTAAATGACTTGATTTAATATTTTAACTGAGTTGTGTACGTGATCCTGTTAAAAGGGAAAGTATTTTAAAAAGTCTAAAAATTGGTGGTCTGCTGCTCTTTGGTTCTTTACTGTTAGGTATTCTAAATATGATTTCTTTATCTCTAATTATGTCTTTAAGTATATCACGAACAATAAACCTTTTTTGATCGTCTATACCCTGTATGAGAATCTGAAAGACTGCATTAGTTTTCCTTTTGGAATGGATTCGTGTGCTGCGCTATTTTTGAGATTAGGTGACTTATATTCTCTACCTACTTGGCATTGAGGGTCTAGTCTACTGCTTCATTAGAAGCTGGTTGGATCTTAACTGCATCTTTTGTCTTATGAATTAAGGTATCAAGGACTGTGAGCGAATCTTTTGTATGGCTATTATGTTTCATCTGAGCTTATGGTCTGCTGCAAAAATTGGGTTTCTTATCACCCTATTTTGGTATCTCTAATTTTGTCTTGAAGCATGTCATGAGTAATAAGCCTACACTATCTCTGAAAAACATTTGTTGTTTGCCTCTGTGGTTGATCAGCTGGTGGGTGTTGTCCCAACGTTTTCTGGATCGATGTTATATCGTTACTGAGTTGCAAAGTTTATATGAATAAGTAATATATTAATCCAACCTTGTAATGTTTTACATAAGTTCGTTTATATAGACATCGAATGGGTACGACTCCAAACGATGTGTCTGTTCATATCACAACCGAAATAACTGTCATTCGGTTATTAACTTTCTACTTGACACTATTGGTCCTTATAGTTTTAACTAACTATATACATAGAGCAATAACTAGATTATCGGTTCACATTCTCCTCCTTAATCTTGATTGTTGCTTTGTCCTAAATCTTGAACTCCGAGCATTTGTCGCATTGTCATGAACTTCAATCTTGGTAGAGCCTTCGTTAAGATATCTGCTCTTTGTAGTTCTCCACTGACGTGCTCCACATTGATGTGCCCATTCTCTACACATTCTCGAATGAAATGGTAGCGAATATCGATGTGCTTACTCTTTCCGTGAAAGACTGGGTTCCTTACGAGTGCTATTGCTGAAACGTTATCGACCTTCAACGTTATCTTCTTCTCTGCCCATCCTGTTAATTCACTGAGTAATCTTTTTAACCATAAGGCTTGACATGCTGCTCCAGTAGCCGCCATGAATTCTGATTCACATGATGAGAGCGCCACTGTTGGTTGTTTCTGAGTACACCAAGTAATAGGTGCCACTCCGAAGTAGAATACTATACCAGTAGTTCCTCTTCCTTGATCAGTGTTAATACCATAACTGTTGTCGCTATAACCTGTAATCTTGCAGCCGCCTTTTTTCTTGTATATTATTCCATGCTCCTTTGTTCCTTTGATGTATCGAATCACTTGTTTTACCGCCTTCAGGTGATGATCCTTTGCGTCTTGCATGAATCTGCTAAGTAATCCGACTGGATAACTAAGATCTGGTCTTGTATGTAGCAAATACCTGAGACTTCCAATTAAACTTCTGTAATAAGTTGCGTCAACTGAGTTTCCATCTTCCGCCTTGACCAACTTAGTACCGGGATCCATAGGGATCTTTGTTTTGTTGCTATCCATCATACTTGTCTCTTTTAAGATCTTGTTAATGTACCCTGTTTGTTTGATTGTGATCTCTCCTCCTGTCTGTGTAACTTCTATCCCAAGGTAATACGCTAATAAGCCTAAGTCGCTCATTTCAAACTTGTCCTTCATTTGGGATTTAAACATGTCTACTTCCTTCCTTGGAGTGCCTGTGATTATGAAATCATCTACATAAACTCCAACTATCAGTGTAGAAGTCTTGCTTCTCTTTGTGTAGACTGCTTGTTCGAGATTGCATTTCTTAAAATCTAGTGATTTTAAGGTTTGATCAAGCTTCACATTCCAAGTTCTTGGTGCTTGCCTTAACCCATAAAATGCTTTAATGAGTTTGTAAACTTTTTCTGAGTTCCCTTGCTGTATGAACCCTTCAGGTTATGTAACATAGACTTCTTCCTTCAAATCTCCATGTAAAATTGTCGATTTTACATCTAAGTGGTGTACTTGCCAACCATGATATGCTTCTAAGGCCAATATCAAACGAACTCTCTCTATTCGTGCTACCGGTGCAAATACTTCATCAAAGTCTATTCCTTGTTCTTGCACATAACCTTTTGCTTCTAATCTTGCCTTGTATTTAATGATCTTCCCTTCTGCATCCTTCTTGGTCTTATAAACCCACTTGAGTCCTATTGCCTTTTGATCTGGTGGCAATGTGGTGAGGGTCCATGTGTTATTTTTATTGATTTAGTCCAACTCAATCTCCATGGCCTCAATCCACTTCTCATTTGTTGATGCTTCCTTGTAATTACGAGGTTCTTCTTCCATAAGTAGTAAATTCTGAATTTCTACTTCTTCTGTGTTTTCATATATGTTATTTACACTTCTAAAACCTCTTTTGGGTGTATGATCAAATCTATTTCCCAAGTCTTCTATCGATCTAATAGTAGACTCTTCTTCCTCTTCTAGAGGTTGGTTGTAGGTGTGGTTAGGTGTGATTGGTGAGTTAGGATCATCATTTGGATCCTCTTCATGATGTAAATTCTTGTCATTGTCAACTCCTTCTTCCACAAAACTAGCCCAAAATGTGTCTTGTGTACTTGTATCTTCTCTATCCTCATTACAATCCCATGGTTTCATTTCCATAAACTTCACATCCCTACTAACATGTTTTCTCTTTGCTATTGGATCATATAACCTACATGCTTTTGATCCTTCCTCTACTCCTAAGTAAAATAGTGGTATGCTTCTGTCATCCAGCTTTTTCAGGTGAGGTTTTGTTATATTTGCATAAGCTATGCATCCAAATATCCTTAGGTTTTCCAAGTTTGGTATTATGCCATAGAGTGCCTCAAATGGCGTTTTATTTTCTAGGGCTCTTGTAGGTACCCTATTGAGTATGTATATGGCGTGTCTAACCGCTTCCGCCCAAAAAGTTAAAGGTAACTTCATTTCTTTCATCATACTCCTCGTAGTTGATAACACTGTCCTATTCCTCCTTTCCACTACTCCATTCTGTTGTGGTGAGTAAGGTGCTGTCAACTGTCGTGTTATCCCATTTTCTTTACAATATCTTGTGAATTCATTTGATGTCAATTCACCTCCTCTATTAGTTCTTAGCATTCTTAGCTTTAATCCCAACTTCATTTCTATATGTTGTCTAAATTCCTTAAAAGTGCTAAATGCTTCATCTTTCGACGTCAGAAAGTAAGCCCACATAAAACATGTACAATCATCCACTAACAAGAATATGAGATTCTTGCCAGAGTGTGTAGGTGGACTTATGGGACCACACAAGTCTCCATATACTAAGTCCAACGGGTTTTCTAATCTGAATTTAGCTTGATTTGGGAAAGGTGCTCTGCTTTGTTTTCCTAACGCACATGCATCACAAGTCTGTCCAACATGGTTTATCCTTGGTACTCCTTCCACTAGATTCTTCCTAGTCATCTTGTTGATATCATCAAAATTTAGATGACCTAATCTAGCATGCCATAACCATGCTTGCTCATCTATTCTTGCTAAGAGACATATAGGGGCTTGTACTTGTAATCTAATACTGTAAAGCCGATTCTTTGATCTTTCTACCTTCATCAACAACTTCTCATGCTTATCATATATTGCCAATTTATTTCCTTCCATAATGACCTTGCAACCTATTTCTGTAAGTTGTCCTAAACTTAGTATGTTGCTCTTCAGGTCTGGTATATAGTATATGTCTGATACTATCTTTTGTTCCTGGTTTCTACAACCTAAAAGAATAGATCATTTCCCTTTTATCTGTACATATGACCCATCTCCAAAACGTACTTTCCCTGACACGTTTTCATCAATATCTCTAAAATGGCCCTTATTACCCGTCATATGGTTACTTGCTCCATTATCCAAGTACCACATATTTGTATCTCTTGAGGTGTATTTTCCTTGTTGATTTTGTTTCTCATTCAACAATACTTCCTCATGTGTAGCCATTAGTAGTGATGGTTCGTCATCTTCTAAGATAAGGTTTGATTGTTCCTGAGTTGTTGAGTTTCCTCTACAAACTCTTTTAGAGTGTCCAAATTTCCGACACTTATAACATTGTACCTTACTCAAATCTCTTTCACTCTTACTCTTGTCTGAGTTTCCTTTGTGATTTGAGTTTCCTTCTCGTGAGTTACTTCTGTTTTTATTATTCTGCCAGTTTTTATGTGAAAACTTTCTACCTCCACGTTTCCCAAAACGTCTATCTTTTCCCGAGTGTTCGCCTTGTGCGAATAATAAGTTTTCCTGGCTTTCCACTTGTCCTCCCTTTCGGAGTTTTATCCTTTCCTCAAATGCCTTGAGTTTTCCAGTGATCTCATCTAAGGTGATGTCGTCCAGATCACTTGTTTGTTCTATGGATGCTACTATCTGAATAAATCTATCAGGTGTAGAATCTAGCAACTTTCGTACTAGAAGAGATTTATCCAAAGCTTTCCCTAATTCTTTTGCCTTCGTGGCATAGCCGTTTATCTTGGCCATAAATGCATCCACCGTGTCTTCATCTTTCATTTGAAGCGCATTGAATCCAATCATCAATGATTGTAGTCATGCTTTCTGCACCTTTTCATCTCCAACGTGTTGCTTCTTCAACGAATCCCATAATTCCTTAGCCGTTTCACAACTTGCTACTTGTAAAATCACGTCTTCCGTCAACGCTTAATATAAGAAGGCTATCGTCGCCTTGTCCTTCTTATTGTCTACCTCCGTATCATCTTTGGGCTCTATCGTCTCCCACAGACCGTGTGCCTCTAATATAACCTTAATTTGTATAGCCCAAACCGTGTAGTTTGTGCCTTTTAATTTAGGGCATTGGTAGTGTGTCGTGGGTGCTTCGTTTTTAGATGATTTTGAGGTATCTTTGTCAACCATCTTGAAAGTTTTTAATATCTTCACTTTCGTTTAGGAATTATGTGTGCTAGCGTGGTACTTTCTAATAGGGATTATATTAGGTATCGGGAATCCTAATATATCTAAAGTAATAATTCTATATTACTTCTAATTATTCTAAAAAGTCGAGTATGAAACTTGTGACCTTGGTGTTGTGATTTGCACACAACTTTGTTCCCTTCGTTAAACCATGCTGCGTTCTTTCTCCCTTTTTTCTCACGTTGCTATTTTCCCTTTTTGCCTTATCCGACAAAAAATCAAACGCTGTCCGATATCCTTTATCTCCTTTCTGTCTGATATCCTTTTTCTTCTTTCTGTCCGATATCCTTTATTTCTTTCCTGTCTTGTCCGACAAATCTCCCAGCGTTCTAACTGATTTGATTTTTCTTCACCAAATATGTTTTTCTTTCACAAACATGTATCCTGTTTGTTCCCGCTCTTATCCTTGTAGTTCCCCTTGTGTCACACGACACTCTATTCTGATTCTATATCACTTCGTGATATAAATCCTCCCACAAAAGCGTTCCACGCGATATGGTCCTCGCGTCTTTTCTGACTTTGTTTCTTGTTGTATCCGGATTCAAACAAAGTTTCCCACTCGTTTTTTTACCCAAACGAAGTGTATCCTTCTTGTTTATTTGTGTTGCAATACCCCCAACACAACGACAAGAAAATCCCAAGGGCTGTCCCCTTCCTCTCGTTTCTTCGAAGCAAACGAGGCGTTCTTCCTTTCCCTTCGCTGTTTCAACGAAGTTTTAACCCACCGTATCGTGGTGTTCACGTCTGCAACCCTACGCACAAAGTGGTCGTGCACTACCCTTTTCTGCGTTCTCCTTATTCACACGCTGTCTCTCTTGGAAGTATAGAGAAACACGCTTTCCTGGTCTTTTAGTTCTTGAGAATCAAACGATGTTAACACTTGCTCTTGATGCCAAATGTTGTCCCAACGTTTTCTGGATCGATGTTATATCGTTACTGAGTTGCAAAGTTTATATGAATAAGTAATATATTAATCCAACCTTGTAATGTTTTACATATGTTCGTTTATATAGACATCGAATGGGTACGACTCCAAACGATGTGTCTGTTCATATCACAACCGAAATAACTGTCATTCGGTTATTAACTTTCTACTTGACACTATTGGTCCTTATAGTTTTAACTAACTATATACATGAAGCAATAACTAGATTATCGGTTCACAGTGGGGTTCTAGTTTTGTTTGGATGGCTAACAAGCTAAAGTTTGGCAGCATATTACGGGGTCTTCCTCTTTCTAAGCATAATAATGTCTTAATAGAGGGGCATTGTTTATCTTGGATTTTGGTTTTTTTCCCAATGATCTTGGTTATGTGATTTCCAAAATTTGATCTATATATCTTTCCAATAACTTACGTCATTATGGCTTGCTGTATGTAATTTTAAAGAAGCCTGCATTGAATACTTTCTACTTCTACAAGATGGAAGGTCTGCTTAATGTTTCTTCCTAAATTTGATGGAAATTGAAAATTCCTACGAGAGTTGCACTCTTTTTCCCTATCCATGTTTTTCCTATGTGGGCTTTTTGGAATGGTTTTCTAAGGAGACAATCTCTTTGGGTAGCAAATTTAGTTGTATAATCAGAAAACGATAAAATACTTAGTACTATAGTAAGAAACAGAGACATGCTAAAATATAGAACACACAACACCATAATATTTCCTGCCCTAAAATGATCAGTTTCACTAAACTCTTGTAAGCAAGCATACGATATAAAGGAAACCTAAGCTCAATAGTCAAACCGCTAAACTCTTACTACAACTATTAAAAGTAGCAAACATCTCAATAGCTAAATATTAGAACACTGCAACATTTATTTATTGTCGTCACTACTTGCTGAAGAGAAATTACAAAGACAGAAATACGTTGGTACGCACAAAATTAACATACATATATCTTTCTCGCCTTGCTAATGTTGGGACGGATATTGCGGGACATATTCCTATATGCATGCTCGAAAGCATAGCATACCATGTCAATGATAGTCAGCTAGCTTGTAGGTTCAAAGTCATCTAAAATCATATAAACATTGACCAGTCAATAATAGTCAACTCACTCTTATGCTAACTTTAAATGGAAACAAAGGACTCACCTAGAATGTCAAATGTTTGTTTACTTGGATTTACGCCAAGAACCTCTCCCAGATAAACACGAACGAGCACGTTCAGAGATTGAAAGTAGATCTCCGTGTGTAATTGTGATAGCAAGTTTATGGTCTGATATATAAACGATGAAATATATTAAAAATGAACAGATATAATAAACAAAAAACATATATGAGATAAATGTCAAAATGGACTTATAAATTGACCCATAACGTTTTGAAATGCACTTATAATATGACCCATTTCTATCTATTACCAAACTGGCAAGTATTGCCACTTGCTAGTTGCCATGTTTGTGTAAAATGATTTACAACCTATTTTTTTCTTAAAAACATAACTTGAGAATGTTGTGTTTGTGTTTGTTGTGATATCAAGGTAATCTGTAATGTTTGTGTGTGTTGTGATATCCAGATAACCTGTTATGTTTGTGTGTGTTGTGATTATTGATAACATAATGTTCAAGCACTACAACAAATTCAATTACAATACAAACTTAATTAAAGCATTCAACCTATGAATTTACGCAACTCCTCTTGCTAAATAACATAATTTTCAAGCACTACAACAAATTCAATTATAATACAAACTTAATTAAAGCATTCGACCTATAAATTTACGCAAATCTTCTTGCTAAATATATATATTGTTTACATACGTATGCTTATGGCGATATCCGTGAGCTCATACCTCTGCACGCTCCATGTGTTTAATATTGTGCACCAATTCTCAACTTTCTACAAACAAATGACGTACTGAAATTTTTGAAAATCCACTTTCATTAGCTTATAAGCTTATCAACTTAATATCATATGGCTTAATAAAGATAATAAGCCTAAACTAATAACCCTATAAAATGAAAATTGCAGGCTTATTGAGTTTTCAAATCTCAATAAGCCGACAAACCTAGCAAATATGATAACCCATATGAACATCCTTTGGCATGCATTCCTGAAATTTAAAATGCATTTAGCTAAGTCCAACAAAATTTTAGCTAACCCAAATATGATATTTACTTGTTTAGAGACACATGATCATATCAAAAATTAATGTGGGAGTCCTAACAACATATCAGATTGGTGTTTGTTTTCTCAAACTCGTTGCCATCAAAAGCAAAATTACAAAATTATAGATAATGAACGAATGAAATACCATTAATTATGTCTCTATCTACTATTGAGGTTCGTTATACTCGTTAAGCACATCTTCCATTCGAAAACCATCCTGATTCATTAAGCTAAACACACAAACCACAAAACCATGACCAAATAATCCGAACACTAAACAAATACAATATAACAGATCAAAAGTAGCATATCTCTTAAAACAACATGGCAGACAAGACAACCAAACACGCCCGTATGCTCAAATGTCCGTACATACTTTTATCTAAAGTATTTACCATCTCCATACATACGAATTCGTAGGCTCATTTTTTTCTAATTCACTCGTTTTAACTAAAATGACCTATTATATTAAGATCCAAATACATCATTTCTTGAACAAAAAACAATATTCTAAGAGCATATCACCTACCTTGCATCTTCAAAAACTATATACAACAAAAAAATCGCAAGAAACCTAAATCTATATAACCCTATACAGTAGCTTTTATATTAATAGCACATAAATGCCTACGTCACAGATCTAAATAGTTATTAATGTATTTGTTTAATCTCTAGAGTAAAATGCAGATACCATCCTCGTGGTATTCCATTTTTGCAAATATCATACCTGGTCTTTCGTATGTGCAGGCGGCCTCCGTGGTCTATATAGTTTAGGTTCGTTTTAGTCATTTGACCTAACGGAGCAAAACTGTTAACTGTTATCTACTTTTAATAAAAGGGCAGTTTGGTCCTTTTGCCCCTCTTTATATCATCTTGTTCTAGCCACCATCTTCAACGTTATTAGTATCAATGTTTATCTTCTTTCTCTATTGGTATAATTTTCTTCAACTCTTTCCTTTATTTCTCTGGTTCTTCATAAGCCTAGAATCAAAACCCAAAAATAAGACATTTTTCCTCATATATTCGTTATCTTTTGGGTGCACTTATCAGCGCTCAGACTCACTATTATAACACTCTCAAACCAACAATTTATACATAAACGACCTAAATGTGAGTGACGATTGGAATTTAGTACTATAAGGACATGTATTGATCACATTTAGCAAGATGCAATAACTCATATTATTACTTATTGGCTATTTATTTTTATTCTAGTTAAACTCGAGAAGTCATGGATCTGTTTTGCAGTTTTTGGTAATTGTTGCAGCCGTGGTTGCTGTTTTTTATAGGATGGATTTTTGCTCAGAACAAAAATAACTTGTCTCAATTTCGCTTCTTTTTTAAAGAAGAAATTCCCATTATTGGCTGCTAAGAGATGAACCTTGATTGTGGTAAATTACACCTCTTGTTTAGGAAAAAAAAAGAGCGTAAATGAGCGGTAAGTATTAAGTGATGATTTAGGAAAATTAAACACTAATGACCCAAAGGTGAAAGTTCGTTTTCCAAGGAGGTATATGTGTGTGAGTAATTCGTAATTGGTTTGAGATTAATATTTGAAAGAAAGGGGATGAGAAAAGAGGATGACGAAGACGTGAAATTAATTACTACTACGACTAAACGTAAGACCGTAAAATGACCTAAAATAAAATTAATTCTAAAAATTACCAAAAATTCACTAAAATTCAAAATAAATAAACTAAGAGTTTACCAATGATCAAAACTTTTTCAAACCTTTTAATTAATTAAATATAAATCTTTAAATGCTAATTAAAACCCTAAAAATAAAATTAATTATCAAAAAGCCCAAATAAAGATTTTGCAATTGGTAAACCTCTAAAATGACCTAAAAATATTAAAAACTATTATTATAAATTTTTAAACTAAGAAAAACTATTTAAAATGATTTAAAAACTATTAAAACTTAAAATAATTATAAAAAATAATCTAAAGATGATAAAATTAATCTAAGAGTTGCAAAAATCCTATTTTAATGTATTTAAGCTAAGAAAAATATAAAAAGTGCAAAAATGTGAAATTTGAAAAATAATAATAAAATAATATTAAAATAATATAAAAAATCCAAAAATCCTAAAAAATTCTAAAAACTTGCAAACTAGTTTATTTTAACCTAAATAATCAGAAAATGAAAGTGAAATTACCAAACTACCCCTAATGGGCCCCCAAATGGGCTAAAAGCAAAAACAGTCAAACTTAATGGGCTTTTTAGCCCAAAAAGTCAAAATAAGCCCAAATGACTTGGAAAAGCCCTATCTGACTCTTAATTCAATTCTAAACACAAAACTCTGAAGGTCCAAAAGCTGAAAGTGAGCTTATCACAGCTTAAAGAACAAACACCTTATTCTTATTGGGCCAATAAGCCCATTAAGCAATAAGCCAATGCCATAAACTCTAATTTGACACACAACCTTCTTTTGGGATACTAAAGAGATCTGTAAAAAGAAATTTTGAAAAAGCACACTCAATAAGCCAGAAATAAGCAAAGAACAATTCCACAAAACGACAAAATAGTCGGGATAGAGTTCTAGGCTGTTTTAGAAGCTCTAGTTTGTTGCAAAAGCTCACAAATAGCTTAACTAAGAATAATCAATCAAGAAAATCACAAAAAGCCAAGTAGAATAAGCTGTGAGAACCAATAAGCTGGCAGAAAAAGCCAAATAAGCTAGTTTCCTAGCAAAAGCTTAACCAAAAGGCTTGTAACCTTCCAGACTTGTTATTAAGCTGAGAAAAATGAGTTCTATTACAAAAACCAAGTTGTTGCATGTACCAATAAGCAAAACAGATTCAATAAGCTATAAGACCAAGTTTGACCAAAAGTCAAACACTGACTAGAGAAAATCAAACGCTGACAAGCACAAATTGGACGTTGACACACTTAATGAAGTGTTTAGACTTTGTTTTCACCCTGCTGGTCAAGGCTTGAGTGCAAACCTTGTGAATCAAGGCCTACCAGTTGAGTAGACTTGATGAGTTATGGCACAAATAAGCCAATAAGCCAGTGGGCTTATAAGCTTGTGAGGTAAGCAGCAAACAAAAAGCACAAACCAAGAAAAGCACTAGGAACCAAATACTAGCATAAAACAACAGGAATCAAACCAATAGCATCAAAATCTCATAGCATGCATTTGCTGATCTAAATGACCAAAAGCTGAAATTCAATAAGTTATAGACTACTCAATAAGCAACCAAACACTAAAACCAGATGATGCAGAGTTGCACAACCAACAAATCTATAAGCAAACCAAGTTTCACACCTTAATTCAAACAAACAAACAAATTAGACCTACTGATGTGTTTGACTGAAAAAGTGTTCAAAAACTAGCAACCTATGATTTTTAGTTATACCTTGTTTTAGACCTATTCAACACTTGAAACAACTTTTATATCAGCAAACAAATAGATAAAAACCAACAGGAGCCAAGCTCCAAGGCCCTGAAGCCTTTGAACCAGCAAACACAAACAACCCTTAATCCACAACTTTTCAAAGAAACTTGTGATTCTAACTAACAACCTACTGATTTTATGATTCAAACACACTTCCTAGATGGCAACTAACAGATTCAAACACAAAAATCACAACCTCAAACACAAGAACAAAAAATCACAGACCAAATCATAAAACAGACAATATCATGAAATTTTTAGGGGAAACTTAAACAAGGGACTATACCTGTCCTCCACAACATCCTAGGAGGACCAGCAATGCTCCTTGGACCTTGTTCAACAACTAGAACAAGACCAAGGTTCTTCAAAAAGGAAGATCAAAACCTGCTGATGTTCAAAGTTGAACAAGGTTTTGATTATGATGATTCTTCAACACAAATGAGAAAACAACTCAACCAAGAGCTTTAAACTCTTCTCAGGCTTGGTGTCAACAAGCTTGAAGGAGCTTAAGGCTTTTGGCTAAGGGTTAGTACAAGATAATAACCAAGACAGTAACTTGGATTTCAAGGTTTTTGAACCTTTGAAAACTTATCAAACATAGACGTGCCTTAACCACAAGATTAAGGAAGGTCTATAAGATCAAATGGAACACAGATTTTAGCTATTTAAACACCAACTTTTAATAAACACAAAAGAGATTTCACAAATTTTAGGAAATTCAAATTTTATTTAAATAAAAAGGAATTACAAAGATTATAGCCAAAATCTGGAACAAAGGGACTCTCACAAGTTGAGGTCTCCTTTTATAGGCAAATGCATACAAAACACTATTCATAAACCCTAGCACTAAAATTCCTAAATTATCCTTGTAGAATCTTCTAGGCTTGTTGCCAGCTTGCTTGGGTGAATCAGGGACGTTCATTGAGTACTTGGTGAGTAAGGAAAGGCTTAAGTTCGTTGATTTTGCCATGTCATGATCTTTTGCCAGGTGTCGTCATGTGAGTGGGGATGGGGGTATCTTTCTGGTAGTGGAGTTTGAGGTTTTTGGTGTGGGATGTGATTGAGGTGATGTGAATTACTCGTGGGAACAACCAATTTTACTTTCCCCTTTGTTTTCTTCATTTTTCATCCTGGGTAAAAGGGTGTTCTTGGCTGGTAAAATCTCAACAGTAAATGTTACCCGCTTTATTAGGAATTTGAACTTTGAGCTTGGCAGTTTTGGTCCTTTGTTTTTGGGAAAAGATGCATAACAAGTTTTTCATCTCACTTAAACGCATTCCTTTGTTGTTTAAGTTATGAATTTCATACTTTTGCCCCAAAACTTTGGCAAAAGGTTTTCAAGGGCTATTTTTGCTATTTTTCCATAATTCAAGGGCTGATCTTTGACACTCTTGATCTTCAAAGGTCTTCAATAGATGTTTGCCTTCATTAGGGACCATAATTGACAATGTTGAATAGTTGAGGGACTAATCTTGCCATTTCTTCAAAGTTGAAGGACCTTTTTGCAATTTTGACAAACTTAAGGGACCAAACTTGTAATTATGAATTCACAAGGGTTTTAAGTGTCATTTCTTCATTGTTTGAGGATCAATCTTGCATATCTTCAAGTCTTCAAGGTTTAATCTCGGATAATTCATGAACTAGGGCCCGGTTCTTTGTACGGCTTCGTTTCTCGTGTCCGTTTTTAGTTGTTTCTTGTGATCTTTTGTCTTTTTCACGATATACATACCTAAAATACACAAGTAAACAAACATAAGCATATATATGGTATTTTATGACATTTTTATGCATTTAAAGCCCGAAAAGAACGATGAGATCATGTATAAATGTCATCTCATCAAACCTATTATGCATCTGAAGAAGAACAAACACAAGAGGAACGGTCATTATTAAGTTTAGGTTTTGTTAGTCCAAAATAATTGGCATTTGGTTTATTCTGGTTATATTTTATTTCCTTTTGAATCATATTTATTGCTTCAGTACCAGGGGCGGATCTATGTGTTGGCTACGTGTGGCACGTGCCACACATAGATCAAGCCGACGAAATGTAACTTTTATGTATAAATGTTAGTTTTAGAGTGTTATAAGCGTCGATAAGTACACTCAAAAGATGAACGAATATATGAGGAAAAATGTCTTATTTTTGGGTTTTGATTTTAGGCTTATGAAGAAGAACCAGAGAAATAAAGGAAATAGTTGCAGAAAATTATACCAATAGAGAAAGTAGATAAACATTGATACTAATAATGTTGAAGATGGTGGCTGAACAAGATGATATAAAGAGGGGCAAAAGGACCAAATTTCCCTTTTATTAAAAGTAGATAACGATCAACAGTTTTGCTCCGTTAGGTCAAATGACTAAAACGAACCTAAACTATATAGACCAGGGAGGCCACCTGCACATACGAAATATTGTAAAAATGGAATACCATGAGGATGATATCGGCATTTTACTCTAATCTCTAAGATCACATAAATGAAGACCTACCTTCAGAAACCATTTTTTGACATTCAAGCATCTCAATGCGTGCTTATGCTGCCTTCTTCTTGATCTTGGATACAATGGAATGAACCTGATCTACGCAATATAAAACATGAATTAAAAAATAAATTCTTGAAATCAATTGAAACAGTAGTTACCTTAGTGGGTTAGACCTTGGTGGAGGTTGGCGGCGATTAGCTTAATAGTGGCGGTAGAAGAGATTTATTGGTGTGTTAAAGAAACAATCATCGTTGATTCCACATACAGAAACAATCACTGATTCGGATCAAAAGTAAAGTAAAACCAAGAAATGTAGAAAGAGATTAAAGAGCAAAAAGCTTAAACTTGAACTTGATTAATGAAATCCAAATACAAGAATGATCAAAAGCTTAAACTTGAAAGATGAAATAAAGAAAAGAAGAAACTTAGTGAGAGAAAGTTTGAAACTTGGTTCCGTTATAGCCTAGTTGGTTAAGATACTCGGCTCTCACCCGAGAGACCCGGGTTCAAGTCCCGGCAACGGAACCAAGTTTCAAACTTTCTCTCACTAAGTTTCTTCTTTTCTTTATTTCATCTTTCAAGTTTAAGCTTTTGATCATTCTTGTATTCGGATTTCATTAATCAAGTTCAAGTTTAAGCTTTTTGCTCTTTAATCTCTTTCTACATTTCTTGGTTTTACTTTACTTTTGATCCGACTCATTCATGATCCGTGATTGATCTTCATGTTTAAGTGATTAAAAAGCTCACCTTTTTATTCCTTCTTAAGCTCTTATACGTCTAAGCTATAAGCTCTTTATGCTTATTGGCTTATTTGTATATTTAGCTTGTTAAATTTTAAAGCCTTCCTAAAAATTTTAATGTTTTAAAGTTCGGATTATTAAGTTCATATGCTTAGTATTCCAAAAGGTTTCGAATTTGTGCTTATTTATCCGTGTGTAGAAGTTGGTAGTGCTTATTGGTTTAACTGCTTATTCATATCAGCTTAAGTTACTCCTTGTTCTTCCGTTACAATGTTAGGAGGGTTTACCTTGTTACGATCCTTGGCTTTGATCGCATTGATTGCGATCCCATTTGTTTTTCCCTCGTACGATCCACACCACGATCACTCATTGCGATCTGTGGGTGCGATCGTGGCACGTTCCTTGTTACGATCGCATTGATTGCGATCATTGTGTTACGATTAGAGACCACGATCCACTTGTTGCGATCGTGGTTGCGATCTGTGAGTGCGATCACGCTTTCCACCACATTGAGTGCAATCTGACCCAGACTACGATCGTGAGTATGATCGGTGGTCACGATCCATCACTACGATCAGAGTACGATCGCATTGCGATCTGACTCTGGTTTTTGTTTTATTTTCCTTAGTGTTCAAATTTAACTTTTCCCACATTTTTACTTAGTTTATTTTAAACAAGTTTTTTTCTAGTTTTTTCTCTTAAACTTTTCATATAGTTTTATATTTTGTAATTTTAATTTTCAAGCTTTGTAATCTTCATCTTTTTAATAAAAGTCAAGTTCTAGCTTAATAATATTCTCATTCTTCCTTTCTTTTTAATTTTATAATAATCTATCATATTATTTTGGGATAAGTTTTTATAACTTTTTTCAAAATAAGATTAGATTTATATAAAGTTTGGAATAATTAATTTTATTTCGAGCTTATTGTTGCCTTTTAGTAGATCTAGCTTATTTGGGGAGTAATCATTTAATTAGCTTTTTAGCTTTTTAAATCTCATAAGTCCTAAGCTTAGGCTTACGACTTATTTATAAGCTAGCTTTTTATTTAATCACTTTTAGTTTTTATTAATTACTTATTTAGATCTATTAATTTAAGCTTTAAAAAATTAAAAATATTTTCAAAAAACCAAAAAAATAGTTAGATCTATTAGATTTTTAAATAGATTAAGTAGATCTATAAACTTTATCTTTAAAATTTAAAACACTTTTATAAAACATAAAAAATATTTTAGATCTATAAGTTTTAATTAAATATCTTTATCATTGAATAATTATTGCTTATTATTCTAACCTTTTATGTTTTCTTTGATCTCGGCGTATCGATCTATCATTTTCAAAGAAGAGCTTATAGTTGATTAATTTGGTTCAAGTTGATATGGTTGTTTAGTTTTGTTAGAGATTGAATTGGTTGGCCGTGTACTTTACGGGCCAGGTTACGCTTTTGATAGTTTTGGTATTGGGAGGCCATTTACTTGACGGGCCGTATTTTGTTGATGTTGTTGATGTTGTTTGTTTAGAGCGTTTTTCTACGGACTACGGGTACTAAAGCTCTCCTTTTTATTTTTCTAGTTTAATCGCTTTAGTTTTATTAATTAGATCGTTATAGTTTAAATTGTTTTTAATAAAAGTTGTATTTTTTATAAAAATCGGTTTAATTAGTTTTAGTTATTATTATTTGTTTTTAAAAAATAGTTTAAAAGTTTTTTAAAGTAGATTTCATTTAGATAAGCTCATTATTAGTAAAAAGTTTACACCTTTTTGTGATTATTAAGCTTATTAGTAAATAAAGCTTGTAGCTTTATCGTCTAAAAAGATTAGTAAGCTTAAAAGGTTGAAGCTTTATGCTTAATTTTTAAGTTTATCTTAGTGATTTCATTTTTCGTCACTTTTATTTGCTATTACGTGCTTGCATTTAGATTAATTTCGCATTTTGATTTTATTTTTAACTATAGTCTATTTTTGTTGCATCTAGATCTATATTTGTAGTTTAATTTTACGTTGCATTTTAGATTAATCTAACGTGGATTAATTGCGCTTTTATTTTTATATAGTCCTTAGCCTACATATTTTCCCCATTTTTCGCTTAAATAGACATAGATAACCAATCAAGTATTATTAACCAAAAACAATTAATCTTGTGTTAAAATTGGAAATCAATTCGATTCGAGTCGAGGAACGAAAATTAGAGAGAAAAGAATGACAAAATTCATACATTAAATTGGCGCCGTTGCCGGGGAATAATAACCAATAATATTTTTATTATAAGAGATACATTTAATTAAAATAAAATATAACAGTTTAATAATGTATCAAATATAATAATGTATCAAATATAATTGGCCTAATATAAATTATTTTATTCCAATAATAATTTTATTCCAATAATAACAAGACAACAATAAAATATAAGAGATACACCTAGGAATAAAGGAGTCTAAGTAAATAATTGGCCCACATGAGTTTGTGATAGTTTGCTAACTTATAATAACAATGATCTCGTTTTTAAGCTTGGTATGAGGAACGTGAAACTTGAGGATGATAATCATTCATGACATTTTTCAAAACCCTAAGGTATGTCTTTGATTTATTTACTTATTTTCTTCCTTTGAATGTTTTATAATTTTCTATCTTTTTAATAAAGGCCAAGGTGGATCGATTATGATGAAAAATGAAAAACATGCTTTGTAACTAATGCATTGCATTAGGACATTGCAATGGTCAAGTATAGGGGATTTGATAGGTGTGAAAGCACCCATCCTTTTACCACTTAACTACAATAATAACCAAGCCCAAACGTGTAGTTTATGTCGTAAATGTCGGAATTATGCGTGGTTTGTGTTTTTGTTGTGATTTAGGACCAAGATGTGAAAAGGAAGGAAAACGCGGGCTTTTATCAAGAAAACGACAAAAGACAAAGTTAAGAGATCAAGAGTGCAAAAAGAACGGAAGTCCAAGGCCTTTTCTGAAGATTTATCGAAGAACAAGTCTAAAGACGAAAGTTTAATAAAGCCAAAGAACTCAAGTCTAATAAATGAAGCAATTATAAGACGAGTTTAATTAATCCCGAAACAAAGTCGATAAAGTCAAAAGACTTAAAAGACGAAAGACGTGAAGAAAGAAAGAGGAGGCAACACCTGCACCTCCCCATTTTCCTATAAATACCCTCCTAAACACATTTAGGAGGGTTGGTTAGTTAGTTTTAGTTTTAGCCATTTTCAATTTTGTAGGTAATTTTAGAGAGAGAAAGTGACAGTTTCTCTCACTAGGATTTTAATCTTTCATCTTCCTTTCTAGTTTTAATCAGTCTTTACTTTTGATAGCTTAATTCTTGTTTTAATCTTTATCTTATTCTACCTTTCTTAGCTTTTTACTTATTCTTAATCTGAAATTTTCATGCTTATTGTTTTAATTTTATGTTCGATTTATTGAAAAGTTCATCTTTTTGTTAATCTTAGTTTCCTACGAATTAAGCTTTGAGCTTGACATGCTTATTGGCTTATTTTGTATCTAGCTTATTGTTTTTAAGTTTTCTTAAAAGTTTTTAGTCTTTTTAAAGTTTGCTTATTTTGTTAGCTTATTTTGTGTCTTGAAAAGTCTTTAAAGTTGTGCTTATTGTATTCGTCTATTTGTTGCTTTGATAAAGTTTTGGTATTTGATTATTGTTAAAAGTGCTTATTTTGTTTAGCTTATTTGCTTAATGTATTCCATCGTAACTTTCTTAAGTGTTTACCCAGTACGATCCAACAAGTGTGATCGCATAAACCCCTAGGGTTTCTACTTGCGATCCATTGTTGCGATCAAGGCTAAGATCACCAAGTACGATCACTTGGGTGCGATCACTCATTCCGATCCTTGGTCACGATCACTCATTGCGATCGCTGACCAAGATCACTTGAGTGTGATCACTCGCTTCGATCACTTGAGTGCGATCTGGGCATCAATTCTTGTTTCCATCGCATTGAGTGTGATCCTTACACTACGATCAAGGCTACGATCGTAGGCTACGATCTCGGCTGCGATCGCTAGGGTACGATCAGGGTACGATCCAACCACGTTCATTGGCTGCGATCGTATTGCGATCTGACTAGTGTTTTGTTTTATTTATCTCAGTTACTGAATTTTATTTTCACGCATTTTTACTTAGTTTATTTTTAAGTTTGCAAATTTTACTTTTTCATTAGTTTTCATTTTTATTTAGTTTTAAAATTTACCTTTTTGTCATTTATTTCTAGTATTTATTTGCAATCTTTATTTTTCAAACTTCCACTTTTACTTAACGACATTTTCATTCCTTTACATTTTTATTTAAATTTACATCTTAATTTTATTTGTAGCTTAAAATAGATAACCATTTCCATTTATTATTCCACCAAGAACGAATGAGTCACACTAATTAACGGTAATCAATTCGAAAAGATTGGAATAAAGTTATTTTATACTAGGCAAAAACGTAGGTATTAAATGTGTTTTCCTTCCTTTTCACATCTTGGTCCTAAATCACAACAAAAACACAAACCACGCATAATTCCGACATTTACGACATAAAATACACGTTTGGGCTTGGTTATTATTGTAGTTAAGTGGTAAAAGGATGGGTGCTTTCACATCTATGAAATATAATTGGCCTAATATAAATTATTTTATTCCAATAATAATTTTATTATTGGTTAGATTAAATTCAAAATTTTTAATCTATTTTGGCCTAGTAGTATTTTCCTTTGTTATCATTATTTACTTTCCTTGTTAAAACTAAAGTTTAATAAAGTGGTTTTAAATTTTTCAAAGTCATGAATATTTTGACTCAACCCGAGTTTACTTATCTAAGTTTACTCTAGCTAGTATCCTTAACGTGTTTAAGTCAAGTTTTGCTAGGCTTTTATATAGGGAACTTTAAAACGCGAAAGTCTTAACTCTCACGGGTTAAGAACAAGAACTTTTTGCATGTTCCTATAATTGATCCTAGAGAGTCATTTATTAAGGGAACTTTAAAATGCGAATTCTAAACTTGAAAAAGTCTAAGAGTTTGCAAGATCCTATAGATGACTCGAAAACCCAAAACTTTGATTTAATTGGCTAAGCATCCACGAGTCTTATTCCTTGAGATTTTAAACTGTGGAGAACGAGAGATGATAGATGTGACAATCCGTCAATTTACGATTGATATTTTATTCTCAAATATTATTTGAAAATATTATTTTAATGTTACAATATGAACTCACTTATTTTTGGGAAGTAATTTGGATTTACGTCTTGAAGTAGCATCGACTACGTCTAAACCGGAGGATTCAACGTTACGTGCTTACGTTTACATACACCGTCCTTGGTGACAGTCCGATATTTCAGAAAATAAATTTGTCCATGAATATTATTTTGGAGTTTTAAATTTGTGTTGGTTCATTAACTCACAAATTTACGAGAAGAGATTAGGACTTACGATTTTATTTTAAACGTCCTTTACGACTAAACTCGAAACCTTAGGATTACGTATTTATGTTTTCGAACTCCGTTTTTGATGAGACAATTTTTATTGGATTCGTTTTGTGCCGTTGATTCATAATTTATAAAAACGTTTTCCGTAAAACGACCCGAGGGCACGCAAATCGAGGAAACTAGAATCGAGGAGTACCCGTAAATAAATGGGGATGAGACAAGTGGGACACTTGTCCCACCCCCAAAACCGGCCAAGCTTTAGCTACAACACATCATATGATGTGTCAAAGTGTAACTTAACACTTACATGTGTAAGTAAGCTTACACATTAAGCTACTTCCAACTAGCAACACAAAACCATCAAACCATTACCACTTCTCTCATTTACACACATGCAAACCACACAATATCCTCTCTTTCTCTCTTGGTGATGCCGTCCAATTTTACACTTCAAACACCCATTTCATACAAATTTTAACCATAAACATATGTTATAATCAACATATGTTAATCTCCTTTCAAAAAGATGAAGATTGGTGCAAGTTATAACATCCATGGAGGAGTTTTTATGATGTCTTAGGGCTGATTTTCCACAAGGAGTTAATGGAGCATGGTGGTCTTGAAGATGGTCTTGGCTATGCACAAGTTTCTCCATCAAAAATCCATGTTTTGATCAACCTACATCATCATGGTGGTATAAAGATTGTCCTCCTCATCTTCTTGTTAATTTGATTATGTAAACATGTATTTTATTTCCTATTGTATATATTTATGATGATTATATGATGATAAAAATGTTATGTGGGGATTTGTTGTTGATAATCATGAATAAAAAGGTGAAAAACCATAAGAAACAAGGTTAAAATCTTGGTTAAATTTGATGGCTGTATAAAACAGTAAAGAAGTAAGTCATAAACTGATAAAATGATGAAGTGGAATAGATTTACAGTAAGCTATGGGTCTTGCACAAATGTGAGAGTTGGCCATGCAATGGAATCAAAATAATGAGTGAGATATGATCAAAACAAGTTTAAGGTATAAATCTGAAGTTACTGTTTTGGACGATTTTTAGAAAATACTTAAAGATGATTCAACAGTAGCTATTGAAGAGTTAAATGTAGCACATATCATATAGTTTATGTGATAAAAATTTGAGCTTCTATCTCCATGTAGAACTCAAGATATGGCAGTTTTGGTGAAGATGAAGTTAAAAATCAGATTTTTGAAATTAAAGAATAATACTATTATATAAGCACTCACATTTTAATATATAAAATGTAAAATAAAAACCCACTAACTTATAAAACTTATTTATATAAATATATATATATAAGGTTAATCAAATGGATAAATTATATAAATGGTGGTGAAATAATGTTTATAAGTAATAAAAACTATAAACATGATTTTTACGACTTTTTCGGCTATTGCCGTAAAATTAACGTTTTTGTTAAATAAAACTTAGATGGTTGGACCCGTCTAATGAAAACTTTATAAAACCTATATACTGATATATAGACATGTATAACAAGTAAAAACCGA
This sequence comes from Glebionis coronaria, assembly GCA_025667525.1. Taxonomy (NCBI): domain Eukaryota; kingdom Viridiplantae; phylum Streptophyta; class Magnoliopsida; order Asterales; family Asteraceae; genus Glebionis; species Glebionis coronaria. The sequence continues at coordinate 644,494,405 of CM046874.1, forward strand.
CAAAACCCGAACTATAGGGCATACAGACATTAACAAGTTAAATAAACATATTGGACTAATAAATGGACTAAGTAGGATAAAAACTTGTAAAAAGAATCTATTGGGCTTAACCCATTTAGGCCCAACTTGGAAAGTATACATACTGATAATATAGGTACAAAATGGATTAAAATAAGTTAAATAACTTATAATAAGCTTATTGGGCTTAAGACACGTAAACGGGTAAAACTAGTAAACTAGTATAAAAGTTATCGACATATAACACTAAAATGAGTAAACGAGAATATGTAAACCCACTTGATCATCATATATATATAATCATCATATGTATACATAATTGATATTTTTATAAAGTCGTTGGACAAACGTCTAAGACCGATTATTATTTATATAGGTTTCCGTGATTGAAGCACGTACCGTACGTCCGAATTGCCGATAACCCGCCTTCCCACATCAACGTGAGTTCATAGCATCGCACTCTTTTAAATGTTTTTATAAATGTTTTATAAACCCGCGAGGGAGATAACATGTTAGTTTTATAAAATAGGACACCATTTGTCCCGATTGTTTGTTTATTGATTTTGGACCCGAATGATTGAATGACCCGATTGTATGACCCGATAAATGATTAATGGACCCGATAGATGAAATTAAATGGATTATTAAAGTTAGGTTATGTCACTGAAAGTCCCATTAGCATGAATTGTGAACTACCGGGAGTTGGTAGACGCTTATGCATTTAATAGTTCTATTTGGGGACGATCACCCCAGTTCGCGCCTTGACGGTTGATCCCCGTCGTGCCACATTGATTGGTAAGCGAATTTATGTATGAGAAGATTGCAATAGCGTGACCTTTATGACGACACGCTACTTTAGATGGGCAAAATTTGTATCGGGTTAGCTACCCGTTGTTGGTTTAGTAAGGTAACAATGTCATGCGGCTTATAATAATCTGAATTAACAAAATAATAATAGACGCTCCGAATTACGATGTATTGCCTGACTAGCAATACAGGGTCATACTATTGATATTATGATTGTATTTTGGTTTTCATAACCATATTCATATAACGATTTTTATTTGATTTTATACAACGTCATAAGACGTATTGTATGATTGTTTTTACGACATTGGCTCGTATAATGATTTTTAAGGCAAATGCCTATATTATGATTTTCGATAAGGATTTATATAAAATGATTTTGGCTGTTTTATGGTCTATTATAAAGATTTGTATAAAATGATTTTGGCTATTTTACGACCTATTACAATGATTTGTACGAATTGATTTTTGGTACTAATTTTATACCAAAGTTATACTGATGGAATTTATTAAACTCTATGAATTCACTCGGCGTTATCGCTGACCTTTTCTTTTAACATGTTTTATCTCAGGTACTTGAAGGTAATTCTCGGGAAGACGACAAGAATTCATGGCCCGCACCTAAACTATATTTTCCATTCAAATACTTTGTAAAACTTTGTATGAAATATAATGACTTGGGATCTATGTAACTTTGATATTTATGAATGGAAATGCTTTATTAATAAACGACGCGATGTTTATGCGTTGTCTATGATGTGAGTAATGTTCTATCCCGTAACACCAACTAGTCTTCCGCTGAACTGAGTTGTATAAATTTTGGGGTGTTATAGTTTGGTACCAGAGCTCTCGTTATAGAGAACGAAAGTTTTTTAAAACCAAGGTTTTGAATAAAACATTTCAAAATCTTTTAATTATAAACATTTTTCTAAAAATGTCTAAAAATCTTTTGACTATAACGGTGCCGAAGAATTCCTGAGTTACCGACAAGGCCAAGACTGAGAAGTGTTATTTTAATATATATATAACTTGGATTATATATATATGATGTAATTTTATTACATGATTGTTTGATGATTATTTTGATTTTTATACGAGGTATTTATACGACGTCGATTGTCACAAGAAACCCTAAATCCCCTAGTAAATTAATCTAAGCTATTCTCGTAGGAATTCTAGCTATCCTAGATCGAAACCAAGTTGTTGATATTTATGATCCCAACAAATGGTTGATATTCGTAGAAATATGGATATTAGTTGATTGGTGATATTGAAAAAGAATTGGCGAGATTAAATCTGATATCGATGTCATGACGATCTTTTCTTATAGAGTGGAGTTTGACAAAACGTTACCACCTAGAAAGATGTCATCTGATTCGTTGTCATCCAATTCTTAAATTTGAAATCGAAAGGGTGAATGTTGCACTTGAGGCTGTCATTGGAACCAGTACCCAAAAGCCTCATGCCACTAACACCTTTCCGAGAAGTCTAGTTGAATGATTAAGTCATTTCATACTAGTGACTCATTTGATAATTGTTGTTGTAAGAGATATAGGATTGGAAATTGAGTGTTGATTCATATTGAGATTGTATTGCCTTTACAAGGCCAAAGAATAAGGTTGTAAGTATTGGATAATGAGGTAGGATATCGAATTGAGTATAAAAATTGATTGAAACGTGAATAAAGTAAAACTTAACCTATATGGAATATGAGATTGTTAATATAAGTCGTTGAGTTATTTGATTGAATTATGAGGTTTTAAATGATTGTAGGTTCGTGTTAAGGGTAGTTCCTAGGCCATTGTCCACTAACGAGGATGCCCAGTGTCCAAGAAATAAATCGAAGAAATCTTCTTCTAAATTGGGATCGATGGATCTTCCGGGACAGGTGGGACACCTAATGACTCTTGTAGATTAGTATTCATTGTGGTATCTTTTAAAAATCCCTAACTTAACTGAGACATCAGTTGGTAGGATGAGTTCTGAGAATTGTATGACATAGTGACACGTAATGTGTTACGGTACAATTTTGACTTGTTTGTGATTAATAAAAAGACTACCTTTGATTGCTAAATTCTACATGTATCGATGATATCTATCTTTTCTTGCTTCTTCCTAATGCTCGCATTAGTGATGCAATCATTGAACAAGTACTCATCTCGAATTGAGTTACGTTGTGGATTATTCTTTCTGAGTGCCATCGAGGTCATGAACCTCATGATTAAGTGGCTAAGCTCATTTCCTGATTTATAGTAGTTAGTTCTTGGTGAACAACTTTTCATCACTCTTTTGCAGATCACTCATTGTTTTTATAAGATAAAACCGTATCCGTTAAGAAAAATTGAATTTTCATCACTATATGGATTATTTAAAGTGAGATTTATAAGTGATTGATATCAAAATGAAGTTGTTTATGAGACGCTTTGGAAAACTTAATTGTTTTCATAACAAGGAAAATCTTGTAAATTTATTTTTGATTCTTATTTAAAGAATTAAGCATAAAAATGTTTTTATCATAAACATGATGATAAAATTTTGACGAACTGAGTATTGCATCGTTAATCTTGAAATTGTATATAGTTGCGCGCCTACATACAATTTGGAATGGACTATGCAAGACCGATTAGTAGTCACCATAAAACTAATGAATAAACACTACATTTTCTTGAAAGATTGAGAAAGATTAAATTTTATGAGATCTGCAAGAAGTGAAAAATGAGGACATAATGTTAGGGACACCTACATATGTGCCTGTAGAATCTATTCTTCTGAGTTGAATTTACTCATCTGTGGAATTTGTCTTACTTGACAAATTGATATTCCGTTCTTGTCCAATTCTCCCGTAGAGAGATTCTTAGGAAAAGTATATGATTACCGAGTGTTGATACCCGACTGGATGTATTGACGTTCTTATCATTTCTTATGATTTGATTTCATTTGAATGACCTGGGTAACGATCCGAGGAGCTTTCAAATGCGTACTCAAATTAATGAAAACATGGGATATATTTATATTCGTTAAATGTTTTCGTCTGTATCTGATTTGAAATTCTATCGCGTAGATTATGCGTTGACCTTTCTCTTTTAATAGTAGTTGTGTATCCTAATATCCCTGAATTTGTAAAGGATTATGAATTATTATTAGTCTTTTGAGAAGTTCACATCTTATCAACGATAATGAAACTGGAAAGTTGATAATGCCAGTAGAAGAGATTGATTGATTATGACATGACGACATTGTCTTAATTGATGGGAACTCGAGTAGAATTCCCTTAAAAGTTAAGATGTTGATTATCAAGAGTGATCTAACTAATTCTTGATGGATGACGATATCCTGCATTTAGACTTAAAAAGTATACCGCGAATGGTTGTGAATTAGTCATAGATATTGTAATCTAGAAGAACTTAATATGAATTTATTAAAAGATGTTTCTGTTATCTGAAACCTTAGGAAGTATTTGTTGATGAATTACCTAGACTTTCGCCATTAAGGCAAGTTGAAATTGGTATTGATTATATTCCCGGTGTTGCACCTGTGGCTTGTGCACTGTACGTCAGCACCATCTGAATTAAAGGAATTACCGTACAACTAAGAGAGTTGTCGGAGAAAGATTTTATTATACCAAGCCTGTCATCCTGAAGAGCTATGGTGTTATCTTTCCTTATATTTATAGATTACTGTGACTGAGTAAATTGACAATCGAAAACGAAATCCATAACTCGAAATGGAAGATTTGTTCGATCATTTACAAGGTTCTAGCGTATGTTTTTAAGATTTGATCCACGGCACGGTTATTATCAACTTCGCATCCGCGAAGAAGATTATCAATTCCAATCACTACATCCGGTACTTGTAATGAACATTATGAGTTCCACGTGATGTCGTTTGGATTGACCAACGCACATGTAGCACTCATAAATTCGGTGAATCACGTGTGTAGGCTGTAATTTGATAAATTCATGCTCGTGATCATTAAGGACCATTTATTTGTTTATAAGAATAAGAATGAGTTAATAATTATTTATAGATTACCCTGAATTGGCCGAACGATAAAAACCTGAATTAACACATAATTAAAGACTTGAACCTTTACATAACTTGAAAACTTAAAAAGGATAATGGAATATAAATTGACTCTTCAAAATTAAGAGCCCTTTTAAGACTTTGGATTTTACCAAAAAGAATTGGAAATATGTTTTGACGAATGTCTTAACCAAGGATTTTAAAGGGATTATTCCCTTATACACAAACAATTTAACTAAACTTCTGTTTAGGGGTAAATGTTTGTGTATACTTCTAGATAACCTAAAAGGGATTGAGGAAATCCTTTAACCCATAACTTGAAATTTGAAACAACAAATTTTGCTTTTCAACTAAGAAAATTTTGACCAAAATATAAACAAAGATTTCTCGAACATTTTCGGATCTTATTAAATATTTTAATTATTTTCGATAAATCAACAAAAATCTTGTTAATTAAATTCAAAATTATTTTGAACATTTTATATAATTGGTCGAACTAAGAAATTTAAAATCTTTACGTTTACATTTCATAAAAAAAAAATTGAATAATAATTATTTAATTAATTATAATAATTATCGACGCTTTAGACGACGGATTGAGTAAAAGGGATAAAAATGATAGTAAAAACGAAACTAAAACATAGAAAATATGAAGAAAGGTGAACGAAATTACTGACGCATAATATAGAAAGAATATCTGAGTGAATTGTGGACATGATAATTATATCATCATGAGAAGTGAATATAGATACCGATGCATTATGTAGAAAAGATAAAGAATCCATTAGGACATGTTCCTTAATAATGAAGGTGCAATATAAATTGCCGAACAATTTAAAATATAACCGATGCTTATAAAAGGGATAATATAGTTAAAAAAAAGGGGTTCGCGGATAATGTGAACCATTAAAAGTGAGAAGCCGATAGCGTTAAATATTTTGAAGACCACTTATGATTGTCTAAATATGGAAGATTGTGAGATATAGTTATGTTGGAATTTGTAAGTATAAGTATTCTATTTAAGTCATTTTATGACTAAATGTATCTTTGTCTGAAGAGGTTGTACTGATGGCAATTATGAAGGCAGACACCGCCTCATACATTAGTAAACGTTTAACTATTACAATGGTCATCATCTGAATTTAATTCGATTTGGGTCATCGTCGACAGACTGACCAAATCTGCTAATATCATTCTCGTTAATGATAAATGCAAAAGAGTTATGTAAACATAGCATGCCTGTATCGATCATCTATGTCAAGATCCTCGCTTCGCATCGAATTTCTAGAGATTTACTCAGAAATCATTGAGAACGAACCTTGATTGAGAGTACTATGTACCACCCCAAATCGAAGGGACGAGGTAAAGTAACGATACAAGGTAATATAAGTGCTGTTTTATGTTTGAATGATTGACTTTTGGTAATGAACTGTATAATCGTTTTCCTTTGAAGAGATTATCATTGATAATTATCGTATTAGGATCGAGATCTAATCTTGTTAGGATCTAAATCTTAAAGCATCTGTAAGCAAGAGTTGAGATGAAGACACCCGACATACACCCATTGTGAGTTGGACATGTCTCTTAGGTTTAAGGTTTCCTATGATGGCGAACCTATCCTTGCAAAATACCCGACCCACGAGATCTGAAATGAATATCGAAATTAGGATTTGATTATTGACAGCCGGTAGTGGGCAAGAGATTATGTGAATGTGAAATATAGATCTTGAAGTGCCAAATGGGTAGCAAAGTTATGCCACAATTTTTAAACTTGGAAAAATGAATTCATGATCTGACAAATCATGGGATATAAGTCCCCGTTGAATGGGACCATTGAGATGATGTAAAAGTTGGGATTGAAAGGCATATAAGCTGGATCTACCCTAGGACTTCAAAGACTGCGTGAATTATGTTTCGTAAATCGAACTTGATGGAATATCTATCAAGTGAAAATCTGATTGTTCTTAGTAAAGCTTAGATCGGCGAAAAGTTGCATTCATCAGAAACCCATGAACATCATGGATAGAGAAAGTAAGTCAACATTTAGCCTGATCTTATTCCCGTAGTTATGTTTGATGAAACTCGCGTATTGTAACGAATTGCACTTGTGAGAAAAGACCAAATGTGGAGGAAATACCCACATGGCTTTAACTCTATAAGAAATGAGTAGTAAGGTAAGATGATCTTTGAGGACAAAGATCCTGTTTAGGGGTAAATGCTGTGACAATCCGTCAATTTACGATTGATATTTTATTCTCAAATATTATTTGAAAATATTATTTTAATGTTACAATATGAACTCACTTATTTTTGGGAAGTAATTTGGATTTACGTCTTGAAGTAGCATCGACTACGTCTAAACCGGAGGATTCAACGTTACGTGCTTACGTTTACATACACCGTCCTTGGTGACAGTCCGATATTTCAGAAAATAAATTTGTCCATGAATATTATTTTGGAGTTTTCAATTTGTGTTGGTTCATTAACTCACAAATTTACGAGAAGAGATTAGGACTTACGATTTTATTTTAAACGTCCTTTACGACTAAACTGGAAACCTTAGGATTACGTATTTACGTTTTCGAACTCCGTTTTTGATGAGACAATTTTTATTGGATTCGTTTTGTGCCGTTGATTCATAATTTATAAAAACGTTTTCCGTAAAACGACCCGAGGACACGCAAATCGAGGAAACTAGAATCGAGGAGTACCCGTAAATAAATGGGGATGAGACAAGTGGGACACTTGTCCCACCCCCAAAACCGGCCAAGCTTTAGCTACAACACATCATATGATGTGTCAAAGTGTAACTTAACACTTACATGTGTAAGTAAGCTTACACATTAAGCTACTTCCAACTAGCAACACAAAACCATCAAACCATTACCACTTCTCTCATTTACACACATGCAAACCACACAATATCCTCTCTTTCTCTCTTGGTGATGCCGTCCAATTTTACACTTCAAACACCCATTTCATACAAATTTTAACCATAAACATATGTTATAATCAACATATGTTAATCTCCTTTCAAAAAGATGAAGATTGGTGCAAGTTATAACATCCATGGAGGAGTTTTTATGATGTCTTAGGGCTGATTTTCCACAAGGAGTTCATGGAGCATGGTGGTCTTGAAGATGGTCTTGGCTATGCACAAGTTTCTCCATCAAAAATCCATGTTTTGATCAACCTACATCATCATGGTGGTATAAAGATTGTCCTCCTCATCTTCTTGTTAATTTGATTATGTAAACATGTATTTTATTTCCTATTGTATATATTTATGATGATTATATGATGATAAAAATGTTATGTGGGGATTTGTTGTTGATAATCATGAATAAAAAGGTGAAAAACCATAAGAAACAAGGTTAAAATCTTGGTTAAATTTGATGGCTGTATAAAACAGTAAAGAAGTAAGTCATAAACTGATAAAATGATGAAGTGGAATAGATTTACAGTAAGCTATGGGTCTTGCACACATGTGAGAGTTGGCCATGCAATGGAATCAAAATAATGAGTGAGATATGATCAAAACAAGTTTAGGGTATAAATCTGAAGTTACTGTTTTGGACGATTTTTAAAAAATACTTAAAGACGATTCAACAGTAGCTATAGAAGAGTTAAATGTATCACATATCATTTAGTTTATGTGATAAAAATTTGAGCTTCTATCTCCATGTAGAACTCAAGATATGGCAGTTTTGGTGAAGATGAAGTTAAAAATCAGATTTTTGAAATTAAAGAATAATACTATTATATAAGCACTCACATTTTAATATATAAAATGTAAAATAAAAACCCACTAACTTATAAAACTTATTTATATAAATATATATATATATAAGGTTAATCAAATGGATAAATTATATAAATGGCGGTGAAATAATGTTTATAAGTAATAAAAACTATAAACAAGATTTTTACGACTTTTTCGGCTATTGCCGTAAAATTAACGTTTTTGTTAAATAAAACTTAGATGGTTGGACCCGTCTAATGAAAACTTTATAAAACCTATATACTGATATATATACATGTATAACAAGTAAAAACCGACAAAACCCGAACTATAGGGCATACGGACATTAACAAGTTAAATAAACATATTGGACTAATAAATGGACTAAGTAGGATAAAAACTTGTAAAAAGAATCTATTGGGCTTAACCCATTTAGGCCCAACTTGGAAAGTATACATACTGATAATATAGGTACAAAATGGATTAAAATAAGTTAAATAACTTATAATAAGCTTATTGGGCTTAAGACACGTAAACGGGTAAAACTAGTAAACTAGTATAAAAGTTATCGACATATAACACTAAAATGAGTAAACGAGAATATGTAAACCCACTTGATCATCATATATATATAATCATCATATGTATACATAATTGATATTTTTATAAAGTCGTTGGACAAACGTCTAAGACCGATTATTATTTATATAGGTTTCCGTGATTGAAGCACGTACCGTACGTCCGAATTGCCGATAACCCGCCTTCCCACATCAACGTGAGTTCATAGCCTCGCACTCTTTTAAATGTTTTTATAAATGTTTTATAAACCCGCGAGGGAGATAACATGTTAGTTTTATAAAATAGGACACCATTTGTCCCGATTGTTTGTTTATTGATTTTGGACCCGAATGATTGAATGACCCGATTGTATGACCCGATAAATGATTAATGGACCCGATAGATGAAATTAAATGGATTATTAAAGTTAGGTTATGTCACTAAAAGTCCCATTAGCATGAATTGTGAACTACCGGGAGTTGGTAGACGCTTATGCATTTAATAGTACTATTTGGGGACGATCACCCCAGTTCGCGCCTTGACGGTTGATCCCCGTCGTGCCACATTGATTGGTAAGCGAATTTATGTATGAGAAGATTGCAATAGCGTGACCTTTGTGACGACACGCTACTTTAGATGGGCAAAATTTGTATCGGGTTAGCTACCCGTTGTTGGTTTAGTAAGGTAACAATGTCATGCGGCTTATAATAATCCGAATTAACAAAATAATAATAGACGCTCCGAATTACGATGTATTGCCTGACTAGCAATACAGGGTCATACTATTGATATTATGATTGTATTTTGGTTTTCATAACCATATTCATATAACGATTTTTATTTGATTTTATACAACGTCATAAGACGTATTGTATTATTGTTTTTACGACATTGGCTCGTATAATGATTTTTAAGGCAAATGCCTATATTATGATTTTCGATAAGGATTTATATAAAATGATTTTGGCTGTTTTATGGTCTATTATAAAGATTTGTATAAAATGATTTTGGCTATTTTACGGCCTATTACAATGATTTGTACGAATTGATTTTTGGTACTAATTTTATACCAAAGTTATACTGATGGAATTTATAAAACTCTATGAATTCACTCGGCGTTATCGCTGACCTTTTCTTTTAACATGTTTTATCTCAGGTACTTGAAGGTAATTCTCGGGAAGACGACAAGAATTCATGGCCCGCACCTAAACTATATTTTCCATTCAAATACTTTGTAAAACTTTGTATGAAATATAATGACTTGGGACCTATGTAACTTTGATATTTATGAATGGAAATGCTTTATTAATAAACGACACGATGTTTATGCGTTGTCTATGATGTGAGTCATGTGCTATCCCGTAACACCAACTAGTCTTCCGCTGAACTGAGTTGTATAAATTTGGGGGTGTTACAATAGAGTCAATTATAAGTTTGGTATTCTTTCGTGAATTTATGTGAGTTGATTATAAGCCTATTCTCCCATCGCTTGCTAATAAATTTATCTTCAATAAATAAGGTTGTACGATTTGAAAAGTTACTTTGCTTCTAGCACAAGATCGTTTAAAAGTTGCTCGGTATTAATTAGAGTTCGTAGCCAAGGAATAACTTATTGAAGCGGGATGCGAATATTGGCGAGTCCGAAAAGGCCCTAACAAGGCATGAGGGCTACATTTTGTTGCTAAAGATCTAAAAGTGATGTGAAGAATCATTGATCAAAAATCAATATGAAGGATCGAGACACACGATGAAAAGCAAAAACTCCCTAAAAGATCATGGAGAAGTCTATCCAAAAAGGCCCTAACAAGGTAAGAGGATAAATAGATTCAAGTCCTAAATGGAGGCGGATTGTTGTATATCAAAGTCCAAAATAAAGATTGCAGAAAAATGAAGAAGTCGTGGTCCAAATATGAAGAATCTCTCAAAAAGTTCAAGAGAAAAAATTCCTCTAATGAAGAGAAGACCATTATTTCATGAACGTCTCTCAAGATTCGAAGTATGAAGTCGCTGCCAAATATCGGTCCGAGAAAGGTCTCAAATCGTGAAGCTAGTTATGCCAAGATATGAACTTTAAGAGGTCCCGAGAAGCAGTTTTAAAAGATTTTGTCCTTTAGCTAACTATTGATTAAATCGTCCCACTTTATTTTCAGCCTAAATAGCTATCGAAATAAGTCAAACAATGCATCCTCGTGATCATTCAAGACAAAATTAAAATATAAGAGATACACCAAGGAATAAGAGAGTCTAAGTAAATAATTGGCCCACATGAATTCGTGTTAGTTTGCTAACTTATAATAACAATGATCTCGTTTTTAAGCTTGGTATAGGGAACGTGAAACTTGAGGATGATAAACGTTCATGGCAGCTAAAACCCAAATGTAAGTCTTTGATTTCATTACGTGTTTATATCTTTTTTTTATTCCTTAATGTTTAGTAATTAATAAAGGCCAAGGTGGGTTATTTATGATGGAAAATATAAACCGTGCTTTTAAATTAATGCATTGCATGAGGGCATTGCAATGTTCAAGTGTAGGGGATTTAATAAGTGTGAAAACACTTATCCTTTTACCACTTATTTCCAATAATAACTAGATCAAAACGTGTATTTTATGTCGTAAAAGTCGCAATTATGCGTGGTTTGTGTTTTTATTGTGTTTTAGGACCAAAAGATGAAAAAGGAAGAAAACACGGGCTTTCACGGGCTTTTATCGAAGAAAACGAGAAAAGACAAAGTCAAAAGGTCAAGAGTGAAAAAAGAACGGAAGTCCAAGGCCTATTCTTAAGATTTATCGAAGAAAAAGTCTAAAGACGAAAGTTTAATGAACTCGAAGAACTCAAGTCTAAATAAGTGAAGAATTTATAAGACGAGTTTAATTAATCCCGAGACAACGTCGAGAAAAGTCGAAGAACTTAATAGACGAAGAGCCGAAAAGAAAGAAAGAGGAGGCAACACATGCACCTCCCCATTTCCCTATAAATACCCTCCTAAACACATTAGGAGGGGGGTTAGCTAGTTTTCATTTTTTCATTTTTCTTTCTAGTTTTTAGAGAGAGAAAGTTTCAAACTTTCTCTCACTAATTTTCTTCTATTCTTTATTTCATCTTTCAAGTTTAAGCTTTTGATCATTCTTGTATTTGGATTTCATTAATCAAGTTCAAGTTTAAGCTTTTTGCTCTTTAATCTCTTTCTACATTTCTTGGTTTTACTTTACTTTTGATCCGAATCATTCATGATCCGTGATTGATCTTCATGTTTAAGTGATTAAAAAGCTCACCTTTTTATTCCTTCTTAAGCTCTTATACGTCTAAGCTATAAGCTCTTTATGCTTATTGGCTTATTTGTATATTTAGCTTGTAAAATTTTAAAGCTTTCCTAAAAAATTTAATGTTTTAAAGTTCGGATTATTAAGTTCATATGCTCAGTATTCCAAAAGGTTTCGAATTTGTGCTTATTTATCCGTGTGTAAATGTTGGTAGTGCTTATTTGTTTAACTACTTATTCATTTCAGCTTAAGTTACTCCTTGTTCTTCCATTACGATCTTAGGAGGGTTTACCTTGTTACGATCCTTGGCTTCGATCGCGTTGATTGCGATCCCATTTGTTTTTCCCTGGTAAGATCCACACCATGATCACTTATTGCGATCTGTGGGTGCGATCGTGGAACGTTCCTTGTTACGATCGCATTGATTGCGATCATTGTGTTACGATCAGAGACCACGATCAAAGACCACGATCCACTTGTTGCGATCGTGGTTGCGATCTGTGAGTGCGATCACGCTTTCCATCGCATTGAGTGCGATCTGACCCAAACTACGATCGTGAGTACGATCGGTGGTCACGATCCATCACTACGATCGCATTACGATCTGACTCGGTTTTTGTTTTATTTTCCTTAGTTTTCAAATTTAACTTTTCCCACATTTTTACTTAGTTATTTTAAACAAGTTTTCAAGTTTTTGTTTATTTAAGTTTTAATTTCCAAAGGTTGCACACTCTTATTTGTAGTTTAAGTTTTAAAGCTTTCATTTTACTCAACAACAATTTCCTTATTTTCATTTTAGTTTAAAATTAGATAATCAACCAACCATTTTATTTTTCCACCAAGAACAATTGAGTCGCACTAATTAACGGTAATCAATTCGAAAGTATTGGAACAAAATTATTTATACTTGGATAAAATACTGGTATTAAATAATTTCGTTCCAATCCTTTCGAATTGATTACCGTTAATTAGTGCGACTCAATTGTTCTTGGTGGAAAAATAAAATGGTTGGTTGATTATCTAATTTTAAACTAAATTGCAAATAAGGAAATTGTCGTTGAGTAAAATAAAAGCTTTAAAACTTAAACTACAAAAAAAAGTGTGCAACCTTTGGAAATTAAAACTTAAATAATCAAAAACTTGAAAACTTGTTTAAAATAAACTAAGTAAAAAGGTGGGAAAAGTTAAATTTAAAAACTAAGGAAAATAAAACAAAAACCAGAGTCAGATCGCAATGCGATCGTACTCTGATTGTAGTGATGGATCGTGACCACCGATCGTACTCACGATCGTACTCACGATCGTAGTATGGGTCAGATCGCACTCAATGCGATGGAAAGCGTGATCGCACTCACAGATCGCAACCACGATCGCAACAAGTGGATCATGGTCTTTGATCGTGGTCTCTGATCGTAACACAATGATCGCAATCAATGCGATCGTAACAAGGAACGTGCCACGATCGCACCCACAGATCGCAATGAGTGATCGTGGTGTGGATCCTACCAGGGAAAAACAAATGGGATCACAATCAATGCGATCGAAGCCAAGGATCGTAACAAGTTAAACCCTCCTAAGATCGTAATGGAAGAACAAGGAGTAACATAAGCTGAAATGAATAAGCAGTTAAACCAATAAGCACTACCAACTTTTACACACGGATAAATAAGCACAAATTTGAAACCTTTTGGAATACTGATCATATGAACTTAATAATCTGAACTTTAAAACATTAAATTTTTTAGGAAAGCTTTAGAATTTAACAAGCTAAATATACAAATAAGCCAATAAGCATAAAGAGCTTATAGCTTAGACGTATAAGAGCTTAAGAAGGAATAAAAAGGTGAGCTTTTTAATCACTTAAACATGAAGATCAATCACGGATCATGAATGATTCGGACCAAAAGTAAAGCAAACCAAGAAATGTAGAAAGAGATTAAAGAGCAAAAAGCTTAAACTTGAACTTGATTAATGAAATCCAAATACAAGAATGATCAAAAGCTTAAACTTGAAAGATGAAATAAAGAAAAGAAGAAACTTAGTGAGAGAAAGTTTGAAACTTTCTCTCTCTAAAAACTAGAAAGAAAAATGAAAAAAATAAAAACTAGCTAACCCCCCTCCTAATGTGTTTAGGAGGGTATTTATAGGGAAATGGGGAGGTGCATGTGTTGCCTCCTCTTTCTTTCTTTTCGGCTCTTCGTCTATTAAGTTCTTCGACTTTTCTCGACGTCGTCTCAGGTTTAATTAAACTCGTCTTATAAATTCTTCACTTATTTATACTTGAGTTCTTCGACTACATTAAACTTCCGTCATTAGACTTTTTCTTCGATAAATCTTCAGAATAGGCCTTGGACTTTCGTTCTTTTTGCACTCTTGAACTTTTGACTTTGTCTTTTCTCGTTTTCTTCGATAAAAGCCCGTGAAAGCCCGTGTTTTCTTCCTTTTTCATCTTTTGGTCCTAAAACACAATAAAAACACAAACCACGCATAATTCCGACTTTTACGACATAAAATACACGTTTTGGTCTAGTTATTATTGGAAATAAGTGGTAAAAGGATAATTGTTTTCATACCTATTAAATCCCCTACACTTGACCATTGCAATGCCCTCATGCAATGCATTAATTTAAAAGCACGGTTTATATTTTCCATCATAAATAACCCACCTTGGCCTTTATTAATTACTAAACATTAAGGAAAATAAAAAAGATATAAACAAGTAATGAAATCAAAGACTTACATTGGGGTTTTAGCTGCCATGAACATTTATCATCCTCAAGTTTCACGTTTCCTATACCAATATTAAAAACGAGATCATTGTTATTATAAGTTAGCAAACTAACACGAATTCATGTGGGCCAATTATTTACTTAGACTCCCTTATTCCTAGGTGTATCTCTTATATTTTAATTTTTTTCTTGAATGATCACGAGGATGCATTGTTTGACTTATTTCGATAGTTATTTAGGCTGAAAATAAAGTGGGACGATTTAATAAATAGTTAGCTAAAGGACAAAATCTTTTAAAATTGCTTCTCGGGACCTCTTAAAGTTCATATCTTGCATAACCCGCTTCACGATTTGAGCCCTTTCTCGGACCGATATTTGGCAGCGACTTCATACTTCGAATCTTGAGAGACGTTCATGAAATAATGGTCTTCTCTTCATTATAGGAATTGTTTCTCTTCAACTTTTTCAGAGATTCTTCATATTTGGACCACGACTTCCTCATTTTTCTCAAATCTTTATTTTGGAATTTGATATACAACGATCCGCCTCCTTTTAGGACTTGGATCTATTTATCCTCATACCTTGTTAGGGCCTTTTTGGATAGACTTCTCCATGATCTTTTAGGGAGTTTTTGCTTTTCGTCGTGTGTCTCGATCCTTCATATTGATTTTTGATAAATGATTCTTCACATCACTTTTGGATCTTTAGCAACAAAATGTAGCCCTCATGCCTTGTTAGGGCCTTTTCGGACTCGCCAATCTTCGCATCCCGCTTCAATAAGTTATGCCTTAGCTATGAACTCTAATTAATACCGAGAAACTTTTAAACGATCTTGTGCTAGAAGCTAAGTAACTTTTCAAATCGTACAACCTTATTTATTGCAGATAAATTTATTAGCAAGCGATGGGAGAATAGGCTTATAATCAACTCACATAAATTTACGAAAGAATACCAAACTTATAATTGACTATATCATCTCTCGTTCTCCACAGTTTAAAATCTCAAGGAATGAGACTCGTGGATGCTTAGCCAATTAAATCAAAGTTTCGGGTTTTCGAGTCATCTATAGGATCTTGCAAACTCTTAGACTTTTTCAAGTTTAGAATTTGCATTTTAAAGTTCCCTTGATAAACGACTCTCTAGGATCAATTATAGGAACATGCGAAAAGATCTTGTTCTTAACCCGTGAGAGTTAAGACTTTCGCGTTTTAAAGTTCCCTATATAAAAGCCTAGCAAAACTTGACTTAAACACGTTAAGGATACTAGCTAGAGTAAACTTAGATAAGTAAACTCGGGTTGAGTCAAAATATTCACGACTTTGAAAAATTTAAAACCACTTTATTAAACTTTATTTTTAACAAGGAAAGTAAATAATGATAACAAAGGAAAATACTACTAGGCCAAAATAGATTAAAAATTTTGAAAAATGTCGAAAAATCAAATTTTCCGGTTAAAATGAGGGCAAATTCATGGAAAATACCACTTACTTAGATAGAAGTCCCCCCTATACTTGATATAAACATTGTCCTCAATGTTTAAGCATGTTGGAGTAAACTCCCCTACACTTATGACATTGTGCACTTTGTTTTAAATATTGCTAAAGAAATGACAACTATAGTGATTTCAATGTGAACATATAAGATATGAAATATTGAATCACGACAGTTTAGGATAGAACCGGGAAGACGGGAACACGGGATCACGGTTCGTCAAACGTCATCGAGAATGGATCTTTAAAGCTTTAATCCCCGCACAGAATAAGAAACAAGACACCAAACACATACGGGGCTCCCCTTACACTTATTATGAAAACGGTAAAGGATAGATCACGGGTTGCCTCCCGAGAAGCGCTTGTTTTTGTTAACTGAGTCACGAGGCTGACTCGACCCAGAACTAATTCAAGGGAAACGTGATGAGGGATGGAATCATCTCATGAGAGATGTCCTCGCCAAAGTACAACTTCACGCGCTGGCCATTCACCTTAAAATTGGGCCCATTTGTCTGAGAAAGCTCAATGGTGCCATATGGGAAGACTTTGGCGACAGTGAATGGACCAGACTAGCGGCTCTTCAACTTTCCCGAGAAGATCTTCAACCGAGAGTTAAAAAGTAAGACTTGATCACCAACGTGGAACTCTCGGTTCTTAATCCTTGCATCATGGATGATCTTGGTCTTCTCCTTGTAGATCAACGAGTTCTCATAAGCTTCATTCTTTAGTTCGTTGAGCTCGTTGAGTTGAATCTTCCGAAGATCACCGGCGTTGTTGATGTCGAAGTTAGCCCACTTCAAGGCCCAGTATGCCTTATGTTCCAGCTCGATAGGGAGGTGGCATGCTTTCCCGTACACAAGACGATAAGGTGTACAACCAATCAGGGTCTTATAAGCGGTACGGAAAGCCCACAAAGCATCATCTAACTTATCGGCCCACGAGGCACGATGCTCTCCCACAATACGCTCCAGAATTCGCTTCAATCCGCGGTTAGATATCTCGGCTTGCCTATTAGTTTGGGGATGATAGGCGGTGGAAAGACGGTGATTGACACCGTACTTAGCCATGACTCTTACGAATTGATCATTGCAAAAATGAGTCCCGCGATCACTGATGATAGCACGAGGAACACCGAATCGGGCAAAAAGCCGCTTCAGAAAGTTCACAACCACCCTCGCATCGTTCGTAGGGAGAGCCTTAGCTTCAACCCATTTAGAGACGTAGTCAACGGCTACGAGGATGTATTTGTTCCCTTTAGATGATAGAAATGTCCCCATAAAGTCGATACCCCATACATCAAAGATTTCACATTCTTGTATGAAATTTTGAGGCATCTCATCTTTATGTGAGATCTTTCCTTGTCTTTGGCAAGCATCACAATGTTTAACCATTTCATGAGCGTCATGATAAATGGTGGGCCAATAAAATCCAGAGTAGAATACTTTCTTCGCGGTGTAATTGGGACCAAAGTGACCACCGGTGGGTCCTTTATGGCAAGCGTCAAGGATTTGTACAGCTGTCGGCCCATCAACACATCGACGAATGACAAGATCCGCACATTGTTTGAAGAGGTAAGGGTCGTCCCAGAAATAGTGTTCAATGTCTTTAAAGAACTTTTTCTTTTGTTGGGACGTTAACCCTTCCTTGAGAATGCCACCCGCTAAGTAGTTTGCAATGTCCGCAAACCACAGGGTGTCATCAAGCTTGGAATTTATAGACATTAAGGTCTCAAGGGGAAAAAGTCATTGATCTCTTGGTTCGGATGATCCACTTGATAAAGATCCTCAAGTCTACTTAGATGATCCGTGGCTAGGTTTTCGGCTCCCTTTTTGTCACGAATTTCAATGTTAAATTCTTGAAGGAGCAAAACCCAACGAAGAATTTTGGCTTAGAATCTTGTTTAGTCAAAAAGTACTTCAACGCGGAATAGTCGGTGTACACAATGGTGGTGGAAAGAACAAGATAGGGGCGGAACTTCTCAAAAGCATACACTACAGCTAAAAGCTCTTTTTCGGTAGTGGTATAATGCAATTGAGCCCCCGTCATTGTCTTGCTAGCATAATGGATTGGTTGGAAGTGTTTGTTCACTCTTTGGCCCAAAACCGCTCCAATAGCAAAGTCGCTAGCATCACACATCAATTCAAAAGGTAGCTCCCAATTAGGGGTAACCAAGACTGGTGCCTTAGATAGCTTATCCTTAAGAAGATTGAAGGATTCAAGACACTCTTTGGAAAAGATGAAAGGAGTATCTTTTTCCAAGAGGTGGGTCATCGGGCGAGCGATTTTAGAGAAATCTTGAATGAATCGACGATAGAAGCCCGCATGACCAAGGAAACTTCTCACACCCTTCATGGTTGAAGGTGGAGGTAATTTGGCTATGACATCCACTTTAGCACGGTCCACTTCAAGACCGGCTTTTGAGATTTTATGTCCAAGCACAATGCCTTCTTTTACCATGAAATGGCATTTTACCCAATTTAGAACAAGGCGAGTGTCTTCACACCGCATAAGCATGCGTTCCAAATTGGCAAGACAATTAGAGAAAGAATCACCGTAGACCGAGAAATCATCCATGAAGACTTCCATAGTTTCTTCAACCGTGTCATGGAAGATAGCCATCATACACCTTTGGAATGCCACAGGAGCATTGCATAAGCCGAAAGGCATTCGTTTGTAAGCAAATGTTCCATAAGGACAAGTGAATGTTGTTTTCTCTTGGTCTTTGGGAGCGATGGGAATTTGAAAATACCCGAAGAAACCGTCTAAAAAGCAATAATAGTCATTACCCGCTAGACGTTCAAGCATTTGGTCCATGAAAGGAAGGGGAAAATGATCCTTTCTCGTAGCATCATTGAGTTTGTGATAGTCTATACAAACTCTCCACCCTGTAACGAGACGAGTAGGAATCAACTCGTTGTTTTCATTGGGCACAACGGTGATTCCGCCTTTCTTAGGTACACAATAGACTGGACTAACCCATGGTGAATCTGAGAAAGGATAGATCATGCCCGCATCAAGAAGTTTGATAACCTCTTTTTTGATAATGTCATGGATCTTGGGATTCACCCTTCTTTGGCTTTGAATAGTGGGTTTAAAGTCGTCCTCCATGAGAATTTTATGTGTGCAAAAGTGAGGATCAATTCCACGAATATATGAGATTTTCCAAGCAATCGCTTTTTTGTGATTCTTCAGCACGGCGATAAGTCGGGATTTTTCTTCTTCTTTCAAGTCCTTTGCGATGATGACGGGTGACTTTTTGTTGTCTTCAAGGAAAACGTACTCGAGATGAGACGGTTGGTCCTTAAGCTCTAAATCCGGAGGATTTTCGATGGAAGGCGTAGTTAAATTCGGTTCATCGATAGAGATATCCTTAGGAGATGGTGGAGAAATATGGTCCTCATTGAGAAGTTTCTCAATGGTACGAATGTATTCATCCCAATTGGATGGAGAATCGTCATATTGCAAGTCCACATCTCCCAAAGTTGCTTCAAATTCTTTCAAGATGAAATCACTTTCTCCAAATGGAGTTAGTGATGGAGCAATAGAGGCAACAGTCTCAACAATGGGTAGAGAAGAAGAACCACTTTTACAAGCGTCTTTGAAATGTTCTTCACAAGCCTCATCAAGAACGTCAATGAAATTAACACTCTCGTTGTCAGAAGGCTGCTTAGAAAGTTTACCCATGTTGAAGACGATTTTATCGTCACCAACTCTCATGATTAATTCACCCGCAGCTACATCAATGAGAGTGTGACCGGTCCTCAGGAATGGACGTCCAACGATTAATGGAACACGGGGGTCCATCTCGTAGTCAACGACAACAAAATCCAACGGAAAAGGTGAATTTGTCTACGCCGACGAAGACATCTTCGGCTATCCCCACTGGATAAGCAACCGTACGGTTAGCTAATTCCAAAGTCATTCGTGTGGGGACTAGCTCGGGTAGAGACAATTTTTTCCAAACACTTAATGGTATTAAGTTTATACTAGCACCTAGATCGGCTAGGGCCATACAATTCTCTACCCCGGGGAAGTTACAAGGAATCCAGAAACGACCCGGATCACCAAGTTTGGTTGGTAATTTCCTTAAGAGCACTGCGGAGCAATTCTCATTAAGTTGGGTCTGAGCGATGTCAAGAAGTTTCTCCTTATCACTGACAAGATCTTTAAACATTTTAGCATATTTGGGCATGTGAGCGAGAGCCTCGGTAAAGGAGATGTTGAAATTCAGTTGTTTAAACATTTTAAGAAAGTTAGAAACCTGAATATCATCCTTGTTCTTCAACTTCTCTTTCCTCAACCTTGAGGGATAAGGTATATTGGGTTGAGAGGAAGGCTTTGGAATGGAATTCTCACTCACATCCTTGGGTGGTGGAGGGTTGGAAGTAGAAGGTGGAGGAATTGGAGGAATTGGAGAAGTGGATTCGTTTTCCTTTGTCATAATCACCGGTGTAGGTGTAGGAAGCTCGGGTTCCTTTAAACCTTTTCCACTGCGAGTGATGATTGCTTTCATCTCCCCTCTTGGATTAGCAACGGTGTTACTCGGAAGAGAACCCGAACCAGAGGCTTGATTACATGGGAAGAAACTAGCCATCATGTTCCTTATGTCATTCGTTTGACTTGCAAAAGAGTTTCGCATATCGGCTCGAAGATCATTCCCTTGTTTCACAATATCTGCTTTCATGTTGGCCATTTCCCGCTGAAGATTCTACACTATCGCATCATTAGTCCTCATGTAAGTTTCAACCTCGTGATTAAATACGGTGGGTTGGTTGGGAGGAGGAGTATGGTAGGCAGGTGGTTGATAAGCGGGTTGTTGGTAAACTTGGTTGTTTCTTTGAGGTGGATATGGGGTTCTTTGGGTTTGATATTGATTTGGAGCACGAGGTTGGTTTTGATTGTTGCGATTGAGGTTGTTTGGGTTTTGTGGGGGAAAACCGGGTGGTGAAAGAAAGTTGTTTGAGCGATAGCTGAGCAAATTGCGGTCACCTTGAGGAGTGCTTGATAGCCTCGCGTGGAATAGTTACCGTTTGCCGGCATACACGTTTTCCGGATTGTCATGAGTCGAAGGACAATCGGTGTATGAGTGAGATCCCCCGCATATTTCACATGATTGACTCAAAACATTAACTTGGGCAGTGATAGCTTTGGTATTGTTGGCGGTTTGGAGAGCAAGTGATTCAACAAGCGAAGTAAGCTTATCAATTCTCTTGTCGCTCTCATTAGTGCTAGCACTAGCCACATTAGTCCGAACACTCTTGGTTTGCACTCTAGACTTATTTAGTGAATCTTGGTCATTCATGCTTAAACCATTGTAAAAAGTATTTATTTGATGTACTTTTGTGATAGCATGTTGTGGACACTTTCTTAAAAGTTTCTTAAAACGGTTCCAAAGTTTCCAAAAATAGATTTACTGCTTAAAATAGATAAGTTTCTAAAAATAGAAAGATTCACTAAATGTCTCACCTTACTTTTGTTCAAATGTAATGATTTCATTCCGCAAAGCGGTAGTATGTGAGGGTGGGAAAAAGTAGTTGATGAATTTGGTCTCTAAATCCGTCCACGTAAGAATACTTTGTGGCGATTCCTTATCAAGCCAATTCTGGGCTTGTCCCTCTAAGGAGAAAGGAAAAAGTTGCAAGCGAATCACCTCTTGTGAAACCCCATTATACTTGACCGTATTAGTGAGTTGAAGGAACCTTTTTATATGGTCATGAGGATCATCAAGCGAACGCCCCAAGAAAGGTTGAGCAAAGACCATTTGAATGAAGCCGGATTTGAGTTCAAAATTGTTGGCTCCAATCTCAGGTATGACAATAGCATCGGTGTTTGTAAAACCCACAAAATAAGGTCATTACTTAATCTTACTTTTCAAATATTTTTGAAGTATTTTATATATTAAATATTATTAAGTTTAACGGTTTAAGTTGAAACCGATATTAAATATTTTATTTTAATATTTTGACGAGCAACGAGGACTACTAGTGATCGCGATACCGACTGATGCCAAAAATTTTATATCGTATAATATTTTGAAACTTATTTTTGTGTGGGTTGATGAACTCACAATTTACGGATTTAAATTTGGGCTTACGTGCATAATTTAGTGTCTTTTACGACTAAACCGGAAACCTTAGGATTACGTATTTACGTTTTTGAACTCCGTTTTTGATGAGACAATTTTTATTGGATTCGTTTTGTGACGTTGATTCATAATTTATAAAAACGTTTTTCGTGAAACGACCCGAGGGCACGTAAATCGAGAAAACTAGACTCGAGGAATACCCGTAAACTAGTGAGATGGGACAAAATACATTGTCCCACCCCACTAGCTAACTTGGATGGCACCAACATGACACCACAACTATATGTGGCATCATGTTAGCTAAACACTTACAAGTGTAACTTAGCTTACTCTTTAAGCTTACACTTTCCACTTACCAACACAAAACCACTAGCAACTAACTCACACACCATTTCCATACATGCAAACCAACACAAATACTCTCAAAACCTTCCACCATTGCCATCCATATTGAAGCTACAAACACCCATTTTGATCTTTTCTAGCCATGAAATACATGTTTACTAGCTCTATCATGGAGTTATCTTGAAGCCTTGATCATTTGGTGGCCATATTAACAACATTGGAGGTGATTTGCTTGTGTCCTAGGGCTGATTTCTCAACTTATATTCTTGGTGTTTGATGATCTTGGAGTTACTTGTGGTGTTCATCAAGTTCTTGTCTTCCAAAAACAAGAAATACACCTGGTTGGTAAAGAAGATCATCCTCTCCATTTTCTCTTGTTATTTTTGTAAAGAACAAATGTATTTTCTTTCATTTTGTATATGTATATGATGTATATATGATGATAAAAATGTTGTGTGGGGATCAAGTGTTGATAGATATGCTTAAAAAGGTTAATAACTATAAGAAATGAGGCTAAAATCTTGATTATTTAGTTGGCTGTATAAAAACAGTATATAACTAAAACTTGAACTGATAAAATTGCATGGTATGATCCATTTACAGTAAGTACAAGATGTTATACACATGTGAGAGTTGGCCATGCAATGGAATCAATATAATAAGTGAGATATGATCAAAACAAGTTGGGTGTTCTAATCTGAATAAGCAGTTTTGTAGGGACTGTTAAGGCAAGATAAACTTAAAATGAGCAGTAGCTATAACTAAGTTAAATGTAGCACATAATATGAAGATCATGCCACCCAAAAATGAGCTTCTAATTCATTATAGAACTCTAGATATGATAAAAATGGTGAACATGAAGATAAAAATCAGATTTTGAGAATTAATGTTTATTATTATTATATAAGCACTCAAAATTTATTGTATAAAATGTAAAATAAAAACCCACTAACTTATGAAACTTATTTATATAAATATGTAAAAGGTTAATTAAATGGATAAATTATATAAATGGTAGTGGAATAATACTTATAAGTAATAAAAACTATAAACTTGATTTTTACGACTTTTTCGGCTATTACCGTAAAATTAACGTTTTTCGCCAAATAAAACTTAGACGATCAAACCTGTCTAATGTAAAGTTTTTAAAAGTCATATACTGATATATAAGTAAATAATACAAGTAAAAACCGATAAAACCCGAACAATAGGACATACGGACATTAACGAGCTAACTAAGCATACTGGACTAATAATTGGACTAAATAAGTTAAACACTTATAAAAAAGAACTTATTGGGCTTAACCCATTTGGTCCCAACATGGAAAGTATAGATACTGATAATATAGGTATAAAATGGATTAAAACAAGTTAAAGAACTTATACTAAGCTTATTGGACTCAAAATAGGTAAATAGGTAAAACTAGTAAACTAGTAAAAAGTTACCAATACGTAAACACTAAAATGAGTAAACAAAGATATATAAACCCACTTGATCTTCATCATAGGTACAAAATCATCATATGTATATTGTTATTTTGATAAAAGTCATTAGACAAGAGTCTAAGACCGATTATTATTTATATAGGTTTCCGTGACCGAAGCACGCCCGTAACCGATAATCCGCCTTTCATTATCAATGTGAGTCTATAGCCTCGTTTGAGCTCATTCAAATATTTTTAAAACCCGCGAGGGGGAATACATGTTTTTTTTTAAACTTAGAACACAAGATTTTTATGGTATGCTTGTCCCTCTATGAATGGACCCGTGGTTGCCTTTAAATTGCATTAAGTGATTGCCTTAGTTAAAGCCTCAATTATGGACCGTTAATTAACCTATGATGGGTTAACCGCTAGTACAGTTAATAGATCTATGGGGGAAGCCGCCCCGGTTCAGTTTTTGTGGACTTGTCATAGAAGCTTAGGCCCGACCTCCACACTGTTTGAACATATTGTATTGAGAAGTCAGGTATACGGCAATGTACCAATAATCTGGAGGTAACCGACAATTAATAAATCTCTCGTCTTATTAGACTGATATGGGAGTGTCTAAGGGCTCGGTTCCATGAGCTTATTGCAATTTATGCTAAATACAATTATTATTGTTGATGCAAATTATTAGATGCTTGTTGCCTTTAAGCATGCCACAAACTTATAATCTTTGCTTGTGTTCAAAATGATTATATAAACCTATAGATTCACTCGGCATTTTTGCTGATGATTTTCTCACATGTATTTCAGGTAATCAAGAAGGCTGAAGCTTGGAAGCCACGGGAATGAATGTTGTGCACTACTTTGCAATATAAACTCTTTGAATATTTGTCGTTCCTTTTGTTCAAAACAATTTAAATATTTTGTTTTGGTTGTACTTTGGTTACGATGTCTTGGGACTACGCTACTCTGATAAATGTTTTGGAACGATAAATTTAAAACGTCTCTTTTCGAGTCGTTCTTTATAAATTATGTGTTGTTGTATCATTGTTTAGCACCCAAAGATGTATTCCGCTGCGTGTAAATTTGGGGGTGTTAAAGTGTTGCCTTCTACGTGCGATTCCAAAAGCTCGATCATTGGTTGATTGTCCATGGTGACAATAGGTGGAGTAATGACTTCGGCTTGAGCTACTTTCTTCTTACGAGAACGAGTACGCATACACAGCTACAAAAGGAAAAGCAAAATAGACAAGAAATATTTTTGGTTTTTATGTTTTTCTATTTTTTTGTATTTTTGAAAATTTTATATGTTTATGGATTTTTGAAAATTTATAAGCAAGGAAAATAACGTTCAAAAATGAACGGATCCCAAAATCCAACGCGTCTCTCAATTAAAACCGTTAATCTTAACGAAAAGAACCAGCAGGGACGCCATTTAATACCAGTATGTTATCCAAGTATAAAATAATTTCGTTCCAATCCTTTCGAATTGATTACCGTTAATTAGTGCAACTCAATTGTTCTTGGTGGAAAAATAAAATGGTTGGTTGATTATCTAATTTTAAACTAAAATGCAAATAAGGAAATTGTCGTTGAGTAAAATGAAAGCTTTAAAACTTAAACTACAAATAAAAGTGTGCAACCTTTGGAAATTAAAACTTAAATAATCAAAAACTTGAAAACTTGTTTAAAATAAACTAAGTAAAAAGGTGGGAAAACTTGTTTAAATTTTTAGGTCAATTAAAATCAAATTTTTTCCATACTAGTTTTAGGACATTTCTAGCTCAATTTCAAAATTTGGTGATTACAAATTTTTTAGGTCTACCGTTTTGTCGGACTGAGGAATTTATTGTCGGGCTGAGAAAAAAAAAATCGCAATTTTCGGAATTTCAACAACCAAACAATCACAACACAACTACTTAAGATCCACATTCGATTCATCATTTCAGAGAATATTGAGATGGATTCTACTGCTGAATATCGTTAGACGAACAACAACATAATAGTGGCAGGTAACAAAGAAAGACCACCAATGCTTGTGTCGGGTCGATACATCAATGGCAATCCCGTATTATACGTTACCTTGACACAAAACCTAACGGTGATGCTTTAAGGCAATGTATCTTGGAAGGACCCTATAACCTTTCAAGAATTCAAGTTCCTGCAGTACCAGCCACAGACACAAGTGACGCACAACCCGCATATGAACGTGATGAAAAGAGGACCGACCTCACCCCAGAGAACCGTGCGTGGTTTGATGCAAAGAAGGAAGCAATCTACTTAATTCTCAGTGGCATTGGAGATGAAATTTACTCTACGGTTGACGCATGTCCTACTGCTCAAGAAATGTGGACGACCATTGAAAGATTGCAACAAGGTGAATCACTTAACAAACAAGATGTGAAAACTAAGATGTTTTGGAACTTTGGCAAGTTTACATCAAAGGATGGGGAATCAATTGATTCTTATTACTCCCGATTCTACAAGATGATGAATGATATGACCCGAAACAACTTGCAAGTTTCCACCATGTAAGTTAATGTCCAATTTCTACAGCAACTTCAACCAGAGTGGACACGGTTTGTCACCTTGGTGAAACAACAACAAAAGTTAGACGAAGTTTCATATCACAAGCTCTTTGACATCTTGAAACAATTTCAAAATGAGGCAAATGAACTTCGAGCTGAACGAGTTGCAAATATTTCCAATCCACTTGCTTTGGTGTCTACCACTCAACATTACCCAGATTATCACTCTCGTACTTCAAATAGCTACTCTACTCAATCATCATCACCACGATTATCCATTGTCTCCAAGTCACGTGTTCCAACACGATCCTGAGGCAAAGAAGTTGCAAGAGCACAATCACCCACACCTGAGCAATCATCCGAAGAAGACAGTGATGAAGAAATAGCTCAAAAGGATAGGGAATTCAAGCAACAAATGGCTTTCGTTATGAAATAATATAAGAAAATCTACAAACCCACCAACAAAAACCTTCGAACATCTTCAAACTCGAGGAACACCCATGCACAGAGTCCTCCAAGGTATGACACACGAAGACGTGTTGCGAGTCCTCCAAAGTATGATCGACAACCTAAGTATGATAATCAGAGGGTGGCTACTGTTGTTGGAAAACGGGAAACTGTTGGGACTCAAGTTATGCAACAAAGTGGGATTCAGTGTTTTAACTGCAGAGGTTTTGGGCATTTGGCTAAGGAATGCAGACAGCCAAAGAGGGTTAAAGATTATGGTTATCATAAGGAAAAGATGCTGTTGTGCAAGAAAATGGAAGCTGGAATCAAGTTATCAGCTGAGGACGGAGAAATGCTTGACGACACAGATGATGAACTCTCCGACCAAGAACTCGAGGCACATTATTCATACATGGCAAAGATTCATGAGGTCCTTAACGTCACTGAAGATGACAATGGTCCTATCTTTGATACCGAGCTAATTGATAAGGTATAAGATGATGCTGAATATAATGTGTTTGGTGATACACATGAGCATAGTGATCTACCAACAACAATTACTGACACGTGTATGATGGAAACGGTTGATAGCAATACCACACCCGATTCATCAAACATGTGCAATAATAAGTTTGAGGATGATCAACATGCAAATGAGTATGATGACGAGGAGCGTGTCGCGCTTGCTAATTTAATTGCTAGTTTACAAAAAGATGTCAATGAAAATAGAAAGAATCAAAAGCAATTAAAGAAGGCAAACACAACGCTCACTCAAAACTTTGAAGAATGCAAAGCCGCTCTTATAAAATCTAGTGAGACTATTGATAGTTATAGGGCTGAGCTTCTTCAAAAGACCAACGAGCTTGAGGGGTACAAAAGTTGTGTCATCAACGTTAAAAAGGACGATTTTGAAAATAAATACAATGAAGCTCTTGCTTTGTTTACTAAAGAAAAACGTCAATTTAATGTTTTATTAAGTGATGACCGTTAAAAAACGTACCTTGCCACTACAAAAGTTAATGAACTTGAACAGAGGCTTTCTATGAACACCACCGATTCTGCTAAAATTCTTGACGAGAAGAAACAAGAGGTTGAAATATTAAAACAAGATTTCAAAAATAGACAAAGCAAAGCTACTGAAAAAGTAAAGGATCTCGAAGAACAAGTCGATTTTTTGAAAAAAGTTTTTTATAATACACATGACTCTATTCAAACCGTAAGAATGATAGCACCTCGGTCGTTTTTCAAGGGTCAACCTAGCTTTGCCACCCCCAAGTACCTCGAACAAGCTCAAGCTGCGAACCCTCACTTATATCTTGATGAGTCTGAATGGACTGATAATGAATGCCCAGTAGCTAACATCGATAGTGAAGAGACGTCCCTTTGGGATGACGAGAGTAGATCACCGGTCAATAAAGATTTTGTGAAACCATATAACTATGCTTATGAAAACAGTTTTTATGGTCTTTTCACTCCACAAAAACAGAAGTCTCGTGAGGAATTATTTTTAGAATGCAAACAAAAAAGAATTAAATGGAAAAAAGCTTTTGCCACTAAGAGAAAAACTAATGTTTTTAAATATATTAACTATTTGCCTCTAGATGTTTCTAAAAGCAAAAGTAGAAAAATACTTGGTTTTCTTAAACACCACGTTAATAATGTTCAATCAATTGTTGCAAGCGATTGGGAGAAACTTCAAAAGGATAAGTGGAAAACCGAGATTCCTCACGACATAACTGTGCTTGTGAAAGAACTTTTAATACCAAATACGAAGATAATAAAAGAACATGTTCTTGAGTTTGAAAATTTAATTCAGTCTGAAATGTTTGATGATTTGAAATATGTTGAGTCTCTTGAAAAAGAAATTGATGACCTTCAAAATGACAAATTAGAATTCTCAAACGAATATGATATACTCTTAGAAGAATGTCTCTCCAAAGATATTTTGTGTGTTACTCTTCAATCTTGTGCTGATATCGATGAATATTCTAATGTTGCATGCAAATATCTTGATAAAATCAAAGAGTGTGAGCGTCTTGAACTTGAGCTTTTACAACATAAAGAAAATGTTGATAAAAAGGCTTTTGAGTTACTTCAACACAAAACTGATTTCCTTCAAAAACATTGTCATTCTCTTGAACTTGCTTTGCAAAAAGACGTTGGTAGTTTTCCACATGATAATAAATT
The DNA here is from genome assembly GCA_025667525.1 of Glebionis coronaria. NCBI lineage: Eukaryota > Viridiplantae > Streptophyta > Magnoliopsida > Asterales > Asteraceae > Glebionis > Glebionis coronaria. The sequence goes on from CM046874.1 coordinate 644,524,057, forward strand.
GCAAGAAAAACTTTCCCAAACGTTTCGAGAAATGAACGAACAGAATTTGGAAATTAAAGGGTTGAAAGCTCAGTTACAAGATAGGGACAGAGCGATAGCAGAGTTGCAGAAACTCGTTGCTAAGATGGGTGGGAAGATTGTGGAATCTAGTGTTAAGAAACCTGTTGTAAGACAACCCAATGCTCAAAAAGTGACTAGACCCTCTGTCTTGGGAAAACCATCTGTTTTCTCTAATTCTGCATTTGCAAAACCTGCGTTTTCCCCCAAGACGGATGGGAAGGATAGGTTACCACAAAACACTCTCAAAAAACATATTCGATCACAAAGCATTAAGAACACAAATGTGGTTAAACCAGGGATGTATAGATTGGCCACTAAACCCACACAAAACAAAGAAAGTCAATCACCTCAGACTTCTAGAAACACTAATAGACGTGTGTCTTTTACTACAGGATTAGTCCCAACTGCTAGTGTTAGCTGGCCCCAGCTTAAGAGCACTCGCATGAATGAAAAGGTCTGGCAAAACAAAAGTCAAAGGAAGATGAAGGAAGTAGAAGACCACCCTAGGATTTTCAATGTTTCTAAGAATAAAACGTCTGTAATCGCGTGTAATGACGATTTGAATGATTCGACTTTGAATGCTATTAAAGTTAAGTTTGTTTGTGTGAAATGTGGAAAGTGTGCTAATGCTAATCATGCTATGTGTGTTTCGAATAATGTCAAAGGCGTAGAAACTAGAACTAAGAAGCAAACTGTGATGCCTATAAGTGCTTGAAAACCCAAACGCAAAGTGAACCGTTCTGGTGCAACCCCCCCCCCCCCCCCCCCCCCAAGAAAAGTATTGCATCAGACTCCACCACTAAGTACCCTAGAAGCAGAATTAGGAAATTATATGAGTCTTCTAGCAAGCCTTGGAAATGGTGGTTTGCTAATCAATGTCCTCCAAGATATAAATGGATGCCTAAGGTTAGGACAGAAAATGTGACTACGAGCGTTAGTGTGCCTCTAAGTGATGAAACTAGGGAAACTAATGAATCGGAAATCAAAACTAACATGGAATCCAATTTAGCAAATACTCCATCGTGTTCTAATTCTTCTGCAGGTGATCGAAATAATTCTCTTCATAATGGACTCCGGATGCACGAAGCACATGACGGGGAATCTCAAGCTTCTAATCAACTTCGTGGAGAAGTTCTTGGGTATGGTCCGATTCGGAAATGATCAATTTGCACCGATCCTAGGATATGGAGACTTGGTTCAGGGGAATATCACTATCAAAAGGGTTTACTACGTCGAAGGGCTCAATCACAATCTTTTCTCGGGTGGTCAATTCTGTGATGCGGATTTGGAGGTTGTTTTTAGAAAGAAGACATGTTTTGTTCGTGATTATGATGGGAATGACTTACTTACCGGAACACGGGGTTCTGATCTCTACACTATTTCACTACAAGACTCCACATCTTCAAATCCAATCTGTTTCATGGCTAAAGCTTCAACGACTGAAGCTTGGTTATGGCATCAACGTTTATCTCATCTTAACTTTGATACCATCAACTTGCTTTCCAAGAAAGATATTGTGCGAGGCCTACCTAACTTGAAATTCATCAAAGATCATCTTTGTTCTTCTTGTGAGCTTTGTAAAGCTAAACGGAGTAGTTTCAAGACAAAGACTACACCAAGCTCTAAAGGACGGTTAGATCTTCTTCATATAGATTTGTGTGGTCCCATGCGTGTTCAAAGTATCAATGGGAAGAAATACGTTATGGTAATTGTCGATGACTACTCAAGGTACACATGGACTCACTTCTTGAGATCCAAGGATGAAACACCCGATGTTCTCATCAGCTTCCTTAAAGTGATACAACGTGGTCTTCAAGCTCAAGTTAAAGTAGTTCGTACTGACAGAGGTATAGAATTTTTGAATTCAAAACTGAGAAATTATTTTGAAGCCGAAGGAATTGAACATGAAACATCTATTGCTCGAACACCCGAACAAAACGGCGTTGTTGAAAGATGAAACCGTACTTTAGTTGAGGCTGCTCGAACATTATTATCCGCTTCAAAACTTCCACTATACTTTTGGGCCGAAGCCGTGTCAACCGCATGCTACACACAAAACCGCTCCTTAGTCATCCCAAGACATGAAAAGACACCATATCACATAATTAATGATCGTAAACCTTCACTCAAACACCTTCATGTTCTTGAATGTACGTGTTACATTATTCGAGATGGTGAAAATCTGGACAAGATGAAAGAGAAAAGTGATGCATGCATTTTAGTGGGATATGCAACTCAGTCTAAGGGATACAGAGTATACAACAAGAGAACAAAATTGATAGTCGAGACTATTCATATCAGATTCGATGAATTACAAGAAATGGCACTTGAACAAAGCAGTTTAAGTCCCGATCCACAACGAGAAATGACTTCCGTTCACAACCGTACGGAACTCGGAACTCAAGACCACAGCAATGAACCGTCAAGTTCAAAGCTTGTTCCTGAACATGTTCCTAGAGCAGATATGACAGTGGACACGACACTTGAAGAGTTGGAAATGTTATATGGACCAATGTATGATGAATATTTCACGGGGGAGAAACAAGTTGCATCGAAGTCTTCCGCTGTCACTCATGATACGAATGATGATACCGATCATCATCAACAAAAGGATACAACTTCATCTACTTCAACACGGGTTGTTACAGATTTACCTCCTCAGAATATCACTTCAACAATCGATCCTACAACATCCAAAACTACTGTCATTGCTCTAGAGAACACAGATCAAGCAGACGGTGCATTATCTGATGATGACGATTTTCACAACCCATTCGGTACAACGGTACACGAAACTGGAGAGTCTTCTACTCGCCATGTTCATCCGTCAAATATGCATATGTTCTATCAACGACATCCTTCAACACATCATTGGACCCGAGATCATCCTTTGGTTCAAGTAATTAGAAACCCATCACAGCCCGTTCGTACAAGACGAGAACTAGCCACCGATGGCGATGTTTGTATGTTCGCACTCGCCGTGAGTACGGCTGAACTGAAAAACATCAAAGAAGCCATGGCTCATCATGCTTGGATTGAATCGATGACGGATGAACTTCAACAATTTGAAAGACTTAAAGTCTGGGAACTTGTTGACAGACCATACGATGTGACTCCTTTAAATCTTCGTTGAATCTAGAAAAACAAGATTGATGAAGAAAACACGATCATCAAGAACAAAGCTAGGCTAGTAGCTAAGGGGTATGGCCAGAAAGAGGGAATTGATTTTGATGAATCATTTGCACCAGTTGCTCGTATGGAAGCAGTTAGGATTTTTCTTGCTTATGTTGCACATAAGGGATTCACTGTCTATCAACTGGACGTAAAGACGGCATTTCTTAACGGTCCTTTGAAGGAAGAAGTCTATGTCACGCAGCCGGAAGGATTCGTCAATCCTCATTATCCTGACAAGGTGTATCGTCTCCACAAAGCACTTTATGGACTCAAGCAAGCTCCAAGGGCGTGGTATGACGAGCTCTCAAAATTTCTGGTATCCAAAGGTTTCTCAAAAGGTTCCATTGATCTAACTTTGTTCACTTATAAATATGGGGATGACATTTTGCTTGTGCAAATTTATGTTGATGACATTATTTTCGGGTCCACAAACCCAAAACTTTCAAAATGGTTTGAAAAAGTAATGCATAGCAAATTTGAAATGTCAATGATGGGCGAACTAAAATTCTTTCTAGGAATTCAAGTTCACCAATCCCCAAGTGGTATCTTTATAAACCAAGCTAAGTATTGTCAAGAGATAATCAAAAAGCATGGTATGACTTCATGTGACCCCGTTGGGACACCATTATCAACCACATCGCTAGATGCTGACTTGGAGGGATTACCCATAGATCAAACGAGATATCGTTCCATGATCGGGTCCCTCGTGTACTTGACAGCAAGTAGACCTGATATTTCACATGCTATGTGTTATTGTGTATGTTATCAAGCACGACCAACTGAAAAGCACCTCAAGGAGGTTAAACGGATCTTTCGGTACCTCAAGAATACCATTCATTTGGGACTCTGGTATCCGAAGGAAACCGGTTTCTTTCTAACGGCCTATTCAGATTTTAACACCCCCTAATTTACACGTCGCGGAATACATCTTTGGGTGCTAAACAATGATACTACAACACGTAATTTATAAAGAACGACTCAAAAAGAGACGTTTTAGATTTATCGTTCCTAAAACATTTGTCAGAGTAGCGTAGTCCCAAGACATCGTAACCAAAGTACAACCAAAACAAAAGATTTAAATTGTTTTGAACAAAAGGAACGACAAATATCCAAAGAGTTTATATTGCAAAGTAGTGCACAACATTCATTCCCGTGGCTTCCAAGCTTCAGCCTTCTTGATTACCTGAAATACATGTGAGAAAATCATCAGCAAAAATGCCGAGTGAATCTATAGGTTTATATAATCATTTTTGAACACAAGCAAAGATTATAAGTTTGTGGCATGCTTAAAGGCAACAAGCATCAAATAATAATTCGCATCAACAATAATAATTGTATATAGCATAAATTGCAATAAGCTCATGGAACCGAGCCCTTAGACACTCCCTTTAGAGGTCTGATAAGACAGGAGATTTATTAATTGTCGGTTACCTCCAGTTTATTGGTACATTGCCGTATACCTGACTTCTCAATACAATATGTTCAAACAGTGTGGAGGTCGGGCCTAAGCTTCTATGACAAGTCCACAAAAACTGAACCAGGGTGGCTTCCCCCATAGATCTATTAATTGTACTAGCGGTTAACCCATCATAGGTTAATTAACGGTTCATAATTGAGGCTTTAACTAAGGCAATCACTTAATGCAATTTAAAGGCAACCACGGGTCCATTCATAAACGGACAAGCATACCATAAAAATCTTGTGTTCTAAGTTTACAAAACATGTATTCCCCCTCGCGGGTTTTAAAATATTTGAATGAGCTCAAACGAGGCTATAGACTCACCCTAGTACTTATAGTAGTTGAAGACAATCGCCGACGATAGTAGATGCCCGGTAATCACGATAACCGCAACCTAGCAAATAAGGTGCGTACTTTAATAATAAAGTCGAGAAATAAATGATACTTAATAAAATCAAACTCAAGTATAAAATCAAGACAACTCGAGAGAAAACGATGCAAGTGGTTCTATTATACTCTCCTATATATTCATTTTATTATTATATGCCTTTAATAAAAATCTGCCAGAACATACCGAATGTCCAAGCCGTTTTCCCATACTTAAACATATCAAATTTTTATGACACTACTCAGAGAACTTACTTACTATATATAGAAAGTCCTCTCAAAAGCCCATTAAAAGATTTTACTTCTAAAGTTCCCTGCCCGACTCATCTTTGAATCACAAAATCCGGACAGTTTAGCGACCTTGATTTACGAAACCATTTTGACCATTCTAAACAACTCCATTTGTAAAACCGCCACTTGATTCTAAAAATAGACTCAAAATACTAAACTTGGAGCCTGAGAACAGCCCTTGAATCATTTTGAAACTCATTTTATAGTCCCCGAGATTCGATCCAAATATCGACAACAATTTTCGGATTGTGTCGACACTCGTCTCCCGGTACACGAAAATCAAACTAGTGTATCTTCCACCTCGTTTGGAATTGGAAGGCCTACTTTATATCAAATAGAAGCTAACGAAATTCTCTACGACATAATCCCATAATAACAACCTATATTCAGACTTAAGATTTCCAAAAATAACCTCAAACCTACTGCCCAAAATTGACTATTAAAATCTCTTGCAAAATCATGTTTTTGATAAAAACCAACTTTTATCAACCTAAGCCTCTAATATCATCATAAACCATTCCTAACACTTGTATCATCATCAAAACCAAAAACCCAAAAATTAAAAATCAACTTTTTAACAAAAACATGGCATAAACACCATTTGATCATCACTACTAACACATGCATACAACAAATTTGGATCAAACATAACCAACTTTTCTTGAAAAATTTATATGGTTGCATGTGGATTAAAATGGTACCAAAATACTCACAAGATGATTTTAGGATAGGGACTTTGCTTGGTTTCTCTTGGATCAAGCTAGAAAAATTTTGATTATGGTGTTTATGGTGTTGATGGTGGACGGATGAAACAAGGAGGGAAGGGGGAGTATTGTGTGATTTTTTTAGTAAGATAAATGAGAAGGAAGATAGTGGAAAAAGATTATGTAGTGTAGGTATGGTGGTTTTTGCCAATTTGTGATAGTTTTGGTCCAAAATGTAAATATGAGTTAAAAAGCAGGAAATGACTAAAAGTCAATTTTACAAATATTTACGGGACTCGGGTTTCGTAAAAATACTTAAAAGTTTAAACGCACACGAAAAATAATAATATAACGATTCGATACGTAATTAAAACGATATCGTTGAAAACATTAAATATCGAAATGATCGATAATAAAATATAAAATTGTGGGCATCCGTCGGTATCGCGATCACTAGTAGTCCTCGTTGCTCGTCAAAATATTAAAATAAAATATTTAATATCGGTTTCAACTTAAACCGTTAAACATAATACTATTTAAGACTATAAAATACTTCAAAAATATTTGAAAAGTAAGAATTAAGTAATGACCTTATTTTGTGGGTTTTACATCCTCACCACCTTAGGAGAGCACCGTCCCGAGGCTTACTTCTCCTTAGGTCCGTCTACGAATAAATGTGGATACTTGTTCTTGAAGTAGTCCTCTCGCTCCCAAGTGTATTCGGGTCCACGTCGGGAATTCCATCGCACTTTCACTATCGGGATCCGACTTTGCTTAAGCCGTTTCACCTCTCGATCCATAATCTCCACCGGTTCTTCAATAAAATGCAGCTTGTCGTCCAGTTGAATCTCCTCAAGTGGAATTATCAAATTCTCGTCCGCCAAACACCTCTTAAGATTAGAAACGTGAAAAGTATTGTGAATAGCACTTAACTTTTCTGGCAATTCCAACTTATATGCCACAGGACCAACTCGATCAATAATCTTGAATGGACCTATATAGCGCGGACTAAGCTTTCCTCGCTTGCCAAATCGAATTACTCCTTTCCAAGGTGATACTTTCAGCATAACCATGTCGCCAATATCAAACTCCAATGGTTTTCTCCTCTTATCCGCATAGCTCTTCTGTCTACTACGAGCTGTGAATAAACGATTCTTGATTTGCACGATCTTCTCAATCGTTTCTCTAATCAATTCAGGACCCGTCAACTGACTTTCTCCAACCTCACACCAACCAACTGGTGATCTACACTTTCGCCCGTAAAGTGCTTCAAAAGGCGCAGCCTTAATACTTGCATGATAACTGTTGTTGTATGAGAATTCCACGAAAGGTAAGTGTCGATCCCAACTACCTCCAAAGTCCATTACACAGGCTAGTAACATATCCTCCAAGGTCTGAATAGTCCTCTCACTTTGTCTGTCCGTTTCCGGATGATACGTAGTGCTCATATCCAATTGAGTCCCCAGAGCTCGCTGAAGCGATTTCCAAAACTCAGATGTGAACCGACTATCTCGATCAGAAATAATTGACAAAGGAACCCCATGTCTACAAACAACTTCCTTCAAATACAACCGAGTAAGTATGTCTAAGTCATCAGTTTTCTTTGTCGGCAAGAAATGAGCCGACTTAGTCAACCGATCAACAATCACCCAAATCGTATCATAACCACTAGAAGTCCTCAGAAGTCCCGAAACAAAGTCTATAGTGATCTTCTCCCATTTCCATTCTGGAATTCCAGGTTGTTGCAGTAAACCCGAAGGTCACTTGTTCTCAAACTTCACCTTAGCACACGTCAAGCATTTACTAACATAAGTAGCAATGTTAGCCTTCATATTCGGCTACCAGTAACATTTCTTCAAGTCTTGGTACATTTTATCCGATCCTGGGTGAATCGAATATTTAGACTTATGAGATTCGTGCATAATTAGATCTCTCAGTCCTCCATACACTGGTAACCACACATGATTCTCGAAATATCGAATTCCGTCATCACGAATTTCGAATATAGGTGTCATCCTTCTACCCAAGTCTTCATCTCTCACATTCTCTTCCTCCATCGCCTTAGTTTGAGCTTTAAGTATTCGATTAGATAAATCAGAATAAGTTTTCATGGCTAAAGCTCTAACCCTTTTGGTTATTTCTCTGTCCTTCCTGCTAAGTGCATCGGCAACTACATTCGCCTTGCCAGGATGGTAGCAAATTTGAATGTCGTAATCACTCAACAATTCTACCCATCTTCTCTGCCTCATATTGAGCTCCTTCTGATCTAGAATATGTTGCAGGCTTTTATGATCGGTATATACCACACTCTTTGTACCGTAGAGATAGTGTCTCCAAAGTCTAAAAGCAAAGACAACAGCTCCTAATTCCAAATGATGTGTAGTATAGTTCTCCTCATGCTTCCTCAATTGACGAGATGCATACGCGATCACTTTCTCCCTTTGCATCAACACAGCACCAAAACCCTTACGTGATGCATCATAATATACCACAAAGTCTTCAGCTCCGTCGGGCAAAGCCAAAATTGGTGTAGAACACAGCTTCCGCTTCAAAGTTTGGAATGCTTCTTCTTCTTCTGAACCCCATTCATACTTCTTGTTTTTCTGTGTAAGTTTAGTAAGAGGTTTAGAAATTAAAGAGAACCCTTCAATAAATTGTCGGTAGTATCCAGCTAATCCCAGGAATTGTCTAACTTCAGTCGGGGTCGTAGGCCTAGCCCAATCTCTAATAGCTTCAATTTTCGAAGGATCAACATGAACACCGCTACTATCGATCACGTGCCCAAGGAATTGGACTGAATCTAACCAAAAATCACACTTGGAGAATTTCGCATACAACTTCTCCCTCTTCAACAAATCCAAAATAATCTTCAAATGACCTTCATGCTCCTCCCGACTTTTGGAATAAATCAGGATATAGTCGATAAATACAATCACAAACTTGTCGAGATATGGTTTACAAACACGATTCATTAAGTCCATGAAAACCGCAGGTGTGTTTGTTAACCCAAACGGCATTACTTGAAATTCAAAGTGTCCATAACGCGTCCGAAAAGTTGTAATAGGTATATCCTCCTCTTTAACACGAAGTTGATGATAACCCGACCTCAAGTCGATCTTCGAGTACACACACGAACCTTGAAGTTGATCGAACAAATCATCGATCCTAGGAAGTGGATAACGATTTTGATAGTTAACTTGTTCAACTCTCGGTAGTCTATGCACATTCTGAACGATCCGTCCATCTTCTTCACGAAAAACACTGGAGCTCCCCAAGGTGACGAACTTGGTCTAATGAACCCCTTCTCCATTAACTCCTTCAACTGATCTGCCAACTCCTTCATCTCAGACGGTGCCAAACGATAAGGTGCACGCGCCACCGGTGTAGCTCGTGGCACTAGATCAATCTTGAATTCGACTTCTCGCTGAGGCGGAAGCCCTGGCAAGTCATCGGGAAATACTTCAGGAAAATCACGAATAACCGGAACATCTTCCACACGCCTAACCGGTAGTTCTTTCTCCACTACTTGAGCCAAGAACAGGTGACAACCTCTTTCTACATATTTCTTCGCCTTGATACAAGATATCACCGTTAGACGAGATCTACCGACATCACCTTTAACTACTAACACCTTACCCTTAACCGGTATGTGAACAACTTTCTCCCCACATACAATTACCGCATCATGAGCAACCAACCAATCCATACCAACAATCACATCAAATGAACCCAACTCTATCGGCATCAAATCAATTTCAAACAAATGATTTGCTAATTTCAAAGGACACTTCTTAAATATAGTGGTAGTACTAACTAATTGTCCATCAGCTAACTCGACCTCATAACTAGCATTTAGGCTTGTTGGCTCAACATTAATTAAACGACTAAAGGAAGTGCTTATAAAGCTCCTATCTGATCCTGAGTCAAACAACGCACTAGCATAACGATGGTTGAGTAAGAACGTACCCGTCACCACATTTGGACCTTGTGCCTGATCAGCATCCTTAACAACATAAACTACCCCAGCAGCTTCACCTGATTTCTTGTTCTTCCACTTCGGACATTGAGGACGAAGATGATCACGTTCTCCACATTCAAAACAAGTCCTGATCGGAATAGCATTCGCTCCAGTAGCAGGGACCCTTGTCTTACATTTCTCCACAACATGACCAACCTTTCCACATTTAGTGCACCTTGGTGGACAATTACCAAAGTGACAAGCACCACAAGTCTTACATTTCTGGGCTGGTCCCCCTTGGTCAGCATTATCATTCTTGTTAGTTACAGCTCTAGCCCCATCATTTCTCTTCTGATTGTACTGCTTATGGCGGTTACTACCTTGATTACCACTCTATGAATTCTCCCATTTCCTTTTACTACCCTCAGCAACTCTCTCAGCCCTATCTTGACCCTTCTGCCCCATAAGTGTATGAGCCATTCTCACAGTTTCAACAAAGTTCTTGGGTCGAGATGAAGTTGTCTCACCTTTAATGTACCCAGGCAGCCCTTTGATGTATTGATCCATCTTCTTTTTCTCAGTAACAAAAGCATCTGGACACAACAAAACCAACTCATTAAATCGGCTAGTATATGCAGCAATGTTGTTATCTTTCGGCTTCAGATGCCTCAACTCATCCTCCAAAGCAGATAACTCTTCTTCTGGACAGAACTCTTCTTTCAGCAACCTTTTAATTTCATCCCAAGGTTTCCTGTTTGCAGCTTCTAAACCAACTGTAGCAACTTGAGTCTTCCACCAGCTTAAAGCTCGATCCTTGAAAGTAGCAACTGCGAACTTAACCTTGTTCCTTTCTGAGCAATCACTAATCTCAAATGTTGTTTCTATTTTCTCAATCCACCTGAATAATTCCAGTGCTCCACCAGTTCCTTGAAATGTAGTGGGTCCACATTTCATGTATCCAGCAAAAGTACATTCTTTAACCGTAGCAGCAGCCGTAACAACCTGATTTGCAGGATTCTCAGCTACACCTGCCCCAGCAGCTTCTGGTCCAGCAGGTTCACCTTCACCTTCAGCACCCGCACCTCCAGAGCCACCTGCTCCTTTAGTGTTAACACGCGCAGCTCTATCCGCAGCTAATGCTTTCGCAACCTCTTCAGCAACTAGCCTTGCAATGGCATCATTTGTCATTCTCCTAGGTGGCATGATTCTGTCACATCACAAAGAGAAGATAAAATGAATGAGTTAATTGTATTCATGGTATAGTCATATCATGTACAAAATCAATCATCAAATGCATACACATTATCAATACAAGGATTCACAATCATTATAAGGATCAAAGGAAACTATTATCATCGATCAACAAGGAATGATCTTAAAGACAAATAGAGTACAACGACACAAAATAATAAACACTAGTCACGTGGGGATCCACATGGCTTAATTGATTGTGTCTCGCTTGTAGCAGTGAAACCTGCTTCCTCCTCATCGAAGACGTAATTTGACGGTGGTAAATTCACAAAATAGGTATAAGGTCATAATAAAATGAAATAGAATAATTTCCAAAAATCTTAAATAAATATAGAAAATCCTTCAAAATAATTACAGGAAAAATTCTAAAAATTTATTTAAGTAAATCATTAATAAATGATAACTCTTATCGAAAAGTTTAACGATATCAATGTATATCGATAAAGGATTATAGTATTTATTTAGAAATACTTAGCAATAAGGCATACATAATAATGTATACTAAAGTTGTAATCCCAGAAGTAGCTTGAACCTGAAGTCACGCGAAATCATGTGCACCGACTCTTTGAAAAATAAAACCGACAGTTATAGTTTAGGTTTTTAGAAAAAGACCTAGTTCTCTATAACTCATGGCTCTGGTACCAATCTTTAACACCCCCAAATTTACACGCCGTGGAATACATCTTTGGGTGCTAAACAATGATACTACAACATATAATTTATAAAGAACGACTAAAAAAGAGACGTTTTAGATTTATCGTTCCTAAAACATTTGTCAGAGTAGCGTAGTCCCAAGACATCGTAACCAAAGTACAACCAAAACAAAAGATTTAAATTGTTTTGAACAAAAGGAACGACAAATATTCAAAGAGCTTATATTGCAAAGTAGTGCACAACATTCATTCTCGTGGCTTCCAAGCTTCAGCCTTCTTGATTACCTGAAATACATGTGAGAAAATCATCAGCAAAAATGCCGAGTGAATCTATAGGTTTATATAATCATTTTTGAACACAAGCAAAGATTATAAGTTTGTGGCATGCTTAAAGGCAACAAGCATCAAATAATAATTCGCATCAACAATAATAATTGTATATAGCATAAATTGCAATAAGCTCATGGAACCGAGCCCTTAGACACTCCCTTTAGAGGTCTGATAAGACAGGAGATTTATTAATTGTCGGTTACCTCCAGATTATTGTATATTGCCGTATACCTGACTTCTCAATAAAATATGTTCAAACAGTGTGGAGGTCGGGCCTAAGCTTCTATGAAAAGTCCACAAAAACTAAACCGGGGCGGCTTCCCCCATAGATCTATTAATTGTACTAGCGGTTAACCCATCATAGGTTAATTAACGGTCCATAATTGAGGCTTTAACTAGGGCAATCACTTAATGCAATTTAAAGGCAACCACGCGTCCATTCATAAAGGGACAAGCATACCATTAAAATCTTGTGTTCTAAGTTTACAAAACATGTATTCCCCCTCGCGGGTTTTAAAATATTTGAATGAGCTCAAACGAGGCTATAGACTCACCTTAGTACTTATAGTAGTTGAAGACAATCGCCGACGATAGTAGATGCCCGGTAATCACGATAACTGCAACCTAGCAAATAAGGTGCGTACTTTAATAATAAACTCGAGAAAATACATAATAAAATCAAACTCAAGTATAAAATCAAGACAACTCGAGAGAAAACGATGCAAGTGGTTCTATTATACTCTCCTATATATTCATTTTATTATTATATGCCTTTAATAAAAATCTGCCGGAACATACCGAATGTCCAAGCCGTTTTCCCATACTTAAACATATCAAATTTTTATGATACTACTCATAGAACTTACTTACTATATATAGAAAGTCCTCTCAAAAGCCCATTAAAAGATTTTACTTCTAAAGTTCCCTGCCCGACTCATCTTTGAATCACAAAATCCGGACAGTTTAGCGACCTTGACTTACGAAACCATTTTGACCATTCTAAACAACTCCATTTGTAAAACCGCCACTTGATTCTAAAAATAGACTCAAAATACTAAACTTGGAGCCTGAGAACAGCCCTTGAATCATTTTGAAACTCATTTTATAGTCCCCGAGATTCGATCCAAATATCAACAACAATTTTCGGATTGTGTCGACACTCGTCTCCCGGTACACGAAAATCAAACTAGTGTATCTTCCACCTCGTTTGGAGTTGGAAGGCCTACTTTATATCAAATCAAAGCTAACGAAATTCTCTACGACATAATCCCATAATAACAACCTATATTCCGACTTAAGATTTCCGAAAATGACCTCAAACCTACTGCCCAAAATTGACTATTAAAATCTCTTGCAAAATCATGTTTTTGATCAAAACCAATAACTTTTATCATCAATCTAAGCTCCTAATATCATCATAAACCATTCCTAACATTTGTATCATCATCAAAACCAAAAACCCAAAAATTAAAAATCAACTTTTTAACAAAAACATGGCATAAACACCATTTGATCATCACTACTAACACATGCATACAACAAATTTGGATCAACATAACCAACTTTTCTTGAAAAATTTATATGGTTGCATGTGGATAAAAATGGTACCAAAATACTCACAAGATGATTTTAGGATAGGAACTTTGCTTGGTTTCTCTTGGATCAAGCTAGAAAAATTTTGATTAAGGTGTTTATGGTGTTGATGGTGGACGGATGAAACGAGGGAAGGGGGAGGATTGTGTGATTTTTTTAGTAAGGTAAATGAGAAGGAAGATAGTGGAAAAAGATTATGTAGTGTAGGTAGGGTGGTTTTTGCCATCTTGTGATAGTTTTGGTCTAAAATGTAAATATTAGTTAAAAAGCGGGAAATGACTAAAAGTCAATTTTACAAATATTTACGGGACTCGGGTTTCGTAAAAATACTTAAAAGTTTAAACGCACACGAAAAATAATAATATAACGACTCGATACGTAATTAAAACGATATCGTTGAAAATATTAAATATCGAAACGATCGATAATAAAATATAAAATTGGGGGCATCTGTCGGTATCGCGATCACTAGTAGTCCTCGTTGCTCGTCAAAATATTAAAATAAAATATTTAATATTGGTTTCAACTTAAACCCTTAAACATAATACTATTTAAGATTATAAAATACTTCAAAAATATTTGAAAAGTAAGAATTAAGTAATGACCTTATTTTGTGGGTTTTACATAAATTCTGATCATGCAGGGTGTCTTGATACACGACAAAGTACTTCTGGTGGTGCACAATTTCTAGGTCAAGATAAGATTGCGGGATGGTCTTCCAAGAAGCAGGATTGCACGTCACTTTCATCCGCCAAAGCGGAGTATGTGTCTCTATCTGCGTGTTGTGCTCAAGTTCTTTGGATGAGAACACAACTCACGGATTATGGCTTCCACTTTGATAAAGTACCTATGTACTGTGACTCAAAGTCGGCCATAGCCATCTCCTGCAATCCGGTACAGCATTCCCGCACGAAGCACATCGATGTCAGATACCACTTCATAAAGGAACAAGTTGAAAGAGGTATCATTGAATTATACTTTGTTGGAACGGATTACCAATTAGCCGACTTGTTTACGAAAGCTCTGTCGAAAGATAGGTTTGAGTACCTCGTTAGGCAAATTGGTATGAGATGTTTGACTCCAGCAGACCTGGAGATTCTGGCAAAGGTTCCTGCTTGATTTATCTATCAAACATCAACCTGTAAATATCTTTGAAAAAGCAAAATACAAAAATATAAAACACATAAAAGCAAAACACAAAATTAAAAATCTTTCAAAATCCAAAAATATTCTTCTCGACATGTCTTTCAGTATCGATAATATGGACGTGCCTAGAAATGTTGCTCAATAACGACACGGGTGTGTACATAAAGCTCGAATGAAAGTTGTAAATATTTTTCAAAACATGTCATTTCTTCTTTTAATAAAGGAAATTGTCTATTTTGGACAAATATTTCCAAACAACGGGTAGAGCAATCTATCACGGGTTGAGCTTGTCACAAAACATTCAACGTTTTTTAGCTCAACACAATGGCTTGTACTCACTGTCAGATTTCAACCCGGATCGATATTCACGGGGGAGTATACGATTTAGTACCCTTACCCTCAGCAAAAGAAGAGAAATCTTCTTACACTTGAGTGGATTCGTCAAGACATTCAAAGTCTATGAACTCAAGTTTATGCTTTAGAAAAACCTTTCGTCAAAAAGAATTGATTTTTCAAAAAGCGTTGAACACAATTTTTTCAATAATTTTTCAATGATATTCAAAATCTTTCAAAAATTGTGTGTTCAACAACTCCCATCCTCAAAAAGCGAAATGTGGATCATATCCTCACAATGACAATTCAATTGGATCAATTTTTGAGGGGGAGCATTTTAACTTCATGCAAAATATTAACACATCTTTCTCCCGGAGATTTCAAGACTATTTTCAAAATATATTTTAATCAAATTTGGTATCTCTAATATCAAAAGATTTTATATATTAGAGATAGGGGAGAAAATGTGATTAAAATGTGATCTAATATAAGACTCAAGCACTTTAACTCTTACCTACATGTGCGAAACACTTTCGATTATCGATGCACATGTGAAGGGGGAGCACTTCTAAAACGACAAAACTAGCAAGGTGTTAAATGTTTTTCAAACACTTTGTTAGAATTTAAAGTGGTTTTCATGGTTACGATCAAATACCCACAACATCTTTAATTCACGACGTTATTGGTGTCAAAAGGATGGTTAGGTTTAAGTCCTATGATCCAACCAGAACCAGAGGGATCTTCCCAGGGACAATCCAATAGATTATTAGAAGTCCTTAGGAAAGATGGAGTAGAATGTGAACGTAGATGAATGCCGACTAAGTACTGATGCTAGCAATGGAACAATCACAACAAGGTGCTAGTAATGATGTCTTGGTAAGCATTGAAGGGGTTGAAGAATGAAAAAGAAATGTAAGGATAAAGGGTGTAAAGAAAGAAGCCCTCCATACAACTTAGGCAGAAACCGGGTCAACTCATCATGAAGACAAACTCATCATGGACCCAGTGATGTATGCACAACCCTTTCCTAGCTACTCAGGCTTCTCTCAAAAGAAGTTTGTTTTATTGTCACGGAGAACAACATGACTACTATTGACTTTCTCACTTCAAGATGGTTGATATTGAATAGGTGGCACCTGCTCCAGCCTCCGACCACTAAAAGTGCACAAATAGAGTCTAGAGCCAAGAGATCAATCAAATCTCGTTAGGACACACGGATGAAGATCAACAGAGTCCTACGCTATATCCTTGCGATATTGCTAGAACACACAAAGTGATACTACTTAGTATTCACAATGATGAGTGGAAATCCTTCCAGTGTTAACATCAAACAACACTGCGGTAGGTCATATGTAAGATTCTTTATGAATTGAACATGTGTAAAAGTGAAAAGCAACAGTGGTTTGATTCTTAATTGATTCAAACTCGTTTCAGGTTTCTACGCAATATCTTTATGGTCTTGCTAGAACATTCAGAGTGATATTTATTAATATTCACAGTGACGAATGGAAATCCTTCTAGCGTCAACATCAAATAGTGCTACGGTAGGTAACTTGCGAGATTCTTATGAATCAAGCTTGTGTCAACTGGAAAGCAACAATGGTAAGATTCTTAATGAATCAAACTTGTTCCAGGAATTTGAATTGACGACTTTAATCAAGCGGATATTTATCCAATTGATTCACACTTTATGTTCGCAGTCTTGCTTTGAGACGGTCGAGTAAAGAGAACGGCTAGTACAGCCGCGAAACCCTGTCAAGGAGATTCTTAATTGAATCTACCTGATCACAGGTACGATATTTAATATCGTATAACGGTCTTCACCGACCGGAGGTAAAACGCTACCGATTTAGGATGAATGTCAAAGCCATTCTGTCCGTGTCTATGTTTTGTCTCGAGAAGGTGGCGTCACGGTGTACTCAGCAAAGTCAATGGTTCAGAAACCACATACTCATGCCTAAATACATATTCAACAATTAATAGTGTGAGCATGTGGATGAAGACACAAGATCACAAGATGGCAAAGACAAGTCAATGATGATTTGAAGATCTCAAGCTTAAAGACAAAGTCAAAAGACAACGACAAAGGCTCAAAGATCACATCATGAAGGAACAAGACTACTATTACACGTTCAAGACTCATTTATGGCAAGATTAGTAATCTCTACAAATTTCCTAAATGACTAAGGTTTATGACCTCTCATTGGGGGAGATTGTTAGCCTCAAAAATATTGAGCCAAACAAGAATGCTCGGTCATATGTTTATTATATATCGTATTTTAGAACGTTGTAATAGGTAGTATATTTGTCGTGTTATTACGGGCTTAACTTTAAGCTAAGGTTCATTAATAAGTAACGAAAGCCTAAAAGGAAAGCCCGACCCATGATCATATAGCCCATTATGCCACATGTAGGCAAGGCTATATAAACCTCTCCTTGCATGTAAGGAGAGGTTGGTTGGTCATTTCATTTTTCTCCTAATCTAACATTCCACAAGTTTCTCCAACCATTTTCTCTCTACTTTCTCTCACTACTTTCTCTCTCTAAAATTCATCTCATATCTACCTTTCTTTCATAAATTCGTGTGCTAGAATCATCATATATTAGGGACAACAAAGTTAAATTGAAAACTAAGGAAAATAAAACAAAAACCAGAGTCAGATCGCAATGCGATCGTACTCTGATCGTAGTGATGGATCGTGACCACCGATCGTACTCGCGATCGTAGTCTGGGTCAGATCACACTCAATGCGATGGAAAGCGTGATCTCACTCACAGATCGCAACCACGATCGCAACAAGTGGATCGTGGTCTTTGATCGTGGTCTCTGATCGTAACACAATGATCGCAATCAATGCGATCGTAACAAGGAACGTGCCATGATCGCACCCACGGATCGCAATGAGTGATCGTGGTGTGGATCGTACCAGGGAAAAACAAATAGGATCGCAATCAATGCGATCGAAGCCAAGGATCGTAACAAGGTAAACCCTCCTAAGATCGTAATGGAAGAACAAGGAGTAACTTAAGCTGAAATGAATTAGCAGTTAAACCAATAAGCACTACCAACTTTTACACACGGATAAATAAGCACAAATTCGAAACCTTTTGGAATATTGAGCATATGAACTTAATAATCCGAACTTTAAAACATTAAAATTTTTAGGAAAGCTTTAAAATTTAATAAGCTAAATATACAAATAAGCCAATAAGCATAAAGAGCTTATAGCTTAGACGTGTAAGAGCTTAAGAAGGAATAAAAAGGTGAGCTTTTTAATCACTTAAACATGAAGATCAATCACGGATCATGAATGATTCGGATCAAAAGTAAACTAAAACCAAGAAATGTAGAAAGAGATTAAAGAGCAAAAAGCTTAAACTTGAACTTGATTAATGAAATCCAAATACAAGAATGATCAAAATCTTAAACTTGAAAGATGAAATAAAGAAAAGAAGAAACTTAGTGAGATAAATTTTGAAACTTTCTTTCTCTAAAAACTAGAAAGAAAAATTAAAAAAAATGAAAACTAGCTAACCCCCCCTCCTAATGTGTTTAGGAGGGTATTTATAGGGAAATGGGGAGGTGCATGTGTTGCCTCATCTTTCTTTCTTTTCGGCTCTTCGTCTATTAAGTTCTTCGACTTTTCTCGACGTCGTCTCTGGATTAATTAAACTCGTCTTATAAATTCTTCACTTATTTAGACTTGAGTTCTTTGACTTCATTGAACTTCCGTCTTTAGACTTTTTCTTCGATAAATCTTCAGAATAGGCCTTGGACTTCCGTTCTTTTTGCACTCTTGACCTTTTGACTTTGTCTTTTCTCGTTTTCTTCGATAAAAGCCCGTGAAAGCCCGTGTTTTCTTCCTTTTTCATCTTTTGGTCCTAAAACACAATAAAAACACAAACCACGCATAATTCCGACATTTACGACATAAAATACACGTTTTGGTCTAGTTATTATTAGAAATAAGTGGTAAAAGGACAAGTGTTTTCACACTTATTAATCACCATGACTCCTTCATAAAAAACCTCTTTTGTTTTCAAACAAAAAAAACCGCTCGCTAAACCTTCTAGGCTCAAACCATCAACCAAAAGCATCAATCAACCATTGTAATGGCGAAGATGATGGCAATAGTTGATCTGGTGGCTGGTGGTGGCGGCTATGATTTTTATTGAGAAAAAGAGAGCCTCGGCTATGATCCGGTGGCTGTGTGATTTTTACCAATAGCCCATTATGGTTTTAGGCACGGCTATAGATATGGTTACAACTTATTTAGATAGAAAAAGTTAGAGATTAAATAAGTCAATATACAAAAAAGATTCCTATAGTTTCCAAATATAAATGTTGAAAAAAATGATACACCCATTATATATTATAAGTACAGAAGTATAGATGTAGAAAGATAGATAGATATAGAAGTATATATATAGATATAGATTTGTAACTAATTCATTTGGCCTCCAACTAATTTTTTAGTAACCAAGTTGAATCTTTTTCATATATTATGCAACATGTGATTTTTGTAGTTAGATATATTTTTTGTAATCATGTGTACCATAATTTTTAGATCAATTATAGTCATATCAAAATGCGAACCGAAACATTCAAAATATTCATGATAAAAAAAAGTAAAGTATTTAAACCAAATAACAAAATGATATGCCGTTATCCAATGAGGGTGGAGGGCGTGAATCAATCAACTTCTTTAACACTAAGTTAATGTCATTTATGCTTTGTTTTGATTCTCTTTCGAGGTTGTTCATGAGCATTCACCTTTAACTCATTTTGATATTCTACTTTTAACCTTTCATTGTTCCCAACTGAGATTACAAGGTATTATAAAATAGAAAGTAAATACACGTTTGTTGTTGAAAGGTTTAATGTACCTTGTCCGACTACGGGAAGGTTTGCTTTGAACTTCCTTTTCTAACATTGTCAGATTAGCTTGTTCTTTATAACCCTTGAATATTAGACTTGGGTTAGAAACTGTGGTCGAAAAGGTGTCGAGAAACTGTCCTTCAATAGACAAATTAAATAAAACATAGATGTTTTTAGATGGTTTTACTGTTATCGGTATTTTCTAGGTGTAATACATCGACTTTAAAAAGGATCATGAGATATAAACCAACAGTTTGGAACTTAAAATTGTATTTAATAATGTTCTTCTTGAGTGGAATTTGAAGGTGAATGATTAGTGATTTTGAGTGACGATTCTCGAGTTGAAAAACTTGGATGAACATACCATAGTGACAAACCTTTTTGTTTATTACACAAGATACACATCAACTGAAGTATCCTATTTATGCAAACAAAAAGTAAAATATTTTAATTAGTAAAGTTATGAATCTTACGCACCATGATTAAAGATCTCCATTTAAGGTCTTCTTAATGTTTAATGAATCCATTGATGAAGCTAAGGTTGTTCAAAGAGTAGCTATAAAGGTTTCATTCTCCCATGGAGAGACTCTTTCAGGTCTCACAATAAAAGCGAGCTCATCCTGCTCGACCTGGTGTTCTTAATTAACTAAAGATCGAATCATGAATCAAACGGAGAGTATGTCATTTTACAACTTGTCCATTATAGTTAACTATAGAGTGAAACACAATTCAAGTATATATAATAACCCTCAACGAGTACCACTTTGATTATATCCACTAAGGAAATATTATTTCAAATCCAAAAAAGTAGTTCCTAGAAACTAACAAAGGAAGGAATTTAAATCGGTAAGCAATCCATATTGATAAAGTTATATTCGATATAGACTTGGCTAATATAATATATCGTTTACCTTCTTTCAGGGGTGCTCACACCCTCAATTCACATTTTAAAGTGTCTTCCAACTTCAAGGTATTGTTTCTGGCTTCGATATAATTGTTCAAGCCAATGATAAACATGCTAGTTTGGAAAACATTTGGCATTCCAAATATGTAAGATACTTTAATGATCAAGAGCAATTTTTTAATCAACCACAAAATCATAATTTGGTTTCTAATGCTCGACAACCGCTTTGTGTTGAAACCGCATTAGAAGCATTGCAAGGACTCCCGGATGCATACTCTGACTAGAAATAACAAAGGATTGGATGTTGGTTTGTCAATGTGATTGACGTCTAACGACATTTCCTCAAGAACTACGTGTTGGAGTTAGATGTCAAGCACGTCCACAAACCAACATACCATCATCTGTTATTTCTACTCACAGTATGCATCTAGGTGTCCTAGTAACACTTCTCATGCGGTTTTAACACAAATGCGGTTTACCAAAAATTACAAACCAAGGTTTGATTATGTGGTTGATAAAAAAGTGATTTTTGATCATTAAAAGTATCTTACATATTTTGAATGCCGAATGTTTTTCAGGACCAACCAGTTATCATTAGCTTGAACAAGTATATCGAATCTGTCAACAGTGCCTTTTAAGTTGGAATGCACATTAAAATGCGATTCGAGGGTGACGACTCCCCGAAAGAAGGTAAATGATATATTCTATTAAGGAATTATTTTCAAAGTAACTATACCTATATAGATTGTCGATTCAAATTCTTAATTTGTTAGGAATTTAGTAACTTTTTTGGAGTTGAATACATATCTCCTTTGTGGTTAGAATCAAAGTGGCGCTCATTGAGGGATAATATATACACTTGATTCCTATTTCAATCTTTAGTTAATTAAAGAGGCCAACTATTAAAATATGATACTATCTCTTAAGAACACAAAGTGCAGTGGGATGAGCTCGCTTCTATCGTAAGACCAGAAAGGGTCTCTCCATGGGAGAATGAAAACTTTGTAGCTCGTATTTCAACAACCTTAGCCACACCAGTGACTGCACTAAAGATTAAGAGCCCCAAACGTCTTATAGAGAACCCTAAACATGATGCATAGAAATTATAACTTTACTAATTAAATTATGCTACATTTTGTTTGCAGGTATATGATGTTCATTTGATTGTGTATCTTCTTAGAAAGGGTTGTCACCATGGTCTGTTCATTTGGATTTTTTCACCTCGAGATCATCACTCAAACTGACTAATAATTCACTTCAAAGTCCAGTTAATAAGGAGGCAATCTTTAAATGCTTTTCAAGTTGCAGACTATTTGGTTTTAGTCTCATGGTCCATTCTAAAGCCAATGTTCTACCTGGAAAAGCACCATTAGTGTACCACCATTTGATGTGTTATTTAATTCATCTATAGAAGAGCAGTTTCTCGACACCTACCACAATGGTACTAGGGTACATTTAACCTTTCAACGCCAAATATATATTTGCATTCTTTTTTTACCAAGCCTGATAATTATGTTGGATAATAATCCATTAATCTTAGTTTTAGTATGTACAAATTGTAGTATGGGTCAAAAGCCCATAACTGACCCATTAGATTAGCAGTTAGGTTAGAACGGTTATTATAGAAGAGGCACGACTGTTGGTTTTGATGAACCATCACAATGCTTTATTCATACTGTTTCATTGTATATAAATAGTTAGGTTTTCTATAATCAAACGTAACCCATTCGTTATAATATATCAGTTTATTTAGGGTTCATTCCCCTTTTTCAATCTCTTGTTCATCCCCTATTTATTTTCTGCCCTATTTATCCGAATATGATAATTGTTTGTTTGATCATTCGTTCCTGGAATCTCTCCGAGTCTGGATCTGTTAACATTGGTATTAGAGCGAAGGGATCAAGCAAAACTCCACATCATGATTCATCATCAATCGATCCCACTGTCTAATCAAAGGTTCTCACTGAAGGGAAGCCGGCATGATCAATTAGTGATGAGGAAACCCGCCTAGAAAAAAGGCAGGATAAAGAAGAAAGGGATTAGGCAGCGGACGGAATAACAGGAAAGAAAGAAAAGGCAGAAAGATAAAAAGACAAAAAGAATCAGAAGAAAAAATACATGGCTATTTTTGGCAAATGAAGAACACTTTGGGTTCGTAAGAATTCAAAGAGAATGGTCAGTTTTATTGTTTATATCAAGAATTTTATTAGTATACAGTTTGGCCAAGATTTGGTGTGATTGCAAAAGAATTTGGATATACAAGAAAGTATGAAGAAAAATCAGAAAATGCTACAAGATTATTCAGAGGTTTTCATAAGACGGCGTGGATTCCTACTATGAAAGTAGAAGAAGACGAAGATCTTGGAACTTACCCAACGAACCGAGGTGAGTACGCTTACCCAACGAACCGAGGTGAAGCACGCAGACCCAACGGCCAGTCACAAAGAAAAGGAAACCATGGAGCATATTATGGACAACAATCAATAACAGACTGCATAATATGGAAATGGCCGCCAAGGGGCAGACGCCCTGCCAGCCATGACGATTCAAGCATAGGGAAGAAGATATCGAGATTGAAGACACAAAGATTAACAGATTAGGGGGAATATGTTGGATAATAATCCATTAATCTTAGTTTTAGTATGTACAAATTGTAGTATGGGTCAAAAGCCCATAACTGGCCCATTAGATTAGCAGTTAGGTTAGAACGGTTATTATAGAAGAGGCACGACTGTTGGTTTTGATGAACCATCACAATGCTTTATTCATACCGTTTCATTGTATATAAATAGTTAGGTTTTCTGTAATCAAACGTAACCCATTCGTTATAATATATCAGTTTATTTAGGGTTCATTCCCCTTGTTCAATCTCTTGTTCATCCCCTATTTATTTTCTGCCCTATTTATCCGAATATGATGATTGTTTGTTTGATCATTCGTTCCTGGACCTGTTAACAAATTCCGCATGTGTAATAATGATAGGTTCAAAAAATTGAACATCAAATTGAGTTAGAGGCGCCTAGTCGTGAACAAGCTCGAGTGCGAGAGTAAAAACAAAGGATGAATAACATTAGTTTTATGTTAAGAATTTTAGTGATTCGCGCTCTCCGCCTTAGTTGGATAATGTCATAATATTTTGAATATTTTATATTCTTCGATTTGCATTTTGATTTGAGTATAACATGTGAATTAAATGTCGAATTTTTGTGATTGATCTATTTTATTTTTTATTATCTAATTAGTTTTTTAATTGTCTCTTTTTAGTTATTCTATATTCAGGAAATAATAAATGCAAGCCAAAAAAAGTAAAAATAATTGTATTTCCTAACGGATTTGTGATAGTTTACGAGCAACATTTTTCTGACTGATTCAAACTGATTTATTTCCGACTAAAACTTTACTAACAAAAATCAGGCAAGCATGTCACCGAAAAATTTCAGACGTGTTCCTCTGTGGTTGTTTCCAACAGAGTTCCGACGAAAATTGTCCCTAATGACCTATTATGTGTTAGTGTACAAAATGACCCAATGGAGACTTGAAACTATTTAATAAATCGAGTTAACCAAATGATAAAAAGTACAATGACAAATAAAACAAATAAAAAAATATGTGTTTATGCCTAAAAAACCTTTAGATAACATTGAAAATGATGCTTTTTTTAATTTCATGTATATTGGAATGCAAAGTACCTTGATGAAGCGTGGCATGGCGGTAGTTGTTACAGCATTTGTTATCGAGACTTAATCCTTGGACGTCAGCTGATGTATAATTAAACAACCCGTTGTTCCTTTTGGTGACAGGGACATCGTAAGAAATATTGTTTCCCTCTATTCTAGATCATATCCTCCATCTGCATTAAAGTCATGTTACACATGCAAAAAAAAAATCGAGCATCTACAACAAGCTGAGACTCAAATAATGTGTTTCATTAAGGCTTACAATGTCCTCTACTCCACACTCGGTAGAACGACAGACAGGACATTCCCCCTTAAATATAAGTTCAAATTGAATGCTTGTGCATCCACAAAATACATCAACCAATTCTGACAAGTTAATAATGGAATTTCCTAAGAAAAACATGATTTAGTAGGTTGAAAGCATTTGAACACATTTTACTAATGTTTGTATTTAATTCATTTGAACTGTAACTAATTTTTTAAAAACCGAGTTGGCCCCATTTCCATATATCATGCAATACCAGATTTTTGTAATTATGTATATTTCACAAAAAGTGTGGCTGCAACGTTGTATTATCAAAGCTTCCTTGAAACATTTGGTGCAAACAGGATATCTTAATGACGGAATTGAAAACAAGTACTTAGTAGACACCAACTAAGGTTTCTGATAAAATGAATTTAGTTAGATACTAGAATACCATACTAATGAAAATAATGAAGAAGGTCCGGACGTTTTTTTCCTTTACTTTTTCAGCTTTACCCGTTTTTGAGAATCTGGATTTTGGTTCTCATGTCGAGCTTTTTGGGTTATTCCCATCCAAACCTACATTGAAAAAAACCTGTTCCAGAAATATAGTTACACCAACAATTATCAACCTTTTTGAATGTCTTCTATAGGGACTCGCTCTAAGCCTTTGACATCTTAACCTGGAAAAGGAAGAACGTCGATTAAAATTCAAAGAATGAAAAAGCAAACAGATCAGATAATGGAATCGAGAACTTATACTGTGAGAAAATAGAACCTGCAGTTATTGGCGGGATCTAAACTTCAAGATCGAGGTATAAACCTATAGTCTATTCCATTAATGAATGTAATAGTAAATTTCGATATTTTTTGGTAGGCGAAAAACTAGTAAAGTAGTACATGACAATTGTAATTTGATCAGTAAATCAACTCCACGAGTAACCAGCGAAAGACTAAGGTTGTTAGGAAATATGCAGTTTACATCTAGTAGAACATTAAATATTGAGTTTACATGCCTTTTACTTTCTCAGAAGCCTTCCACACCCAAATATCGTAGGCACATAAAATGATCATTGATCAACTTTGAACTTTCCTTTCATTCTACAGGATGGGGAATTCATCAAGTTTAAAATTGTCTAAGCACCAAAGATTCTTTTATTAAGCTATCCATGTAAATTTTCCCATCTGGTAGTCACCAAATTCAGAACTAGTCTTAAGAAACATTTCATAAAAAAAATGAACTACGAATGCCTAAATTAATCATTTCACCAAAGATTCTTTTATTAAGTTATCCTAAAGAATACGCATGCCGTGATCTTAAAAAACTGGCAGCCATCTTAAGTAAGGTCACTTTATTAAACATTGAATGTACGTAATAGTAAGCATATATCTCTCTAAGGTATGAAAAAAAAACACTTAGTTTGAGCGAACATTATTTCCTTTTTACAATCGTTCATATATTCGATTTCTTAATGAATTTCCAAGAGAAAATTACTTGAATCGAGAGACCAAATAGTTTTTCTTCCTGTCCTAACCAGGTTAGAGTTTGAATTTGGATAACAGAGAATCCTGCAGGAAGCTTGTTAGCGAAAAAAGTTGTAATAAAATAAGCATTGACTGTTAGGATAGGTAGTTTATAACCTTGCATACTATCATATTTACTAAACCATGATCATGGAGGTACTACCTAGCTAACAACTGTGGTAAGAATACTTTATATCAACTAGATAATATCTTATAGACACTCGCGTATCTTGCGGTCACTCAAGCAAATATATTTCCTCTCTTCTTATATCTACTATATAAACCACCAAAAGATATCATGACTTCCATCCAAACCACCACACACTTAAGCTTCTATATTTTGAAGTGAATGTATTAAAAGTCCCATACATGTGCTAGGTACATGAACATGATACTAAACACAACCTAGTATCATTAGTTTACTCACTCCTTATGCAATTGATTATGGAAATCCAATCACAGTACGTGCAACTACTTATAATTAACTCTAAGGTAGTTGATGCCTATTATGACATGATCATTGTGATACTGCTAATAGATTTCCATTGAATATCACATTGATTAGGGTCATTACCTTTTTGACTACCACACATGCTCGAAACATAGAAAAAACACACATGATCGAATTACATAACCTAAGACAGCTTCTTCTTTTTAGACGGTTTTCGCGCTATTTTTCATTCAGATTTCATATGTTTCAGTTCCACTTGATCTCCAATCAATCAATGAATTATAACTTCCCATTATGTTTACAAAATTCTGTTATTTGGTCAGACAATTAGTTTATTTTTTTTTTATTTTTTTTTTAGAACGGCACCTCAATCTCACTGAAATCCGACCCCCGAGTTATACCATCCATAACGGGCAGGCCCCGGGACCCGAACCACTAGGGGAAACCCCTAGAACTCACGGCTTCGCACTAAGGAGGAAAATCATGAGTTTTTGTCTCTTGCAAGACTTGAACCCATGACCAAACCCCCTCCCCAAGCTTTAGGAAGGACTTGGGTGGCCAACTGCTCTAGAGCAGTTGGTTAGACAATTAGTTTATTACATCAGCGAGCCGCGGCTCCAGAAACCTATCAAAGGTTCTGCAATTCATTTTAGAAGAAAAATAAGCCATAACAATGAAACAATCAATCAATTATAATTTCCCGTTATTAAGCTATTATGTTCTATGTTTAATTAGTCTGTAATTACACCTGCAGCCAGTGCCAGAAATCTTTTAGCACAACTCGTCTAAAAAATAAACCATCACAATTGTTAGCCGACATATAATCAACACAGCGAAATCGAAATTAAAGAAATCAAAACCAAACTTACGTAACAGAAGAAACTCCTGCTGCCGGCACTCTCTTCACAATCAAATTGGATCCGCTTCGTATATAGACTCCATGGTCACCATAGCATACTCTACCACACAAAAAAAAAACAAAACACATAACAAAAATCAACAAATGTTACCTTGGCTGGTAAAAACATCATATAACACAAGGTCCGAATCTGTCCTAAACACATCATGAAGCTTTTTAACATTCATAATTCTAGACCTAACGTAACCGATCGAAATAAAAAGTTTAAGTCCGAAATCAAGTGTTTTGAACTCGTAAGCTTATTGATTTGAAGGTAATCAACATGTTTGGAGTTTTGATCAATTTTTTATGGATGTTGATTTGTTATGAAATGAAGGTTTACTTGAAAGTTTAAGGTTTTTTCATGAGATTTTTTGACTACGTGAATAATGTGGGTGAGAAAGAAAAATGCGAGTGAGAAGTGTATAAGTGAGAGATAATTGAAAACTTTAAATTAAATATATTAGTTACTTGAGGTGGTAATTGCAAACTTTAAAAAAGATGAGAAAAGTTATTTTGCATCCTTATCTTTTGGTGGAAACCAAGGGATAAATCCCCACCCTTTCATCTATTTTTAATCTAATGGTAGAGATTAAAACACGGAGGAGTCATTTTTGTCAAAATGTCTAAAAGTTGAAAAAAATGGGCGGAAGTACCAAAGTTGTAAATATAACAGAGTAATGAGTTATCACTAGTGATATTTCACTAGCGAAAATTAATGAAATATCACTGTTAACAAAACAATGAAATATCACTAGGATATTAGGCATTAACTATGTTAATGAAATATCACTCGTGATATTTCATTGATTTATCTCTAGTGATATTTTATTGTTTTTATCAGTAACGAAATATCACTCGTGATAACCGATTTTCGTTATATTTACAATTTATTCCTTCCGCCGCTTTTTTGCAAATTTTGGACATTTTGCCAAAAATGGTCCCTCCGCGTTTTTTTAATCTTAGGTAATGAATGGCTAGGATTTGTCCCTTAGATTCAAAAAAAAAAAGTTTCCAAAATAACCGGACTCAAAAAAGATATATATAAATTAAGATTTTAGTGCATACTAAACTTTATT
The DNA here is from genome assembly GCA_025667525.1 of Glebionis coronaria. Classification (NCBI taxonomy): domain Eukaryota; kingdom Viridiplantae; phylum Streptophyta; class Magnoliopsida; order Asterales; family Asteraceae; genus Glebionis; species Glebionis coronaria. The sequence continues at coordinate 644,553,052 of CM046874.1, forward strand.
TGGATATCGAGGATTAATCTTTATCTTCCATATTTATGTTAATTTATAAGATTAAACACAAAATATATTTTACCTTTTTTTAAAAATTAATATCCTTTAAACTTATAATCGTTATGCGAAAAAATACCGTTACGAAAAGCATTTAATTATCTTTAAATATGCTAAATGATATACTTTCGACAATTTTTTTTCATTTTTTTCACGTTTTCGAAAATTATCATATATGATACTAATATCATATATGACGTAACACCAGTATTATATATGATATAACCTATCATATATGATAGAAACCAATATCATATATGATTTAACACGGTTATAATATATGATGCAACAGTATTATCATATATGATATTTCACGTAAATTTTATTAAGAAGAAAAAAACAAAAAAAAATTCTTCAAAAATATATCATAGCGCATATTAGTAGAAAGATAAGTAAACGTTCGTCGCAATGGTATAAGTATTTTCGTTTAAAACTTAACGGATTAAAATATATTTAAACTATAGAAAAATAGATAAAAATAAAATACATATAATCTTATCCATTAGATAGAAATGAGATGGATCGTGGGATGAGTCCTCTCATATCGAAGGAAAAGTATGGTATCCAAAATTACTATTCTCATAAATTAATTAAAAGGTAAATCTATCATTACGCATGTAACACCCCCACAATTGCTATGCGCAGCGGAACTACAACAATGGGTGCTACACAGTATTCATTGCACACAAGATATATCAAACGACGCTAAAAAGACGTCAACTTAAAATTTGAAATTAAAATAGTTAGATGATACATGTCCACGGTTTTTCCAACCCCAAATAGTATACAGAGTTAAGCGTTTTCGGTCCCCATGAATCTCAACCCAAAAACTTTAGTTTTACAACCACATAACATTAAACATAAAAATTGTTTAAGTAGAAAAGGAGGGAAAAACAAGCGGACACCAAGCCGTACACACAACATCCATCCCATGCATGCTCCATCCTACACCTCAGCGGTTACCTGAAACACATGCCAGAAATTTGGTCAACGAAAACGTTGAGTGGAATTCATAGGTTTTACAATCCATTTGAACGTATATATAGTAAAAACCATTCGTGATCATTTATAGTCTTGTCGATCAAACAAACTATAATCAGGATACTGACAATTGTGTTTAAGCTCATGACACTAATCCGTTAACTCAATCACCCGCGTAATAATTACCGGCGTGATTCAGATGAAACCAGTGCCCCTTCTAAAGGCATCAGTTGCAATTATACCTTATTTCTCATACAAAATAATCTACCGCAGAACTTACTATAAGTACAGCTTCTCGGCTAGCATTGGGTCGTTAACCCCGTAGTACTACAAATTGCATAAGCGGCTATTTCCCCCTACTCGAGGGCAGGACAATAGTTAATAGTTCATGATTTTAGGGACTTTTGCAACTTTGGTACTCAACACAATTTCTAAGGCAACTTTCGGGTCTAACAATCATTCATGATATACGTTCCTTTTAAAAACTAGCATGCATTTCCCTCGCGGGTAAAACAATTTGAAATAATATAAGCGAGGCTATAAATTCACACCTTATATCTTAAGTAGTCGGTAGTTCGAGGGATGATCACTGATGACGAAACGGATGCCCGGTTAATTCAACACCTATCACAAATAACGCGTAATGAGTAATCTCATTTTAATACTTACGGTACTGTATAAAATACATATATACTAGTCACTTAGGACAAGTATAACTCACGCTAAAAACAAAAACAACAAGTATCACTCATTTTATACCATTCGTTCTCATTACTTACGTTGTCCATTTTTACTCATTCTCGCCGGTACTCGACTAAAGTACGGGCTGTTTTACCTTATTTAACTACACTTATAAAATTTGACAAAATTTCCAAAAATCCTATAAGACCTGTAGATAACATGTTTTTAAGCCCAATAAAAGTTTTTACTTTTACGACCCGTTACGCAACTCTTTTCCACGACTACATTTTACGGGCTGAAATTGCGCTTCGACCAATTTTGACCTCTTTGACCTATATGAAATGCACATTTGACTTCGTTGACTCCTAAGTCAACATATAGACCCATTTATACAGGTTTGGGACCAAATTTTGACCCTTGACCATTTACCAATTTATATTTGTGACCCTCGGGATTTGACTAAAACTTTGCACAAATTCGGATTATGAAAGTCCTCGTCTCCCGGTACCCGATCTTTAAAATGTCATAACTTTTAGCTCGTTTTGAGTCACGGGCTCTACCTTATACCAAATTAAAGCTAGGAAAACACTCTATAACTACATTTAGTTTTCAAGTCCTGGAAAAAAATATAATTTTTATGAAATGGACCAAATGTTTCTGCCTAAAAATGACCATACCAAAAACGCACTTAGGCTCGATTCCAAGCCTTCTAACCACCACTAAACATCATCCTAAGCCTTCCCAAACATATCCTAACATCAAATTTCAATCCTACCCCTATTGATCAACCAATCTCAAAATCAAAACTTCAAAGAAATGGACATGCAACTAGTGAAACCTATGTAAAACATCCTAAAACAATGAACCAAACACAATAATAACATTCAAAATCAACAACCACCATGGCTCCCCAAACACCCCCATTGCCGTGGGGTTTGGGTGACCCAATCACCACAACCAAATTAATTTTGGTGGGTTTTCTTGGTGTTCTTGCATCCATTACTCATAAAATCAACATGCATTAGCACATTTAGCCACAAAAACGAATTTGGATCATATTGAAAAATCTTGAAAAATTTTTGTTAGTGCATGTGGGATTTGAGCACATGAACATGTGGGGAATGACCAAACTAGATGTGGTCTAACCTTAGATTTTAGGAAAATCAAGTGGAAAAAGATTTTTGGTGGATTTCTTGGTGGTCTAGGGGTGTCCGTCGGCTTTGGTGAGCAAGGAGGGAGAGAGAGTTCAAATTTTGGTGAAAGTTTTGTGTATGTTTGTGTTTATGTCACATTTGGCCTTTTTGGTGGGTTGGGAGGGACCAAATGGCAATTTCTAGCTTCTTTTGTCCTTAAATGAAAAACGTCCTCAAGACTTTGCGGGTTCGACTCATTTGTCAATTTTGAAAATTTTACGGGAGTCGGAAATCTTCCCGAACGCTCCAAAATGTTTTTGGGATACTTTAAATGTACTCGGAAGGCTATAAAACTCACCCGACTCAACTTAACACGAACCGTAAATAAAATTCTCGAAAAATTACATTATCGATAAATCGTCAAAAATTATATGAAATTGGGCATCCCTCGGGATCGTAATCGTCATCGTCCTTCTTAAATCGTCAAACGTAAAAATTATAACCTCGAACATCAGCTTTAACCAAAATACTTATAAGTATAGAAATTAAAATTTATTAAAAATTTCAAAAATTAGTGTAATTTAGGGTAACGTGAATGACCTCGATTCTAGGGTGTCACATCCACCCCTCCATAAAGAGAGCGACGTCTCGGCGCTCGCCTCTTCTTGTACTCACATTTCGTGCTACTGGAACAGATGAGGATACCTTTCCTTGAAAAAGTCCTCACGTTCCCAGGTGTATTCCGGTCCACGCTTAGAATTCCATCGGACCTTCACAATAGGAATCCTACTACGCTTCAACCGCTTGACCTCCCGGTCCATAATTTCCACAGGTTCTTCCACAAAGTGCATTTTGTCGTCTAGTCGAATCTCGTCCAAAGGAATCACCAATTCCTTGTCCGCCAAACTCTTCTTCAGGTTTGATACGTGAAACGTGTCATGAATAGCACTAAGTTCAGTCGGCAATTCTAACTTGTACGCTACTGGTCCAATTCGTTCAACGATCTTAAACGGTCCAATATACCTCGGACTCAACTTTCCTTTCTTCCCAAAACGAATTACACCCTTCCACGGCGATACCTTGAGCATAACCATATCTCCAACTTCAAACTCCAACGGTTTCCTTCGGTTATCGACATAACTCTTCTGTCGGCTTCTCGCAGCAAGTAGTCGGTTCTTGATCTGCACGATCTTCTCTGTCGTTTCTAAAACCATTTCGGGTCCAGTCAATTGACTTTCCCCTACTTCACTCCAACACACAGGCGATCTACACTTCCTTCCATACAATGCTTCGAACGGTGCCGCTTTGATACTCGCATGATAACTATTATTGTACGAAAATTCCACTAGAGGCAAGTGGCGTTCCCAACTTCCTCCAAAATCGATCACGCATGCTCGGAGCATGTCCTCCATCGTTTGAATCGTTCGTTCACTCTGGCCGTCAGTTTCCGGGTGATAAGCCGTGCTTAAACTCAGTTCAGTGCCCATCGCACGTTGAAGCGATTTCCAAAATTCCGACGTAAATCTACTGTCGCGATCCGAAATGATCGATAACGGCACTCCATGTCTACAGACGATCTCCTTCACGTACACGCTGGCGAGTCTTTCCATGTTGTCCGTCTTCTTCATAGGTAAGAAATGAGCAGATTTCGTCAACCTATCCACAATTACCCATATCATATCGCTTCCACTAGGAGTCCTAGGTAAACCTGTCACGAAATCCATTGCGATTTTCTCCCATTTCCATTCTGGGATCTCCGGTTGTACCAACAATCCAGATGGTTTCTTATGTTCTGCCTGAACCTTCGCGCAAGTCAATCACTTACTAACGTAACGAGCAATATCTGCCTTCATATTCGGCCACCAATAAACTTTCTTCAGGTCGTGGTACATCTTATCCGATCCAGGATGTATCGAATACTTCGACTTATGCGACTCATTCATAACCAATTCTCGAACTCTAGGCTTTCCTTCCTCAGATGAACACAATGGTAACCAAATCCGATTCTCAAAATATCTCAGTCCGTCAGACCTAATCACGAAAAGAGGTTTCAACATTCGTCCCAGGTTCTCGGCTTCAACATTCCCTTTCATTAGTCCTCTCTCCTGAGCCTTCAGTATGGTTTCGGTTAAGTCAACGCTCTCAGTCATCACTAAAGCTCCAACCCTCAAAGGTTTCTCCCGTTCTTTCCTACTCAATGCATCTGCTACAACATTCGCCTTCCCAGGGTGGTAGCGAAATTCGCAGTCATAATCACTCAGTAGTTCAACCCATCGTCTTTGTCGCATATTCAACTCCTTTTGATCTAAAATGTGCTGCAAGCTCTTGTGGTCAGTGAATACAACACACTTTGTCCCATACAGATAGTGTCTCCACAATTTCAACGCAAAAACTACAGCTCCTAATTCCAAATCGTGCGTCTTATAGTTCTCCTCGTTCTTCCTTAGTTGCCTCGACGCGTAAGCTATCACCTTTTCACGTTGCATTAATACCGCTCCATAACCTTTACGAGACGCATCACAATACACTACGAAGTCTTCGGTTCCTTCGGGCAATGATAAAATCGGCGCGGAACATAACTTATCCTTGAGCGTTTCGAAAGCAAGCTCTTCCTCAATTCCCCATTCATACACCCTATTCTTTTCGGTAAGCCTCGTCAATGGTTTTGAAATCAAAGAAAATCCTTCAATAAACCTTCGATAATACCCCGCTAAACCCAGAAATTGTCGAACTTCAGTCGGCGTCGTCGGTGCTGACCATTCCCTGATCGCTACGATCTTAGCAGGATCTACACGAACTTCCTCACTATCAATCACATGACCTAGAAACTGCACTGATTCCAACCAAAACTCACACTTAGAGAATTTTGCATACAGCTTCTCCTTCCTTAACAACTCCAGAATCTTTCTTAGGTGCTTCTCGTGCTCCTCCTTACTTTTAGAGTAAATAAGTATGTCGTCGATGAAACAATAACAAACTTATCTAGATACGGCTTGCACACGCGATCCATAAGATCCATGAATACAGCATGCGCGTTTGTCAACCCAAACGGCATCACTCGAAATTCAAAGTGTCCGTACCGCGTACGAAAGGCAGTTACAGGAATATCCTCCTCTCTTACACGCAGTTGATGATACCCTGATCTTAAATCGATCTTTGAGTATACACTGGAACCTTGCAATTGATCGAACAAATCATCAATCCTCGGCAATGGGTACCGATTCTTAACCGTCAGCTTATTGAGTTCCCTATAGTCGATACACATCCTAAACGAACCATCCTTCTTCTTTACGAACAACACTGGCGCTCCCCAAGGTGATGAGCTCGGCCTAATAAATCCTTTGTCCATCAATTCCTTCAATTGATCCGATAACTCCTTTAACTCAGATGGTGCTAAACGATAAGGTGCACGTGCAACCGGCGCAGCTCCTGGCACTAAATCAATTCAAAACTCGACCTCACGGTTAGGCGGTAAACCTGGCAACTCGTCTGGAAAAACGTCCGGATACTCGCAAATAACTGGTACCTCTTCAATCCTCGCCTCTAAATCACCATCGCTCGAAACCTGTGCCAAAAACACATCGCATCCGCTCTCTACGTACTTCATCATTTTCAAACACGAAATCACCTTCAAACGAGAAGTGCATTCGTCTCCCTTTACCGTTAAAACCCTATTCCTCAACGGAATCTGAACCAATCTCTCACCACAGACGATCGTAGCACTATGCGCCATTAGCCAATCCATTCCCACAATCACGTCAAACAATCCTAGCTCTATAGGCATCAAGTCGATTTTAAAAGCGTAATTTCCTAACTTCAAGGTACACCCTTTCAGTATAGAATTCGTACTAACAATTTTTCCATCGGCTAATTCAACATTATAACTAGTCGTTAACAACACCGGTTCTCTATCGATATGACGACTAAATCTAACGTCTACAAAACTCTTGTCGGAGCCAGAATCAAATAAAATACTAGCATAACAAGCGTCTAGCAAAAACGTACCGGTAACCACATTTGGACCCCGTGGTTTATCAGCAGTTCCCACTTGATACACAGCAGCCGCATTATTACCTCCCCGCATGTTTCCTGCCTTCGGGCAATTCGCTTGCACATGCCCTCTTTCTCCACAACTATAACATCCTCTCATCCTGATAGCATTAGCCCCAGTGGCTACTCCTCCCGTTCGACAACTAGAAGTCCTATGACCTGCCTTTCCACACTTGCCGCATGCCGGCGGGCAATTTCCAACATGATACAAGTTGCACTTTCCACAATGGGGATTCACTTTTGCACCTCTAGGGTTCGTCACTGCCCTCATCCCTTCGTTCCTTCTTTGATTAAACTACTGATTACGGTTCGGCCCATGGTTGTTTCGATTTCCACCTCGGTTCTGGCCTTGGGATTGATTGCCTTGTGCCGCTTCCCATTTCCTTTTGTTGCCCTCAGCAATGTAGTTCTGCTTGTCCTGAAGCTTAACGTCCATCAAAGCGTGAGCCATTTGAACCGCTTCGTCAAACGTTCCAGGTTTCGACGAAGTTGTTTCACCTTTGATATTACTAGATAAACCCTTAATATACTGCTTCATTTTCTTGGCATCATTGGCAAATATGTCCGGACACAAAAGACTTAACTCATTGAATCTCCTGGTGTAAGCAGCTATATCGTTGTTCTTCAAGGTCAAGTGCCTCAATTCGTCCTCCAATTGCCCCAATTCCTCCTCTGGGCAAAACTTCTTAGTCAACAAGGCTTTGGTCGCATTCCACGTCCTTGCATTCGCTACAGCCAATCCAACCGTAGCTACCTGGGTATTCCACCAACTTAACGCATCATCCAGAAACGTAGCAGCTGCAAACTTTACTTTATCCGCTTCTACACAACCACTGATTTCAAACGTACTTTCAACCTTTTCCAACCACCGTCTAAGTTCTAAGGCTCCACCCGTTCCACGGAACTGCGTGGGACCGCACTTCATAAAACTAGAATAGGTACACACTCTCGGGGCTGGCTGTCTCCCCGCGTTCCTTCCCTGGTCCTGATTTCTCCCAGCTCGGTCCGCTTGCAACGCATTTGCTATAGCTTCCTGAATCATGGTGTTAACACGATCGGCAGTCAACTTTGGAGGCATGGTGTTATCGAATATCTCTTTCTGCAAGACAAAGAAAATAGAAAAACAATGTAAGTATTCATATCAAGTTTCCCAGACATAAAATACATACAACGACACATCACTACGGAGTTACTAATATTCATCAATTCACACTACAAAAGATCAAATTTAAGACATATCACAGATCATGAAAGGTAACATAGATTGTATTGATAGTTAACCAAAATCGTGACAAGTATTGCCACTACAATCGTTCACCATAAAACTTCAAGTACTTGAGTTTCTCGTCATAATACCATCATACAAAGGTCTAAAATAGTTCTATTACAATGATCAAAGAAAATACAAAACAAGTAACTAGGCATGTGGTGATCCACACGGCCTCTTGGATGGCGGCTCGTCGTCGTCTTCCTCGGTTTCCTCATCACTAATGTCCTCATCCACATCATCCACTTTTCTCTTTCCTTTATCATCTGGCCCATATTCCATTTCCTTTTTCGTCCCTGATGTGGATCCATACTCAATTGCTACCTGATTTCCCACCGAAATACAAGCACCTCCAGTAGGCGGCTGAATCATGAAGTCATTCGCCTCCATCTCCAAATCGTCCATGAATCTCCAATCCGGGGGCAATGAATCTCTCACACGATGCTCCCAACTCTGCATCCTCGACAACCTCACCTGATCCTCCCTAACACGGTCAAGACTAGCACTTAAATTCGCAACCATTGATCTTAAACTGTTGATGTCACTTTTGTTCACATTCCCGTCATACTCAATTCTTGCAGTCCTTTCCAACAGTCTTTGATCCGCCTTTTCATTCTCGTCGAATCTACTGACCACCCTTGATTCCACTACATACCTCATGCACATCGATCCTTCCAAACCTCTCACCGTCCGTCGTACGTCATGATAAATCCTCGGTCCGGGACAGCAAATTCTTGGGATGCCTTGATGAAGAGAATTTGCGCTCATTGCACCTTCGGCTCTTCTGGGGATATCTGGTACACCAACCAGATGGGAAGTACGCATAGGCGTGGGGCAAGTAGTTCTCCTTGGGTCGGGGTCCTGGGCTCGTACATCGTTCGTCTCAGCTTGTCCTTCAGCTGCTGTTCCAACACTTCCCCCTTCGCGACCTACGACGTAATCGTTTCCGTTATCGTTAGGCGGTACCTCGGCCATTCCTGCAATAACAGCGAATTTCGGAGGGTACATAAGTAATTATACAATAATTATAAATATATGCATGCAAATGCAATGCAAAGGTGGTACATATGCCCAAAATGTAATAATATGATGCTCATGCATGATTAATACAAAAATTACGATGTCGGATATTTCACGTAAAATTCAACGTCTACATATAGTAATTCCATACTTATGTAATAATTACCCACATATATACTTTACTCAAAAGTATACGTCAAATGCCATAAATACAACAATAAATCTTACCGGAGCCATGCAGGATAGTTGTGTGTCCTTGGACCCTTTCTTACGACACCAAAAGTTATAGTTTAGGATTTTCAAAAACGACCTAGTTCTCTATAACTCGTGGCTCTGATTACCAATCTGTAACACCCCCACAATTGCTATGCGCAGCGGAACTACAACAATGGGTGTTACACAGTATTCATTGCACACAAGATATATCAAACGACGCTAAAAAGACGTCAACTTAAAATTTGAAATTAAAATTGTTAGATGATACATGTCCACGGTTTTTCCAACCCCAAATAGTACACAGAGTTAAGCGTTTTTGGTCCCCATGAATCTCAACCCAAAAACTTCAGTTTTACAACCACATAACATTAAACATAAAAATTGTTTAAGTAGAAAAGGAGGGAAAAACAAGCGGACACCAAGCCGTACACACAACATCCATCCCATGCATGCTCCATCCTACACCTCAGCGGTTACCTGAAACACATGCCAAAAATTTGGTCAACGAAAACGTTGAGTGGAATTCATAGGTTTTACAATCCATTTGAACGTATATATAATAAAAACCATTCGTGATCATTTATAGTCTTGTCGATCAAACAAACTATAATCAGGATACTGACAATTGTGTTTAAGCTCATGACACTAATCCGTTAACTCAATCACCCGCGTAATAATTACCGGCGTGATTCAGATGAAACCAGTGCCCCTTCTAAAGGCATCAGTTGCAATTATACCTTATTTCTCATACAAAATAATCTACCGCAGAACTTACTATAAGTACAGCTTCTCGGCTAGCATTGGGTCGTTAACCCCGTAGTACTACAAATTGCATAAGCGGCTATTTCCCCCTACTCGAGGGCAGGACAATAGTTAATAGTTCATGATTTTAGGGACTTTTGCAACTTTGGTACTCAACACAATTTCTAAGGCAACTTTCGGGTCTAACAATCATTCATGATATACGTTCCTTTTAAAAACTAGCATGCATTTCCCTCGCGGGTAAAACAATTTGAAATAATATAAGCGAGGCTATAAATTCACACCTTATATCTTAAGTAGTCGGTAGTTCGAGGGATGATCACTGACGACGAAACGGATGCCCGGTTAATTCAACACCTATCACAAATAACGCGTAATGAGTAATCTCATTTTAATACTTACGGTACTGTATAAAATACATATATACTAGTCACTTAGGACAAGTATAACTCACGCTAAAAACAAAAACAACAAGTATCACTCATTTTATACCATTCGTTCTCATTACTTACGTTGTCCATTTTTACTCATTCTCGCCGGTACTCGACTAAAGTACGGGCTGTTTTACCTTATTTAACTACACTTATAAAATTTGACAAAATTTCCAAAAATCCTATAAGACCTGTAGATAACATGTTTTTAAGCCCAATAAAAGTTTTTACTTTTACGACCCGTTACGCAACTCTTTTCCACGACTACATTTTACGGGCTGAAATTGCGCTTCGACCAATTTTGACCTCTTTGACCTATATGAAATGCACATTTGACTTCGTTGACTCCTAAGTCAACATATAGACCCATTTATACAGGTTTGGGACCAAATTTTGACCCTTGACTATTTACCAATTTATATTTGTGACCCTCGGGATTTGACTAAAACTTTGCACAAATTCGGATTATGAAAGTCCTCGTCTCCCGGTACCCGATCTTTAAAATGTCATAACTTTTAGCTCGTTTTGAGTCACGGGCTCTACCTTATACCAAATTAAAGCTAGGAAAACCCTCTATAACTACATTTAGTTTTCAAGTCCTGGAAAAAAATATAATTTTTATGAAATGGACCAAATGTTTCTGCCTAAAAATGACCATACCAAAAACGCACTTAGGCTCGATTCCAAGCCTTCTAACCACCACTAAACATCATCCTAAGCCTTCCCAAACATATCCTAACATCAAATTTCAATCCTACCCCTATTGATCAACCAATCTCAAAATCAAAACTTCAAAGAAATGGACATGCAACTAGTGAAACCTATGTAAAACATCCTAAAACAATGAACCAAACACAATAATAACATTCAAAATCAACAACCACCATGGCTCCCCAAACACCCCCATTGCCGTGGGGTTTGGGTGACCCAATCACCACAACCAAATTAATTTTGGTGGGTTTTCTTGGTGTTCTTGCATCCATTACTCATAAAATCAACATGCATTAGCACATTTAGCCACAAAAACGAATTTGGATCATATTGAAAAATCTTGAAAAATTTTTGTTAGTGCATGTGGGATTTGAGCACACGAACATGTGGGGAATGACCAAACTAGATGTGGTCTAACCTTAGATTTTAGGAAAATCAAGTGGAAAAAGATTTTTGGTGGATTTCTTGGTGGTCTAGGGGTGTTCGTCGGCTTTGGTGAGCAAGGAGGGAGAGAGAGTTCAAATTTTGGTGAAAGTTTTGTGTGTGTTTGTGTTTATGTCACATTTGGCCTTTTTGGTGGGTTGGGAGGGACCAAATGGCAATTTCTAGCTTCTTTTGTCCTTAAATGAAAAACGTCCTCAAAACTTTGCGGGTTCGACTCATTTGTCAATTTTGAAAATTTTACGGGAGTCGGAAATCTTCCCGAACGCTCCAAAATGTTTTTGGGATACTTTAAATGTACTCGGAAGGCTATAAAACTCACCCGACTCAACTTAACACGAACCGTAAATAAAATTCTCGAAAAATTACATTATCGATAAATCGTCAAAAATTATATGAAATTGGGCATCCCTCGGGATCGTAATCGTCATCGTCCTTCTTAAATCGTCAAACGTAAAAATTATAACCTCGAACATCGGCTTTAACCAAAATACTTATAAGTATAGAAATTAAAATTTATTAAAAATTTCAAAAATTAGCGTAATTTAGGGTAACGTGAATGACGTCGATTCTAGGGTGTCACAACGCAAAAAGTGAAAGAGAGAAAACTGTAATGAATAAATTATAATTATGAGACGAGGAAATATTTTTTTCTCTTGACATGACTATCCAGAACAAAAAGTCTAAAATCATTGCATATGTAATTAATCCAACTTTTTAGTAATAAAAAGATATTTATACATTTACACTTATTATAAAAACTATAAATAAATAATTAATACATATTTTGATTAAATGACAGCAAGTCATAGTTATCTATATAGTAAAATAGATATTTTTTTAAGACAAACATAAATAATTATGTGATTTTTTTTTTGTAAAAATTAAAGAAATAGTAGTTTTATTTACATAAAAGTTAAGTTTTACAAAATTTATTATTTGCATCCTTTCAAAGTTCAAAAGCATATTTATATTTAATGTATTTAAATATGATAAAGACAAGTGGTTGAATGAACTTATGCAATAATGTACGTAGAGTATATTAAAGAAACTTTTTTATGACATTAAAAATATAATGAATGAGGTAATTAATAATCCTTAAAGGTTTTTCTCATGATAAGACGAATGCGTGTTTCACTCTGTTTTAATCATTGCTTTCTTTTTTATAACTGCAACTATTTAAATAACTTTGTGTTATGTTTATCTCTACTACTTATAAAGGTTGTATAATTTTTTTCAAAAATCTCTTTATTTCTATAATAGTTGTATGTCACAAGTTAATAAATTTCAAGTAATTATAGAATGTCAACTAAAGTTTTCAAAAATAAAAAATCACAGCATTAAAATTTTATAAAATGTGCATTCAACACTTTCATATATGCCATTTCTCAGCCCATTCTTGTTCTACAAGATTCAATTAATCCTATTTTTGTTAACTAATTCCAAAATAAAAACTAATTAAAACTACGTTGACATAAAAAAAATATTATTCTTTCTCTAAACCCTAATATACTAAAAAAATACTGTCGCCACCATAATCTTTATCACCTCGCATCTGTCGAATCCGCCACCGTCTCTTGATGGTTTAGGTGGTTTCAAGGTAGTTTCGGTTGATGGTATTGATTGTTTGTTTGGGTGGATTTGATTTTTTTAATCTAATCAAATATCTAATATTTTATTTTTGTGTTGCCCAAGTTTTGGATTCTGATCTAATCTAAAAGTTTGATCATGTTTCGTGTTCATATTTGATGTATTGATTTTGGTATGAATTAAGGATGGCGATAAGGGGATATGATATGGTGAATGATAATGAGTAGATTGCTTCTACATATGAAATTAGGATGACAAATGCTGCAACGTGGTTTGAATGAAGGCGACTTTATCAAATGTTCTTTCAGTGTCCGGTTTTCACAATAGATCATTGCAAGTTGAGGTTAGTATTTAACATTTGTTTGTATATTGAATAATTATGACATGATTTAGTAGTATTTGAAAGTGATGATGTGATATTAAATAACTAGAACATGATACTCAGCTAAAGGATGCATCTGCTATTGGTAAATGGGTTTTAAATGCGTTTTAGGTTTTTTTCAAGAACTTCTTGATTGTTGCTGAAACTTATGGGCTATTGGATCTGATTATAATGATTGATTTTCGAACATGAATAGGTAACAATAGTTTCACTCAGCTTCATGGCGCTCAAGGTGCCCCTTTGTAGCTTTCAATCCATTTGACCCTTATGCCTTTCTATTAATCTTTACTCAAAGCAAGTAACCATAGGTGATTCTAAGTTAGAATGTTACTTGTTGCAATCGGAAACACCAAGTTAGAATCTATACTCAAATTAGTTTCAAGTAGTTTATAAGTTAGAATCCTTAATCAAAGTAGTTTCTATAAGCAATCGGAAAACGCCATCCTTATATGGGATTACTTATTGTAACTGCATACAAATAGGGCTTTTTGGGAATGTATTTTTTCCTTTTTGAACATATCGATCTCTTGAATCAAGAAGAATTTGAGTTTTGAGTTACTTTTGGATATCTGGTGGCATCGCGATGCTTTTTTAATCTTACCTCTCTGTTATCTCACAGTTTGTTATTGTATCTGTATATCATTTGTTCTACGTAAAATAAAATATTAGTGAAGTTAGAACTGCCTAAGAGAAGTTGGCTACAACTAATGGTACCTTTAAATTTATATTGTTCGAGTTACGTGGATTGGCGTGTTTGGTTTTATATATTGTAAAATGATTTACTTTAAGAATATGTGTTGGTATTTTAGGTGTACTGATGGTAAATTATGTTATTGCCTGATATTCTAAGAAATTTTAGGGCAACAAAAAGGCGATTAGGGATATTTACACGTGAAAGGAGTACATCGTCCAAGCACAGGCAGACATTCTGATATTAACCATTTATCTCGGAAAGGTGGTTGACAAAGTAAGCTTTTTTCTTGACGTCTTTGTGTTCTTATTTACAAAAAGTGAACTCGACACGTTTGTTTTACACCTGAACTTGTTACATAAAAGGTTATTTTCTTAATATCTTTCATTCTTATTTTATGGTTTTGCATCTGCATACGACGACAATAGTTTTTTCATAGTTGTTGATGGAGTTTGAAATTGTAAATGGAGCTTGAAAAGTAAGTAGTGGATATTGCTATTTTGTCTATATTTGATCATTTGAGATAACACACATAAATGGACATGTTAATAAGTGTATGGGAAAAAAATACCTCCATCTTATATGGTTTGTAACACGCATCAAACATTTTTTCCTATGTGGGTTTTTTGGAATGGTTTTTTAAGGAGACAATCTCTTGGGGTAGCGAATTTAGTTGTATAATCAGAAAACGATAAAATACTTAGTTGGTGCATAATATTAAACACATGGAGCGTGCAGGAGGTATGAGCTCACGGATATCACCATAAGCATACGTATGTAAACAATATATATTTAGCAAGAAGAGTCGCGTAAATTCATAGGTCGAATGATTTAATTAAGTTTGTATTGTAATTGAATTCGTTGTAGTGCTTGAAAATTATGTTATTTAGCAAGAAGAGTTGCGTAAATTCTTAGGTTGAATGCTTTAATTACGTTTGTATTGTAATTGAATTTGTTGTAGTGCTTGAAAATTATGTTATCAATATATCACAATACACACAAACATAACAGGTTATCTGGATATCACAACACACACAAACATTACAGATTACCTTGATATAACAACAAACACAAACACAACATTCTCAAGTTATGTTTTTAAGAAAAAAATAGTTTGTAAATCATTTGACACAGACGTGGCAACTAGGAAGTGGCAATACTTGCAAGTTTGGTAATAGATATAAATGGGTCATATTATATGTGCATTTCAAAATGTTATGGGTCAATTTATAAGTCCATTTTGACATTTATATCATATATGCTTTTAGTTTATTATATATGTTCATTTTTAATATATTCATCGTTCATATATCAGACCATAAACTTGCTACCACAATTACACACGGAGATATACTTTCAATCTTTGAACGTGCTCGTTCGTGTTTATCTTGGAGAGCTTCTTGGCGTACATCCAAGTAAACAAACATTTGACATTCTAGGTGAGTCCTATGTTTCCCTTTAAAGTTAGCATAAAAGTGAGTTGACTATTATTGACTGGTCAATGTTTATATGATTTTATATGACTCTGAACCTACAACCGAGCTGACTATCATTGACATGGTATGCTATGCTCTCGAGTATGCATATAGGAATCTGCCCCGCAAAATCTGGCCCAACATTAGCAAGGCGAGAAAGATATATGTATGTTAATTTTGTGCATACCAACGTATTTATGTCTTTATAATTTTGCTTCAGCAAGTAGTGACGACAATAAATAAATGTTGCATGTTCTAATATTTAGCTATTGACATGTTTGCTACTTCTACTGGCTGCAGTAAGAGTTTAGCGGTTTGACTATTGAGCTTAGGTTTCCTTTATATCGTATGCTTGCTTACAAGAGTTTAGTGAAACTGGTCATTTTAGGGCAGGATATATTATGGTGGCTGTGGTGGCGGCTATAATTTTAGAGAGAGAAAAAGAGAGCCTCGGCTATGATCCGGTGGCTGTGTGTTTTTTAAAAATATCCCATTAGGGTTTTAGGCTTGGCTGTAGATATGGATACAGCTAATTTAGATAGAAAAAGTAAGAGATTAAATAAGGCAATATACGAAAAAGATTCCTATGATTTCCAAATAAAAATGTTGAAAAAAAATAATACACCCATTTTATATTATTAAGTATAGAGTATAGATGTAGATAGTATATATAGATATAGAAATATAGATATAGATATATATTTGTAACTAATTCATTTGGCCTGCAACTAATTTTTTAGTAACAGAGTTGAATCTTTTCCATATATTATGCAACATGTGATTTTTGTAGTTAGATATATTTTTTGTAATCATGTGTACCAAAATTAATTACATCAATTATAGTCATATCAAAATGCGAATCGAAACATTCAAAACATTCATGATAAAAAAAAGTAAAGTATTTAAACCAAATAACAAAATGATATGCCGTTATCCAATTAAGGGGGAGGGCGTGAATCAATCAACTTCTTTAACACTAAGTTAATGTCATTTATCCTTTGTTTTGATTCTCTCTCGAGGTTGTTCATGAGCATTCACCTTTAACTCATTTTGATATTCTATTATTAACCTTTCATTGTTTCCCAACTGAGATTACAAGGTATTATAAAATAGAATGTAAATATACGTTTGTCGTTGAAAGGTTTAATGTACCTTGTACAACTACGGGAAGGTTTTGCTTTGAACTTCCATTTCTAACATTGTCAGATTAGCTTGTTCTTTACAACCCTTGAATATTAGACTTGGGGTTAGAAACTCTGGTAGAAAAGGTGTCGAGAAATTGTCCTTCAATAGATAAATTAAATAAAACATCTGATTTTTTTAGATGGTTTTACTGTTATGGGTATTATTCCAGGTGTAACACATCGACTTTTATAAGGATCATGAGATATAAACCAAACAATCTGCAACATAAAAATGTATTTAATGATGTACTTCTGGAGTGGAATTTGAAGGTGAATGATTAGTGATTTTGAGGCACGATTATCGAGTTGAAAAACCTGGATGAACATACCATAGTGACAAACCTTTCTATTACACAAGATACACATCAACTGAAGTTCCTATTTATGCAGACAAAAAGTAAAATATTTTAATTAGTAAAGTTATGAATCTCCATTTGAGGTCTTGTTAATGTTTAATGAAGCCATTGATGAAGATAAGGCTGTTCAAATAGTAGCTATAAAGGTTTCATTCTCCCATGGAGAGAATCTTTCTGGTCTCACAATAAAAGCGAGCTCATCCCGCTGGACCTGGTGTTCTTAAATAACTAAAGATCGAATCATGAATCAAACGGATAGTATGACATTTTACAACTTGTCCTTTATAGTTAACTATAGAGCGAAACACAATTCAAATATATACCATAACCCTCAACAAGTACCACTTTGATTCTATCCACTAAGGAAATATGATTTCAAATCCAAAAAAGTAGTTCCTAAGAACTAACAAATGAAGGAATTTAAATCGGTAAGCAATTCATATTGATACAATTACACGGATATAGACTTGGCTAATAGAATATATCGTTTACCTTCTTTCAGGGTTGTTTACACCCTCAAATCACATTTTAAAGTGTCTTCCAACATCAAGGTAATGTTTCTGGCTTCGATATAATTCTTCAAGCGAATGATAAACATGCTAGTTCGGAAAACATTTGGAATTCCAAATATGTAAGATACTTTTAATGATAAAGAGTCACAATTTTTTAATCAACCAAAAAAAATCATAATTTGGTTTCTAATGCTCCACAACTGCTTTGTGTTGAAACTGCATTAGAAGCATTGCAAGGACTCCCCGATGCATACTCTGACTAGAAATAACAGAGGATGGGATGTTGGTTTGTCAATGTGATTGACGTCTAATGATAGTTCCTCAAAACCTATGTGTTGGAGTTAGATGTCAAGCACGTCTACAAACCAACATCCCATCATCTATTATTTCTAGTCACATTATGCATCTGGGTGTCCTAGTAACACTTCTCATGCGGTTTCAACACAAATGCAGTTTACCAAGTATTACAAACCAAGGTTTGATTATGTGGTTGATAAACAAAGTGACTTTTGATCATTAAAAGTCTCTTACATATTTTGAATGTCAAATTTTTTTCAGGAGCAACCAGTTATCATTAGCTTGAACAAGTATATCGAATCTGTCAACAATGCCTTTTAAGTTGGAATGCACTTTAAAATGCGATTCGAGGGTGAGGACTCCCCGAAAGAAGGTAAATGATATATTCTATTTAACCAACTGGCTAGCTAAGTTGGTCACCAAGGAAAACCTTGGGGAGGTATTCTTGGAGAGGTCTCAGGTTCGAGTCTCACCAAGGACCTTCAGGGTCCCGAATTTAATAAAAGCAGGAGTGGGGTTTATCCCCTAAGGAGAAGGTTCGAGGCTTGCATACTGTCCAATTGGATGTCACTGCAAGCTCGAATCACTAACTACTAACTCGCCGTTCAAAAAAAATGATATATTCTATTAGGGAATTATTATCAAAGTAACTATACCTATATAGATTGCTTGTCGATTCAAATTCTTCATTTGCTAGAAATTCAGTAACTATTTTTGGAGTTGAAGACATATCTCCTTTCTTGTTAGAATCAAAGTGGCGCTCATTGAGGGATAATATATACACTTGATTCCTATTTCAATCTTTAGTTAATTAACGAGGCCAACTTTTAAAATATCATACTATCTCTTAAAAACACCAGGCGCGCGCGGTGGGATGAGCTCGCTTCTATCGTAAGACCAGAAAGGGTCTCTCCATGGGAGAATGAAAACTTTGAAGCTCCTATTTCAACAACCTTAGCCACACCAGTGGTTGCACTAAAGATTAAGAGCCCCAAAACTCTAATAGAGAACCCTAAACATGATGCATAGAATTTATAACTTAACTAATTAAATTATGTTACTTTTTGTTTGCATGTATATGAGCTTCATTTGATTGTGTATCTTCTTAGAAAGGGTTGTCACCATGGTCTGTTCATTAGGATTTTTCACCTCGAGATCATCACTCAAACTAACTAATAATTCACTTCAAAGTCCGGTGAATAAGAGGCAATCTTTAAATGCTTTTTCAAGTTGCATACTATTTGGTTTTAGTCTCATGGTCCATTTTTTTACATGGAAAAGCACCCATTAGTATACCACCCTTTGATGTGTTATCAGGGGTGGACCGAGGGGGGTTCCCGGGGGTTCACGGGAACCCGATGATAGTTTGTCACGTAGTGTAAATTTTCGCCAAAAATCGTGATTTATTCAAAATGAACCCGGTGCCAAATAGGTGTGTTGCGTAAAATAACATTTGTGCACCCGATGACTTATTGTTCTGGGTCCGCCCCTGTGTGTTATTTAATTCATCTATAGAAGAGCAATTTCTCGACACCTACCACAAGCGTACTAGGGTACATTTAACCTTTCAACGCCAAATATATATTTGCATTCTTTTTTACCAAGCCTGATAATTCCACTTGTGTAATAATGATTGGTTCAAAAAATTGAACATCAAAATGAATTAGAGGCGCATAGTCGTGAACAAGCTTGAGTGCGAGAATAAAAACAAAGGATGAATGACATTAGTTTTATGTTAAGAATTTTAGTGATTCACACTCTCCACTTTAGTTGGATAATTTCATAATATTTTGAATATTTTATATTCTTCGATTTGCATTTTGATTTGAGTATAACATTTGTGAATTAAATTTCGAATTTTTGTAATTGATCTATTTTATTTTTATTATCTAGTTAATTTTTTAATTGTCTCTTTTTAGTTATTCTATATTCAGGAAATAATAAATGCAAGCCGAAAAAAGTAAAAATAATCGTATTTCCTAATAGATTTGTGATAGTTTACGAGCAACATTTTTCTGACGGATTCAAAGTGATTTATTTCCGACTAAAACTTTACTAACAAAAATCCGGCAAGCATGTCACCGAAAAATTTCAGACGTGTTTCCTCTGTGGTTGTTTCCAACAGAGTTCCGATGAAAATTGTCGCTAATGACCTATTATGTGTTAGTGTACAAAATGTCCCAATCGAGACTTGAAACTGTTTAATAAATCGGGTTAACCAAATGATAAAAAGTACAATGACAAATAAAACAAATAAAAACATATGTTTGTATGCCTAAAAAACCTTTAGATAACATTGAAAATGATGCTTTTTTAAACTTCATGTATATTGGAATGCAAAGTACCTTGACAAAGCGTGCCATGGCGGTAGTCGTTACAGCTGTTGTTATCAAGATTTAACCCTTGGACCTCAGCTGATGTATAATTAAACAACCCGTTGTTCCTTTTGGTGACAGGGGCATAATAAGAAATATTGTTCCCCTCAATTCCAGATCATATCCTCCATCTGCATTAAAGTTATGTTACACATGCAAAAAAAAATTTCGAGCATCTACAACAAGCAGAGACTCAATAATGTGTTTCATTAAGGCTTACCATGTCCTCTACTCCACACTCGGTAGAACGACAGACATTCCCCTTTAAATATAAATTCAAAGTGAATGCTTGTGCATCCACAAAATACATTAACCAATTCTGACAAGTTAATAATATAATTTCCTAAGAAAAACATGATCGATTTATTGAAAGCATTTGAACACATTTTACTAATATTTGTATTTAATTCATTTGAACACATTTTTAAAACCGAGTTGGCCCCATTTCCATATATCATGCAATACCTGATTTTTGTAATTATGTATATTTCACAAAAAGTGTGGCTGCAACGTTGTATTATAAAAAGCTTCCTTAAAACATTTGGTGCAAACAGGATATCTTAATGACAGAATTGAAAACAAGCACTTAGTATAGACACCAACTAAGGTTTCTGATAAAATGAATTTAGTTAGATACTGGAATACCATACTAATGAAAATAATGAAGAAGGTCCGGTCGTTTTTTTCCTTTACTTTTTCAACTTTACCCGTTTTTGAAGAATCTGGATTTTGGTTCTCATGTCGAGCTTTTTTCTTTGGGTTATTCCCATCCAAACCTACATTGAAAAAAATCTGTTCCAGAAATATAGTTACACCAACTATTATCAACCTTTTTGAATGTCTTCTATAGGGACTCGCTCTAAGCCTTTGACATCATAACCTGGAAAAGGAAGAGTGTCGATTAAAATTCCAAGAATGAAAAAAGCAAACAGATCAAATAATGGAATCAAGAACTTATACTGTGAGAAAATAGAACCTGCAGTTATTGGCGGGATCTAAACCTCAAGATCGAGGTATAAACCTATAGTCTATTCCATAAATGAATGTAACAGTAAATTTTCATATTTTTTGGATAGCGAAAAACTAGTAAAGTAGTACATGACAATTGTAATTTGATCAGTAAATCAACTCCACGAGTAACCAGCGAAAGCCTTCGGAAATATGCAGTTTACATCTAGTAGAACACTGAATGTTGAGTTTACATGCCTTTTACCTTCTCAGAAGCCTTCCACACCCAAATATCATAGGCACATAAAATGATCATTGATCAACTTTGAACTTTCCTTTCATTCTACAGGATGGAGAAATTCATCAAGTTTAAAATTGTCTAAGCACCAAAGATTCTTTTATTAAGCTATCCATGTAAATTTTCCCATCTGGTAGTCACCAAATGCAGAACTAGTCTATGTTGCATGGAGACAGATACGGAAACGGGGACGGGGACAGGTACGGGTACTTAGAAACGCCAATGTCTCAAAATCCATGAAACGGGTACGGCTGGAAACGTTTTTGTATTTCATATATATTTATTAATAAATTAAATAAACATGAATTTTTAACCGATAAAACAAGAAAAAATAAATACTGATAGTGAGACATAACATATACTTAACATTAAACAAATACTGATAGTCAATTTTTACAGGTTTTTTAGAAGATATGATGACCTACCATATGTATATACAATATAAATGGACAAAAAAATGTTTATGGCCCAAAAACTAGCTCAGAAACGTGTTAAAATCTTAAGAAACGTTTCCTTTCGCGTTTCTGCTAGAGCCTCGGCGTTTCCTATCTTCATGAAACGTTTCCCTTTTTGGGGAAACGTTTCCGCCGCGTTTCCGGGCGTTTCCAGCCGTTTCCCGTTTCCGAAATGTTTCCGGGACGGGCACGGCACCCGAGGGGCGTTTCCGTGCAACATAGGAACTAGTCTTAAGAATCATTTCATACAAAAAAATGAACAACGAATGCCTAAATTAATCATTTCACCAATGATTCTTTTATTAAGTTATCCTAAAGAATACGCATGCCGTAATCTTAAAAAACTGACAGCCATCTTAAGTAAGGTCACTTTATTAAACATTGAATATATCTCTCTAAGGTATGAAAAAAAACTTAGTTTGAGCGAACATTATTTCCTTTTCACAATCGTTCATATATTCGATTTCTCAAGGAATTTCTAAGAGAAAATTACTTGAATTGAGAGACCAAATAGTTTTTCTTCCTGTCCTAACCAGGTTAGAGTATGAATTTGGATAACAGAGAATCCTACACGAAGCTTGTTAGCGAAAAAAGTTGTAATAAAATAAGAAATCACTGTTAGGATAGGTAGTTTATAACCTTGCACACTATCATATTTTTTAAACCATGATCATGGAGGTACTACCTAGCTAACAACTCTGGTAAGAATACTCTATGTCAACTCTGGTAAGAATACTCTCGTATCTTGCGGTCACTGAAGGAAATATATTTCCTCTCTTCTTATATCTACTATATAAACCACCAAAATATATCATCACTTCCATCCAACCAACCACACACTTAAGCTTCTATATTTTGAAGCGATTGTATTAAAAGTCCTATACACGTTCTAAGTACATGAACATGGTACCTTTCGCTACACACAACCTCGTATCATTAGTTTACTTACTCCTTATGCAAATCACAGTACGTACAACTACTTCTAATTAACTCTAAGGTAGTTGATGCCCATTATGACATGACCATTGTGATACTGCTAATAGATTTACATTGAATATCACATTGATTAGGGTCATTACCTTCTTGACTACCACACATGCTCGAAACAAAACAAAAAAAAAAAAAAAACACATGATCGAATTACATAACCTAAGACAGCTTCTTCTTTTTAGACGGTTTTCTCGCTATTTTTCATTCAGATTTCCTTTTTAACTAGTTTATGAATTGATTCTCCTCACCAAATCTTCATATTTCATATGTTTCAATTCCACTTGATCTCCATTCAATCAATGAATTATAACTTCCAATTATTCTTTAGAAAATTCTGTTATTTAGTCATACAATTAGTTTATTACATCAGCGAGCGGCGGCTCCAGAAACCTATCAAAGGTTCTGCACTTCATTTTAGAAGAAAAATAAGCCATAACAATGAAACAATCAATCAATTATAGTTTCCCGTTATTAAGCTATTAAGTTCCATGTTTAATTAGTCTGTAATTACAACTGCAGCCAGTGTCAGATCCAGAAATCTTTTAGCACAACTCGTCTAAAAATTAAACCATCACAATTGTTAGCCGACATACAATCAACACGGCCAAATCGAAATTAAAGAAATCAAAACAAAACTTACGTAACAGAAGAAACTCCTTCTGCCGGCACTCTCTTCAGAATCAAATTGGATCCGCTTCGTATATCGACTCCATGGTCACCATAGCATACTCTACCACACACAAAAAAACGAAACACATAATAAAAATCAACAAATCCGAATCCGTCCTAAACACATCATGAAGCTTTTTAACATTCATAATTCTAGACCTAACGTAACGGATCGAAATAAAAAGTTTAAGTCCGAAATCAAGTGTTTTGAACTCGTTAAAGCTTATGGATTTGAAGGTAATCAACATGTTGAAGTTTTGATCAATTTTTTAAGGATGTTGATTTGTTATGAAATGAAGGTTTACTTGAAAGTTTAAGGTTTTTCATGAGATTTTTTTACTACGTGAAGAATGTGAGTGAGAAAGAAAAATGCGAGTGAGAAGTGAGTAAGTGAGAGATAACTGAAAACTTTAAAAAAGATATAGATAAATTAAATAAACACGTACTCTTCATTTTATTTCATTATGAAAAATGTACTATTTTATGTATTAATCTGACCAAAGAACTTGTTAGTTTTGGGACAATATCACCTGGGTCACTTGTTACCTGCTATACTGGTTTTTGGGTGTTTTTCTTCTATAAAGTTACGTATTCGTCAATAAACTTACGTTTTTATCTGTAAACTTATGTTTTCGTCAGTAAACTGATGTTTTCTTCAGTAAAGTTACGTTTTCGTCAGTAACTTACGTTTTCGTTAGTAAACTTACGTTTTCTTCAGTAAAGTTACGTTTTCGTCAGTAAACTTACGTTTTCGTCAGTAAACTTACGTTTTCTTCAGAAAGTTACGTTTTCGTCAGTAAACTTACGTTTTCTTCAGTAAAGTACGTTTTCGTCAGTAATTTTATGTTTTCGTCAGTAATTTACATATCGTCAGTAAACTTACGTTTTCGTCAGTAATTTTACGTTTTCGTCAGTGAACTTACGTTTTCGTCAGTAAACTTACGTTTTCGTCATTAAAGTTACGCTTTCGTCAGCAAACTTACGTTTTCGTCAGTAAAGTTACGTTTTCATCAGTAATTTTACGTTTTCGTTAGTAAACTTACGTTTTCGTCAGTAATTTTACGTTTTCTTCAGTAATATACGTATCGTCAGTAAATTTACGTTTTCGTCAGTGAACTTACGTTTTCGTCAGTAAACTTATTTTTTCGTCAGTAAAGTTACTCTTTCGTCAACAAAAATTACGTTTTTGTCAGTAAAGTAACGTTTTCGTCAGTAAACTTATTTTTTCGTCAGTAAAGTTACTCTTTCGTCAGCAAAAATTACGTTTTTTCAGTAAGTTAAGTTTTCATCAGTAATTTTACGTCTTCGTCAGTAATTTTACGTTTTCGTCAGTAAACTTACGTTTTCGTTAGTAATTTTACGTTTTCGTTAGTAATTTACGTATCGTCAGTAAATTTACGTTTTCGTTAGTGAATTTACGTTTTCGTCAGCAAACTTATGTTTTTGTCAGTAATTTTACGTTTTCGTCATTAATTTACGTATCGTCCGTAAAATTACGTTTTCGCCTGTGAACTTACGTTTTCGTCAGTAAATTTACGTTTTCATCAGTATTTTTACGTTTTCGTCAGTATTTAACGTTGAAGAAAACGTAAGCTTACTGACGAAAACGTAAGTTTACTCACGAAAACGTAAAATACTCAAGAAAACGTAAGTTTACTCACTAAAACGTAAAATACTGACGAAAACGTAAGTTTACTGCTGAAAACGTAAAATTATTGACGACAACGTAAATTTACTGATGAAAACGTATATTTAGTGACGAAAACGTAAATTTTCTAACGAAAACGTAAAAATACTAATGAAAACGTAAGTTTACTGACGAAAACGTAAATGTAACACCCCACTTGGATAAGTGGACCGTTACATGTATTTATGGCGTGTAATCAAAGCATAAGGTAAATGTCCTAAAACATTAAATGACCATAACGGAAATACCGGAATCAAACATCTGTAATCCAACCTAAGCTCAAAACATGAAAAATAAAATACTGAAGGAAAGGACTAAACAATGTCTAAATAAGCAGAATAATGTAAGTACATAAAGTAAGAAGTATGGATAGCTTCCATCCAAATGCACATGCTCTCAGAATCCTAAGAGTGTCCTGGGGTACCTGCCGTTAGAACATGAAAGGGAACTACGGTTGAGCATAACGCTCAGTGAATGGATATAAAGCATGATAAGGAACTACTAAAATGAGACAGATGGTAAAATACTGGAGTTGTAAGACTGATAAGTAAAGTTGCAGCGGAAATCTGTGCATAACCTATAATGTCTGATTTGTAAATAATAAAGCTGAACTGTTATCTGATAAATCTGAAAACATGCATTTACTGTATTTTAATTTGCCAGAGCTTATATAGGTCACGTGCTATAACAACCGTGCATGAATAACTGGAGGGGTGACCTCGTCATGTTGTAGAGGGGGTAACCTCTAAATAACTGTGCTGGGTGGAGGGATCAGCTCCAATGTGAAGGATGTAGAGCACACACCACATTCACCCTGATAACTTGTAAACTTATAAGCCTAGGATGCATCCATACGCCCCACTAAACATACATATAAAAATGGCCAAACTGAACATGAGTGGGACGATGCAGGATATCACTCTCCTGCATGTGAGTCACGACACCGGTGCCTCTAGTGCCGTGGTTACGGTACCTCCGTAACTAGTACATAGACTGGTCGTGCTTGTATATAATGCTCAGGCGACTTATTTCGTTATTAACATGATTACTGATAAGATTAAACATATACTGGGGAAAAACATTTGGCTGAAGGCGGGGAATCCTAATCTTGCTTCGAAAGAAAAAGTCCATACTGAAGGACAGTAATTCCGTACCTCGCGTCCAGAAATGAAATATGAATGAATGTGACACCCTAGAATCGAGGTCATTCACGTTACCCTAAATTACGCTAATTTTTGAAATTTTTAATAAATTTTAATTTCTATACTTATAAGTATTTTGGTTAAAGCCGATGTTCGAGGTTATAATTTTTACGTTTGACGATTTAAGAAGGACGATGACGATTACGATCCCGAGGGATGCCCAATTTCATATAATTTTTGACGATTTATCGATAATGTAATTTTTCGAGAATTTTATTTACGGTTCGTGTTAAGTTGAGTCGGGTGAGTTTTATAGCCTTCCGAGTACATTTAAAGTATCCCAAAAACATTTTGGAGCGTTCGGGAAGATTTCCGACTCCCGTAAAATTTTCAAAATTGACAAATGAGTCGAACCCGCAAAGTTTTGAGGACGTTTTTCATTTAAGGACAAAAGAAGCTAGAAATTGCCATTTGGTCCCTCCCAACCCACCAAAAAGGCCAAATGTGACAAACACACAAACACATACAAAAATTTTCACCAAAATCAAACACTCTCTCCCTCCTTTCTCTCTAAAGCCGACGGACACCCCCAACACCAAGAAAAATCCACCAAAAATCTTTTTCCACTTGATTTTCCTAAAATCTAAGGTTAGACCACATCTAGTTTGGTCATTCCCCACATGTTCATGTGCTCAAATCCCACATGCACTAACAAAAATTTTTCAAGATTTTTCAATATGATCCAAATTCGTTTTTGTGGCTAAATGTGCTAATGCATGTTGATTTTATGAGTAATGGATGCAAGAACACCAAGAAAACCCACCAAAATTAATTTGGTTGTGGTGATTGGGTCACCCAAACCCCACGGCAATGGGGGTGTTTGGGGAGCCATGGTGGTTGTTGATTTTGAATGTTATTATTGTGTTTGGTTCATTGTTTTAGGATGTTTTACATAGGTTTCACTAGTTGCATGTCCATTTCTTTGAAGTTTTGATTTTGAGATTGGTTGATCAATAGGGGTAGGATTGAAATTTGATGTTAGGATATGTTTGGGAAGGCTTAGGATGATGTTTAGTGGTGGTTAGAAGGCTTGGAATCGAGCCTAAGTGCGTTTTTGGTATGGTCATTTTTAGGCAGAAACATTTGGTCCATTTCATAAAAATTATTTTTTTTCCAGGACTTGAAAACTAAATTTAGTTATAGAGGGTTTTCCTAGCTTTAATTTGGTATAAGGTAGAGCCCGTGACTCAAAACGAGCTAAAAGTTATGACATTTTAAAGATCGGGTACCGGGAGACGAGGACTTTCATAATCCGAATTTGTGCAAAGTTTTAGTCAAATCCCGAGGGTCACAAATATAAATTGGTAAATGGTCAAGGGTCAAAATTTGGTCCCTAACCTGTGTAAATGGGTCTATATGTTGACTTAGGTGTCAAAGAAGTCAAAGGTATTTTTCATATAGGTCAAAGAGGTCAAAATTGGTCGAAGCGCAATTTCAGCCCGTAAAATGTAGTCGTGGAAAAGAGTTGCGTAACGGGTCGTAAAAGTAAAAACTTTTATTGGGCTTAAAAACATGTTATCTAAAGGTCTTATAGGATTTTTGGAAATTTTGTCAAATTTTATAAGTGTAGTTAAATAAGGTAAAACAGCCCGTACTTTAGTCGAGTACCGGCGAGAATGACTAAAAATGGACAACGTAAGTAATGAGAACGAATGGTATAAAATGAGTGATACTTGTTGTTTTTGTTTTTAGCGTGAGTTATACTTGTCCTAAGTGACTAGTATATATGTATTTTATACAGTACCGTAAGTATTAAAATGAGATTACTCATTACGCGTTATTTGTGATAGGTGTTGAATTAACCGGGCATCCGTTTCGTCGTCAGTGATCATCCCTCGAACTACCGACTACTTAAGATATAAGGTGTGAATTTATAGCCTCGCTTATATTATTTCAAATTGTTTTACCCGCGAGGGAAATGCATGCTAGTTTTTAAAAGGAACGTATATCATGAATGATTGTTAGACCCGAAAGTTGCCTTAGAAATTGTGTTGAGTACCAAAGTTGCAAAAGTCCCTAAAATCATGAACTATTAACTATTGTCCTGCCCTCGAGTAGGGGGAAATAGCCGCTTATGCAATTTGTAGTACTACGGGGTTAACGACCCAATGCTAGCCGAGAAGCTGTACTTATAGTAAGTTCTACGGTAGATTATTTTGTATGAGAAATAAGGTATAATTGCAACTGATGCCTTTAGAAGGGGCACTGGTTTCATCTGAATCACGCCGGTAATTATTACGCGGGTGATTGAGTTAACGGATTAGTGTCATGAGCTTAAACACAATTGTCAGTATCCTGATTATAGTTTGTTTGATCGACAAGACTATAAATGATCACGAATGGTTTTTATTATATATACGTTCAAATGGATTGTAAAACCTATGAATTCCACTCAACGTTTTCGTTGACCAAATTTTTGGCATGTGTTTCAGGTAACCGCTGAGGTGTAGGATGGAGCATGCATGGGATGGATGTTGTGTGTACGGCTTGGTGTCCGCTTGTTTTTCCCTCCTTTTCTACTTAAACAATTTTTATGTTTAATGTTATGTGGTTGTAAAACTGAAGTTTTTGGGTTGAGATTCATGGGGACCGAAAACGCTTAACTCTGTGTACTATTTGGGGTTGGAAAAACCGTGGACATGTATCATCTAACAATTTTAATTTCAAATTTTAAGTTGACGTCTTTTTAGCGTCGTTTGATATATCTTGTGTGCAATGAATACTGTGTAGCACCCATTGTTGTAGTTCCGCTGCGCATAGCAATTGTGGGGGTGTTACAGATTGGTAATCAGAGCCACGAGTTATAGAGAACTAGGTCGTTTTCGAAAATCCTAAACTATAACTTTTGGT
Organism: Glebionis coronaria; assembly: GCA_025667525.1. Lineage (NCBI taxonomy): Eukaryota > Viridiplantae > Streptophyta > Magnoliopsida > Asterales > Asteraceae > Glebionis > Glebionis coronaria. The sequence goes on from CM046874.1 coordinate 644,582,754, forward strand.
GTCGTAAGAAAGGGTCCAAGCACACACAACTATCCTGCATGGCTCCGGTAAGATTTATTGTTGTATTTATGGCATTTGACGTATACTTTTGAGTAAAGTATATATGTGGGTAATTATTACATAAGTATGGAATTACTATATGTAGACGTTGAATTTTACGTGAAATATCCGACATCGTAATTTTTGTATTAATCATGCATGAGCATCATATTATTACATTTTGGGCATATGTACCACCTTTGCATTGCATTTGCATGCATATATTTATAATTATTGTATAATTACTTATGTACCCTCCGAAATTCGCTGTTATTGCAGGAATGGCCGAGGTACCGCCTAACGATAACGGAAACGATTACGTCGTAGGTCACGAAGGGGGACCGTTTCCTCCGAACCCGCCGGACAATAATAATGGATGGATCGCTCCAGAAGACGAAATAGGGCCGGAAAACGACAATGACGAAAGCGAGGTGGATAATTTCAGCATGAATAGCGACGAGAGTGAGGATTCCGAAGAAGAGCCTGAGGAGCTATTGGATGATGGCATTCCCGAGGATGCCGTAGGCCAGACCGAACCCGATTTGTTTCAATCCCCGAATTCGCCGAAGGGTTATGAGGTACCACCGACCGGTCGTTATGAGCAGCAACCCTTTAATCGCCCGATGGACAGTTGTAAGGATTATTTGAGAACAGTGCCAGGATTTGTTCGAGAAGGTAATGGGAGCAGTGGAGAGTCCAGCAAGTCATCCAAGTCGCCATCGATTCATGAGAATATTGCAAGGGTCTACTTTCCGAGACCGAGACACTACTGGGATCCCGCAGGTCGTTTGGGGAGGATGGAAAGGTTGATGTATGAGCGGTTTGTAGTTGAGACCAGGGTAATTAAGAAGTTTGATAAGACTGAGAGGGAACATCAAAGACTGTTGGAAAGGACTGCAAGAATTGAGTATGACGGGAATGTGAACAAAAGTGACATCAACAGTTTAAGATCAATGGTTGCGAATTTAAGTGCTAGTCTTGACCGTGTTATGGAGGATCAGGTGAGGTTGTCGAGGATGCAGAGTTGGGAGCATCGTGTGAGAGATTCATTGCCCCCGGATTGGAGATTCGTGGACGATTTGGAGATGGAGGCGAATGACTTCATGATTCAGCCGCCTACTGGAGGTGCTTGTATTTCGGTGGGAAATCAGGTAGCAATTGAGTATGGATCCACATCAGGGACGAAAAAGGAAATGGAATGTGGGCCAGATGATAAAGGAAAGAGAAAAGTGGATGATGTGGATGAGGACATTAGTGATGAGGAAACCGAGGAAGACGACGACGAGCCGCCATCCAAGAGGCCGTGTGGATCACCACATGCCTAGTTACTTGTTTTGTATTTTCTTTGATCATTGTAATAGAACTATTTTAGACCTTTGTATGATGGTATTATGACGAGAAACTCAAGTACTTGAAGTTTTATGGTGAACGATTGTAGTGGCAATACTTGTCACGATTTTGGTTAACTATCAATACAATCTATGTTACCTTTCATGATCTGTGATATGTCTTAAATTTGATCTTTTGTAGTGTGAATTGATGAATATTAGTAACTCCGTAGTGATGTGTCGTTGTATGTATTTTATGTCTGGGAAACTTGATATGAATACTTACATTGTTTTTCTATTTTCTTTGTCTTGCAGAAAGAGATATTCGATAACACCATGCCTCCAAAGTTGACTGCCGATCGTGTTAACACCATGATTCAGGAAGCTATAGCAAATGCGTTGCAAGCGGACCGAGCTGGGAGAAATCAGGACCAGGGAAGGAACGCGGGGAGACAGCCAGCCCCGAGAGTGTGTACCTATTCTAGTTTTATGAAGTGCGGTCCCACGCAGTTCCGTGGAACGGGTGGAGCCTTAGAACTTAGACGGTGGTTGGAAAAGGTTGAAAGTACGTTTGAAATCAGTGGTTGTGCAGAAGCGGATAAAGTAAAGTTTGCAGCTGCTACGTTTCTGGATGATGCGTTAAGTTGGTGGAATACCCAGGTAGCTACGGTTGGATTGGCTGTAGCGAATGCAAGGACGTGGAATGCGACCAAAGCCTTGTTGACTAAGAAGTTTTGCCCAGAGGAGGAATTGGGGCAATTGGAGGACGAATTGAGGCACTTGACCTTGAAGAACAACGATATAGCTGCTTACACCAGGAGATTCAGTGAGTTAAGTCTTTTGTGTCCGGACATATTTGCCAATGATGCCAAGAAAATGAAGCAGTATATTAAGGGTTTATCTAGTAATATCAAAGGTGAAACAACTTCGTCGAAACCTGGAACGTTTGACGAAGCGGTTCAAATGGCTCACGCTTTGATGGACGTTAAGCTTCAGGACAAGCAGAACTACATTGCTGAGGGCAACAAAAGGAAATGGGAAGCGGCACAAGGCAATCAATCCCAAGGCCAGAACCGAGGTGGAAATCGAAACAACCATGGGCCAAACCGTAATCAACAGTTTAATCAGAGAAGGAACGAAGGGATGAGGGCGGTGACGAACCCTAGAGGTGCAAAAGTGAATCCCCATTATGGAAAGTGCAACTTGTATCATGTTGGAAATTGCCCGCCGGCATGCGGCAAGTGTGGAAAGGCAGGTCATAGGACTTCTAGTTGTCGAACGGGAGGAGTAGCCACTGGGGCTAATGCTATCAGGATGAGAGGATGTTATAGTTGTGGAGAAAGAGGGCATGTGCAAGCGAATTGCCCGAAGGCAGGAAACAGGCGGGGAGGTAATAATGCGGCTGCTGTGTATCAAGTGGGAACTGCTGATAAACCATAGGGTCCAAATGTGGTTACCGATACGTTTTTGCTAGACGCTTGTTATGCTAGTATTTTATTTGATTCTGGCTCCGACAAGAGTTTTGTAGACGTTAGATTTAGTCGTCATATCGATAGAGAACCGGTGTTGTTAACGACTAGTTATAATGTTGAATTAGCCGATGGAAAAATTGTTAGTACGAATTCTATACTGAAAGGGTGTACCTTGAAGTTAGGAAATTACGCTTTTAAAATCGACTTGATGCCTATAGAGCTAGGATCGTTTGACGTGATTGTGGGAATGGATTGGCTAATGGCGCATAGTGCTACGATCGTCTGTGGTGAGAGATTGGTTCAGATTCCGTTGAGGAATAGGGTTTTGACGGTATAGGGAGACGAATGCACTTCTCGTTTGAAGGTGATTTCGTGTTTGAAGATGATGAAGTACGTAGAGAGCGGATGCGATGTGTTTTTGGCACAGGTTTCGAGTGATGGTGATTTAGAGGCAAGGATTGAAGAGGTACCAGTTATTCGCGAGTATCCGGACGTTTTTCCAGACGAGTTGCCAGGTTTACCGCCTAACCGTGAGGTCGAGTTTCGAATTGATTTAGTGCCAGGAGCTGCGCCGGTTGCACGTGCACCTTATCGTTTAGCACCATCTGAGTTAAAGGAGTTATCGGATCAATTGAAGGAATTGATGGACAAAGGATTTATTAGGCCGAGCTCATCACCTTGGGGAGCGCCAGTGTTGTTCGTAAAGAAGAAGGATGGTTCGTTTAGGATGTGTATCGACTATAGGGAACTCAATAAGCTGACGGTTAAGAATCGGTACCCATTGCCGAGGATTGATGATTTGTTCGATCAATTGCAAGGTTCCAGTGTATACTCAAAGATCGATTTAAGATCAGGGTATCATCAACTGCGTGTAAGAGAGGAGGATATTCCTGTAACTGCCTTTCGTATGCGGTACGGACACTTTGAATTTCGAGTGATGCCGTTTGGGTTGACAAACGCGCCTGCTGTATTCATGGATCTTATGAATCGCGTGTGCAAGCCGTATCTAGATAAGTTTGTTATTGTTTTCATCGACGACATACTTATTTACTCTAAAAGTAAGGAGGAGCACGAGAAGCACCTAAGAAAGATTCTGGAGTTGTTAAGGAAGGAGAAGCTGTATGCAAAATTCTCTAAGTGTGAGTTTTGGTTGGAATCAGTGCAGTTTCTAGGTCATGTGATTGATAGTGAGGGAGTTCGTGTAGATCCTGCTAAGATCGTAGCGATCAGGGAATGGTCAGCACCGACGACGCCGACTGAAGTTCGACAATTTTTGGGTTTAGCGGGGTATTATCGAAGGTTTATTAAAGGATTTTCGTTGATTGCAAAACCATTGACGAGGCTTACCGAAAAGAATAGGGTGTATGAATGGGGAAATGAGGAAGAGCTTGCTTTCTAAACGCTCAAGGAAAAGTTATGTTCCGCGCCGATTTTATCATTGCCCGAAGGAACCGAAGACTTCGTAGTGTATTGTGATGCGTCTCGTAAAGGTTATGGAGCGGTATTAATGCAACGTGAAAAGGTGATAGCTTACGCGTCGAGGCAATTAAGGAAGAACGAGGAGAACTATACGACGCACGATTTGGAATTAGGAGCTGTAGTTTTTGCGTTGAAATTGTGGAGACACTATCTGTATGGGACAAAGTGTGTTGTATTCACTGACCACAAGAGCTTGCAGCACATTTTAGATCAAAAGGAGTTGAATATGCGACAAAGACGATGGGTTGAACTACTGAGTGATTATGACTGCGAAATTCGCTACCACCCTGGGAAGGCGAATGTTGTAGCGGATGCATTGAGTAGGAAAGAACGGGAGAAACCTTTGAGGGTTAGAGCTTTAGTGATGACTGAGAGCGTTGACTTAACCGAAACCATACTGAAGGCTCAGGAGAGAGGACTAATGAAAGGGAATGTTGAAGCCGAGAACTTGGGACGAATGTTGAAACCTCTGTTCGTGATTAGGTCTGACGGACTGAGATATTTCGAGAATCGGATTTGGTTACCATTGTGTTCATCTGAGGAAGGAAAGCCTGGAGTTCGAGAATTGGTTATGAATGAGTCGCATAAGTCGAAGTATTCGATACATCCTGGATCGGATAAGATGTACCACGACCTGAAGAAAGTTTATTGGTGGCCGAATATGAAGGCAGATATTGCTCGTTACGTTAGTAAGTGTTTGACTTGCGCGAAGGTTCAGGCAGAACATAAGAAGCCATCTGGATTGTTGGTACAACCGGAGATCCCAGAATGGAAATGGGAGAAAATCGCAATGGATTTCGTGACGGGTTTACCTAGGACTCCTAGTGGAAGCGATATGATATGGGTAATTGTGGATAGGTTGACGAAATCTGCTCATTTCTTACCTATGAAGAAGACGGACAGCATGGAAAGACTCGCCAGCGTGTACGTGAAGGAGATCGTCTGTAGACATGGAGTGCCGTTATCGATCATTTCGGATCGCGATAGTAGATTTACGTCGGAATTTTGGAAATCGCTTCAACGTGCGATGGGCACTGAACTGAGTTTAAGCACGGCTTATCACCCGGAAACTGACGGCCAGAGCGAACGAACTATTCAAACGATGGAGGACATGCTCCGAGCATGCGTGATCGATTTTGGAGGAAGTTGGGAACGCCACTTGCCTCTGGTGGAATTTTCGTACAATAATAGTTATCATGCGAGCATCAAGGCAGCACCGTTCGAAGCATTGTATGGAAGGAAGTGTAGATCGCCTGTGTGTTGGAGTGAAGTAGGGGAAAGTCAATTGACTGGACCCGAAATGGTTTTAGAAACGACAGAGAAGATCGTGTAGATCAAGAACCGACTACTTGCTGCGAGAAGCCGACAGAAGAGTTATGCCGATAACCGAAGGAAACCGTTGGAGTTTGAAGTTGGAGATATGGTTATGCTCAAGGTATCGCCGTGGAAGGGTGTAATTCGTTTTGGGAAGAAAGGAAAGTTGAGTCCGAGGTATATTGGACCGTTTAAGATCGTTGAACGAATTGGACCAGTAGCGTACAAGTTAGAATTGCCGACTGAACTTAGTGCTATTCATGACACGTTTCACGTATCGAACCTGAAGAAGAGTTTGGCGGACAAGGAATTGGTGATTCCTTTGGACGAGATTCGACTAGACGACAAAATGCACTTTGTGGAAGAACCTGTGGAAATTATGGACCGGGAGGTCAAGCGGTTGAAGCGTAGTAGGATTCCTATTGTGAAGGTCCGATGGAATTCTAAGCGTGGACCGGAATACACCTGGGAACGTGAGGACTTTTTCAAGGAAAGGTATCCTCATCTGTTCCAGTAGCACGAAATGTGAGTACAAGAAGAGGCGAGCGCCGGGACGTCGCTCTCTTTAAGGAGGGGTGGATGTGACACCCTAGAATCGAGGTCATTCACGTTACCCTAAATTACGCTAATATTTGAAATTTTTAATAAATTTTAATTTCTATACTTATAAGTATTTTGGTTAAAGCCGATGTTCGAGGTTATAATTTTTAAGTTTGACGATTTAAGAAGGACGATGACGATTACGATCCCGAGGGATGCCCAATTTCATATAATTTTTGACGATTTATCGATAATGTAATTTTTCGAGAATTTTATTTACGGTTCGTGTTAAGTTGAGTCGGGTGAGTTTTATAGCCTTCCGAGTACATTTAAAGTATCCCAAAAACATTTTGGAGCGTTCGGGAAGATTTCCGACTCCCGTAAAATTTTCAAAATTGACAAATGAGTCGAACCCGCAAAGTTTTGAGGACGTTTTTCATTTAAGGACAAAAGAAGCTAGAAATTGCCATTTGGTCCCTCCCAACCCACCAAAAAGACCAAATGTGACAAACACACAAACACATACAAAAATTTTCACCAAAATCAAACACTCTCTCCCTCCTTTCTCTCTAAAGCCGACGGACACCCCCAACACCAAGAAAAATCCACCAAAAATCTTTTTCCACTTGATTTTCCTAAAATCTAAGGTTAGACCACATCTAGTTTGGTCATTCCCCACATGTTCATGTGCTCAAATCCCACATGCACTAACAAAAATTTTTCAAGATTTTTCAATATGATCCAAATTCGTTTTTGTGGCTAAATGTGCTAATGCATGTTGATTTTATGAGTAATGGATGCAAGAACACCAAGAAAACCCACCAAAATTAATTTGGTTGTGGTGATTGGGTCACCCAAACCCCACGGCAATGGGGGTGTTTGGGGAGCCATGGTGGTTGTTGATTTTGAATGTTATTATTGTGTTTGGTTCATTGTTTTAGGATGTTTTACATAGGTTTCACTAGTTGCATGTCCATTTCTTTGAAGTTTTGATTTTGAGATTGGTTGATCAATAGGGGTAGGATTGAAATTTGATGTTAGGATATGTTTGGGAAGGCTTAGGATGATGTTTAGTGGTGGTTAGAAGGCTTGGAATCGAGCCTAAGTGCGTTTTTTGTATGGTCATTTTTAGGCAGAAACATTTGGTCCATTTCATAAAAATTATTTTTTTTCCAGGACTTGAAAACTAAATGTAGTTATAGAGGGTTTTCCTAGCTTTAATTTGGTATAAGGTAGAGCCCGTGACTCAAAACGAGCTAAAAGTTATGACATTTTAAAGATCGGGTACCGGGAGACGAGGACTTTCATAATCCGAATTTGTGCAAAGTTTTAGTCAAATCCCGAGGGTCACAAATATAAATTGGTAAATGGTCAAGGGTCAAAATTTGGTCCCTAACCTGTGTAAATGGGTCTATATGTTGACTTAGGTGTCAAAGAAGTCAAAGGTATTTTTCATATAGGTCAAAGAGGTCAAAATTGGTCGAAGCGCAATTTCAGCCCGTAAAATGTAGTCGTGGAAAAGAGTTGCGTAACGGGTCGTAAAAGTAAAAACTTTTATTGGGCTTAAAAACATGTTATCTACAGGTCTTATAGGATTTTTGGAAATTTTGTCAAATTTTATAAGTGTAGTTAAATAAGGTAAAACAGCCCGTACTTTAGTCGAGTACCGGCGAGAATGAGTAAAAATGGACAACGTAAGTAATGAGAACGAATGGTATAAAATGAGTGATACTTGTTGTTTTTGTTTTTAGCGTGAGTTATACTTGTCCTAAGTGACTAGTATATATGTATTTTATACAGTACCGTAAGTATTAAAATGAGATTACTCATTACGCGTTATTTGTGATAGGTGTTGAATTAACCGGGCATCCGTTTCGTCGTCAGTGATCATCCCTCGAACTACCGACTACTTAAGATATAAGGTGTGAATTTATAGCCTCGCTTATATTATTTCAAATGGTTTTACCCGCGAGGGAAATGCATGCTAGTTTTTAAAAGGAACGTATATCATGAATGATTGTTAGAACCGAAAGTTGCCTTAGAAATTGTGTTGAGTACCAAAGTTGCAAAAGTCCCTAAAATCATGAACTATTAACTATTGTCCTGCCCTCGAGTAGGGGGAAATAGCCGCTTATGCAATTTGTAGTACTACAGGGTTAACGACCCAATGCTAGCCGAGAAGCTGTACTTATAGTAAGTTCTGCGGTAGATTATTTTGTATGAGAAATAAGGTATAATTGCAACTGATGCCTTTAGAAGGGGCACTGGTTTCATCTGAATCACGCCGGTAATTATTACGCGGGTGATTGAGTTAACGGATTAGTGTCATGAGCTTAAACACAATTGTCAGTATCCTGATTATAGTTTGTTTGATCGACAAGACTATAAATGATCACGAATGGTTTTTATTATATATACGTTCAAATGGATTGTAAAACCTATGAATTCCACTCAACGTTTTCGTTGACCAAATTTTTGGCATGTGTTTCAGGTAACCGCTGAGGTGTAGGATGGAGCATGCATGGGATAGATGTTGTGTGTACGGCTTGGTGTCCGCTTGTTTTTCCCTCCTTTTCTACTTAAACAATTTTTATGTTTAATGTTATGTGGTTGTAAAACTGAAGTTTTTGGGTTGAGATTCATGGGGACCGAAAACGCTTAACTCTGTGTACTATTTGGGGTTTGAAAAACCGTGGACATGTATCATCTAACAATTTTAATTTCAAATTTTAAGTTGACGTCTTTTTAGCGTCGTTTGATATATCTTGTGTGCAATGAATACTGTGTAGCACCCATTGTTGTAGTTCCGCTGCGCATAGCAATTGTGGGGGTGTTACAATGAAAGCTGAAAGATCGATTCCGACTTCAAGGTTACTACATAGATAAAGGACGCTGAGATGAGTTGTCTAATTACTGTTTACTGTTACAGATTTTTATCTGTTCTTAATTTAATTGATTTTATTCTTGTGATATTGTTTGGGTATAATCTGATAGTATCTGACAGTTCTGTAATATTACTGGTTACAGTATTCCTGTATTGCTGATTAGTATATATCATGTACTTCTGATTACTTGTATAATATATTGATTCTAATATTATAATACTATTATTAGTAACCTCCTAAATATAACAAGTCTCTAGAATTAGAAAGTTTCCTAAAATAGAAAGGTTTCCAAATATAGTTTTCTTGAAAGTAAACCTTTAAATAAATCACACGTTTTAAGTAATTTTAAAAAAAATTAGAATTAATGTTACTAATTAAATTAATAACGCTAAAAAATATAATTAAATTCATTTATAAACCTATTTATAATTATGATTTAATCATAAAGTAATTAACTTCGTATTTTTATTATTTCCCGAAATCCCAAGTCGAAATTATCCCCGAGACACCCACGCCTCGGCTAAACCGTGAGCCGAAAATTCACCACAGCCGGTTGGCCGTGGCCGCCTTGTTGCCCAACACCCACAGTAGCCACCGACTCTTGTCGGCTAGCCACTGTTACCACAGGGTACCCACTGACCTTGCGTCAGTTCCCCCTGTTAGCCCTAATGTTCCCACTGCTTTCACAGTCCCAAACACCCTCTGTTGATGGTGCAGACCCAAACGCACCCTTCTGCTACTGCATACCCAAACGCACCCCCTGCTGATTGTTTCTGCTTGCTGCCATCGACACCAAGGCCACCATCAATACCCCTGATGGTCTTGGCTGGCCAAAAAGTAACACACCGAACCCTCTCCTGGGGTTTTTGGGACTCGGCTCACAACAAAAGACCACCACCGAGAGCTTTATGCTCTCGGTTTCCATGAATCAAAATCAAACGCGTCACCCTCATAGTTTTATTTCTGTTCTTTTTTATTATTATTATTTTTTTCGTGATATAGATCGAAGGTTATAAAATTCATGATGTAACTAAAATTAATGGAAAGAAATGTATTACCGTTGCAAGATTGGAAAAAATACACGAATTTCTGATGGAATCAAAATCTGAAAACACTTGTTTGTGTTCCTCCTAGCCGGCGGCTATCACCCACACATAAACCCTAGATTTTTATTTTTCTGTTTTTACGTAAGAATGAAAAGGGGTTGTGTTTTGTTTCCAGTGGTTTAAGTTCACTATGGGCCGGGCTCCAAGCCCACATCCCTTTTGTTTACTACACCAATCCGCCATCCCCTTAAGTATATATTGGGTTTCCGTTTATTTTTCGACACTGAAATTAATCGTATACAATTTTGTATTTCTCGTTCTTTTTTTATCTCCTGAAGACGTAAATTCTTTTCTGTAACTTAAAATAATACATACGAAATATTTTCTGGAACTTAATAATTATTTTCTGAATAATTATTCATTTGTACTTTTGAATAACTGAGACTGCGTATTTACTGTTTACGTTTCATTAAAGTTAAGGCTGAGACTACGTGTATTTAATATTCGGAGATTTTACATACGGGTTTTACAGTAAAAGTGTTGACAAAAACATAAAATTACTGAAGAAAACGTAAGTTTACTGAAGAAAACGTAAATTTACTGACGAAAAGCTTAATTACTGACGAAAACATAAAATTACTGTCGAAAACGTAAAAATACATACGGTCATAACTGGAAATGAAAGGGATAAGGGTAAATTATTCATTTCATGTTATAAAAAATTGACATGGAAATAGTTCCGGTCATATTGGTGATATTGTCCCAAAACTAACAAGTTCGTTGGTCAGATTAGTACATAAAATAGTACATTTGTCATAATGGAACAAAATGAAGAGTACGTGTCTATTTTATGGCTTTTACCCATAAATTAATTATATCACCTACGTGAGGTGGTAATTGCAAACTTTTAAAAAGATATATATAAATTAAGATTTAAATAGATACTAAATAAAAATTTGGATATTAAATTCATTTTAATTTAATAGATAAAATTAAACACAAAATATATTTTCATTTTTTTTTCAAACGTTAATATCTTTTAAACCTTTTATCGTTATGAGAAAAAAACATACCGTTACGAAAAGCATTTAATTATCTTTCTATAAATATGGACAAATTATATTTTTCATTTTTTTCACATTTTCGAAAATTATCATATATGATATGAATATCATATATGATGTAACAACAGTATCATATATGATATAACCTATCATATATGATAGAAACCAATATCATATATGATTTAACACGGTTATCATATATGATGCAACAGTATAATCATATATCATATTTCGCGTAAATTTTAAAAAGAAGAAAAAAACGAAGAAAAAATTTCTTCGAAAATATATCATAGTGCATATTGGTAGAAAGATAATTAAACGCTCACCGCGATGGTATAATTATTTTCGTTTAAAACATAATGGTTTACAAGATAGTTAAATTATAAAAAAATAGAGTCCCCTCATATCCAAGGTAAAGTATGGTATCCAAAATAACTCTTCTCGTAAATTAATTTAAAACTAAATCTATCATTACGTAAAAAGTGAAAGAGAGAAAACTGTGATGATGATTCTTTTCTTAAATCGTGTTTTTGTCAATAAATTATAATTATGAGACGATGAAATATTTTTTCTTTTAACATGACTATCCATAAACAAAAAGTCTAAAATAATTGCATATGTAATTAATGCAACTTTGGAGTAATAAAAAGATATTTGTATATTTACACTTATTATAAAAACAATAAATAAATAATTAATCCATGTTTTGATTAAATGACAACAAGTTATTGTTATCTATATATTAAAACAGATATTTTTTAAGGATATAAATAATTATGTGATTTTTTTTGTAAAAAAGGAAAGAAATAGTAGTTTTATTTATATAAAAGATAATTTTACAAAATTTATTATTTTAATCCTTTCAAAGTTCAAAAAGAATATCTACATTTAATGTATTTAAATATGATAAAGACAAGTGGTTGAATGAACTTATGCAATTTAATGTACGTAGAGTATATTAAAGAAAACTTTTTTATGACATTAAAATATAATGAATGAGGTAATTAATAATCCTTAATTGTTTTTATCATGATAAGAGTAATGCATGTTTCACTATGTTTTAATCATTACTTTCTTTTTTATAACTGCAACCATTTAAATAACTTTGTGTTATGCTTATACTAGGTTAAAGACACGTGGAATCACTGGTTATTGTAAAAAAATTATTTGTAAGAAGCAATTATGTAAGTAACGTAAAAAAATAAAATGTGACCATGTTCGATCGATATATGAAAAGAAAAAAATATAGAATACATGAATTATTCGATAAACATTTGAGTTTGTATGAAGTATATAATAGCATATACAAGAAATAATTAGCCAATACATGAATTATTCGATAACCATTTAAGTTTGTAACAATTATTATTATAAACATCAATGCGTTTTCATCTTCACATTTTATGGTCTTGAACGTCAAAGGGCATCTCGGAGCGTTAATTAACTCAATTAGCAATGGCCATTATATAAACACCTAATAGTCGAATTGAAATTTAAGAAAAAGTAGCTTAGACTTTAAAATATTGTATAACGTTTTGTGATATGTAGATTGTACGTACTTCTTGCATGTTTTTCATAACCTTTGATATGCAGATTCTACTTTTCTCAAGCAATTGCCTCAAAAAAGAACCTCTCGATAGCATCAATTCTTATATATAGAACAAACAAACATTTCTTTTTTCGTGATTATAAACAATCATTTTTTTTCTTTTATACAAAACAAACAAATATCTATTTATGAACTTAATCTACTAACTTGTCATGTTTCCAAAAGGTTGTTATGAGGTGTCATACCTATTCTTGCATAGCAACTATAAGAATTCCATCAGGTACACAATCAAAACCTTTTCGTTCTATTATTTTCACGATTCAATGATAGTTAATTAAGCAATCATGTTCATAATTCGATAATAGAAGATAACATTGTTTTGGATTATATATGTACATTCATTTAGTTAAAATTTAGCAGATGTGTGATTTTTCACCATGTCCATAATTACATAGTATAAACATCTTATAACTCATAAATACTTAATTATAAGAATAACCCTAATATTATAATTCTAAGACCTTAAAGCAAAAAGATTTAGCGTTACCCGAAACACAATTTCTGCATGTAAGAAAATCACTCATATCAACACTATACACAAAATCGTCTGTATCGACCTGTTACACACAAATATTCTAATGGCAAAAGTTTGTAGATTTTACCAGCAACATCATTTCCTATCCTTACAAAATCTAATGATATAATTAACAAAATAAATGGATACACATAATACATTATTTGTTAATGAAGATAACAATGGTACATAACCTTTACAATTAACATCTTCCACCCAGTCTAATATGTTACTTGTAAGTCACAAAGTCTCATATTGCTTTTATTCTCAAAGAAACTTATGAGTGTCATAATATACATATAGTAGTACTAGGAATCCTTCATATGCGGTTTCTACACAAACGCGATATGACGAGCATTACAAACCAATGTTTGAATATGTGGTGATTAAAAAATTGTGAGTTTGATCATTAAAAGTATCTTGCATATTTTGAATGCTAAATGTATTTCAAGACCAGCGAGTTTATCATTAGCTTGAACAAGTATATCAAAGCAATCAACAATGCTTTAAGTTGGAATACACTTTAAAGTAAGATTCGAGGGTGAGGAATCCCCGAAAGAAGGTATATATATTCGTTAAGTCAAGTACTTATCAAAGTAACTATATATGTATAGATTGCTTATCGATTCATTTCTTTCATTTGTTTGTCACCATGGTTTGTTCACTCCGATTTTTCACCTCGAGAATCATTACTCAAACAAACAAATGATTCACATCAAATTCTAATAGAGAAGAACCAATCTTTAAATGCTTTTACAAGTTGCACACTCTATTGTTTTATCAGGGTCTCTTCTAAATTAATTTATACTTGGAAAAGCAACCATAAAAATATTGAAGGGGAGTTTACCAACACCTTATAGGCCAAAGTTTCAGACCTCTAATCCAATCTTTTCAATGGATATAAAGAACAAGGTAATATTCTAATTGTCACCAAATGGAGTACAAAGCATATCTACCCGTAATCTTACTAGGGTACATTTTGCCTTTCAAGGCCAAATACATATTTTAGTTCTATTTTAGCGAGACTGCTAATCTCAGTGGTGTAATAATGATAAGTTAAAACTATGAACATCAAATTAACTATGTGTTAAATAAATTAACCGATTCATACTCTCTGCTTGCCTTCTGGATAACGCCATATTATTTTGATATTCGGTTTTAATACTTTAGTCTATCTTGAATGTTTAGATTCTTCAGTTTGCATTTTGAGTTAACTATGGGGAATTTTTGTAATTGATCTATTCCCTCCATCTACAAATTATTGTCCAGTAGATAAAAACACACAATTTAAGAAAAAAATATTAATTATGGTTTTTTCTCTTTTACTTTTTAATATTAATGACAATTTACCTTTAGCAAATTAATTAAAATCTCATTTAGAGTTTGTATTTTCAAGCAAATATAATATAGTAAACTTTATCAAGAATTTTTATATATTTTTATTAGTGGACAATTAAGTTGCGAAGAATTAAAAAAAAGGTGGACTATTAAATTGCGAAGAATTAAAAAGGAAAGGTGCACGACTTTTACTTATTTTTAGTTTAGGGAATTATCTAATGTAGGCTATAGAACTGAAACAATTGTATTTTTTGACATATTAGTGACATTTTTGCGATGGGAATCCCAGTTAATTTTTATGAATTCACGAGTAAAACATTGCCGAGAGACTTCTGACAAGGAAGTTACCAACAAATTTATGACGTGTTTCCAATGTCCGTGTTCCTCATAGAGTTCTAAAGAAAAATTTTCGTCAATACCCGATTACTTGAGACATAAAACCTTATTCAACATATCGGATTTACTAAAAAGTAAAAAGTAAAATGACTAATAAAACAAATTAAAAAATCATTAGCTATAGTTAACACGATGCTGTTTTAATGTGCAAGTATATGGAAATGGAAAGTACCGGAAAGAGGCATGTAATCTTGGGGCAACCAGGGCATAATGAGATGTTGGATTATATCTCAAGACTTTCGGCAATAATTATAGTTGTTGTTATGAAATATTTTCCATTTTGCAATGTGTATGCATATTCTATCTTATCGAGACGTGGTCCTTGTGCCTCAACAGCAGATGTACACAACATGTTGTTCCTTTTAGTAATAATGATAACATAAGAATAAATGTTTTCCTCAATTCTAGATCCTCCATCTGCATTGAAGTTATGTTACACATGCAACTCGATCATTTTTCGAACATCTACAACATGTTGAGTTTTAAGAATGCACTTGACTGTTTCAATAAGGCTTACATTTGGTATATGGTCCTCTAGTCCACACACGACATTATCCCTTCATTATGAGTTTAAAGTGAATACACGCGTATCTAAAAACAAACTTAACCAATTATTAATATATTACATGGGTAAAAGTTAATAATATAATTTCCTAAGATAAACCTGATTCCATAAGTTGAAAGCCTTTGAACACATTTTACTATTACTAGGCGAATACCCGCGCAAAGTGGCGGGATGGCCTGACGGCGTATAATTAACGATACGATATTTTGAGGTAAGATTAAAATGCAATGGAAAGTCTCGCACTATATGAGATAAAAAGTGTTAACACCATACTTTACAATGTGTTCGAGAAAAAAATGTATAGTTTAATGGCATATTAAAAGAATGAAATTAACTTAAACAAGACATTTCGCTAAACATGGAAATACATTAAAGACACATACTTAGAACATGCACATAGTCTTCAACACTACATGCACTTGATAAAAGAATTCAACCTATGAATTTACGCAACTCTTCTTGCTAAATAAGATAATTTTCAAGCACTACAACAAATTCAATTACAATAAAAATTTAATTAAAGCATTCGACTTATGAATTTACGTAACTCTTTTTGCTAAATATAGTGTTTACTTACGTATGCTTATGGTGATATCCATGAGCTCATACCTTCGGCATATAGTGTTTACTTACGTATGCTTATGGTGATATCCATGAGCTCATACCTTCGGCACGCTCCATGTGTTTAATATTGTCAATTCTCAACTTTCTACAAACAAATGACGTACAAAATTTTTTAAAAAGCCACTTTCATTAGCTTATAAGCTTATCAACTTAATATCGTATGGCTTAATAAAGTTAATAAGCCTAAACTAATAACCTTATAAGATGAAAATTGTGGGCTTATTGATTTTTCAAATCTCAATAAGCCGATAAACCTAGCAAATATGATAACCCATATGAACATCCATTGGCATGCATTCCTGAAATTTAAAATGCATTTAGCTAAGTCCAACAAAATTTTAGCTAATCTAAATATGATATTTACCTGTTTCGACACACATGATCATATCAAAAATTAATGTGGCAATCCATACAACATATCAGATTGGTGTTTGTTTTCCCAAACTCGTTGCCATCAAAAGAAAAACTACAAAATTATAGATCATGAAAGATTGAAATACCATTAATTATGTCTCTATCTACTATTGAGGTTCATTATACTCGTTAAACACATCTTCCATTCGAAAACCATCCTGCTTCATCGAGCTAAACACACAAACCACAAAACCATGACCAAATAATCCGAACACTAAACAAATACATTAAAACAAATTAAAAGTAACATATCTTTCAAAAGAACATGGAAGACTACACAACCAAACGCGTCGGTATGCTCAAATGTCCATACATACATTTATCTAAAGTATTTACCATCTACATACATACGATTTCGTAGGCTCATTTTTTTCTAATACACTCGTTTTAACTACAACGAACTATTATATTAAGATCCAAATACATCATTTCTTCAACAAAAAACAATATTCCAAGAGCATATCACCTATCTTGTATCTTCAAAAACTTTGTACAATAAAAAAATCGCAAGAAACCTAAATCTATATAACCCTATAAAATAACTTTTATATTAGTAGCACATAAATGCCAACATCACATATCTAAATAGTTATTAATGTATTTGTTTAATCTCTAAGATCACATAAATGAAGACCTACCTTCATAAACCATTTTTTGATATTCAAGCATTTTTTGATATTCAAGCATCTGATTGCGTGCTTATGCTACCGTCTTCTTGATGTTGGATACAATGGAATGAACCTGATCTACACAATATAAAACATGAATAAAAAAATGGATTGTTGAAATCAATTGAAATAGTAGTTACCTTAGTGGGTAAGACCTTGGTGGAGGTTGGCGGCAATTAGGTTAATGGTCACGGTAGAAGAGATTTATTGGTGTGTTAAAGAAACAATCATCCTGCCACATACAGAAAACAATCACCATGACTCCTTCATAAAATACCTCTTTTGTTTTTAAACAAAAAAAATCGCGCGCTAAACCTTCTAGGCTCAAACCATCAACCAAAAACATCAATCAACCATTGTAATGGCGAAGATGATGGCAATAGCTGATCTGGTGGCTGTGGTGACGGCTATTATTTTAGAGAGAGAAAAAGAGAGCCTCAGCTATGATCCGGTGGCTGTGTGTTTTTTAACAATAGCCCATTAGGGTTTCAGGCTCGACTGTAAATATGGTTACAGCTAATTTAGATAGAAAAATTAAGAGATTAAATAAGGCAATACACGAAAAAGATTCCTATAGTTTCCAAATATAAATGTTGAAAAAAATGATACATCCATTATATATTACTAGGCGAGTACCCGCGCATAGCGACGAAAATACCTAGCGGTAGATAGTTAACGATAATTTGATTTTGTGGTAAGTAATTCTTGAAATCGAACGTGAAATTGTTTAAATGATATTGGAATCACTTGTAAAATGCGATGGATTTTGCATAGATATAGGAAACATATAAAAACATATTGTGAAACCGAAAGTGAAACATTACATTAATTATAAGATAAAATCTTACAACATACCTCACTCATCGCGTAAAACTTCTTTATACACGACATCTGATGTGTAGACTTCTTTTTTGACAAAACTCTTTGGTTGGTTTCACGAATACATGGGTAGTTGAGCGTGATAAAGCAGAGTAGGGAAAATTGACACCCACATTTGAATTTGTTTACCCCTTGAGCTTTATTGATTATCACCGCAATAAAATGAGAATAGGGAATTGTTTTTTCTTTAGCTTGAAGGGTAACATGTCTTTTTTAGATGAAGCAAGAGGAACTTTGGGCAAGAGGAATCTAACTTGAGCGTTTTCACTTCAGCACCGACGATATTAGGATGAAAGCGTTTGTATATCAGCCTTGTGCATTACATAATCCATTTTTCAGATCGGAATTTCTCAAAAAAGTAATTGGGCATCCAATTTTCAAGCACAAGTAATGTTGTGGCAATCCGGTGACGTTGAGCGAGTTTAAGAATTCTAAAAGATACAAGTTATGCGTGTCAGCTTCTACTCCATCAAAACTATATTAAACTTTCTCTTCACACAAAAAACTGAATTAATTAAGAAATTGTTAATAATTACATTAATCATGAAATTCAGTAGTAATAATTACATGGTTTATGTTCCAAATAATTTGTTCGAAGATTACATTTTTTGTTTTAAGCTTTGCAGGAGATGTGAGAAATGATGTTAGGAGTTGCGTTACAATAAAAAATGTTTAAAACCATTTTATTTATTGTGAAGATTGTATTTATATTTGTTATCCATTTGGTTTTATAAGTAGATACAAACATTTGTTGTAACAGCCACACCACGCCATCTAGTCAAGATTGCTTACGTTCAAACCGAATCCTTTAGGGTTTGGTGGTGGGTACCAAATTTATTTTAAAATAATTATAATGGTTCCCAAACTATTATTGAGCGAGCAATAGAGAAAGTTAAGTTATATTTAGTAAAGATTTGCAAAGATTGACGAAAAAAAGTAAGCGTGCACAGTTTCACGACAAACAAACTAACTGCATTAAAACACAAAAATTCTACAATTTGTTCATAAACACTTATTCCAAAAACTTAAAATGTGTAGGACAATTGTTACAAGAAGAGTGTAACCAAAGCATATGTAAAGAAAAACAAAAGATTCAGATTTCCATTTTCATCAGCAATTCGGCTTCCTGCATATCCGGTCATACTCGACAGCGATCAACTCCTTGTCAGACAACAAGTTCTCAGTGAATAGACATGTCAATAATTGTCACCTAACTTATAGAGGAACTGGCTTTTGGATCACTAACCTATGTCATTTACACAACATTCTGTTAGATCGAGTTCTTCAAGTGAATAACATGACGACCCCAGATAAGTAAAACTTTTTTCTGTGAGCAAAGAGCAAGACTCCAATCGGAGGCACATAAGGTTTATACATGAGTGTGCGACTTCTGATATTGCAATATCAGTAAGGTTAATAAAACATGTTAAATCGAGTATCTTCAATGCTGGGACTCCCATGTGCAAGCTGGATAATAACTACATCGTTCACACCTTCGCATATTCTCAAACCAACTTTCAGCCAAATACAAGTAATTAGTTCTTATTGAGTAACATGAGCTCCATAAACTCTATTTGTTTTCAGATGCTTCAAGTCCTTACAGGTATGAAAAACAGTGGCGGAAAGTAAAAAGATGTCACTTCAGCTTGGGAAAAAAGTTATATGCATTAAACCCATAGTAGAATGTAGAGAGGAATGAATCAAATTGACTCACGAGAAAATAGTAACGAACATTGAGCTTTTGAAGTCCTTTGCAACCATTGATGAGTCCATCAGAACTCAAATGTTTACACCTCGATACATCAACCATAAACTATAATTAGAGTTATAAGCTACAACGTCCTATACTTTTTATGGTCATAAGTTAAATAAAAGATCTTTGAATTTTGAATACATCCCTGAAAACTAACTAGCTTTGTACTCATATGCAAATGGCTATTATAAGAATAATGGATAACACGAAGTATATCATAAATTCATTCCTCATGGATATTATAATTGTACAATTCTCCCTCACTACGTTTTGTTGATTGACGACCATAACTAAAAAGGATATGTTCTATAGATTGTAGCTCTTTTCTCTTGATCGCTACTAAGGATTGTTGTTTGTAACTAATTATTAAGAACTACGACTTACGCATCAACAGTTTCTAATGATCAGAACCCTACCTTAAGTGATGTGCAACCATTTCCAATAAAACGCAAGCCTTCATCACCCAACTAATCCACACCCCACCATTAGTAATGTCTCTAATTTTCTCAAACTACTTATTGACCTTTGTGACTCATTACTTACCTGCAAAAAACAAACAAAAAAGCATAAATGCCAAGGAAGCATACCCCTTAAATAAAGATGAGTCCAAATTCTTGGCACTGCAATTCAAAAGTAATAAATCAAATTTAGTTCCTAACTTTTGCCTACAATAACTTGGGAATAATCATATAATTAATAACAGTCTTTTCATGGCTACTTAGCATCCCCCACCATTCTTTCATGGCTACTTACACACATTATACCCTTACCCGAGGTAAAAACCGAGAGTTGGTAGACTCCTTCCGGGGAAAAAGGAAACTAACTAACCCGAGAGTGAAGTCACAAGCCAATCTAATGTTGAACGTCCAACATACTTCGTCAACCATTTGTTCATCATAGAGCCCGTCGTCAACCATTTGTTCATGTTCCTTTGTCCGTGAACATGATATCTGCAAGTAATTGGCACAAATTAAATTCATAAAGATTGAAATGCTAAAACTTTCTGTTGAAATTCCCCACTATAATAAATTGACTCAAAATGTAACGAAATTTACCCAGTTATTCTCAAGTTCCACTAATGAATATTAAATTTTTTTATTGTCTGAGGGTTCATTAGTGTCATCAACAATGCTCATTGACCCCGATTCTTGTTTACAAGAGTTGGACATAAACGACTAAATATAAGAAAGTTCCACAGCCGAGGCGCATCCAGAATAACAATTCAAAGTCTGTCACTATGTAAACTTGCATTCGAATTAGCACCATTATGACCAACCCAATCACAAATCTGACAAAGAGATGACTTTTAATCCGCACATCTCACAAGCGCGCGTTGTGGATTACAATTATTACATACAAGTGTTCTCATGTGGCTTTTAAACAATGGATTTGCAGAATGAACATTGCGATCACATGATAAACACAAGTAAGCTGCATCAGATCGACAATACACCATTGACCTTACCACATCACAATAATCACAATTGTAACCCATGGTTCAACTAAATGACTTACCAAAAGTAATGGAATATAAGCATAAATTCAAAAGGGTTTTCAGTATCTTAAATCCTAACAAAAAGTAATCAAGAATCTTGAAATATCAAACCTAATAGGCAAGCTTACAAATTTAAATCATGAGATACAATAATTAAGTATCAGAAAGCATAAACACCTAAAAAAAATTAATCAAAAACATAAATTTAAGCAGATCAAGATTACAAAAACATATAAAATGATAATCCAAGCCCAAAATTTAAAGCTCCATCCATTTATCAAGCCAAGTTGAAGGTATTACTATTTAGACTTGTGCTTTTTTTCTCCTAATTCCGATACACAAATGAAAGGTAATTTTAGATATAGACTAAAAAATGGTTACCTTCCATCGAAAAGCATTCCAATGTCTACGGGTGGTTGTGGACCCACGCACATCATAAATAGAACATGTAAGGAATTTTGTAGTATTTTTTGTAATACTGTTGAGGAAGAAATTTGTAAAAGCATAAAACACAGGAACCTTAACAAACTTTGAAAATGTTAAGAACATCAATGTCACATTCCTTTCTATCTATTAACACGAAATCAACATCTTCCATGTCAATGTAATGGAAATGGTACTTCTAAATTCTAATGACTTGGAAAGTATCATATTTTTGAACTCACAACTATGGATATATACATGATTACTGTACCGTCAACTACACTTCCAATGCTACTTTTTAATATCAGATATCATCTAAAAAATTATTTCATTTCCTATAAATAAGACATGACCTCAACCAACTAACCTCATAAGACCGAAAAAATAGGGCAGCATGTGAGCTTTCTAGAAAAGCTTATAAATCTAGGACTTTTTACACAGACAATAATCCTAAGTTAAACCATACCTATAAAAATCAAAACATATTCACAATCTTGAATATAAAAAAAGCCATTACCTCGACAAAGATATTCCTGCTAGATCAGTGAAGTACTTAGCGTTCATGGCATTCTACACACAACTTGTGATTAAATTAAATGTTCTTTTTTCTTACCTGCTTAATCACCACATATTTGTTCCAAGTTCCGTGGGATTCAACCATTCATGTTGGTGAAATAGGTTAAAAAATTTGGTGTATGCATGAAACGTGCGCCCTCGAACACATGAAAAGTAAAAATGCAATTTTTCGTCGTAATATTACATGCTGCAACAACTCAACATTCCCAAACTAATCCTTAAACCAATAGTTTAGATCTTTAAAATGTAAAACTTCAAATCAAATAATACAACTACAAATATAAATTGAAATACCCTCATTCTCGCAGTGTCATCTTGAAAGATCCATCTTGTACCACAACAACCGTTACTGGTCGGTTAACAACCTGCAAGAACCACGAGTCTTAGGCCAACATAATTGACTCTTTATTAAATGGCAACCTCAATACCCATAATAAGATTTAATAAATTTCAAACAACCTTAACAAACACCAGTCAACAACAAACGACACAACCAAACACTCAAGTCACTCCCGAACTCTCTCAAAACAAGACTCTGAGATCACATTTTGAGTGCGAATATCGAATCGAAGTAAACGAAACACCACTTTACTACATATATACGCATCATATATCACCCAAATTACTTCAAAATTGCTAAAAAATAAAAATAACTTTTTTTAAAAGGCTACCGTAACACGCAACTTTTTTTGGTAACACACAACTATTTTTGGAATTTGCGAAAATGAAATAATTCTATTATCCATGTTTTAAAAATTGTTAATTGTATCCTCAGCCATTAAGAACGGTAAAATAATTATAACACTTTTGGGTTATGGTTGATCATACCTGCGCTGAAGAAGCTGCATCCTTCTTGTTTCGCATAAGCACAGAATGCTCCTCCTCTATAATCTTTAACCGCTGATCAGTAAAGTTTTCATTACCAGGCGTGTGAAGTGTGAACCTGCATGACAAAGACATTCAAAAGAAAAAAAGTCAGAACGACAACAGGGAGATACAGACACTGGTAAAATAAAGACACTAATAAGCCCACGCTTGAGGGAGACATGAGACCACACTCAAAACATTTGTGTATCCTAATTATATTGGGGATTACAAATCTTCCTAGGAACACGTGTTTCAAAGTTCTGGCATAGTGTTTGAGTTTCTAAAGATGGCCTTATGTCGCATCGCAAATGATATAAAGGAGGTAAACATATAAAAACCAACCAAGCTGTGAACAATAAGCACACACAGAGAATACAAGTAACAATAATAGTATCAAGAACATCGACAACCAACCTAGAAATCCACAATTGCCCGCATCAGCAATACCAACACCCGAGAGCGACAGGGACCCAACCACAAACAAAAGCTGCCATCCACAAAAAAAACTCCTAACAAGACAAATGATGATACACAATTATAAGATGATTTAGATACATAAATTGGTAACATAATCAGGTAAATATAGTTTACGTGGGATCAACAAGAACAAGAGTCAAAAAACACACTGTATCCAAAAGAAATATGAAAAATAAAAACATTATCAGGTAATATATAATTGTGGGCCGACGGTGAGTAATGACACAAAAACATACCTCATTTTTTTTGATCAAGAATTTAACCCGTAAACCCGGCTCAGAATGCATTACAATCAAAATAAAAACATTTATTTGTTAATCAAAACCCGAATTAGGGTATTCAATTGTGATAAGAAAACAGATAATTAAATTAACAATTAAATCAGAATAAAAAAAACATATAATGTATTTACCTTATTAATCGACATGGATTGATGTTTTTGTATTGATTCAAATTAATTGGTGAATTAGCTTGTAGGCATCATGGTGGCGGTGGTTAAGTTAGTGGTGGCGGCTGTTACGTAAAAATGGTGGTGGTAACGATACACTTTTTCCAAAACAACAAACAATACCTTCAACCGAAACTACCTGAAACCACCTAAACTATCTTGATGGTGGCGGATTCGCAGATCAAGGAGGAGGTAATATGATTGCGGCAACTGTGTATTTTAGTTTAGGGTTTAGAGAAAAAATAAGATGATACCGTGTGTGTTTTACGATTGAGTTATATCAAAAGTCGAGAAAAAATGGAAATATAGGAAAAAGATTCTTATTGTTGCCTTATTTTTTCATATGTTTCTCGATTGGTTTTAATATTTCCAGAAATAAAATGGTTGAAAAAAAGGAAGGGTTCAATCTGGACCATCCATTTGGGAGGGACCAGATCAAATGATTAAAAACACGGAGGGACTAAAATTGCCAATTTATAAAAAGAAGACTGAGGGACCAAAACGAAAAATATGTTATAAATCTCACCTACCCTTCATTTCTGTAAACAAAACACACAGATCTCAAAACTTTCTCTCTCTCTACATCAAACCCTCTCTACAACAAACTCTAACAAAAAAATCCATAAATCTACACAAATTAACCTTGCAAATCACGAAATAAACACACAAATGGAAGAAATAACCATTAAATCAACCGATCCCTGAAAAAAATCAATTAAAAACGAACCGATTCATAAGGCTGATTGGTGATGATAAGGTGTTTGATGAAACGCCTAAAAGAAGAATAGAAGTTGAAAGTGCTTTGAAATCTGATGAAGGTAGGTGGTCACAATAGCAGCAGCAGATGGGTCACCCTCAGCAGTTCAGACCAACCCCGACTTCCATCCCAAATACCAAACCCGCCTTCCATCCCAATACATTGGTTTATTACTAGTGATAAAACAACAAAAATATCACTGATGATAAAATATCACCGGTGATATTACACAGTAACGTGATATTTCATTGGTTTATTACTAGTGATACTTCACTAGTGATAAAACAATAAAATATCACCGGTGATATTACACAGTAACGTGATATTTTATTGGTTTATCGTGATAAAGCAATAAAAATATCAACGATGATATACTAACGTGATATTTCATTGGTTTATTACTAGTGATAAAACAATTAAAATATCACCGGTGATAAAATATCACCGATGATATTACACAGTAACGTGATATTTCATTGGTTTATTACTAGTGATACTTCACTAGTGATAAAACAATAAAAATATCACCGGTGATAAATTATCACTGATGATATTACAGTAACGTGATATTTCATTTGTTTATTACTAGTGATACTTCACTAGTGATAAAACAATAAAAATATCACCGGTGATAAATTATCACTGATGATATTACAGTAACGTGATATTTCATTGGTTTATTACTAGTGATACTTCACTAGTGATAAAACAATAAAAATATCACCGGTGATAAAATATCACTGATGATATTACACAGTAACGTGTAGCGACACTACATCCGGTGAACACCCGTCTACCTCACCAACTTTTCTCAACAACTCACGTGCTTCATAAACGTAACTGAAAGAAAAACACTCAAAACCCCTCATTCAATTAAAAACCATGTTTGTTACCTCCTCCTTCTGATACAAAAGATCAATCAACAACACTTCATCATTAACATCTCCATTATCCATCTGGTGGACGGTTGTGGTGGTTTGATGACGTGGCAGAGGCATTTGGTAGATGAGGATTACGATGATGATGATTATAGATGATTATGAGAAGCAAACAAGAGATCTTGAACAAAACAAGTAGAAAATCAATCACTTTTAGCGGTTTGCTAGGAGGTGATTGTGGTGGTTAGGGTTTCAGGATGGATCTGACGGTGGTGGTCAGTTAAAGAAAATGCGCAGGTGGTCAGTGGTGTGGTGATGGCGACTGTGTGAAAACACATTTCACTGTGTGAAAAAAGGAAAGTAAAAGGAACGATTAAAAAAAATACTTTATTTAATTAGACATAAAAATAGGTTTTGACAAATTAAATCTCAGATTAATCCCCACCCTTAGATCAAAGCTAAATGAAGGGTGGGGATTTGTCCCTTGGTTTCCAACAAAAAACAAGACTCCAAAATAACTTTTCTCTTTGCTTTTATAAGGGGTAAAGAATTATAGAAGTATAGATGGAGATAGTATAGATAAATATAAAAGTACAGATATAGATATAGATTTGTAAATAATTCATTTGGCCTCCAACTAATTTTTTAGTAACCGGGTTGAATATTTTCCACATATTATGCAACATGTGATTTTTGTAGTTAGATATATTTTTTTAATGATGTGTACCAAAATTAATTAGATCAATTATAGTCATATCAAAATGCGAATCGAAACATTCAAAACATTCATGATAAAAAAAAGTAAAGTATTTAAAACAAATAACAAAATGATATGCCGTTATCTAATTGAGGTGGAGGGCGCGAATCAATCAACTTCTTTAACACTAAGTTAATGTCATTTATCCTTTGTTTTGATTCTCTCTCGAGGTTGTTCATGAGCATTCACCTTTAACTCATTTTGATATTCTATTTTTAACCTTTCATTGTTTCTCAACTGAGATTACAAGGTATTATAAAATAGAATGTTTATATACGTTTGTCGTTGAAAGGTTTAATGTACCTTGTCTGACTACGGGAAGGTTTGCTTTGAACTTCCTTTTCGAACATTGTCAGATTAGCTTGTTATTTACAACCCTTGAATACTTGGGGTTAGAAACTCTGGTCGAAAAGGTGTCGAGAAACTGTCCTTCAATAGACAAGTTAAATAAAACATCATATGTTTTTAGATGGTTTTACTATTATAAGTATTTTTCCAGGTAAAAGGATCATGAGATATAAACCAAACAGTCTGCAACTTAAAAATGTATTTAATGATGTTCTTCTTGAGTGGAATTTGTGAATGATTAGTGATTTTGAGTGACGATTCTCGAGTTGAAAAACCTGTATGAACATACCATAGTGACAAACCTTTCTACTACACATGATACACATCAACTGAAGTTCCTATTTATGCAAACAAAAAGTAAAATATTTTAATTAGTAAAGTTATGAATCTTAGGAACCATGATTAAAGATCTCCATTTGTGGTCTTCTTAATGTTTAATGAAGCCATTGATGAAGCTAAGGCTATTCAAAGAGTAGCTATAAAGGTTTCATTCTCCCATGGAGAGACTCTTTCTGGTCTCACAATAAAAGCGAGCTCATCCTGCTTGACCTGGTGTTCTTAATTAACTAAAGGTCAAATCATGAATCAAACGGATACTATGACATTTTACAGTTTGTCCTTTATAGTTAACTATATAGCGAAACACAATTCAAGTATATACAATAACCCTCAACGAGTAACATTTTGATTCTATCCACTAAGGAAATATGATTTCAAATCCAAAAAAGTAGTTCCTAAAAACTAACAAATGAAGGAATTTAAATCGGTAAGCAATCCATATTGATACAGTTACACCGATATAGACTTGGCTAATAGAATATATCGTTTATCTTCTTTCAGGGGTGTTCACACCCTCAAATCACATTTTAAAGTGTCTTCCAACTTCAAGGTATTGTTTCTAGCTTTGATATAATTGTTCAAGCCAATGATAAACATGCTAGTTAGGAAAACATTTGGCATTCCAAATATGTAAGATACTTTTAATGATCAAGAGTCACAATTTTTTAATCAACAACAAAATCATAATTTGGTTTCTAATGCTCGACAACCGCTTTGTGTTGAAACGGCATTAGAAGCAATGCAAGGACTCCCGGATGCGTACTCTGACTAGAAATAACAGAGGATGGGATGTTGGTTTGCCAATGTGATTGACGTATAACGGCAATTCCATAAGAACTACGTGTTGGAGTTAGATGTCAAGAAGGTCCACAAAACATCCCATCATCTGTTATTTCTAGTCACAGTATTCATCTAGGTGTCCTAGTAACACTTCGCATGCGGTTTCAACACAAATGCAGTTTACCATGTATTACAAACCATGGCTTGATTATGTGGTTGATAAAAAAAGTGACTTTTGATCATTAAAAGTCTCTTAAATATTTTGAATGCCAAATGGTTTTCAGGACCAACCAGTTATCATTAGCTTGAACAAGTATATCGAATCTGTCAACAATGCCTTTTAAGTTGGAATGCACTTTAAAATGCGATTCGAGGGTGAGGACTCCCCGAAATAAGGTAAATGATATATTCTATTAGGGAATTATTATCAAAGTAACTATACCTATATAGATTGCTTGTCGATTCAAATTCTTCATTTGTTAGGAATTGAGTAACTATTTTTGGAGTTGAAGACATATCTCCTTTCTGGTTAGAATCAAAGTGGCGCTCATTGAGGGATAATATATACACTTGATTCCTATTTCAATCTTTAGTTAATTAAAGAGGCCAACTGTTAAAATATCATACTATCTCTTAAGAATACCAGGCGCAGTGGGATGAGCTCGCTTCTATCGTAAGACCAGAAAGGGTCTCTCCATGGGAGAATGAAAACTTTGTAGCTCCTTTTTCAACAACCTTAGCCCTTAGCCACACCAGTGGCTGCACTAAAGATTAAGAGCCCCAAACGTCTAATAGAGAACCCTAAACATGATGCATAGAATTTATAACTTTACTTATTAAACTAAGCTACTTTTTGTTTGCATGTATATGAGCTTCATTTGATTGTGTATCTTCTTAGAAAGGGTTGTCACTATGGCCTGTTCATTAGGATTTTTTCCCCTCGACATCATCACTCAAACTAACTAATAATTCATTTCAAAGTCCAGTGAATAAGAGGCAATCTTTAAATGCTTTTTCAAGTTGCAGACTATTTGGTTTTAGTCTCATGGTCCATTCTATAGCCAATGTTATACCTGGAAAAGCACCCATTAGTGTACCACCATTTGATGTGTTATTTAATTCATCTATAGAAGAGCAGTTTCTCGACACCTACCACAACCGTACTAGGGTACATTTAACCTTTCAACGCCAAATATATATTTGCATTCTTTTTACCTAGCCTGATAATTCCACTTGTGTAATAATGATAGGTTCAAAAAATTGAACATCAAAATGAATTAGAGGCGCATAGTCGTGAACAAGCTCGAGTGCGGAAATAAAAACAAAGGATGAATGACATTAGTTTTATGTTAAGAATTTTTGTGATTCACGCTTTCCGCCTTAGTTGGATAATGTCATAATATTTTGAATATTTTATATTCTTCTATTTGCATTTTGATTTGAGTATAACATTTGTGAATTAAATGTCGCATTTTTGTAATTGATCTATTTTATTTTTATTATCTAGTTAATTTTTTTAGTCTCTTTTTAGTTATTCTATATTCAGGAAATAATAAATGCAAGCCGAAAAAAGTAAAAATAATTGTATTTCCTAACAGATTTGTGATAGTTTACGAGCAACATTTTTCTGACGGATTCAAACTAATTTATTTCCGACTAAAACTTTATTAACAAAAATCCGGCAAGCATGTCACCGAAAAATGAGTTCCGACGAAAATTGTCGCTAATGACCTATTATGTGTTAGTGTACAAAATGACCCAATCGAGACTTGAAACTATTTAATAAATCGGGTTAACAAAATGATAAAAAGTACAATGACAAATAAAACAAATAAAAAAATATGTTTTTATGCCTAAAAAACCTTTAGATAACATTGAAAATGATGCTTTTTTTTAACTTCATGTATATTGGAATGCAAAGTACCTTGACGAAGCGTGGCATGGCGGTAGTTGTTACAGCAGTTGTTATCGAGAGTTAATCCTTGGACCTCAGCTGATGTATAATAAAACAACCCGTTGTTCCTTTTGGTGACAGGGACATCATAAGAAATATTGTTTCCCTCAATTCTAGATCATATCCTCCATCTGCATTAAAGTTATGTTACACATGCAAAAAAAAAAATCGAGCATCTACAACAAGCTGAGACTCAATAATGTGTTTCATTAAGGCTTACCATGCCCTCTACTCCACACTCGGTAGAACGACCGACATTCAATAATATAATTTCAAAGTGAATGCTTGTGCATCCACAAATTACATTAACCAATTCTGGCAAGTTAATAATATAATTTCCTAAGAAAAATATGATTTAGTACGTTGAAAGCATTTGAACACATTTTACTAATGTTTGTATTTAATTCATTTGAACTCTAACTAATTTTTTTAAAACCGAGTTGGCCCCATTTCCATGTATCAGGCAATACCTGATTTTTGTAATTATGTATATTTCACAAAAAGTGTGGCTGCAACGTTGTATTATAAAAAGCTTCCTTGAAACATTTGGTGCAAACAGGATATCTTAATGACGGAATTGAAAACAAGCACTTAGTAGACACCAACTAAGGTTTCTGATAAAATGAATTTAGTTAGATACTGGAATACCATACTAATGAAAATAATGAAGAAGGTCCGGACGTTTTTTTCCTTTACTTTTTCAGCTTTACCCGTTTTTGAGAATCTGGATTTTGGTTCTCATGTCGAGCTTTTTTCTTTGGCTTATTCCCATCCAAACACATTGAAAAAAACCTGTTCCAGAAATATAGTTAAAACAACTATTATCAACCTTTTTGAATGTCTTCTCTAGGGACTCGCTCTAAGCCTTTGACATCTTAACCTGGAAAAGGAAGAGCGTCGATTAATATTCCAAGAATGAAAAAAGCAAACAGATCAGATAATGGAATCGAGAACTTATACTGTGAGAAAATAGAACCTGCAGTCTATTCCATAAAGGAATGTAACAGTAAATTATCATATTTTTTGGTAAGCAAAAAACTAGTAAAGTAGTACAGGACAATTGTAATTTGATCTAGTAGAACATTGAATGTTGAGTTTACATGCCTTTTACTTTCTCAGAAGCCTTCCACACCCAAATATCATAGGCACATAAAATGATCATTGATCAACTTTGAACTTTCCTTTCATTCTACAGGATGGGGAATTCATCAAGTTTAAACTTGTCTAAGAACCAAAGATTCATTTATTAAGCTATCCATGTATATTTTCCCATCTCGTAGTCACCAAATGCAGAACTAGTCTTAAGAATCATTTCATAAAAAAAATGAACTACGAATACCTAAATTAATCATTTCACCAAAGATTCTTTTATTAAGTTATCCTAAAGAATACGCATGCCGTAATCATAAAAACTTACAGCCATCTTAAGTAAGGTCACTTTATTAAACATTGAATGTACGTAATAGTTAGCATATATATCTCTATGGTATGAAAAAAAACACTTAGTTTGAGCGAACATTATTTCCATTTTACAATCGTTCATATATTCGATTTCTTAATGAATTTCCAAGAGAAAATTACTTGAATTGAGAGACCAAATAGTTTTTCTTCCTGTCCTAACCAGGTTAGAGTTTGAATTTGGATAACAGAGAATCCTGCAGGAAGCTTGTTAGCGAAAAAAGTTGTAATAAAATAAGAAATAACTGTTAGGATAGGTAGTTTATAACCTTGCACACTATCATATTTTTTAAACCATGATCATGGAGGTACTACCTAGCTAACAACTCTGGTAAGAATACTCTATATCAACTAGATAACATCTTATAGACACTCGCGTATCTTGCGGTCACTCAAGCAAATATATTTCCTCTCTTCTTATATCTACTATATAAACCACCAAAATATATCATGACTTCCATCCAAACCACCACACACTTAAGCTTCTATGTTTTGAAGCGACTGTATTAAAAGTCCCATACACGTGTTAGGTACATGAACAGGATACCTTTCGCTACACACAACCTAGTATCATTAGTTTACTCGCTCCTTATGCATTTGATTATGGAAATCCAATCACAGTACGTACAACTACTTCTAAATAACTCTAAGGTAGTTGATGCCGATTATGACATGATCATTGTGATACTGCTAATAGATTTCGATTGAATATCACATTGATTAGGGTCATTACCTTCTTGACTACCACACATGCTCGAAACAAAAAATAAACACATGATCGAATTACATAACCTAAGACAGCTTTTCTTTTTAGACGTTTTTCGCGCTATTTTTCATTCAGATTTCCTTTTTAACTAGTTTATGAATTGATTCTCCTCCCCAAATCTTCATATTTCATATGTTTCAATTCCACTTGATCTCGAATCAATCAATGAATTATAACTTCCAATTATTCTTTACAAAATTCCGTTATTTAGTTTATTACATCAGCGAGCGGCGGCTCCAGAAACCTATCAAGGGTTCTGCACTTCATTTTAGAAGAAAAATAAGCCATAACAATGAAACAATCAATCAATTATAGTTTCCCGTTATTAAGCTATTAAGTTCTATGTTTAATTAGTCAGTAATTACAACTGCAGCCAGTGTCAGATCTAGAAATCTTTTAGCACAACTCGTCTAAAAATTAAACCATCACAATTGTTAGCCGACATACAATCAACACGGCCAAATCGAAATTAAAGAAATCAAAACAAAACTTACGTAACAGAAAAAACACCTGCTGCCGGCACTCTCTTCACAATCAAGTTGGATCCGCTTCGTATATCGACTCCATGGTCACCATAGCATACTCTACCACACACAAAAAAACAAAAGACATAACAAAAATCAACAAATGTTACCTTGGCCGGTAACAACATCATATAACACAAGGTCCGAATCCGTCCTAAACACATCATGAAGCTTTTTAACTCCGAAATAAAAAGTTTAAGTCCGAAATCAAGTGTTTTGAACTCGTTAAAGCTTATGGATTTGAAGGTAATCAACATGTTGAAGTTTTGATCAATTTTTTAAGGATGTTGATTTGTTATGAAATGAAGGTTTACTTGAAAGTTTAAGGTTTTTCATGAGATTTTTTTACTACGTGAAGAATGTGAGTGAGAAAGAAAAATGCGAGTGAGAAGTGAGTATAAGTGAGAGATAATTGAAAACCTTAAAAAAGATATAAATTAATTATATCACCTACTTGAGGTGGTAATTGCAAACTTTAAAAAAGATTATATAAATTAAGATTTAAATGGATACTAAATTTTATTTGAATATCAAATTCAATTTAATATAATAAATAAGATT
This sequence comes from Glebionis coronaria, assembly GCA_025667525.1. Lineage (NCBI taxonomy): Eukaryota > Viridiplantae > Streptophyta > Magnoliopsida > Asterales > Asteraceae > Glebionis > Glebionis coronaria. Next base: position 644,616,089 of record CM046874.1, read on the forward strand.
AAAAACAAAATATATTTTCATTTTTTTTTCAAACATTAATATTTTTTAAACCTTTAATCGTTATGAGAAAAAAAATACCGTTACGAAAAGCATTTAATTATCTTTTTATAAATATGTTATAAGATATACTTTCGACAAAAACAAATTTCATTTTTTTCACGTTTTTAAAAATTATCATATATCATACTAATATCATATATGATGTAACACCAGTATCATATATGATATAACTTACCATATATGATAAAAAAACCAATATCATATATGATTTAACACGGTTATAATATATGATGCAACAGTATTATCATATATGATATTTCGTGTAAATTTTAACAAGAAGAAAAAAACGATTTTTTTCTCTTCAAAAATATATCATAGTGCATATTGGTAGAAACATAATTAAACGCTCGTCGTGATGGTATAATTATTTTCGTTTAAAACTTAACTGTTTAAAAGATATTTAAATTATAAAAAATAGATAAAAAAATAAAATATATTTAGTCTTATCTATTAGATGGAAATGAGTTGAATCGTGGGGATGAGTCCTCTCATATTCAAAGAAAAGTATGATATCCAAAATAACTCTTCTCGTAAACTAAATAAAAAATAAATTCATTATTATATAAAAAGTAAAAGAGAGAAAACTGTGATGATGATTCTTTTCTTAAACCGTGTTTTTGTCAATAAATTATAACTATGAGACGAGGAAATATTTTTTCTCTTAACATGACTATCCCTAAACAAAAAGTCTAAGATAATTGCATATGTAATTAATGCAACTTTTGAGTAATAAAAAGATATTTGTACATTTACACTAATTATAAAAACTATAAATAAATAGTTAATCCATGTTTTGATTAAATGACAGCAAGTTATAGCTATCTATATATTAAGACATATATTTTTTTAAGACAAATATAAATAATTATGTGATTTTTTTTTGTAAAAATGAAAGAATAGTAGTTTTATTTTCATAAAAGATAAGTTTTACAAAATTTATTATTTTAATCCTTTCAAAGTTCAAAAATAATATCTACATTTAATGTATTTAAATATAATAAAGACAAGTGGTTGAATGAACTTATGTAATTTAATGTACGTAGAGTATATTAAAGATACTTTTTTTAGGACATTAAAAATATAATGAATGAGGTAATTAATAATCCTTAAAAGTTTTTATCATGATAAGAGGAATGCGCGTGTTTCACTCTATTTTAATCATTACTTTCTTTTTTATAACTGCAACTATTTAAATAACTTTTTATTATGTTTATACTAGTTTAAAGACTCGTGGAATCACGGGCTATTGTAAAAAAAATATTTGTCAGAAGCAATTATGTAAGTAACGTAAAAGAATAAAATGTGACCATGTTCGATCGATACATGAAAAGAAAAACAATATAGAATACATGAATTATTCAATAAATATTTGAGTTTGTATGAAGTATATAATAACATATACAATAAATAATTAGACAATACATGAATTATTCGATAACCATTTGAGTTTGTAACAATTATTTATAAACACCTAATAGTCGAATTGAAATGTAAAAAAAAGTAGCTTAGACTTTAAAATATAGTAAAACGTTTGTGATATGTAGATTGTACGTACCTCTTGCATGTTTTTCAGAACCTTTGATATGCAGATTCTACTTTTCTCAAGCAATTGCCTCAAAAAAGAACCTCTCGATAGCATCAATTCTTATATATAGAACACACAAACATTTCTTCTTTCGTGAATATAAACAATCATATTTTATTTTCTTTTATATAGAACAAACAAATATTTATTTATGAGCTATTAACTTGTCATGTTTCCAAAAGGATACTATGAGGTGTCATACCTATTCTTGCATAGCATCTATAAGAATTCCATCAGGTACATCTATCAAAACCATTTTGTTGTATTATTTTCACGATTCAATGAAAGTTGATTAAGCAATCATGTTCATAATTTGATAATAAAAGATAACATTGTTTTGGATAATATATGTACATTCATTTAGTTAGAAATTTAGCATGATGTGTGATTTTTTCACCATGTCCATAATTGCATAGTGTAACATCTTATAACTCATAAATACTTAATTATAAGAAAAACCCTAATATTATAATTCTAAGACCTTAAAGCAAAAAGATTTAGCGTTACCCGAAACACAATTTCCGCATGTAAGAAAATCACTCATACCAACATTATACACAAAATCACCCGTATCGACCCGTTACACAGAAAAATTCTAATGCCGAAAGTTTATTGATTTTACCAACAACATCATTTCCCATCCTTACAAAAATCTAATGATATAATGAACAAAATAAATAGATACACATAATACTTTATTTGTTAATGAAGATAACAATGTTACATAACCTTTACAACTAACATCTTCCACCACTCCAATGTGTTACTTGAAGTCACAAAATCTCATATTTCTTTTATTCTCAGAGAAATATATGAGTGTGATAATATACATATAGGAGTACTAGGAATCCTTCTTATGCGGTTTCTACACAAACGCAGTAGGACGAGTATTACAAACCAATGTTTGAATATGTGGTGATTAAAAAATTGTATGTTTTGATCATTAAAAGTATCTTGCATATTTTGAATGCTAAATGTATTTCAAGACCAGGCAGTTTATAATTAGCTTGAACAAGTGTATCAAAGAAATCAACAATGCCTTTTAAATTGGAATGCACTTTAAAATAAGATTCGAGGGTGAGGAATCCCCGAAAGAAGGTATATATATTTGTTAAGGCAGGTACGTATCAAAGTAACTATATATGTATAGATTGCTTATCGATTCATTTCCTTCATTTGTTTGTCACCATGGTTTGTTCACTCCGATTTTTCACCTCGAGAATCATTACTCAAACAAACAAATGATTCACATCAAATTCTAATAGAGAAGAACCAATCTTTAAATGCTTTTACAAGTTGCACACTCAATTGTTTTATCAGGGTCCCTTCTAAAGTTAATTTTATACCTAGAAAAGCAACCATAAAAGTATTAGCATATGATGTGTCATTTAATTCATCTATTGAAGGGGAGTTTACCAACACCTTATAGGCCAAAGTTTCTGACCTCTAATCCAATCTTTTCAAGGGATATAAAGAACAAGGGAATATTCTAATTGTCACCAAATGGAGTACAAAACATATCTACCCGTAATCTTACTAGGGTACATTTAGCCTTTCAACGGTGAATACATATTTTAATTCTTTTTTATCGAGACTGCTAATCTCAGTGGTGTAATAATGATAAGTTAAAAAATATGAATATCAAATTGATATGGAGGTGAATCGTCATGAACAAACCCGAGAGAGAATAACAACGAATGACGAACGATATTAACTATGTGTTAAATAAATTAACCGATTCACACTCTCTGTCTGCCTTCGTTGGATAACGCCATATTATTTTGATATTCGGTTATAATACTTTAGTCTATCTTGAATGTTTAGATTCTTCAATTTGCATTTTGAGTTAACTATGTGGAATTTTTGTAATTGATCTATTCCCTCCGTCCCTAAATTATTGTCCACTAGATAAAAAAACACATAATTAAAAAAAAATATTAATTATAGTTTTCTCTCTCTTACTTTTTAGTATTAATAACAATTTACCTATAGCAAATTAATTTAACTCACATTTAGAGTTAGTATTTTCATGCAAAGATAATATAGTAAACTTTATCAATTATTTTTATATATTTTTATTAGTGGACAATTAAACTGCGAATAATTAAAAAGGAAAGGTGGACTATTAATTTGGGACGGAGGGGTTATTTAATTTTGAATTGCCTATCTAATTTATTAATTATCTCTTTTAGTTATTTTTTATTTAGGGAATCATCTAATGTAGGTTGTAGAACTGAAACAATTGTATTTTTTTTGACATATTAGTGACATTTTAGCGATGGGTACCCTAGTTAATTTTATATGAATTCACGACTAAAACATTGCTGAGAGACTTCTGACAAGGAAGTTACCAACAAATTTATGACGTGTTTCCTATGTCCGTGTTCCTCATATAGTTCTAAAGAAAAATTTGTCTTCAGTACCCGATTAGTCGAGACATAAAACCTTCTTCAACCAATCGGATTTACTAAAAAGTAAAAAGTACAATGACTAATAAAACAAATTAAAAAACCATTAGCTAACAATTAACAGGATACTATTTTAAAGTGCAAGTATATGGAAATGGAAAGTACCGGAAAGAGGCATGTAATCTTGGGGCAACCAGGACATAATTAGATTTTGGATTATATCTCAAGACTTGCGGCAATAACTATAGTTGTTGTTATGAAATATTTTCCATTTTACGATGTGTATGCATATTCTATCTTATCGAGACGTGGTCCTTGTGCCTCAACAACAGATATACACAAGTTGTTGTTCCTTTTAGTAATAATGATAACATAAGAATAATTGTTTTCCTCAATTCTAGATCCTCCATATGCATTGAAGCTATGTTACACATGAAACTTGATCATTTTTTGAGCATCTACAACATGCTGAGTTTCAAGAATGCACTTGACTGTTTCAATAAGACTTACATTTGGTATAAGGTCCTCTACTCCATACAAGACACTATCCCTTCATTATGAGTTTAAAGTTAATACATGCGTATCTAAAAACAAGCTTAACCAATTATTAGTATATCACATGGGTAAAAGTTAATAATATAATTTCCTAAGATAAACTTGATTCCATAAGTTGAAAGCATTTGAACACATTCTACTATTACTAGGCGAATACCTGCGCAAAGCGGCGGGATGGCCTGGCGGCGTATAATTAACGAAACGATATTTTGAGGTAAGACTAAAATGCAATGGAAAGTCTCGCACTATATGAGATAAAGTCTTTACAACATACTTTACAATGTGTGCGAGAAAAAAATGTATAGTTTAATGGCATATTAAAAGAATGCAAGTACCTTAAACAAGACATTCTGCTGAACATGAAATACATTCAAGACATATACTTAGAACATGCACGTAGTTTTTAAGAGTACATTAACCGAATGTTCTAATACCAGAAGTCACACCTTAAGTTCTTAGTAATCCAAAAGATACATAAAATAAAAGCCATAGATAATTGTACTTTGACATGAATAAAGTATCTTAAAAATCAGCGCATAGCGGCGAATTGTCTGGCGGCAGAAAACTAACGATACGATATATCGTGGTAAGATTATTGAAAGTGGAATGTTATATTTATACTATTAGGACATCGGTAGTATAGAATATTTGTTTAAAAATACACGATTTGTCTCTAAATGATATCATGAGATATTGGGATATTATAAAGTAGGACTCCATCAATATAAACCTGTAGACAGCATAAATGAAACTGAGCCTATAACACATGACAATGATCGTTTCTTTAACCATTATGCTTTTTTAAACACAGAGGTAGCGAGTATCCAATTCTATACAATCTTGTAAAAAACAAATGCTTCCATGGTCCAATTTTTAGGTATAAGAGAAACATTGTTGAAGGAGTTACCATCTAGGCCTTAACTTGCACTTGTTTAAGTTGAGGTAGATGCATCAAAATACCATAGGAAATTGAGTCTAGCTATTTTTATGTTGATACGTCGCAGACCTGAGTTTTTTCTAATATCTAGAACCTCAGGCAAGCTATTAATGTATCCTTGTGACATGCCGATATTAATCCTTATGGCTTTGTTTTCTACTAATCCTCGATTGTAAAGAAAATCACAGGTGACGTAACTATCAGTTACCACGTCCATTTAGTGTTCACAATTAATAAACAAGACGCCGACTTTCGGTAGTAAGTAGAGCATACGACACCAATTATTAGTAAGCTACACTTATCAATAAGGTATAAGTTTTTTTTTCTTCAATAAAATTCATGAAAAATTTACAGTACCATCTTGGTACGAATGTAAATTCTCAGTATCCCCCATATATCTAAAATTTAAACATGTGATGAAAGAGGTAACTCTAATTATGCATATAAAGCTCCTAAATAAAAAAATACCATAGCTAAGATTAATAGAAGAGATACTACTTATGAATAGATGTTGGAGATTTACCACACACGTAACAATTTACATTCAATGGTGTGCACAACAATGATCAACAAATACATTTTATAAGCCTGATTTTACATTATTGACATCAGACAAGATCAATCCAAATAACATGTATGTAAAAGTTCAGTAAGCAGTGGCTCAAAAAGATTAACCATTGAGGCCTAATCTAAAAACGATTGGCTTCAATATTCTTTTCTTTCCAAGTGCAGCTAAATACAACAGATTTTTGTTCGTAAAAAATTGTGACAACCCGAACCCGAGGTCATTATTTAATATTATTTAATATTATTTTACGAATAATTTTGAAATTTTTGATGAGTTTGAATGATATGACGTTTGGAGGTTTAATTTAAAACCGACGTTGGAAGTCTTATTTTTACTTTTCCCTAATTGCGAGAATTATTAGTGATTACGATATCGACGGATGCCCGAGATTTTATGTTTTATTATTTGTTGTTTCAATGTTTATATTTTTGACGTTTTTATTTTAATTGTGTATTAAGTCGTACAGGGATCATATTATTATTACATTTTGAGTGCGTTTTAACTTCTGAAAAGTATTTTTACGAAATCCGAGCCTCGTAAATATTTTCAAAATTGAAAATTTACATTTTCTACCCTTACAATTATTTAATTGCATTTTAGACCAAAAATATGAACAATTGGCAAAAACTACCCCTCCACCACTACTATATATTGATTTTCCACTAACCACTTCTATTATTAAATTCATTTTTACAAGAAAATCATCTCTTTCTCTCCTCCCTTGCTATTACCGTCCACACCTACACCCTAAAACCATTTGATTTTCAATTTTCTACTTTGAATAAAAAGAAACTAGTTAATATCCCATCTTGGAAATTTAACAAGGATCATTTTGGTATAATTTTTAACCACATGCATCAACTTTTTCAAAAATGTATTTTTCTTGATGAACTAGTAGTGTTTGATCTATTTTTATGATTGTATAAAGGTGTTATTGTTATTATATTCAAGTATTGTTGGTTGCATGTTTAAAATTTTGAATGGATCATTTGATGATTGATCATTCAAGGGTGTTAGAGGTTAGATTAATTGTTTAAGATTGTTGTGGGATAATATTAGGAGTATGAGATTGATTAAAATAGGTTGAAAAATTGACTTAGGGTGATTTTTAGAAAGGTGTTTTACATCAGTGGGTAAAAGATATTTTTTGGAAATCTTACTGTTTGAAAATGAATAAACTAATAGGATAGTGTTATAGAGAATTTTTTAGCTTCGATTTGATATAAAGTAAAGCTTCTAGCTCCAAACAAACGAAAAGTTATGATGTTTTGATTATTCGTGTACCGGGAGACGAGTATCGACACAATCCGAAGTTGTTGTCGATATTTGGATCTAATCTCGGGGACTATAGAAAGAGTTGTAGAAATGGTCAAGGCCTGATGTTAAGTTCTAAACTTATGGTTGTGAGTCTATTTTCAAACCCCAAGTGTCGGATTTGTAAACGGGGTTGTTTGGAATGGTCAAAATGGTTGTATGAGTGGGTGACGTAAAACTGTCCGGTTTTTGTAGTTCAAAGATGTGTCGGGCAGGGAACTTTAAAAGTAAAATCTTTTGATGGGCTTTTAACAGGTCTTTCTATATATAGTAAGTGATATCTTTGAGTAGTATCATAAGTATTTGACGTGTTTAAGTGGGGTAAATGAGCCCGTACATTTGGTGTGTACCGGCAGATTTTTATCAAAAGAATTAACTAATAGAATAAACATATAGAAGGGAGTAATAGGTCACTTGTATTGTTTTTATTTTGGGTTGTTGTAATTTTATTATTTTGAGATTGATGTTATTATGTATGGGTTATATTTGAGTCTATTATTAATGAACGCGCCTTAATTGATAGGTTGCCGTTTTCGTGTTTATCGGGCATCAATTATCGACGAAGGTCGTCTTGCTACTGCTATTACTCAAGGTGAGTCTATAGCCTCGTTTTGTACTTGTTTTGAAAGATTTTAAAACCCGCGAGGGGGATACATGCTATTTGAAAATAAAATGAACACAAGTCATGATTGATTGTTTGGACCCGAATGTTGCCTGTTGTTGCCTGATGTTGCCTTGAATTGTATAAGTACCTAAATTACAAAAGTCCCTAAATTCATGAGCCATTAACTATATTTTGACTTGATGTTGTGAGTTGGGAATAGCCACTTATTCTAATGATAGTACTATTGGGCTGACGACCCTATCTGAGACCACGGCTTTACGCTGAGTAACCTCTGGGAAGGATAATTTACGAGAATGAGAATGTGGTATACTTGCAATTGATACCCTAGTAGGGGCACTGGGATTCTTCTAGTCATGCCGGATTTAGGCGTGGGTGACTAAGTTAAGGGGTCGGTGTCATGAGCTTAATACAATTCTATAGCTATTGCTATATACCAGAATGCATGATCAATAGATTGTGACGACAATTCTATTAAATAATTTACGATTGATTTTTCTCTTGTGTTCAAATGATGATTTGGAAAACCTATAGACTCGCTCAACCGTTGTGTTGATGATTTTAAGCATGTATTTCAGGTGATTGAAGTTCATGAATCGCGGAGCTTGCTGGAAAAGGATTGCGGGTTGCTTTTGTGGTGAATGGTCTAAAACGGATTTCTTTCCCTTTTTTCATAAAATTAATAATGTATGGTCATGTATTTTGGTAAAAATGGTTATTGATTGGCTGAGATCTTTGGGGGACCTACATGTTGCTCTAATATTTCTAAAATTGTTTTACTTGGGATAGAAGATTTTAGACAATGGTTAACTTATATCCTTTAATATTTCTGATGTATCATTTTGAGACCGTTTAAAGTGTTTTGTGAAATGAAGTTTGTGTTTAGCACCCAAATGTGTATTTCCGCTGCGCAATGTAATTTGGGGTGTTAAAGATTGGTAATCAGAGCTTTTTAGTTATAGCGAATTAGGTCGATTTTTGAAAAATGTCCTAAACTATAACTTTGGTGTCGAAACTATTTTACAAAAGCACGCAACTTCTCAGCAAGGCTCCAGTATGATTATTTGTTTTGTATTGTTTTATAGTTAGAAGTATCCCTTAAAATTGAAATGATTTTTAGAGTATTTATTAAGTAAATACTATGATGATGTACTGATATTGTTGAAAGTACGTTGAGTACTTGTTATCATAATTTTCTTTATGTAATGCATATGTATATAATATTAAATAATGAACTTATATACTACCGAGGGTCTAGGACAGTAGACCAGATGATGAACAATTTTACAACTAAATTCTTACGACTTGTATTTGGAATGAGAAAGTTTGATCGGTTGATGTATGATAGATATGTGGTTGAAACTAGTGTGATTAGAAGGTTGATGTGAAAGAAAGGTTGTTTTAAAGGTTGTATTTGGTATGTAGAGAATTGAGTTTGTTAGAACTTGGAAGATGGATGAGATTGCTAGTCTTAGTTCGATTGTGATGAATTTATATGCTTGAATTGAAAGGATTTAAGAAAGTAGGTAAGGTTGAAAGGATGAGTGAGTGGGAGTCTCATGTGGGATCTATTTTGAGTCAAGTTTGGAAGTTTAGGAGTGTTGAAAGTCGTACTGAGATTTGCCTTGTAATAAATGTGCCTTGTATGAGTGAATATTTGAATTTTGAGAGTGAGTTGCCATCATGTTAGGGATTCGACTTTGAAGTGCGAAAAAGGGAAATAGACGAGTGTGATGAAACTGACAGCAATGCTAAGGAGGACGAGGAGCTGGTGTCTAAGGAACTGACTGCGCAATGGATTTCTTTGTATCTTATTTTCTTTTTGGTGATCGAACTTATTTAAACCTTATGTCATAGCATTGTGATGGAACTTATTATCTTTTAAGTTTGTTCGGTAGCTGATTGTAGTGACATACATTTCCACTGTCTTGTTGAATCCTCAACACAATCTAAATTACCCTCATGATCTATGATGTGCCTTTATTAACTCTTTTGAGTTTTGGTTGATGAACCATTGTAGTTTGTATTGTTCGTGCATGTAGTATCCATGACATGTCCTGATAAAGAAGTCCTTCTTTTATCTTGATATGTATACTTATCATGTTTCTTTCTTCTGTGATGATGGAAGGAGTAAGGGAAGCATATTTCAGTCATTAGTAGATCGCTACGTGACTAAGTTTCTTGAAATATGTCGCTAAAGCTAACAACTGTTATTATGAACACTATGATCGAGCGAGCTATTGCTAGAGCACTTGAAACTGATTGTGCTGCAAGGAATCAAGATGCTGGAGTTAGTTTTGGTAGAGATTATGGTGCTGAAGTTGATGCTGCTAAGAATAATGATGATGTTGTTGAGAATAATGATAATGCTGCTGAGAATAATGATGATGCTATTGGGAATAATGATAATGCTGCTGATTTAGATGGTAGTGTTGCTGTTGTTCTGCAATTTCAAGAGAATGTACTTATTTTAGTTTTTAGAAGTGTGGTTCTACGCAGTTTTGTGATATTAATGGTGCATTAGAATTGCATAGGTGGATTGATAAGAAAGAGAGTACTTTTGAGATTAGTGGGTATTCTATCAACTAATAAGGTGAAATTTGCTGCTACTACATTTCAGGATGGTACACTAAGATGGTGGAATAACCAAGTGACTACTGTAGGATTGGTTGTGGCTAATGGTAGAACATGAACTGTGATTAAAGGACTATTGACTGATAAGTTTTGTCCCGAGAAGGAATTAGAACAGTTAGAATACGAATTGAGACAATTAGTGTTAAGAAACGATGATATTACTGCTTATACTAGGAAGTTTTCTGAGTTGTGTTTGTTATGTCCTGATACTTTTGTGAATGACCGTAAGACAAGGAAGCAATACATTAAAGGATTGTCTAGTAACACCAAGGGTGAGACTATTTCTTCAAAACCTAAATCTTTCGATGAAGTTGTTCAGATGGCGCATGATTTAATGGACGTGAAAGTGCAAGATAGGAAAGATAGCATTGTTGAAAACAATAAGAGAAAGTGGGAATCTACTCAGTCCAACCACATTCAAGGTTAGGATCGTGGGGATTACAGTAATAACAATAACTAGAGACATAACCGAAACCAGTATTTAAACTATGGAAGGAATAAAGGATTTCGTGCTGCCACTGTGTCTAGAAGCAACAAGATAAATTCCAAGTGTGTTTACTATACTATATACCATGTAGGTAATTTTCCACATTTGCGACTAGAGTTAGGACAACCTGGTCATACAGCTGCAAAGTGTAGGATAAGAGGATTAGTCACTGGAATTAGTACCTCTTGAATTGTGATATGATTTAGCTGTGGTGAGAAAGGAAACAGACAAGGGAATTGTCCAAGGAAAGGAAATTGACAAGATAGGAATGATGTCGCTCCAGCTTACGTTTGAATGATGTTGACAAACCTTAAGGACTGAACGTTGTAAATGGTATATTCTTATTTGGTGATCTTTATGTTAGTATGTTGTTCGATTTCAGATCAGATAGAAACAGTACAAATGTAAAGATTCAGTTGTTTTATCAATGGAGAATTAGTAAGGATGACAATTAACTATGATGTGGAGTTAACCAATGGAAAGGCTGCTAGTATTAGTTCTATACTAAGAGTGTGTTCATTGAATTTAGTAAAGTAGGTGTTTAGTATCAACTTGATGCTCATAAAGTTGGGATTCCTAGATGAAGTTTATTGGCATAAATTGGTTAGTTGTGCGTAGTGCTGATGCTTGAGATTGAACCAATCTCCACCATAAACTGATAGCTGCTGGTTTAGATTTTGTTGAGAAGTTGAGTGTTGATTGTAAGAGGTGATGAGTGAACTTTCCATTTGAGAATTATCTTGTTTGGAGATGAGGAAGTATATGGAAGAGGGATGTGATTTATTTCTAGCTCAGTAATTAGTAATAGGGTAGTTGAGGAGAAGTTGGGAGGTTTGTTAATGATTCGAGAGTATTCTGAGGTTTTTCCTAAAGATTTGTAGAGTTGCTGTCGTCTTGTGAAGGGGGATTCGTGTCGATTGAGCGTTGTAAGCGATAAGTGTAGTGCTCCTGCGTTTCGTTGTGTAGTGCTTCTGCGTTTCGTAGAGTAGTATTTGTACGCCTTATCATTTGGCACCGTAAGAGTAGAATGAGTTATCCGGTAAACAGTGAAAATTGATGGATGAGGGATGGATTAGATTAAATTTCGTTACAATGGTGATTACTTGTGTTATTTGTCAAAGAAGGATGGATTGCTTCGAATGTGTATCGTCTATCGTGAGCTTAGCAAATTAACTGCCAAGAATCGGTATCCACTACCGAGGATTGAAGTTATTTGACCAATTATAAGGGTCCAGTGTGTACTCAAAGATCGTTTTGAGTTCTAGTTATCATCAACTGAGATTTAGGGAAGAAGATATTCCTATAGTTGTTTTTTGTATTTGATGTGGGTGCTTTAAGTTTCAAGTGATGATTTTGGAACTGACGAACGCGTCTGCCGTATTCATGAACCTGGTGAATCATGCGTGTAAGTTGTAATAGGATGAGTTAGTCATTGTATCTGTTGACGATATTCTATTTTATTCCAAGAGGAAAGAAGAAACATAAGTAGCATATGAGGATAATTTTGGAATTATTGGAAAAAGAGAAGTTGTATGTAAAGTTCCCTATGTGTGAATGTTGGTTGAAATATTTGTGTTTTCTAAGGCAGTTGATTGACAACAAAGGTATTCGTGAAGATCTTACCAAGATTGAAACGATTAAGGATTGGTCGGTACCAACGACGCTGGCGGAAATCTATTAATTCCTTGGTCTAATCTGTGTATTATCAGAGGTTTATCGAAAGGTTTTCACTAATTATTGAACCATTGATTAAGCTGACTAAGAAGAATTGGATGTGTGAGTCCCACTTATACATCTAAATTGTAAGTTTCGAGAAATGATCCTTATCAAATGTGGAAGCTATATTCTGAACACTGAAGGGTAAGCTGTGTTTTGCACTGATATTGTCATTGTTGGAAGGATCTGAAGTATTTATAGTTTGTAGTTTGCTATGATGCGTCTCATAAGGGTTATGTAGTTGTGGTGTTTGCTTTGATATTGTAGGGAATATTACCCGTATGGAATCAAGTGTGTACTAATCAAGGATCATAAGAGTTTGCTTCATAATTAATTTCTTGGGATGATAAAGGAAATGAGTAGAGGATTACCAGTTGTATATTCGGGTATTTGAGTATGTTGGTGGTTATGACTGTGAGTGATTATGACTACAAGATTTGCTACCACCCGGGAAAGGCGAATGTGGTAGCTAATGCACTTATCAAGAAGAAAAAGGAAAAATCTCTAGGATTTGAGTTTTGGTGATGACAAGAAGTGTGGACTTGATAGAAAGGGTATTGAAATTTTAAGTTAGTGGTCTGATTTGAGAAGGATGTCAAGGTAAGTGATTTCAACATTTTGTCAAACTTATGGAAAGGATTTTTGTTGTAAAGTCAAGTGAGGCGTGGTATATTGAGCACTCCTAACATATCTGAGTTGAGAGTGTAAGACTTAGTGATGAAGGTGTAACACCCCCAAATTTATACAACTCAGTTCAGCGGAAGACTAGTTGGTGTTACGGGATAGCACATTACTCACATCATAGACAACGCATAAAAATCGCGTCGTTTAATAATAAATCATTTCCATTCATAAACATCAAAGTTACATAGGTCCCAAGTCATTACATTTCATATAAGTTTTTCAAAATATTTGAATGGAAAATATTGTTTAAGTGCGGGCCATTAATTCTTGTCGTCTTCCCGAGAATTACCTTCAAGTACCTGAGATAAAACATGTTAAAAGAAAAGGTCAGCGATAACGCCGAGTGAATTCATAGAGTTTAGTAAATTCCATCAATATAACTTTGGTATAAAATTTGTACCAAAAATCAATTCATACAAATCATTGTAATAGGCCGTAAAATAGCCAAAATCATTTTATACAAATCTTCGTAATAGGCCATAAAATAGACAAAGTCATTGTATACAAATCCTTATCGAAAATCATAATATAGGCATTTGCCTTTAAAAATTATTATACGAGCCAATGTCGTAAAAACATCATACAATACGTCTTGTGACGTTGTATAAAATCCAATAAAAACCGTTATATGAATATGGTTATGAAAACCAAAATACAAACATAATATCAATAGTATGACCCAGTATTGCTAGTCAGGCAATACATCGTAATTCGGAGCGTCCAGTAATATTTTGGTGATTGGATTATTATAAGCCGCATGACATTGTTACCTTACTAAAACCAAAACGGGTAGCTAACCCGATACAAATTTTGCCCATCTAAAGTAGCGTGTCGTCACAAAGGTCACGCTATTGGAAATCTTCTCATACATTAATTCGCTTACCAATCAATGTGGCACGACGGGGATCAACCGTCAAGGCGCGAACTGGGGTGATCGTCCCCAAATATTACTATTAAATGCATAAGCGTCTACCAACTCCCGGTAGTTCACAATTCATGCTAATGGGACTTTTAGTGACATAACCTAACTTTAATAATCCATTTTATTTCGTCTATCGGGTCCATCAATCATTTATCGGGTCATACAATCGGGTCATTCAATCATTCGGGTCCAAAATCAATAAACAAACAATCGGGACAAATGGTGTCCAAACTTTTATAAAAACTAACATGTTATCTCCCTCGCGGGTTTATAAAGCATTCATAAAACATTTAAAAGAGTGCGAGGCTATGAACTCACGTTGATATGGGAAGGCGGGTTATCGGCAATTCGGACGTACGGTACGTGCTTCAATCACGGAAACCTAAACAAATAATACTTGGTCTTAGACGTTTGTCCAATGAATTTATAAAAATAACAATTATGTATACATATGATGATTATATATATATGATGATCAAGTGGGTTTACATATTCTCGTTTACTCATTTTAGTGTTATATGTCGATAACTTTTATACTAGTTTACTAGTTTTACCCAATTACGTATCTTAAGTACAATAAGCTTATTATAATTTATTTAACTTATTTTAGTCCATTTTGTACTTATATTATCAGTACATACATTTTCAAGTTGGGCCCAAATGGGTTAAGCCCAATAATTTCTTTTTACAAGTTTTTATCCTATTTAATCCAACTATTAGTCCAATATGTTTACTTAGCTCGTTAATGTCCGTATGCCCTATAGTTCGGGTTTTATCGGTTTTTACTTATTATACATGTCTATATATCAGTATATAAGTTTTATAAAGTTTTCATTAGACGGGTCCAATCCATCTAAGTTTTATTTAACAAAAACGTTAATTTTACGGCAATAGCCGAAAAAGTCGTAAAAATCATGTTTATAGTTTTATAACTTGTAAAACTTAACAAGTTTCCATTTTCATCATTTATACACTTATTACACCTTCTATATATTTATATAAATAAGTTTTATAAGTTAGTGGGTTTTTATTTACATTTTATATATTAAAATGTGAGTGCTTATATAATAGTATTATTCTTTAATTTCCAAAAATCTGATTTTTAACTTCATCTTCACCAAAAATGCCATATCTTGAGTTCTACATGGAGATAGAAGCTCAAATTTTTATCACTTAAACTACATGATATTTGCTACATTTAACTCTTCTATAGCTACTGTTGAATCATCCTTTAAGTATTTTCTAAAAATCGTCCAAAACAGTAACTTCAGATTTATACCCTAAACTTGTTTTGATCATATCTCACTCATTATTTTGATTCCATTGCATGGCCAACTCTCACATGTGTACAAGACCCATAGCTTACTGTAAATCCATTTCACATCATCATTTTATCAGTTCACCACTTGGTCCTTTACTGTTTTATACAGCCATGCAAATTAATCAAGATTTTAACCTTGTTTCTTATAGTTTTTCACCTTTTTATCCATGATTATCAACAACAAATCCCCACATAACATTTTTATCATCATATAATCATCATAAATATATACAATAGGAAATAAAATACATGTTTACATAATCAAAATAACAAGAAGTTGAGGAGGACAATCTTTATACCACCAACTTGATGTAGGTTATGAGTTTGGCATGGTTTTTGATGGAGAAACTTGTGCTTAGCCAACACCATCTTCAAGAACTCCAATATTCATCAACTCCTTGTGGAAAATCAGCCTCATGACACCATGAAAACTCCTCCATGGATGTTATAAGTTGAACCAATCTTCATCTTTTTGAATGGGGATTAACATATGTTAATTATAACATATGTTTATGGTTAAATTTTTGATCAATGATGGTGTTTAGGGGCTGAATTGGGACGGCAATCTAGAGAGAGAGAGGAGAGTTTATGTTTGTTTTGCATGTTGTGAGAAATGGTATGTGTGAGGTTTGATGGTTTTGTGTGTAGTGGAAGGAAGTTAGCTTCAAGTGTAAGCACAAGCTTACACTTGTGTAAACAAGTTATGACTTGATGCCACCTAAGTGTGGTGTGTCATTTTTGCCGTCCACTTTAGCTAGTGGGATGGGGCAAAGTGTTTTGTCCCATCTCACGAGTTTACGGGTATTTCTCGATTCTAGTTTCCTCGATTTGCGTGCCCTCGGGTCGTTTTACGAAAAACGTTTTTATAAATTATGAATCAACGTCACAAAATGAATCTAATAAAAATTGTCTCATCAAAAATGGAGTTCGAAAACGTAAATACGTAATCCTAAGGTTTCCGGTTTAGTCGTAAAGGACGTTAAAATAAAATCGTAAGTCCTAATCTCTTCTCGTAAATTTGTGAGTATATGAACCAACACAAATTTAAAACTCCAAAATAATATTCATGGACAAATTTATTTTCTAAAATGTCGGACTGTCACCAAAGACGGTGTACGTAAACGTAAGCACGTAACGTAGAATCCTCCGGTTTAAACGTAGTCGATGCTACTCTAAGACGTAAATCCAAATTTTCTTCCCAAAAATATGTGAGTTCATATTGTAACATTAAAATAATGTTTTTAAATAATATTCGAGAATAAAATATCAACCATAAATTGACGGATTGTCACAGCATTTACCCCTAAACAGGATCTTTGTCCTCAAAGATCATCTTACCTTACTACTCGCTTCTTATAGAGTTAAAGCCATGTGGGTATTTCCTCCACATTCGGTCTTTTCTCACAAGTGTAATCCACTATAATACGTGAGTTTCATCAAACATAACTACGGGAATAAGATCAGGCTAAATGTTGACTTACTTTCTCTATCCATGATGTTCACGGGTTTCTGATGAATGCAACTTTTCGCCGATCTAAGCTTTACTATATCAGATTTTCACTTGATAGATATTCCATCAAGTTCGATTTACGAAACATAATTCACGCGGTTCTTGAAGTCCTAGGGTAGATCCAGCTTATATGCCTTTCAATCCTAACTTTTACATCATCTCAATGGTCCCATACAACGGGGACTTATATCCCATGATTTGTCAGATCATGAATTCATCTTTCCAAGGTTAAAAATTGTGGCATAACTTCGCTACCCATCTGGCACTTCAAATCCACATTTCATATTCACATAACCTCTTGCCCACTACCGGCAGTCAATAATCAAATCCTATTTTCAATAATCATTTCAGATCTCGCGGGTCGGGTATTTTGTAAGGTTAGGTTTGCCATCATAGGAAACCTTAAACCTAAAAGACATGTCCAACTCACAATGGGTGTATGTCGGATGTCTTCATCTCAACTCCTGCTTATAGAGGCTCTAATATTTAGATCCTAACAAGATTCGATCTCGATCCTAATACGATAGTTATCAATGATAATCTCCCCAAAGGAAAACGATTATACGGTCTATTACCAAAGGTCAATCATTCAAACACCAAACAGTACTTATATTACCTTGTATCGTTACTTTACCTCGTCCCTTCGATTTGGGGTGGTACATAGTACTCTCATCAAGGTTCGTTCTCAATGATTTCTGAGAAAATCTCTAGAAATTCTATGCGAAGCGAAGATCTTGATATAGATGATCGATACAGGCATGCTATGTTTACATAACTCTTTTTCATTTATCATTAACGAGAATGATATTAGCAGATTTGGTCAGTCTGTCGACGATGACCCAAATCGAATCAAATTCAGATGATGACCTTTGAAATAGCTAGATGTTTACTAATGTATGAGGCGATGTCTGCCTTCATAATTGTCATTAGTACAACTTCTTCAGACAAAGATACTTTTAGTCACAGATGGCATACATATAATACTTATACTTACAAATTCCAACATAACTATATCTCACAATCCTTCATATTTAGGCCACCATAAGTGGTCTTTTAAAACATTTAACGCTATCGGCTTCTTAATTATAATGGTTCACATTAGCCGTGAAACCCTTCACTATTTATATTATCCTTTTTACAAACATCGGCTATTTTATATTGTTCGGCAATTTATTTTGCACCTTCATTAATAAGGAACATGTCCTAACTGGTTCTTTATCTTTTCTACATAATGCGTCGGTATCTATACTCACTTCTCATGATGATGTAATTATCATGTCCATAATTCATTCAGATATTCTTTCTATATTATGCGTCAGTAATTACGTTCACTTTCCTGATGAAATAAATATCATAACCGTATTTATTCAAAATTCTTTCTTCATATCTTCTATGTTTTAGTTTCGTCTTTACTATCATTTTTATCCGTTTTACTCAATCCGTCGTCTAAAGCGTCGATAATTATTATAATTAATTAAATAATTATTAGTTAATTTTTATGAAGTGTAAACGTAAAAGTTTTAAATTTCTTATTTCGACCAATTATATAAAATGTTCAAAATAAATTTGAATTTAGTTAACAAGATTTTTGGTTGATTTATCGAAAATAATTAATAAGATTCGTAAATGTTTGAAAAATCTTTGTTTATACTTTGGTCAAAATTTTCTTTAGTTTGAAAAGTAAAAATTATCGTTTCAAATTTCAAGTCATAAGTTATAGTTTCCTCAATCCCTCTTAGGTTATTTTGAGGTATACACAAACATTTACCCCTAAACAGAAGTTTAGTTAAATGGTTTGTGTATAAGGGAATAATCCCTTTAAAAATCCTTTGTTAAAACATTTGTCAAAACATATTTCCATTTCTTTTTGGCAAAATCCAAAGTCTTAAAAGGGCTCTTAATTTTTGAAGAGTCTATATGCATACATCTTACCATTATTAATCCAACGGTCCTTTTATGTAAAGGATTAAGTCCTTAATCACATGTTAAATATTTAAGGTACATGTTTTCATTGTTCGGCCAGTTCAGGGCAATCTATAAATAATTATTAACTCATTATTATTCGTATTAACAAACAAATAGTCCTTAATGATCACGAGCATGAATTTATCAATTTACAGCCTACACACGTGATTCACCAAATTTATGAATGCTACATGTGTATTAGTCAATCCAAACGTCACCACGTGAAACTCATAATATTCATTACAAGTACCGGATGTAGTGATTGGAATACATAATCTTTTTCGCGGACGCGACGTTGATGATAACCATGCCGTGAATCAAATCTTTAAAACATACGCTAAAACCTTGTAAATGATCGAACAAATCTTCCATTTCGAGTTATGGATATTGTTTTCGATTGTCAATTTACTCAGTTCACAGTATTCTATAAGTATAAGGAAAGATAACACCATAGCTCTTCAGGATGACAGGCTTGGTATAATAAAATCTTTCTCCAACAACTTTCTCAGTTGTACGGTAATTCCTTAAATTCAGATAAGATAAATATCTTTTAATAAATACATATTAAGTTACTTCTAGATTATAATATCTATTACTAATTCACAATCATTCACGGTATAAGTTCAAGTCTTAATACAGGATAATCATCCATCAAGAATTATTTAGCTCACTTTTGATAATCAACATCTTATCTTTTAGGGGATTTCTACTCGAGTTCCCATCAATTAAGACAATGTCGTCATGTCACAATCAATCAATCCATTCTACTGGCACTATCAACTTTCCAGTTTCATTACCGCCGATAAGATGTGAACTTCTCAAAAGACTAATAATAATTCATAATCCTTCACAAATTCAAGGATATATGGGGACATAACTAACCTTAAAAGAGTAAGGTCAACGCATGATTTATGCGATAGAATTTCAAATCAGGTACAGACGAAAACATTTAACGAATATGAATATATCCCATGTTTTCATAATTTGAGTACGCATTCGAAAGCTCCTCGGATCGTTGCCCAGGTCATTCAAATGAAATCAAATCATAAGAAATGATAAGAACGTTAATACATCCAGTCGGGCATCGACACTCGGTAATCAAATGCTTTTCCTAAAAATCTCTCTACGGGAGAATTGGACAAGAAAGAATTGTCAATTGTCAAATAAGACAATTTCCATAGATGAGTAAATTCGATTTAGAAGAATAGATGCTACAGGCACATATGTAGGTGTCCCTAACATTATGTCCTTATTTTTCACTTCTTGCAGATCTTATAAAAGTTTAATCTTTCACAATCTTCAAAGAAAATGTAGTGTTTATTCATTAGTTTTATGGTGACTACTAATCAGTCTTGCATAGTCCATTCCAAATTGTATGTAGGCGCGCAACTATATACAATTTCAAGATTAACGATGCAATACTCAGTTCGTCAAAATTTTAACATCATGTTTATAGTAAAAACATTTTCATGCTTAATTCTTAAATAAGAATCAAAATATATTTACAAAGATTTTCTTTGTTATGGAAATAATTAAGTTTCCAAAGCGTCTTATAAACAACTTCATTTTTATATCAATCACTTATAAATCTCACCTTGAATAATCCTTATTGTGATGAAAATTTAATTTTCTCAAAGGATACCGTTTTAATTTTATAAAACAATGTGTGATCTGCAAAAGAGTGATGAAGAGTTGTTCACCAAGAATTAACTACTATATGATAGGAAATGAGCTTTAGCCAAATAATCATGAGGTTCATGACCTTGATGGCACTCACGAAGAATGATCCACAACGTAACTCAAATCGAGATGAGTACTTGTTCAATGGTTGCATCACTAATGTGAACATTAGGATGAAGCAATAAAGGATAGATAATATTGATACATATAGAATTTAGCAACCAAAGGTAGTCTTTTCATTAATCACAAACAAGTCAAATTGTACCGTAACACATTATGTGTCACTATGTCATACAATTCTCAGAACTCATCCTACCAACTGATATCTCAGTTAAGTTAGGGATTTTTAAAAGATACCACAATGAATACTAATCTACAAGAGTCATTAGGTGTCCTGCCTGTCCCGGAAGATCCATTGGTCCCAATTCAGAAGAAGATTTCTTCAATTTATTTGTTGGACACTGGGCATCCTCGTTAGTGGACAATGGCCTAGGAACAACACTTAACACAAACCTACAATCAATTAAATCCTTATAATTTAATCACAGAACTTAACGACTTCTATTAACTATCCCGTATTCCATACAGGTTAAATTTTTACTTCATTCAAGTTTTAACTAATTTTATACTCAATTCGATATTCTACCTCATTCTCCAATACTTTCAATCTTATTCTTCGGCCTTGATAGGGCAATAAAAGCTCGATATGAATCAACACTTAATTTCCAATCCTATTAGCTCTTACAACAACAATTATCAAATGAGTCATTAATATGAAATGACTTGATCAGTCAATTAGACTTCTCGGAAAGGTATTAGTGGCATGAGGCTTTTGGGTAATGGTTCCAATAACAGCCTCAAGTGCAACATTCACCCTTTCGATTTCAAATTTAAGAATTGGATGACAACGAATCATATGACATCTTTCTAGGTGGTAATGTTTTGTCAAACTCCACTCTATAAGGAAAGATCGTCATGACATCGATATCAGTCTTAATCTCGCCAATTCTTCTTCAATATCACAATTAACTAATATCTACATTTCTACGAATATCAACCATTTGTTGGGATAATAAATATCCACAACTTGGTTTAGATCTAGGATAGCTAGAATTCCTACGAGAATAGCTTCGATTAATTTACTAGGGGAGTTAGGGTTTCTTGTGACAATCTACGTCGTATAAATACCTCGTATAAAAATCAAAATAATCATCAAACAATCATGTAATCAAATTACATCATATATATATAATCCAAGTTATATATATATATATATATATATATATATATATATATATATATATATATATATATATATATATATATATATATATATATATATATATATATATATATATATATATATATATATATATATATATATATATATATATATATATATATATATATATATATATATATATATATATATGTATATATATATATATATATATTAAAATAATACTTCTCAGTCTGGCCTTGTCGGTAACTCGGGAATTCTTCGGCACCGTTATAGTCAAAAGATTTTTAGACATTTTTAGAAAAATGTTTATAGTTAAAAGATTTTGAAAAGTTTTATTCAAAACCTTGGTTTTAAAAATCTTTCGTTCTCTATAACGAGAGCTCTGGTACCAAACTGTAACACCCCCAAATTTATACAACTCAGTTCAGCGGAAGACTAGTTGGTGTTACGGGATAGCACATTACTCACATCATAGACAACGCATAAAAATCGCGTCGTTTAATAATAAATCATTTCCATTCATAAACATCAAAGTTACATAGGTCCCAAGTCATTACATTTCATATAAGTTTTTCAAAATATTTGAATGGAAAATATTGTTTAAGTGCGGGCCATTAATTCTTGTCGTCTTCCCGAGAATTACCTTCAAGTACCTGAGATAAAACATGTTAAAAGAAAAGGTCAGCGATAACGCCGAGTGAATTCATAGAGTTTAGTAAATTCCATCAATATAACTTTGGTATAAAATTTGTACCAAAAATCAATTCATACAAATCATTGTAATAGGCCGTAAAATAGCCAAAATCATTCTATACAAATCTTCGTAATAGGCCATAAAATAGCCAAAGTCATTGTATACAAATCCTTATCGAAAATCATAATATAGGCATTTGCCTTTAAAAATTATTATACGAGCCAATGTCGTAAAAACATCATACAATACGTCTTGTGACGTTGTATAAAATCCAATAAAAACCGTTATATGAATATGGTTATGAAAACCAAAATACAAACATAATATCAATAGTATGACCCAGTATTGCTAGTCAGGCAATACATCATAATTCGGAGCGTCCAGTAATATTTTGGTGATTGGATTATTATAAGCCGCATGACATTGTTACCTTACTAAAACCAAAACGGGTAGCTAACCCGATACAAATTTTGCCCATCTAAAGTAGCGTGTCGTCACAAAGGTCACGCTATTGGAAATCTTCTCATACATTAATTCGCTTACCAATCAATGTGGCACGACGGGGATCAACCGTCAAGGCGCGAACTAGGGTGATCGTCCCCAAATAGTACTATTAAATGCATAAGCGTCTACCAACTCCCGGTAGTTCACAATTCATGCTAATGGGACTTTTAGTGACATAACCTAACTTTAATAATCCATTTTATTTCGTCTATCGGGTCCATCAATCATTTATCGGGTCATACAATCGGGTCATTCAATCATTCGGGTCCAAAATCAATAAACAAACAATCGGGACAAATGGTGTCCAAACTTTTATAAAAACTAACATGTTATCTCCCTCGCGGGTTTATAAAGCATTCATATAACATTTAAAAGAGTGCGAGGCTATGAACTCACGTTGATATGGGAAGGCGGGTTATCGGCAATTCGGACGTACGGTACGTGCTTCAATCACGGAAACCTAAACAAATAATACTTGGTCTTAGACATTTGTCCAATGACTTTATAAAAATAACAATTATGTTTACATATGATGATTATATATATATGATGATCAAGTGGGTTTACATATTCTCGTTTACTCATTTTAGTGTTATATGTCGATAACTTTTATACTAGTTTACTAGTTTTACCCAATTACGTATCTTAAGTACAATAAGCTTATTATAAGTTATTTAACTTATTTTAGTCCATTTTGTACTTATATTATCAGTACATACATTTTCAAGTTGGGCCCAAATGGGTTAAGCCCAATAATTTCTTTTTACAAGTTTTTATCCTATTTAATCCAACTATTAGTCCAATATGTTTACTTAGCTCGTTAATGTCCGTATGCCCTATAGTTCGGGTTTTATCGGTTTTTACTTATTATACATGTCTATATATCAGTATATAAGTTTTATAAAGTTTTCATTAGACGGGTCCAATCCATCTAAGTTTTATTTAACAAAAACGTTAATTTTACGGCAATAGCCGAAAAAGTCGTAAAAATCATGTTTATAGTTTTATAACTTGTAAAACTTAACAAGTTTCCATTTTCATCATTTATACACTTATTACACCTTCTATATATTTATATAAATAAGTTTTATAAGTTAGTGGGTTTTTATTTACATTTTATATATTAAAATGTGAGTGCTTATATAATAGTATTATTCTTTAATTTCCAAAAATCTGATTTTTAACTTCATCTTCACCAAAAATGCCATATCTTGAGTTCTACATGGAGATAGAAGCTCAAATTTTTATCACATAAACTAAATGATATTTGCTACATTTAACTCTTCTATAGCTACTGTTGAATCATCCTTTAAGTATTTTCTAAAAATCGTCCAAAACAGTAACTTCAGATTTATACCCTAAACTTGTTTTGATCATATCTCACTCATTATTTTGATTCCATTGCATGGCCAACTCTCACATGTGTACAAGACCCATAGCTTACTGTAAATCCATTTTACATCATCATTTTATCAGTTCACCACTTGGTCCTTTACTGTTTTATACAGCCATGCAAATTAATCAAGATTTTAACCTTGTTTCTTATAGTTTTTCACCTTTTTATCCATGATTATCAACAACAAATCCCCACATAACATTTTTATCATCATATAATCATCATAAATATATACAATAGGAAATAAAATACATGTTTACATAATCAAAATAACAAGAAGTTGAGGAGGACAATCTTTATACCACCAACTTGATGTAGGTTATGAGTTTGGCATGGTTTTTGATGGAGAAACTTGTGCTTAGCCAACACCATCTTCAAGAACTCCAATATTCATCAACTCCTTGTGGAAAATCAGCCTCATGACACCATGAAAACTCCTCCATGGATGTTATAAGTTGAACCAATCTTCATCTTTTTGAATGGGGATTAACATATGTTAATTATAACATATGTTTATGGTTAAATTTTTGATCAATGATTGTGTTTAGGGGCTGAATTGGGACGGCAATCTAGAGAGAGAGAGGAGAGTTTATGTTGGTTTTGCATGTTGTGAGAAATGGTATGTGTGAGGTTTGATGGTTTTGTGTGTAGTGGAAGGAAGTTAGCTTCAAGTGTAAGCACAAGCTTACACTTGTGTAAACAAGTTATGACTTGATGCCACCTAAGTGTGGTGTGTCATTTTTGCCGTCCACTTTAGCTAGTGGGATGGGGCAAAGTGTTTTGTCCCATCTCACGAGTTTACGGGTATTTCTCGATTCTAGTTTCCTTGATTTGTGTGCCCTCGGGTCGTTTTACGAAAAACGTTTTTATAAATTATGAATCAACGTCACAAAATGAATCTAATAAAAATTGTCTCATCAAAAATGGAGTTCGAAAACGTAAATACGTAATCCTAAGGTTTCCGGCTTAGTCGTAAAGGACGTTAAAATAAAATCGTAAGTCCTAATCTCTTCTCGTAAATTTGTGAGTATATGAACCAACACAAATTTAAAACTCCAAAATAATATTCATGGACAAATTTATTTTCTAAAATGTCGGACTGTCACCAAAGACGGTGTACGTAAACGTAAGCACGTAACGTAGAATCCTCCGGTTTAAACGTAGTCGATGCTACTCCAAGACGTAAATCCAAATTTTCTTCCCAAAAATATGTGAGTTCATATTGTAACATTAAAATAATGTTTTTAAATAATATTCGAGAATAAAATATCAACCATAAATTGACGGATTGTCAAAGAAGGAATCTCACAAGTCAAGTAATCACTATATTCTGAATTGAGTAAAGGTGAAAGTAAGTTGAGTGTTGCGTGATATACAGAGACTGATGGACCGAGTGAAAGGACGATTCGAACATTGGATAATATACTTGTGCGTGTGTGATTGACTTAGGCATTGTTGGAATTATTATACGACAATGATTGTCATGCTAGTAATGAGGCTGTACTGTTTGAAGGCCATAAAGTACTTCAAATTGTGAAGGGTAAAGATCGTGAGTTATGGACGTAAGTTAGGTTTTCGGTGTACTGTAGAAATGTAGGTGGAATTGAATGAATGAACTAAAACCGAAGTTGCCAAATATTTATAAGATTGTATAGGTTAAGAATCGTTTATTAGTAACAAGGATTTGTCAGAAGATTTATGTCGGCAATTGAAGGAAATCGATGGAGTTGAAATTAGGAAACGTGGTTATGCTTAAGGTGTCGTTATGAAGGGTGAAATTTGTTTGGGAACAAGGAAGGAATTCACCTTGAAGATAAGTTGCTTATCATAGAAAGAACTGTGGGGAGTTCTTAAGAGGTTGAAGAATCGTAAGATTTCTATTGTGAACATACAAGGATTCTAGGTGTGGATCTGAATTTGCGAAGGAAGCATGAGGATTTCTTTAAGAAAAAGAGATCTCTTTTTTTCTAGAAATATGGAATGTGAATATAAGAGCGGCCGAGCGCCGAGCACGTCGCTCTCTTTTAGGAGGGTAGGATGTGACAACCCGAACCCGAGGTCATTATTTAATATTATTTAATATTATTTTACGAATAATTTTGTAATTTTTTATGAGTTTGAATGATATGACGTTTGGAGGTTTAATTTAAAACCGACGTTGGAAGTCTTATTTTTACCTTTTCACTAAGTGCGAGAATTATTAGTGATTACGATATCGACGGATGCCCGAGATTTTATGTTTTATTATTTGTTGTTTAGATGTTTATATTTTTGATGTTTTTATTTTAATTACGTATTAAGTCGTACCGGGATCATATTATTATTACATTTTGAGTGCATTTTAACTTTCGAAAAGTATTTTACGAAACCCGATCCTCGTAAATATTTTCAAAATTGAAAATTTACATTTTCTACCCTTATAATTATTTAATTGCAGTTTGGACCAAAACTATGCACAATTAGCAAAAACTACCCCTCCACCACTACTATATATTGATTTTCCACTAACCACTTCTATTATTAAATTCATTTTACAAGAAAAATCATCTCTTTCTCTCCTCCCTTGCTATTACCGTCCACACCTACACCCAAAAACCATTTGATTTTCAATTTTCCACTTTGAATCAAAAGAAACTAGTTAATATCCCATCTTGGAAATTCAACAAGGATCATTTTGGTATAATTTTTAACCACTTGCATCACCTTTTTCAAAAATGTATTTTTCTTGATGAACTAGTAGTGTTTGATCCATTTTTATGATTGTATAAAGGTGTTATTGTTATTATATTCAAGTATTGTTGGTTGCATGTTTAAAACTTTGAATGGATCATTTGATGATTGATCATTCAAGGGTGTTTAGAGGTTAGATTAATTGTTTAAGATGATTGTGGGATAATATTAGGAGTATGAGATTGATTAAAATGGGTTGAAAAATTGAGTTAGTGTGATTTTTAGAAAGGTGTTTTACATCAGTGGTTAAAAGGTAATTTTGGGAAATCTTACTGTTTTAAAATGAATAAACTAATAGGATAGTGTTGTAGAGAATTCTTTTAGCTTCGATTTGATATAAAGTAGAGCTTCTAGCTCCAAACGAGCGAAAAGTTATGATGTTTGGATTATTCGTGTATCGGGAGACGAGTATCGACACAATCCGAAGTTGTTGTCGATATTTGGATCGAATCTCGAGGACTATAGAATGAGTTTTAGAAATGGTCAAGGCCTGATGTTAAGTTCTAAACTTATGGTTGTGAGTCTATTTTCAAACCTAAGTATCGGATTTGTAAACGGGATTTTTTGGAATGGTAAAAATGGTTGTATGAGTCGGTGACGTAAAACTGTCCGGTTTTTGTAGTTCAAAGATGTGTCGGACAGGGAACTTTAAAAGTAAAATCTTTTGATGGGCTTTTAACAGGTCTTTCTATATATAGTAAGTGATATCTCTGAGTAATATCATAAGTATTTGATCTATTTAAGTGGGGTAAATGAGCTCTTACATTTGGTGTGTACCGGCAGATTTTTATCAAAAGAATTAACTAATAGAATAAACATATAGAAGGGAGTAATAAGTCACTTGTATTGTTTCTATTTTGGGTTGTTGTGATTTTATTATTTTGATATTGATGTTATTATGTATGGGTTATATTTGAGTCTATTATTAATGAACGCGCCTTAATTGATAGGTTGCGGTTTTCGTGTTTATCGGGCATCAACTATCGTCGAAGGTCGTCTTGCTACTGCTATTACTCAAGGTGAGTCTATAGCCTGGCTTTGTACTTGTTTTGAATGACTTTAAAACCCGCGAGGGGGATGCATGCTATTTGCAAATAAAATAAACACAAGTCATGATTGATTGTTTGGACCAGAATGTTGCCTGATGTTGCCTTGAATTGTATAAGTACCTAAATTGCAAAAGTCTCTAAATTCATGAGCGGTTAACTATATTCTGACTTGATGTTGTAAGTTGGGAATGGCCGCTTATTCTAATGATAGTACTATTGGGCTGACGACCCTATCTGAGACCAGGGCTTTACGCTGAGTAACCTCTGGGAAGGATAATTTACGAGAATGAGAATGTGGTATACTTGCAATTGATACCCTAGTAGGGGCACTGGAGTTCATCTAGTCATGCCGGCTTTAGGCGTGGGTGACTAAGTTAAGGGGTCGGTGTCATGAGCTTAATACAATTCTATAGCTATTGCTATATGCCAGAATGCCTGATCAAATGATTGTGACAAAAATTCTTTTAAGTAATTATGATTGATTTTTCTCTTGTGTTCAAATGATGATTTGGAAAACCTATAGACTCGCTCAACCGTTGTGTTGATGGTTTTAAGCATGTATTTCAGGTGATTGAAGTTGATGAATCGTGGAGCTTGCTGGAGAAGGATTGCGGGTTGCTTTTGTGGTGATTGGTCTAAAACGGATTTCTTTCCCTTTTGTCATAAAATTAATAATGTATGGTCATGTATTTTGGTAAAAATGGTTGTTGATTGGTTGAGATCTTTAGGGGACCTAAATGTTGCTCTGATATTTCTAAAATTCTTTTTCTTGGGATCGAAGGTTTTAAAATAATGGTTAAATTATATCCTTTAATATTTCTAATGTATCATTTTGAGACTGTTTAAAGTGTTTTGTGAAATGAAGTTTGTGCTTAGCACCCAAATGTGTATTTCCGCTGTGCAATGTAATTTGGGGGTGCTAAAAAATAGACACCGAAAATGGGAAAGTTCGGTTTATTAATGTTACAGGTTGGAGCATGTTTGGGTCAAAATGGGTTAGGTGGGTCATTTGTTCGCTAGCTTCATATCTATTTACCCTCACCTAAAGTTTGTAAAAATAAGCCACCGTAAACAGAAAGTCTGTTGAATACACAGTGTGGGTACGTGTTGGTAATAAAACATTGTTACTGAAAATGCGTCCCACAAAAGAAAAGAAAGAAACCATGAGTAAAAAATGAAAGTGAATTCACATAAAAATGAACATACATATCTTATAGAACATGCTATCACCTGCATTGTCAAGTCTTCGTATATTATAGCGAATTTCTGAATGAAGAAACGATGCGGTCTGATTTAGACATATGTACACTCCAAAGTGGTATCTCATTTTACTTCAATCAGTTACTGTACTTGATTGTCAAATGATTCCAATTATTATTCAAGAACATGTAGAAAGAAACGTACATTAGATATCACACATCATTTATTTAATCAACCATAAAACTCATATGCAAGCCGTAGAGTAAAGATGACCTCTACCGGCATCTTCTTTGAAATAATTATTATAGGGCGTTCGGTCATGTCCACAGGTAGACTTCCATGAAAACCCAAATCAAAAGCATAAATAGTACGAGCCAATACTAGATGAAGAATATGGAATCCAAACGTGGCTCCCGGGCAAGAACGACGATATAGTCCAAGTTAGTGTCCTAGTTGTGGTGTCAGTTGCTCCTAGCGTGATTGCCTATAATATGAATCGATGGTAAACATTTAAACAAAGTACAACATCAAAGGTAGCATTTTTCGCAGTTTGGTTTTTGTTTGATGTCAAATAAAGTAAAATCTGTAAGTTGAAATCCATATATATCAAATAACAACTAAATGATTACATATAAACTATGTCTAGGAGACATATTCAATACCTAGAATATAACTCATAAGTGAAAATTAAATCGTAAATGACTTGATTTAATATTTTAACTGAGTTGTGTACGTGATCCTGTGAAAAAGGAAAGTATTTTAGGAAGTCTAAAAATTGATGGTTTGCTACTCTTTGGTTCTTAACTGTTGGAGCTGCAATTTGGTCCGCAGCACTGTTCCAATTCCAAATATTTGGTATTCTAAATATGATTTTGTTATCTCTAATTATGTCTTGAAGTATATCACGAACAATAAACCTTTTTTGATCGTCTATACCCTGTATGAGAATCTGAAAGACTGCATTAGTTTTCCTTTTGGACTGGATTCGTGTGATGGACTATTTTGAGATTAAGGTGACTTGTATTCTCTACTTACTTGGCTTTGAGGGTCTAGCCTACTACTTCATTAGAAGCTGGTTGTGTTGGAAATACGTTTTTCCAAAGAAAGTCTCGGTCACATCATTGTTAGCATAGATCACGAGCTATAGACTATTTAGGACTTTATAACTTGGAGTGACCTCCCTTAGGGTGATATTGATGGAAATACGTTTTTACATATTTAGAAAGGATCGGTCACTCCAACGATATATATGTAGATTGGACTCGTGATCTAGTTATGTAAGTATAACCCATAAAGCCCACATGTAGGGTGGGCTATATATACCCTTCCTAGCATGTTAGGAACGGTAGTTGTTGGTTCTCATTTCTTAAATCTAATCTTTCTTTCTCTCATTCTCTCCTTCCTCTCTCTACTTCCTCTCTCTAGTTCTTCATCTCCATCTCGCTCTCTTTTAGATCATCACAACACATTAACAATTTGTAGGTCCACGGTTTCTTATAATTGTAAATATGTCGTGATGATCTAAAAGAGAGAGAGGGAGATGAAGAACTAGAGAGAGAAAGTAGAGAGAGGAAGGACAGAATGAGAGAAAGAAAGATTAGATTTGGGAAATGAGAACCAACAAATACCCTTCCTAACATGCTAGGAAGGGTATATATATCCCACCCTACATGTGGGCTTTATGGGTTATACTTACATAACTAGATCACAAGCCCAATCTACGTATATATCGTTGGAGTGACCGATCCTTTCTAAATACGTAAAAACGTATTTCCAACAATCTCCCCCTAAGGGAGGTCACTCCAAGATACAAAGTCCTAAATAGTCTATAGCTCGTGATTTATGCTAACAATGATGTGACCGAGACTTTCATTGGAAAAACGTATTTCTAACAATCTCCACCTAAGGGAGGTCACACCATTTTGCAAAATCTTAAACCTAGCATACTATGCTTGAGTCTTCGATCTTGTTCTTGTGAATATGCTGATGAGATCTTTGACTTTAGTCTTGAGCATGTTTCCTTGCCTTGACTGTGTGCATTCATCACTTGTGATATTCGCCTCCTCGTGACTTCATGTTCCACATACTTATACCTTTATAATTCTTGAAAGCTTCAGAGTTTGATACAACGGAATATTTGACTTTTAGGTTTTCTTGAATTTGTTGATGTCTTAAGTTCATAAAGTATAAGCATGTGAGGACGACTTCTTTTTGGATAGTACACCGCAATGCCAGCTTCTTGTTACGCTGCATAAGAGAGTTAGAAACAAAACATATACACTGATGAAATGGCTTTGAACATTTCATTCTAATTCGGTAGCATTTTACCTCCGGTCGGTGAAGACTGTTGGACGATATAAAATATCGTACTTGTGGCATGTAGTTTCAAATAAGAACCTCCTTGACAAGATTTCGCGGGTAAACCCGTTCTCTTTATTCGACCGTCCAAAGCTGACTGCGAAAATAAAGAGTGAATCATTTGGATAATATTACCCGCATGATTTGAAGCCGTCAAATCCGATTCCTGGAACAAGTTTGATTAATTAAAGAATCGCACCATCGTTACTTTCCAGTTGTCACGAACTTGATTCATATAGAATCTTGCAAGTTACCTACCAAGTGTTGTTTGATGTTAACACTAGAAGGATTTCCACTCATCACTATGAACACTATAGAATATCACTCTGAGTGTTCTGGCAAGATCACTAAGATATTGCGTAGAGGCCTGGAACGTGTTTAAGTTCAGTTAAGAATTAAACCACTGTTGCTTTCCAGTTATCACAAGCTTGATTCTTAAAGAATCACACAAGTCACCTACCATGAGCTTTTTGATATTCGCTCAAGAAGGATTTCCATCTTCATTGTAAATACTTTCGTATTACTCGGAAGTTCAGGCAAGATCATGAAGATTTTGCGTAGGACTCTTAAGATCTTTCTTACTTTTCACAGTGTGTGAAAAAGCAAGGAATTATGAAAGTGTGTCCTAATGAGATATTTGATGATCGCAAATGGCTCTAGACTCGATCGTGCATTTAAATTTTAGTGATCGGAGGCTGGAGAGGAGTGCCACCATTTCAATACCAATTTATTTGGAGTGAATAAATCAATAGATAATGCATTGTCTCCGTGTGATTAAAACAAATATCATTTGAGAGATATCTGAGTTAGCTGGGATGGGTTGTGCATTGCATCAATGGGTAGATGATGTTTATCTTCAATATCGAGCATCATTACGGTGAAAACGACTGCTGCGAGTTCCACGTCATGCGTAGGATGGTTTTTCCCATACGGCTCTAGCTGACACGAAGCATAGGCAGTGACTTTCCCATGCTGCATAAGTACACAGCCTAAACCCTTTCCTGAAGCGTCACTGTAAATCTGATAACCACCTGTACCAGATAGGAGAGTAAGGATCGGCGCTTAAATTAAACGATGCTTGAGTTCCTCGAAACTTTTTTCTCTCTCCTCAGTCCATATAAACTTTTCCCCTTTACGCATAAGTTTTGTCAACGGTAATGCCAAACGTGAGAAATTTTCTACAAATCTGCGGTAATATCCCGCTAACCCAAGAAAACTGCGGATTTCTGTGACAGATGTCGATCTCGGCCACTTAGTGATAGCCTCCACCTTTGTAGGATCCATGGTGATCCCCTCTGTCAAAACAATATGGCCCAAAAACGCCACTTTATTCAGCCAAAACTCGCACTTATAAAATTTAGCATAAAGCTTCTCTCGTCGGAGAATTTGCAAAACTGTACGGAGATGATCCTCATGTTCCTCTTTAGATTTGAAGAAAATAAGGATATCGTCGATGAATACAATCACAAACTTGTCTAAGAATTCGTGGAAGACTCGGTTCATCAAGTCCATAAATACTACAGGCGCATTCGTGAGACCGAATTACATAACAACAAATTAGTAATGACCGTACCTCGTGCGAAAAGCAGTTTTGGATATATCCTTCTCTTTCACACGCAACTACGGTAACCTGATCGTAAATCAATTTTGGAGAAGTGCTTGGCACCCTGAAGTTGATCAAATAAATTGTAAATACGAGGAAGTGGATAATGGTTACGAATAGTGAGCTTATTCAGCTCAGGTAGTCAATACACATCCGCATACTACCGTACTTCTTTTTGGCGCGCCCCAAGGTTACACGCATGGACGAATGAAACCCCTTTCTAGAAGTTCCTGAAGCTGATCTTTCAGTTCCTTAAGATCTACAAGAGCCATACGGTAAGGAGCTTTAGATACTGGTTCTGCACCTGGAATGAGATTGATGCTAAGCTCTACCTCTCGCATGGGAGGTATGCCTGGGAGTTCCTCGGGAAAATCTGACACAACTGGCTGATCATGAAGTGAAGGTATCTCAGAAGCAGTGTCATGAACTGTAGCTAGAAAACCCTCACAACCATGGTATAGTAGAGTACGGGCCTGAAAAGCTGAAATGATCTGAACATGTTTTCTTGGTAGGAAACCCAGGTGAATATAATATGGTGTCTGGACATAACTAAAGATGACCCGGTGAGCATGACAATCTATAGTGGCACGATGGGCTGACAACCAATCCATACCTAGAATAATATCGAACTCGTACATATCTAGAGGAAGGGCACTGACTGGACGGATTCTATCGTTAAACTCAAGAGGGAGATCCTTATACACCTGGGTAATGAGTACAGAGTCTCGTATAGGGATAGATATACTAAGTACATTGTCTAGTGGCATAGGAGTGTGTGGTGCCTGTATCAAAAAGCACGCAGGCAGCCTGTCCGTGTATAAACAAAATGCCAGTAATGGTACCTGTGGTCTTATTTGCTTGCTCACGGGTAGTAGTGTACACGAAACCAGTGGTTGGTGGTAGTGGTGATGGTGGAGGTAAAATCTGAGGAATCTGACCTGACGTACCGGCAGCATCCCCGCTCTTGCAATCCCTCTTCATATGGCCTGGCTGACCACACTTGTAACAACCACTCGAACCACGACGGCAAGGTCCCGGGTGTTTCTTCCCACATGTGATGCAAGTGGGATAAGAATAACTGGTAGAAGCAGATCTGGTTTGCTGAGAACCTGATTTACGAAGAGATAAACGTGTCACGATCCTGATAACATAACTGAAATAAGGTTGTTTTGCTGAAGTTTAAAATTACCAAAATTTGTTGGTCGGGCAGACTGCTGACCTCTGTAGTTTCGGTCACGCCCCTGTCCAACAGCTCTGTTGGGATAAACAAAATTAGAATCTGTTTTACACGATAGTTTAGTGTTCTTGGATCTTAAAGAATCACCTGTAGTTTCCAAATAAGTTTGAGCTGTCGCGGTAGTTATCACCACCGCTTCTCTTATCTGATCGATTGCGGTCATAAGACTGACTGTGGTTTATGTAGTTCTGTTGTGGAGTAGCCGATTGGGATCGGTCGCCTCCTCTGTGTCTGCAAGATTATAATTAGATAAGACATGATATAAATTGACAATTTGAAATCAGGGTTAAATTGTTTAAGTCTGTTGATTGAGATATATCTCTTCTCAGGACGCTCCACATTCTCGAGCTCATCCCTCTCGAAAAGCATCTCAATATCACGAGTTGCATTAGCTACTTGTGACACATTAGTGAACATGGCACTCATCATCCTATCTGCAGTCCTAGAGTGAAGAGCCCAGCGAAATTGTTTCGCTTGCTCCTCTGCGGTACCCGCAGCCTCTCCTATGAATCCAGCCATCCTGAGGTATCGGTGCATGAACTCTATACTGTTCTCGCCATGATTCTGACAATTGACATGAAAGTACCTCTTCAGTTTAGCTTGCTCAGCATGCGGAAAAACTGGTCATAGAATATTGTATTAAACTGTGTCCAAGTCAATGTAAGCACCCACGCATCTCCCCATTTGACAACTTCTGAGACCTCCACCAATGTAGAGCATGACCCTCCAGTTTGTAAACTGCAAGCCTAACCTTGAAAGCATCACCACAACCCATAGCTCCAAAAAATTTCTCTACATGATAGATCCAGTTTTCTACGTCTGTTGGAGCTACAGTCTGTTCAAAAGTTCGGGGTTTCTGTTTGCTAAACAAATCTAGCCAGGTGTCTAAAGTGGCAGGTGGTGGATCAGGAGGGTTGTTATTCTGCTGAGGTCCGTTTTGGTATTCAGCTCGGATCTCATCACGAATTTGGGGTAACATGGCTTGTATTGCCGCCTGAACAGCAGTAGTAATAGCAGCTGCGTTACCATCATTCTCATTTTCGCGTCTGGGTGGCATCTGAAATGAAAGAGGGTAAGTTGATAAATTTGTCAGAACCTGGAGTAATAAAATTTGAATATGCGTAGTGTAATTCATGAAGGCATAGCCAACAAAATATGACATGAATACTGGTAAATGCCTATGGTCAGTTCACAAAATGACAATTTACTGAAACATAAATCTGACATGAGTAAGGATGAACGCCTATGGTCAGTTCATCTATAGAAAATATAAACGGGAAAGGGTGAACGCCTATGGTCAGTTCACCAGAAGGAAAAGTTCGCTGAAAAGCACATGCGATTAAGTATGGCCAATCCTGTACCAGCTGTTTACTTAATTAAAATTTTGAAAACCCGACTGATGAAATACATGAG
The DNA here is from genome assembly GCA_025667525.1 of Glebionis coronaria. Taxonomy (NCBI): domain Eukaryota; kingdom Viridiplantae; phylum Streptophyta; class Magnoliopsida; order Asterales; family Asteraceae; genus Glebionis; species Glebionis coronaria. The sequence goes on from CM046874.1 coordinate 644,652,484, forward strand.
TAGCATGGAAGATAACGACGCCAAAATACAAGAAGTTCTTGGTGACTACCCACTAGTCACAAGTCAAGTTTTAGAGCCTACAGGTCGAACCTGGCTCTGATACCATAATTGTAACACCCCACTTGGATAAGTGGACCGTTACGTGCATTTATGGCGTGTCATCAAAGCATGCAAGGGAATGTCTTAACCATTAACTGACCATAACGGAATTACCGGAATCAAACATCGGTAATCCAAACATAAGCTAAAATATAAGGATTAAGTACTGAAAGAAAAAGGACGAAACAATGTCCAAACAACCAAAGTAATGTATGAGTGCATAAAGTAAAGGAGTCTGGATAGCTCCCATCCAATGCACATACTCTCTTAGAAGTCCTAATATCGTCCATGTGTACCTGCTGTTTGGAAACATGAAAGGAAACTACGGCTGAGCATAACGCTTAGATATAAAGCATGATAAAAATATACGGGAATAGAATTGATAAGAAATACTGAACTAAAATTGTTATGACAATTTGGAGTAAACTGTGTAAAATTTGATATATCTGATTTATAAATATAAAACTGACTTATTAACTGTTAAATCTGAAAACATGCATTTACTGTATTTTAATTGCTAGAGCTTATATAGGTCATGTGCTGTAACAACTGTGCATGAATAGATGGAGGGATGACCTCATCATACTGTAGAGGGGTGACCTCTAAATAATATGCTGGGTGGAGGGATCAGCTCCAATGTGAAGGATGTATAGCACACACCACATTCACCTGATAACTGTAAACTCATAAGCTTAAGATGCATCCATACGCCCCATTAATAATACTGATAAATTGGCCAAGCTGAACTGAGTGGAACGCTGTGGGATATCACTCTCCCACAGGTGAGTCATGACACCGGTGCCTCAAGTGTCATGCTTACAGTACCTCCGTAAATAGTACTACTGACTGTTCATGCTTGTATATAAGGCTCAGGCAATATCTTAATTATTAAAATAATTTCATAATAATAATAACATGTACTGGGGAAAAACATTTGGCTGCAGACGGGAAATCCTAATCATACATAGAAGGGAAGTCCTTATTGAAAGGATGGAAAATCCGAACCTCGTGTCCAGTAACTGACCGAGATCAACTGATAGAAAGTCTACTCTGATTTCACGCGAGCTACATGAATAAAGGACGCGAATAAGTGATCTGATCTTTATTTAATTTACTGGTTTTATTAGCTTCTTATTTATTTATTTATGAAATTATGTGCGTATATTAACTGATAAATCTAAACTTATAATAATTCTTTCTAATATATTACGACCTACTAATAATTATGATACAAACGTGTTTTGACGTTATACAGTAATAATTAACTCGTTAAAAAATAAGGTTTCTAAATTAGAAAGTTTCTAAAATAATTTAATTCATATAATAAAATTATACCCTTTTAAAACATTATAAACTATTTTAATTAAATTCATTTAAAAAAAAATTTAAACATTTAAAACAAGTAATAAAAAGTATAATATAAAAATCTTCACTTAATTTTTATAATTATGCCCGGAGCCTACCGAGATACCCTTTCTCGGTCGCACTTAAACAATTCAACAACTATATCAAAAACAAAATCTGCCTATATGAAATTAGTGACAGAAATCTGAGTCACTAAAAAGTGTCACTAAAAACTACATTTTAAAATTGTCTGAAAAACAATTCTGCGACAGAAATTATTGTCACCAAACTGTCGCTAATTCCAGAACCAAGCCCTTTTATTTTTTTGATTAAAGGTTCCCACTGCTCTTGTCAAAGTTTCCACTGCCTTCTTTTGGTTTCCCACCGTTTTCACAGTCCCAAACACCCCTTTACAGTTCACATCCGAGTGGTCCTTTTTTTAAGCTTTTGGGTTGAAACACGGCCCTAGCCGCCTCTGTGTGGGTCACGGCTGGGCAAGGATGAGTCCACCGAGACCTTAGGGTCTCAGTTTCATTAAACCAAACACACCCTCGATCTTGCATCCTAAACAAACACACCCCTTTTGGGTCTTTCTGCCCTCGGTCGACCACAACCCACCACCGAGACTCTTTGAGTCTCGGTTGGATCAATCCCCACGTCACGAGACTGTGATGTCTCGATTTATGTGTAGCCCCAAACCAAACCCCTTCTCTTTTTTTTAATTCGTGTATACATGAATCTCCCTTTTTTGTGGATTTTCTTTTTAGTAATCCGGTGGTCTAGGTGGGTGGTGGAAGGTGGAAGCCATGGATGAGTTAAGAGAAAGAGAGGTTGTGTGTGAAAGTTAAGAAAAGTGTATTAAACAAAATGAAAATACAAATGAAACACAAACAACACCCCTCCTTGGAAGCCTTGGAGGGGTATATATAGTCACACAACGCACCTAAACTATACATCGTTTCATAGCCTAGTCTAAGCGTGTGTGACTATGATAACTAATGAGAATTCTTAAATGTCGTCACATAAAGTGAATTTACAGCAATCTTCCCCCATGGGACGACGTGTAGAATTCCTTACAATATTTTTCCTAACAAGTACATAATGATTAAGAACAAAAGCTTTCATGAAGCGTCCAATGCTGATGAAGTCTTTTAAGTCCTTTGACTTCAAGTATTCACTTCAAAACGACTCATCTTTAAAGTAACTTGTAGTAGAAATACTGTAACGGCACAAGCTAAGTAATCCATATACTTCTGGTTAAGGAGAAGCTTCTGAATTAACTTCCCCCTAATTCATGCCACATAAACTTGATGTATAAGCTTTTAAATAGCTTCCCCCTAAACCGACAATCCTCGTAAGCAACTTCAAAACTTTCAATAAAGCTTAGAATGATTAAGCGCACATCGGAATTTAAAAAGCAAACCCCATCATATAACATGATAATATTGCTAAGAGTGATTGAAGGTAAGGGGCACGCCAAGTAGATCAACAACTTCTCATCTCACTCTTGAATAATTCTTCTGAATTTTTCTTCCCCCTGAGAGTTCAAGTTATGCATACTAGAAAGAATCAAGACATTTCTTCCCCCACATAGTTGAAGAAAATAAATCAATCCCAAGTATGAAGCTCAAATACTGAAGTAGACATGTTATCCCATTCATGAAGTTGACATCGTAACACTAGAGTCAATTAAGTCCCGGAAATGCACATATATTCTTCCGGAGATGCACCAAAGTCAATTAAGTCCCAAAAGTGCATATCTCTCCATATATGATAATGATGATGACTAATTGCAACAACAAAACAATTAAACATCGAATCAGTAGTGTACTGTTTAGAGATTGATAACGCCACGAGTCAAAACACTGATTTTCTTTGCGTTTATGACAAATGTCATCCCGGAATGTCTTCAAATCAAAAATAAGGTATGAAATTCATCACGTGTACTCGTTGTGCGTTTAATGTGTCTTCTTCTTCCCCCTTGATGGTTTTGAAACTCGGAACCAACAATAAATCGTACGCACATGTACCTGAAATCTCGTGAGAATAATAAATAAGCAGAATTATATATTTGGCGAGAATCAGTTGTTGATCGAAATTCTCTACTCATAAACTCTCCATGGCCATCTTTACCAACCCCCTTGTAAGCAATTTGAAGTGACCACTGATAGAATGAACCGGATATACCAAACATGAAACTGAATAAAAAAATCCCTCGATCTTGTGACTTAAGCTTGCATAATTGTTGAATGAGGAACGGTGGAGAAATCTCTAAGTACCCAATGCATCACTGAAGAAGTCTATAAGCACAACACCTCTTGAAATTATCCACGTCGACTAAGCGCGTGACACTGAGTACAAAAATGTAACCCCTTTAAGTGATAGTTATCCGAGTCACTAACCAACCACCCCGAACCCGGAAACCAGATAAACAAGTCTTCATTCTAAGATTAAGCACGAGCAAGTTATCATTGAAGATAAAATAATTACACGCCTTCGAAAAATCCGTCTTCAACTTCACATAATTAATATCCGATCAAACGAATCCGTAGTCACTAAAAAATCGCCATTTTTTTCTTTCTTGGTCTCGTCTCAAAAAAATTCTTGTCATTTTGTCTCGTCACTTGATCACTTTGTCACGTCATTTTGTCACTTTTTAAAACCTTTAATCAAAATAATCATCATTTATTAAATTAAATGATAAACAATATTTTGAGATAACAATTTTAATAAACTTTGTCACATCACAATTTTGCATTTCGTGGAAATGAAATAATATGCCAGCCCATCACATAACCAACAACAATAAAAAATATGTGGCCCAAGATTTTTCACAAGGAAAAAGAACAAAGACCAACCCATGAGATGTGTCGACACCAACTCAACAAAAATTAGCCACGTTTGAAATGACTTTGGTATAAAATCCACCTAACCTTAATAGTTAGGAAGCCCTAATCACATACCACATAGTAACCTCCGCCACTTTTCTTTGTCATACCATCTAAAATGCAGCCATTATCAAGAAGAGAAAAAATCTCATCTAAACCTAATCTTTCTCATATATCTTTGTTTCATCCGCCCCCCCCATAATCCACCTAGAAACATCCACCCCTCCATTAATAATCTAATCTCAATCTCAAAAACTCATCTGCTCCTAAAACAGTATATTACTTCTCATACTAATTCCTCAATGATCTTGTTATCATACAGAATCTGAATCATAAATATGCAACTTCTTCCATGCCAGCCGAATGAAACTCACAGTACAAGACGTGGCTTCAAGATCTTGAATAAAGATCTCGGGTAGGGTTTTTAACTGCATGTTATTTTAATTGTTATAATCGAATAAAGGAGTGATTGTAACAAATTTGTTATAAATCATTCTTTATGTTTCGAAAATAAAATATGGGTTCATACCCAAACATGGATCAGTGATGAAAGATTTATTTTCGAGCATATAGATCTCGATTGATCTTACGATGCATGTAAATAAAATACTAAGATCAAGTTTTAATGTTTGTTTTTGTTCGAGTCTAGATGATTTGTAGAGGGGATTAGGCGACGAAGGGATTAGGATTAGATGAGGATTTGTTGAGGAGTTAATAAATCATCGCAATGTTTTCTGTTTTAAAACCCATCGCAACAAAAATAAGTCAATCGCAATGATTCCAGTCTTATCGCAATGTTTTCTTATAAACTGCATCGCAAAGTCAAGATTAAAGCCCATCGCAATATTTAATCTGTTTTCCATCGCAATGTTTTCTCTACACCCCATCGGAATGCATCCATCAGAATGCGTCCGTCGGAATGCTTCGAATGTGATCCATCGGAATATTCGATCGCAAGTAGAAACCAATGGTTTATGCATCGCAATATTCCGATCTGAATGTGACCATCTAAAAAATCTTATCCAAAAGTACTTGTGCCGTTTTTTCAGGAACTTGTTTTCTTGGGCTCATCTTCAAAAAAATTACCAGAATAAACCAATTTCTTTTAAAACCAGATATGTAAACTTTGACTTTTGACCAGTCACAAAATATGGGAGGTGAGACAAAACTGTAACTGTTTTGATGGACAGATATAATAATATCATACCAAAAATAAGTGAGAGAGATATGGATATGAGAAAAGATTTGAGACCAATGCATATTTTAGACCAGATGTGTGAAACGGGACAGAAAAAAGACAAGATGTGACAAATAAATTATGAATGTATGTATAACAAACACAACAACCGTGACAAAAAATTAACAGATCGAACCAAAAAAAATATTAGACCACCAAATTGAAAACAAAAACACGATCCAAGGATTGAACGGAGGCTCTAATACCAATTGTAGAACAATGATAATATTTATGATTCAAAAGGGTTGATGTTTTCTAGAGAGAGAAACTTAGAGAGAGAAATGAAAGAAACTATGTATTATCAAAGTGAGAAATGAAACAACCAACACCTCTTTCCATGGTGGAAAGAGGTTTATATACCTAAGTCCTAAATGGACTTGGGCCTCCGGCCCATGAACATGCTCATGGGTCGGGCTATTTAATAAATGTTACTTAACTACTACTACGAGCCTATAACTATATTGTTGGAGTGACCAAGACTTTCTTTATACGTAAAACGTATTTCCAACATTTTTAACCTCATAATTCGTGTGTTATAGAAATCAAAAGAGAAATATTTATTACCTTTTTTCGATTAGTAATAGAAGATGAACATAACACACAAGCTTCTTGAAGAATTAACCCGAAAATCCCCTTCTTTTTCCTTCTCTATGGGTGGCGGCACAAAGGGTTTCCAAACCCTAATTTGTTTTCTTTTTTTTTTGTTCTGTGATGTGTGTCGCGTCTGACTACACAAAAGGGTGTAACCCCATGTTTTATTTTTTTACTTTCTCTAAAACCGGGCCTAAATCCCATTTGAACTTTCTTTCTTTTTTTTACAAATCGCCCATTTATAACTTTATATAGTTTTCTCTTTTTTTTACATTCTCATTTGATTTCTGCATTTTATTTCCGTATGCTAAAATAATACAATTACAGTTTATTTAAAATCTAAAACTGTTTATTTAATATTATCATCTTAAATACGGGTTTTACAAGAATATTCGCTTGAAATCACACATAAAGGATCATATCATAGCATCATCACTAATTATAGTCACATACCCATATAGTCACAAATAGCTTAGCCTAACATAGTAATCAAAGTAACAATTGGAAAAGAGTAAGAGAACATCATACTTAGATTGGATTGAAAAAACCAGTACACAAGTGTCACGATTATATCATTCCTCCAAGAATCAAAGAGTGGAATACCCTCGTTACAAGTATCTCCCAAAAGTGGATAATACTGAAAACTTACTAGAGAAGCTAAAATACTCGGGCTATGGAGTATTGAGAGAGAGAGGTGTGTGTAAAATGACTGGAAATGGCATCTATTTATTGTAAAACCCGCATGCTTTTACCATAAATAGTACCCTTATGATCGTACGTACATGATTAAAATTTTCCTTTTATAGCACGTTTATGTTTCACGAACAAGAATTACAAGTATTACGTACGTGTTATAACACGATAAGTATTTATTACGTATTAAGACACGATAATTATTTCAATAATAATTATAATCACGAACATACGAACATGAAATCATGAACGTAAATAATCACGAGCTTAGTATTTATGTATATTTATTACGATCATGAATAAATATAATAAGACACGAACAATAACTATTTAAATCACGTAAAACACGAACACGAGAACACACTAAATATTAGACACGGAAAAACGTATGGGTTACCCCATGTGGGCCCCCTTACCCACGGCTAGAAGCAAAGAAAAGGGCCAAGCCCATTGTTTTTTTACTAAACATTTGCTCCTCCTTTGGCCGCCGGGTATAACACACGCCAAAGGGTGTGTTTGGTTGATTTTGGTGATTGATCTATTGCAAGTGTGTTAGTGTGTTCATCCTTCTTTGATTCACGTGATCGGTATAACCCTAAACCCTTTTTCTTTTTATGTTTCTATTTAAATCAAGAACACATGAATCATGAATGGTATAAAACAAGTAATACATGTTAATTAAACACGGGGGTAATATAATTTAGGGTTTAAGGGGTGTTTGTTTGTGGCTGACGCAAGAACCGAGCCCCAAGGGGGTCTTGGTTTGTTTTTGATTCACACCAACCGAGACCTCAAGGTCTCGGTGTGGTGGTCTTGTGTCTCGGCAGTAGGAGAGAAGGGACCCCGACCTTGGTCGGGCTATGGTATGTTTTGGCTCGGGTGGGTCTCGGCTAAAACAAAGAACCACCACCGCCTAAGCCGATGGCTAATAAGGAAAGCAGTGAGAACTTTAGGCCGTGACAGCAAGGGGAACCCGCCGGTTAGCCGGTGGGAACTTTTGCTAGTCGGCGGCTAGGTTTTGACCAAGGGTGCGTTTGGTTGCCGGTTCACGGGTAAAAACCGGTCCGGTTCACACATGTTTAGATTAAATCACGGGTTCGGTTCATGGGTTTTTTTACAAAGTTAATTATTTTTACAAGTTTATATTTTTACAAGAACTAAATTAAATTAATTAAAACATGTACATGATTAATTTAATTTATACATGACTTAGGTTATTAATATTATTATTAATACATGAATTTTAACCTAAGTAATATTTATCTTATTTAGACTATATAATTAATTAATTATTAAAATCATGACCTATAATTAATTAATTTACATGACTTAGGTTATATTATTAATAGATAATAATACATGTTTAAACCTAAGTATTTTAACCTTTATTTAATTAAATCATGTTATATTTAATTAAATACTTTAACCTATACTTTATTTAATTCACATGAAATAATTAATAAACTATACTATTTAATTACATGACTTAGTATATTAATCAGTAAACGCTTAAGCTTATATAAGTAGCTTAATAATCCAGCTTATATCTAATTATGGAAACTTTCTATTTTTAGAAACTTATTTAGTTAGGGTAGCTAATCTATTTAGGGAAACATTCTATCTTTAGAAACTTATCTATTCTAAGAAGTAAATCTATTTTTGGAAACTTTCTATTTTTGGAAACATTCTACTTTGGAAACTTTCTATTTTAGGAAACCTGCTATTTTTAGAAAGTTACTTATTATTGCACAGCAAGTATAATATTACATGAAATACAAGAAATACTTAAACAGAATAGACATAATACATGATAAACACAGTATAAAGCTTAAATCAGTAAAACATGACATGAACATATAAAACAAACTAAGACATGATATAAAACCAGTTACGTACTCAGTAATCAGATACTTATACATGTATGTATTTATGTAGCATTAGTGATACCGAAGTAGGACTCTCTTCCATTCGTCTTCTTCGTTCACTGGACACAAGGTACGGATTCTCCGTCCTTTCAGTATGGACATTCTTCCTTATTAGGATTCCCCGTATGCAGCCAACTGTTTTCCCTAGTATATGTTTTATATGTTTTTGAACTGCTTATGTTTAATTAGAATACCTAAAGCCATATACATGCATGACCAGTTTCACCTAGTTATGGAGGTACCATAACCATAACACTGGAGGCACTAGTGTTATGACTTCACCACGGCGGAGTGATTGCTCGTGGCGTCCCTTCAGCTTTTGGCCATATTATTATTATCAGGTGGGGCGTATGGGTGCATACTAGTTTACATGTTTTCAGTAGATTATTCAGGTGATTGTGGTGTGTGCCTTGCATCCTTCACAAGGAGTTGATCCCTCCTACCCAAAACTAGTATATTAAATTAGAGGCAGCCCCTCTAATTTGCATGACGAGGTCACCCCTCCAAGTATTCATGCACGTGGATAATTCATGACCTATATTGGCTAATGGTAAATATGTTAAACAGTTTTTACAAGATAAACATAAGGCTTTTCAAACTATGAAACCAATTTTAATAAGAAATAACCAGGTTATCCAGGACTTAGTCTTTTCCGCTGCTCTATGCTTATATGCTTATGTTATTCATGCTTTACTTGTATATCCGTGCACTGAGCGTTATGCTCAGCCGTTTTCCTTTTCATGTTCCCAAAACGGCAGGTACTCAGGGACGCTCGTAGACTTTAACCGTACGTGCATATGGATTGGAAGCTTCCTAGCCTTCTTTACTTTATGCATTTCTTTATACTTTGATACTCATTTCCATGGACATTGTTTAGTCCTTTCTTTTACAGTACTTATGTTAGTGTGTGATGAGTTCTACTTTTGGGGTACCGATGTTTGATTCCGGTATTTCCTTTATGGTCATGTAATGTTTTATACATTAATCCTTGTATGCTTTGATGACACGCCATAATTACGCGTGACATTCCATTTATCAAAATGGGGTGTTACAATTATGGTATCAAAGCCATGGCTTCGACCTGTAGGCTCTCAAAACACGATATATGATTAGTTGGTAGTCACTATGGTCTTCCTAGAACTGACAGTCAGTTTTCATGCATTCATCATTTTTATGAATACATATATATGTCATTGTCGCAGGTTTATGACTCAGTAATGGTTCGTACAGGACTGGCCCCATTTACTCGCATGTGTTTTATCGAAACTTATAAATTTGGGCCCGACCCATTGGCATCCCCTCGCCATGTCTTTTGTTTTGGGTGAACTGACCATAGGCGTTCACTCTCCTGCATACAAAAGTTTTCATAAAACTGCATCATGCATTCATGTACTAGTTTTCCTGCATAAAATTTTTCTCATGATTTATTGGTATAAATTTTTTTTCATGTATATAGTTTATGTTTTAATCAGTTTAATCATGTATTTTATGTTATACTGTCATATGGTTCTCACACGTGAGCAGGAACAACTCAATGCAGCAATCCAAGATGCAATGCAAGCTATGCTTCCTCAGTTGAGGAATGAAATCAGGGCTGAGGTTCAGGCTGCCAACAACTAGCAGCAACACCTAGTACCCCCTCCTCCTTCTCCATCAACATTGGCCACATGGATGGAGAGATTCAATAAGCTCCGCCCTCGAGCTTTCGAGAGAACAGATATCCCCAGTGAAGCTGAAAGTTGGTTGGCTCACATTAAGAAGATCTTCGATGCTATGGGCTGTGACCCTGTTTTCAAGTCGAGGTTTGCATGCTACCGGTTCGAAGGTGATGTGTTAGCATGGTGGATAGCACTGAAGCAGTCTAAGGGGGGTAATGATTGGGTGGCTAGTTTGACTTGCGCTCAGTTTAGGGATAGGGTAATGGAACAGTTCTTTCCCAAGGCTGAGCAAGACAAACTGAAGAGGGAATACCATGGGATCCGACAGAGAGCTGGGGAGAATAGCAACGAGTTCATGCAGCGCTTTCTTCGCTTGGCTGATTTCCTTGGTGCAGCAGCAGGTACTCCTGAAGAGCAAGCACACCACTTCAGGTGGGCTCTTCGTACATCGGTCGCAAACAACTTGGTGTGTGCTATGTTCAACACGGTAGCACAAGTGGCCGATGCAACACGTAAGCTGGAGATGCTGCAGGAAAGAGATGAGTTCGGGGAAGCAGAGAGACCCGATAAGAAGTAAACATTCATATTCAAACGATGGCCAATCCGTATTCTTTCAGTATATGTCGATATTTCATCTCTTTAAATTACATATTCCAGGCAGAAGACTGGGGACCGGTCTCAGCCGGCTACTCAGCAGCTGCCTAATCAGCCCAAGGGAAACGGTCAGACTCACGACCGTTCTGCTACGGATAGGCGTGGCGGTAATGATAATTACCGTAACAACGCTGGACACTCCAACAGCAGCAGGTCCTTATACTTACTCATGTTCTTATGATTCCATGTTATAATTCTTAGTTTTGACACATTAGCAAATCTTCTACCAGGAATCATGGTAACGGGAGGGACCAGAACCAGAGAGGTTCACAGCCTAACCGTCCAGCTATCAATGGTATTCAATCTTACGATTATCCACATTATCCTTTGTACCTATTATCATGTCTCATGTATATTGTTTTTATCAGGCTCTCAGCCAGTCAGGACACCTGCTGGAGGATATACTCATCCTCTTTGCTCTACTTGCCACCGTAGGCACCAAGGGCCATGTCGTCGCGACAGCGACGCATGCTACAAGTGTGGTCTTCCTGGCCATCGCATGAAGGATTGCCGCAAGGGCGAGATGGAGGGTACATCGGGACATGCTGATACCAAGCCGCCTCCTACTAGTGGACACATTTACACGACATCTCGCGATCAAGACAACAAGTCTATAGGTACCATCACTGGAATCTTATATATGTATGGTCAAGCTGCATGTGTCTTGTTTGATACAGGTGCTACTCACTCGGTCATTTCTACTGCTTATGCCAAGAATGTTAGGATACTCCCCATGACACTAGAGAATATACTGAGTATTTCCACGCCTTTGAGAGACTCTGTACGCATAACCCATGTGTACAAGAGCCTTCCCCTAGAGTTTGACGACAAGGTTCATCCTGTTGACGCACTTCCGCTGGACATGAATGATTTTGACATGATTTTGGGCATGGATTGGCTATCCAAGCATCATGCTACCATAGACTGCCATTCATTTCGAGTCATCTTCGGTGATGTTAATGCGCCAGAGTACATTCACAACGGGTTCGTACCCGACAGGTCTGTACAAATCATATCAACCCTGCAAGCACGTGCATTACATTCGCATGGTTGTGAGGGTTATCTAGCTACTATTCATGACATGGATGCTAAATCCCCATCAATTCAGGATCAGCCAATAGTGTCAGAATTTCCAGATGCATTTCTAGAAGAGCTTCCAGGCATACCACCTGCACGTGAAGTAGAATTTAATATCGAGCTTATCCCCGGAGCTGTACCGATTTCTAAGGCTCCTTATCGCATGGCTCCCATAGAGTTGAAGGAGCTGAAGGATCAATTGCAAGAACTTCTAGAACGAGGCTTTATTCAACCGAGCGCATCTCCATGGGGCACCGGTCTTATTCGTTAAGAAGAAGGACGGCAGTATGCGTCTTTGCATAGACAATCGCGAGCTGAACAAGATTACCATAAGAAATAGTATCCACTACCACGTATAGATGATCCGTTTGACCAACTCCAAGGGGCCAAACATTTCTCCAAGATTGATCTAAGGTCGGGCTATCATCAGCTACGGGTTAAGGAGCAGGACATAGCCAAGACTTCCTTCCATACATGTTATGGCCACTACAAATTTGTAGTCATGCCATTTGGCCTTACCAATGCTCCAGCAGTGTTCATGGATTTGATGAACAGAATCTTCCATGAATTTCTGGAAAAGTTCGTCATTGTCTTCATTAATGACATCCTAATTTTCTCTAAGTCCAAGGAGGAACACGAAGACCATCTTCGTACAGTACTACAGATTCTTCGCCCGAAGCAGCTGTATGCTAAATTCTCCAAGTGTGAGTTCTGGTTAGACAAGGTGGCATTCTTAGGTCAGATTGTATCAGTAGAAGGAATAACGATGGATCCAGCGAAGGTTGAGGCTATTACCAAGTGGCCAAGGTCGACATTAGCGACTGAAGTCCGCGGTTTCCTAGGCTTAGCTGGTTATTACCGTAGGTTCGTGGAGAACTTTTCCCGCTTAGCACTACCATTGACCAAACTGATGCGGAAAGGGGAGAAATTCGTCTGGACTGAAGTACGAGAGAAGAGCTTTGAAGACCTAAAGCAGAAGTTAGTATCTGCACCGATTCTTACTCTCCCATCTGGCACATGTGGATTTCAGATCTACAGTGATGCATCGGGGAAGGGACTTGGCTGTGTTCTTATGCAACATGGGAAAGTGATCACGTACGCTTCACGGCAGCTTAAGTCTTATGAGGAAAATTACCCCACGCATGACTTGGAACTCGCAGCAATCGTGTTTGCATTGAAGATATGGAGGCACTACTTATATGGAGAATCATGTGACATTTTCACGGACCACAAGAGCTTGAAGTATATCTTCACTCAGCGTGAATTGAACATGAGACAGAGGAGATGGTTAGAGCTGTTGAAGGATTATGACATTAATCTGCAATATCATCCCGGCAAGGCGAATGTAGTGGCAGATGCATTTAGCAGAAAGTCCGGAATGATAAACGGCATTAAAATTGAGGAGGAAATCATAAGAGACTTGGAGTGACTAGACATAGAGATCATGGTACGTGGACAGCATGGTTACTGGGCTAATCTTAGAGTAGAACCCGGGTTACTCTCAAAGATCAAGGAAGCTCAGAAAGATGATGGAGAAATCAGGGCGATAATTCAAAATTTGGAGAAGCAGACAAAATTTCGAGTAGATGCAGATGGTATCTTATGACAGGGCACGAGACTTTGTGTTCCTGATGACCATGAACTCCGGGAAGCATTATTAGCTAAGGCTCATAGCTCCCCATTCTCTATTCATCCTTGTTCGACCAAGATGTACCATGACATCAAGCAATACTTTTGGTGGAGTGGTATGAAACAGGATGTTGCTACTTACGTCTCCAAATGTCTTACCAGCCAGCAGGTTAAGATCGAGCATCAGCGATCTGGCGACCGTTAGATATTCCAGAGTAGAAGTGGGAGAAAATCACCATGGATTTTGTTACTGGTCTTCCACCGACAAAAAATAAGCACGATGCAATTTGGGTTATCGTTGATCGACTTACCAAATCAGCTCATTTCTTACCGATCCGCAAGGAAGATTCAGTTAGTAAACTCGTCGATACCTATAGAAGGGAGATCATGAGACTTCACGGTGCTCCCTCCAGCATCGTCTCAGACAGATATCCTCGTTTCACTTCACGATTCTGGAGAAGTCTGAAGAAAGCTTGGGGTACACAACTTAAGCTTAGCACGGCTTTTCATCCTCAAACAGACGGGCAGCTAGAGCGAACGATTCACACATTGGAAGACATGTTGAGGTCATGTGCGTTGGAATGGACGGCTGATTGGGACGATTATATCTGTTTGGTGGATTTTGTATACAACAATAGTTGGCATGCAAGTATCAAGTGTGCTCCTTTCGAGATGTTGTATGGCAGAAAGTGTCGCGCCCCAATCTGCTGGGATCAGGTTGGTGAGCGAATACTTGAAGAACCATAAGCAGAAACTACAAGAAGCACGGTCACGTCAGAAGAGTTATGCTGACAAGCATCGTAGGGACTTACATTCTAACGTAGGAGATCACGTTTTCCATAAGGTTTCGACGGCACGTGGTGTTAGACGTTTTGGAATAAAAGGGAAGCCCAGTTGTAACACCCCATTTTGATAATGGAATGTCACGTGTAATTATGGCGTGTCATCAAAGCATACAAGGATAAATGTATAAAACATTACATGACCATAGGGGTAACCGGAATCAAACATCGGTTCCCAAACATAAGCCCAAAATATAATAAAGCAAAAGAAATGAATGAAAGACTACACAAGCAAAAATATATGAAGGCAAAAGGAAAAGAAGTCTCTAGCAGCTTCCATCCTATGCACGTCCTCTAAATGCCCGAATCTTTCCTGGGGTACCTGGAACATGTTCATAAAACTGGTTTTATAGTTTGAAAAGCCTTATGTTTATCTTATGAAAACTATTTAACATATTTTACCATTAGCCAATATAGGTCATGAAAATCCACCGTGCATGAATACTTGGAGGGGTGACCTCATCATTCAAATTAGAGGGGCTGCCTCTAATTTAATATACTAGTTTTTGGGTAGGAGGGATCAGCTCCTTGTGAAGGATGCAAGGCACACACCACATTCACCATGAAATCCTGAATAAAAACATGTAACTAGGATGCACCCATACGCCCCACATGATAAATATAATATAAATGGCCAAAAGCTGAAGGGACGCCACGAGCAATCACTCCGCCGTGGTGAAGTCATAACATCAGTGCCTCTAATGTTATGGTTATGGTACCTCCATAAATAAGTGAATCTGGTCATGCATGTATATGGCTATAGGTAATCTTAAATAAACATAAGTAATCAAACACGTAACTTATACTACGGGAAAACAGTTGGCTGCATACGGGAAATCCTAATAAGGAAAGAATATCCATACTGAAAGGACGGGAATCCGTACCTTATGTCTAGTGAACGAAGAAGACGAACGGAAGAGAGTCCTACTTCGGCATCACTAATGCTACATAAATACATACGTGTATAAGTATCTGATTACTAAATACGTAACTCGTTTTATATCATGTCTTAGTTTATTCTATACGTTCATGCCATGTTTTACTGTTTTAAGCTTTATACTGGGTTTATCTTATATTTTGTCTATTCTGATTAAGTATTACTTGTATTTCATGTATTATTATGCTTACTGTGTAATAATAAGTAACTTTCTAAAAATAGCAGGTTTCCTAAAATAGAAAGTTTCCAAAAATAGAAAGTTACCAAAAATAGAATTACTGCTTAAAATAGATCAGTTTCTAAAAATATAAAGTTTCCATAAATAGATTACCTGCCTTAATTAAATAAGTTTCTAAAAATAGAAAGTTTCCATAATTAGATATAAGCTGGATAATTAAGCTAATTATATAATGCTTAAGTGTTTACATGATTATTTCCTAAGTCATATGATATAATGTATAGTTTAATAATTATTTCATGCAATTATATAAACTATAGTTTAAAGTATTTAATTAACTATAACATGATTTAATTAAATAAAAGGGTAATAATACTTAGGTTAAAACATGTATTAATATTTATTATTAATATAACCTAAGTCATGATAATTAATTAATTATAATTCATGTTTAATAATTAATTAATTACTATAGTATAAATTAAATAATAAAATACTTAGGTTAAAATCATGTATTATTAATTAATAATAATAACCTAAGTCCATGTTTAATTAAATTAATTATATAGCAAGTTAAATTAATTTAATTAATCTTATATTAATAAGTCATGATTATTAATTTAATTGTCTTGTAATTAATATGCCTGTTAAGCTAATTAACTCGTAAATATAATACCCCGAACCCGTGTATTGTTTTATGAAAACATGTCGAAAACCAAACGGTGAAAACCCGTATTGTTTAATTATAAACCGAACCAAACAGGCCATTAAAAGTTTCTTATAAATCTGACTGCCAAACGCACCCTTACTGTTTTCATTAAGCTGTTTACCAAACAGCCCTTAAATCTGCCTTAAACTAAAACCCAAACAGTCCCCTAACTGCCATTACCCCTGGCAGTTATGTTGTTTCCCCTGACTGACCTGCGTTCCCCCTGCCTGTGCAAATATCCCACCGAGAGCTTAAGCTCTCGGTTCCCCCTGCTAGACTAAGCATACCACTGGCCGTAACCAGTGGTTTCCCCTGCTTGTTCGCTGTACGCCACTGTTAGCACAAAACCAAGCCCACACCCTTATTAGGGTTGCGACTGATGAAAAAAAATACCACCGAGACTCATATGAGTCTCGGTTTGTGTGCAACAGACCAAACGAACACCCCCCCATGGATTTAACATTCGTATTATATTTTGTAAAAGGTTTTAGGTTCGGATCTTTGATCCATCATGCAAAGAAAGAAAAGAAACGGAATCTAGAGTTATACCTTGTTTCTTTTCGTGTTATGATTTAGAACAACCAAAACAAACTCACCCCTCGTTCTTCTTGGATCATGAAGCCATGTTCTTCCTTGTTTTCTTTGTGTGGGTCGCGGCAGAGAAGAGAGAAAAAGGAGGAGACCAAAACTGGCGGCTTGATATGTATTTTAGGGTTTTACTGTGTTTGTCCAAAATGTAAGACTCCCCCCGTCTCTTTTGATATACACGGTTAAAACACACACTTGGGCTTTGAGCCCAAGTCCTTCTCTTTTCTACTTTGTCAAAAACAGCCCCTTACACACTTGTACATTTAATTAAATCGCGTCTTGCTAAAAGACGCGCGTGATCGAGTATTGGACGTCGTGAATTTCATAGTTATTGTTATACGTGTTTAAACGTAACTATTATTTACGTGATTACTTGTCGCGTTAATTAAATATACGTAATACTATTTATCGTTTAAATGTTCGTGATTACGTGTTACGTAGTTTATGTAATTTAATTTAGTTTTCGATCGTGACTCACTATATTTATTCGTGTTCGTAATAAATATAACTACGTAATTAATATTCTCTCGTGATTAATTTACGTTCATGATTTCATGATCGCATGCTCGGGATTAATTATTGTTTAAATAATTATTGTGCGTTCGTACGTAATAAATACTTATCGTGTTCTAACACGTACGTAATACGTAAACTCCTAACACGTAATCGTAATCATGCTATATTAGGAAAGTTTAAATCTAGTACGTACGATCTTAAGGGTAGTATTCATGGTAAAAGCAAGCGGGTTTTAAAACTCTTCCCCCCTAAAAAGAATAATTCGTCCCCGAATTATAGATAACGTACTGAAAGAGAAACATACCCGAATCAAACTGAGGGGGTATGTAAGATTAATGAACGTACAGGTGACATGGTAGAAGGAAAGTGGAACGTGACATGTCTTGAAAGGACATGGAACGTGACGCGACTGAAAGGACATATCTAATTGATGAAAGTAAACGGATAAAAGTCCGGATGAACTTGTCCGTTTCCAAGTGGCCTCCCTCTTGGAATGGTTCCTTCAGAAGATCTTGACACAATTGATAAATCTTGGTCCTCCTGACCTTGACTTGGAATCCGAAGAAATTCTTGGTTATCTACAGAAGGTAGATCCCCTAAATTCAATCGATGAATAAGAATTAACGTGTAAGAGTAACTGAAACATTATGATGCAAAACAATCCAACTTAACCGATAACTATCAACGATGCGCGAGACATATAGAAACGTAGTACGTGAAAATTTTTGAACGTGGTACGTGAAAAATTTTGAACGTGCTACGTGGAGATATGGCGAGTGTAGTATGAATAAACATATTGTGATCCCTGATACGTGTAACATATCTTGATCATGATATGAGGAACGTGGAATGAACATGACATGTGAAACATATCCTGATCATAGAATATAATGGCGGTAACGACAAACGCTAGAAGGTGAGACATAGATTATGACGAGAAACGTCTATCTGAGGATAGGGAGTTATACTAAACTTGGGTCTGGTCTCTTAAGTTCTTGCGAACTACCCATAATGAGAAAAGAAATGAACGTAAAATCGTAAACCAAAATACGATCATGAACATGAATACTGTCATGAACGCGAGCGCGAAAGCAAGGCGTGGAATTAGAATAAGGACGTGAAGTAAATAAGGAGCATAATTATGAATATTTGTCTGACCTGATAACTGAGGAATTGCCAAGTGATCAGATGAGCCTTGGCTGGAACATGTCCGATCAATCTGTTGGTTCTGAAATCCTTACGGATGTAAGGATTCTGCAGACTTGATCAAACTATTTGCAATAACCCAGATAGCATCATGCTTCTTCTGAGTTTGCGTTAATCTGGTAACCAAAATCCGTGGAGATCTTGTCCCATTTCAATTCACAAATTCAGATGATGAAAACATCCCAGTTTGTTGGTGTCCTATCTTAACCTGTAGGTATGTCAGGTACCTAGATATGAACGTAACTGTATCTTGCTTCGTAGAACTTGATACATAGGAGTTTGCGAAACTTTGAGTCTCTGAATCTAGACTTCTCCTAGCGTAGGATTTTCTAGAACACCTAATGTAGTGTAGGGTTCTCTCCTTTACGCATAAGCTGATTCATGGTAAGATTAACCGTAGAAACCCATGTGATTCAGCGTGTCACTGTAATCAAACAGAAATTGATATTGGAAAAATTTCTAGGGTAAAATTTCTCTTGTCAAGAGTTTGCAACATAGTGCAGATATGGTTATCCTCAATGAAAACACTGATGAATTTGCTTAAGAGTTCATGGAAACTTAATTTATTAAGTCCATAATGTTGTTGGAGCATTGATGAGACAAATTCAAAATCATAAATCTAGCATGACCGAGTCGTGCACGAATAGCAGTCATGGACATGTCCTGCTCCTTCACCCGTCACTATTGGCAGCATGATCATGAATCTGATCTTGTCAATACATGGAGGAGAGTAACGGTCGTAAATGGTGATTTGTTTAAAAATCGACGGTAGTCGACACAAAATCTTATGTTACCGTCCTTCTCCTTGAAGGTTCTTCTGGAGTGTAAGGAACAATTTTCGAATAATCCGTTGGTTATGCGTAAAAGGACTTTAGTAGTCGTGTCTTACGGACCACTAGAAAATTTTAGCAATCATGGCTAACAAAGCACATGCTTGGGAAGCATAGATAATTTGTACATATTTTCCTGATGGAAAATCAAGCTGAATGTATTCAGGAGCCTGAACATTACTGTACATAATTATGAATCGTAGCATGGTGTGTTGTTCATAGTCCATAATTAGGATAAAATACACCTCGTGTCTGTCCAAGGAAATGCGTTAGCAGCTTGGATTTCATCATTAAACCGAAGGAAAACCTTCGTATGCGTGGGAATATGAAAGGCGTCCTTCATGGTCATGAATATATGAACTATGTTGGAAGAAACGAAAGTGACATCGGCAACGTGACAGTTTGCACTGATGCGTAGTTAATGGTATTGAAATTCTTGTGGCCTGATTAATACATGGCACAACAAAATGGATATACCCTTGGAGGGTACCCTGAATTTCTTAGGAATGTTCCATAGTTGGACGTGAGTCATGTGTCTTGGAACTATAAGCATGACATATGTCTTGACTGGTGTCTTGACATGTGTCTCGAGATGTGAAACAAATAGAACTACAATATTAGGTTATTATGCCAAAATTGGCGGATCGGTTGGACTACTGATCATTTGTATGTCTGATCACGTCCGTGGCCGGAGCCTCGGTTGCGATTTCTATGATAGTTTCTGTCATAGTAGTGGTTACATTCGTCCTGTCTGTCAGTTCCATGACGGTCATTCTCATGACCATGATTCATGTAACTATTCAGCTGAGTGGCCGGCTGGTACCGGTTTGCACTCATATGGCTGAAATGACAGTTGAATGACGTGTGTCATGTAACTAAGAATTAGGGACAATGATTGATGGGAATCGTCTGATGGTGAACCATCTTCTCGTCCAATTGCTTTGCTCCGACGCCTTTGTCTTCGTCTAGTAGGATCTCCAGGTTGTGAATAGCATCCGCATCTCGTAGCATCTCCGAACGTCAGCAGCATCAACCTTTAGTGACATCTCCAAGTTATGAGCGACATCAGAATATCAGCAACAGAAAATACGCCTGAGGTGATTCAGAATTGACTAGCGAATACTCGTGAAGTAATGCAAGTGGAATATACATGGATTAAGGTACGTGTAATACACATGAAATACGGTACGTGGAGTACACGTGGAATGCACATGAAATGATCGGTATGGGGTCGATCATTTGTCGTGATTTAAGGAAAGTATATCGGTTAAACGGTTAGGAAAACCATAATGATAATCTGGCAGTATTAGCATAGACATCATTCTGGTTGTAACGGAAATGTTAAAGTGTGGTTACACAAAATTCAACGATGATATGCCTGACAGCATGATCAATGAAAACCAACCATGACTATCATGAAAGCAGAATTCAATGAACTCCAACAATGTCTTGCAGGACAACGTAAATAACAAAAGAGGCGTAAAACAATAATCAACATGAAGACGGAATTATCATGAAGAAACATGAAACCATCTATCACGAAGACGTGTATAACATAATCAGCATGAAACTGAAGTTAACCATGACAGTATGAAAACATACTTGACATAAAACATAATAATTTATGAGGGGAAAATGAAATAAAATTTATGCCAATTTAAATCATGAGAAAAATTTTATGCATGAAAAACAGTGCATGAATGCGTAATGTAGTTTATAAAACCTTTATATGTGCGAGGGAACGCCTATGGGTCGGTTCCAAAACAAAAGACATGGCGAGGGGACGCCTATGGGTCGGTCCCAAAGTTAAATGTTTCTATAAAAGCACATGCGACTAAATAGGGCCAGTCCTGTACCAACCATTAATTAGTCATAATCCCTGTAATAATGATACATGAAACATAAATAAATGAAACTCATCTGTCGAAACTTATCAGAAAAAATTTTTATGTGACTAATTATGAACTATTGAGGTTCAGTCCACATAGTCATAGTTCACGAGGAACGTCATGCATGAAACAATGACACATAACTAAATATGAATGACGGTTTTCCATCCATATTAGTAAAACAATCTCGATGAAAACGTCAAGGTTAAAACCTTAAGGTGCTGAAAACATCATGGTTAAAACAACAATGCGCTGAAAACGTCAATACGTAGAATAACAAACGTTGGCTTAGGAAGCTCCTGGTGACTACCCACTAGTCACAGGTCAAGTTTTAGAGCCTACAGGTCGAAGCCTTGGCTCTGATACCATAATTGTAACACCCTATTTTGATAATGGAATGTCACGCGTAATTATGGCGTGTCATCAAAGCATACAAGGATAAATGTATAAAACATTACATGACCATAGGGATAACCGGAATCAAACATCGGTTCCCAAACATAAGCCCAAAACATAATAAAGCAAAAGAAATGAATGAAAGACTACACAAGCAAAAATATATGAAGGCAAAAGGAAAAGAAGTCTCTAGCAGCTTCCATCCTATGCACGTCCTCTAAATGCTCGAATCTTTCCTAGGGTACCTGCCGTTTTGGGACATGGAAAGGAAAGTAACGGCTAAGCAAAACGCTCAGTGCACGGACATAGACATAGTATGAATGACTAAGCATAATAAAGACTTAATAACAGCGGAAATGTATAAGTCCTGGAAAACCTGGAACATGTTCATAAAACTGGTTTTATAGTTTGAAAAGCCTTATGTTTATCTTATGAAAACTGTTTAACATATTTTACCATTAGCCAATATAGGTCATGAAAATCCACCGTGCATGAATACTTGGAGGGGTGACCTCATCATGCAAATTAGAGGGGCTGCCTCTAATTTAATATACTGGTTTTTGGGTAGGAGGGACCAGCTCCTTGTGAAGGATGCAAGGCACACACCACATTCACCATGAAATCCTGAATAAAAACATGTAACTAGGATGCACCCATACGCCCCACATGATAAATATAATATAAATGGCCAAAAGCGGAAGGGATGCCACAAGCAATCACTCCGCCGTGGTGAAGTCATAACATCAGTGCCTCTAATGTTATGGTTATGATACCTCCATAACTAGGTGAAACTGGTCATGCATGTATATGGCTATAGGTAATATTAATTAAACATAAGCAATCAAACACGTAACTTATACTACGGGAAAACAGTTGGCTGCATACGGGAAATCCTAATAAGGAAAGAATGTCCATACTGAAAGGACGGGAATCCGTACCTTATGTCCAGTGAACGAAAAAGACGAACGGAAGAGAGTCCTACTTCGGCATCACTAATGCTACATAAATACATACGTGTATAAGTATCTGATTACTAAATATGTAACTGGTTTTATATCATGTCTTAGTTTATTCTATACGTTCATGCCATGTTTTACTGTTTTAAGCTTTATACTGGGTTTATCTTATATTCTGTCTATTCTGATTAAGTATTACTTGTATTTCATGTATTATTATGCTTACTGTGTAATAATAAGTAACTTTCTAAAATTAGCAGGTTTCCTAAAATAGAAAGTTTCCAAAAATAGAAAGTTACCAAAAATAGAATTACTGCTTAAAATAGATCAGTTTCTAAAAATAGAAAGTTTCCATAAATAGATTACCTGCCTTAATTAAATAAGTTTCTAAAAATAGAAAGTTTGCATAATTAGATATAAGCTGGATAATTAAGCTAATTATATAATGCTTAAGTGTTTACATGATTATTTCCTACGTCATATGATATAATGTATAGTTTAATAATTATTTCATGCAATTATATAAACTATAGTTTAAAGTATTTAATTAACTATAACATGATTTAATTAAATAAAAGGGTAATAATACTTAGGTTAAAACATGTATTAATATTTATTATTAATATAACCTAAGTCATGATAATTAATTAATTATAATTCATGTTTAATAATTAATTAATTACTATAGTATAAATTAAATAATTAAATACTTAGGTTAAAATCATGTATTATTAATTAATAATAATAACCTAAGTCCATGTTTTAATTAAATTAATTATATAGCAAGTTAAATTAATTTAATTAATCTTATATTAATAAGTCATGATTATTAATTTAATTGTCTTGTAATTAATATGCCTGTTAAGCTAATTAACTCGTAAATATAATACCGCGAACCCGTGTATTGTTTTATGAAAACATGTCGAAAACCAAACGGTGAAAACCCGTATTGTTTAATTATAAACCGAACCAAACAGCCCATTAAAAGTTTCTTATAAATCTGACTGCCAAACGCACCCTTACTGTTTTCATTAAGCTGTTTACCAAACAGCCCTTAAATCTGCTTAAACCAAAACCCAAATAGTCCCCTAACTGCCATTACCCCTGGCAGTTATGTTGTTTCCCCTGACTGACCTGCGTTCCCCCTGCCTGTGCAAATATCCCACCAAGAGCTTAAGCCCTCGGTTCCCCCTGCTAGACTAAGCATACCACTGGCCGCAGCCTGTGGTTTCCCCTGCTTGTTCGCTGTACGCCACTGTTAGCACAAAACCAAGCCCACACCCTTATTAGGGTTGCGGCTGATGAAAAAAAATACCACCGAGACTCATATGAGTCTCGGTTTGTGTGCAACAGACCAAATGAACACCCCCCATGGATTTAACATTCGTATTATATTTTGTAAAAGGTTTTAGGTTCGGATCTATGATCCATCACGCAAAGAAAGAAAAGATACGGAATCTAGAGTTATACCTTGTTTCTTTTCGTGTTATGATTTAGAACAACCAAAACAAACGCACCCCTCGTTCTTCTTGGATCATGAAGCCATGTTCTTCCTTGTTTTCTTTGTGTGGGTCGCTGCAGAGAAGAGAGAAAAATGAGGAGACCAAAACTTGCAGCTTGATATGTATTTTAGGGTTTTACAGTGTTTGTACAAAATGTAAGACTCCCCCCCCCCCCCCCCCCGTCTCTTTTGATATACACGGTTAAAACACACACTTGGGCTTTGAGCCCAAGTCCTTCTCTTTTCTACTTTGTCAAAAAAAAACCCTTACACACTTGTACATTTAATTAAATCGCGTCTTGCTAAAAGACGCGCGTGATCGAGTATTGGACGTCGTGAATTTCATAGTTATTGTTATACGTGTTTAAACGTAACTATTATTTACGTGATTACTTCTCCCGTTAATTAAATATACGTAATACTATTTATCGTTTAAATGTTCGTGATTACGTGTTACGTAGTTTACGTAATTTAATTTAGTTTTCGATCGTAACTCACTATATTTATTCGTGTTCGTAATAAATATAACTACGTAATTAATATTCTCTCGTGATTAATTTACGTTCATGATTTCATGATCGCATGCTCGGGATTAATTATTGTTTAAATAATTATTGTGCGTTCGTACGTAATAAATACTTATCGTGTTCTAACACGTACGTAATACGTAAACTCCTAACACGTAATCGTAATCATGCTATATTAGGAAAGTTTAAATCTAGTACGTACGATCTTAAGGGTACTATTCATGGTAAAAGCAAGCGGGTTTTACACCAGTCCTTGATTTATCGGACCGTTTGATGTCATTGAACGCGTCGGTGAAGTATATTACCGTTTAGCGTTACCTCCGCAGCTCTCTCATGTTCACGATGTTTTCCATGTGTCCTTACTCAGAGGGTACAAGTATCATCCCCTTCACATGGTTCAGTATCCACTGGAACAGATTTGTGAAGATCTCACTTTCATAGAAGAACCCGAACGAGTTCTTGACAGACAAGAACGAGTCATGAGAAGGAAGACGATTCATTCGTCAAAATCCTTTGGAGGGATCATAGCGAGCCGGAATCCACTTGGGAAACAGAGGAGTCTATCCGGGCTTCTTACCCTCATTTCATATTTTGAATTCAGGTATGTTCTTCTTTTTCAGTTTACTTTATCTATAATTCGGGGACGAATTATTCTTTTTAGGGGGGAAGAGTTGTAAAGCCGCATGCTTTTACCATAAATAGTTCCCTTATGATCGCACGTACATGATTAGAACTTTCCTTTTATAGCACGTTTACGTTTCACGAAAAAGAATTACAAGTATTACGTAAGTGTTATAACACGATAAGTATTTATTACGTATTAAGACACGATAATTATTTCAATAATAATTATAACCACGAACATACGAACATGAAATCATGAAGGTAAATAATCACGAGCTTAGTATTACGTATTTATGTATATCTATTACGATCATGAATAAATATAATAAGACACGAACAATAACTATTTAAATCACGTAAAATACGAACACGAGAACACACTAAATATTAGACACGGAAAAATGTATGGGTTACCCCATGTGGGCCCCCTTACCCACGGCTAGAAGCAAAGAAAAGGGCCAAGCCCATTGTTTTTTTACTAAACAAGAAAAAGGGAAAAACTATTTTCATAATTACAAGAATTAGAAAATAATGAAAACCCTAAAACCTTTTCTTGCTCCTCCTTTGGCCACCGGGTATAACATACACCAAAGGGTGTGTTTGGTTGATTTTGGTGATTGATCTATTGCAAGTGTGTTAGTTTGTTCATCCTCCTTTGATTCACGTGATCGGTATAACCTTAAAACCCTTTTTCTTTTTATGTTTTTATTTAAATCAAGAACACATGAATCATGAATGGTATAAAACAAGTAATACATGTTAATTAAACATGGGGGTAAATAAATTTAGGGTTTAAGGTGTGTTTGTTTGTGGCCGACGCAAGAACCGAGCACCAAAGGGGTCTCGGTTTGTTTTTGATTCGCACCAACCGAGACCTCAAGGTCTCGGTGTGGTGGTCTTGTGTCTCGGCAGCAGGAGAGAAGGGACCCTGACCTTGGTCGGGGTATGGTATGTTTTGGCTCGGGTGGGTCTCGGCTAAAATAAAGAACCACCACCGGCCTAAGCCGGTGGCTAAATAAGGAAAGCAGGGAGAACTTTAGGCCGCGGCAGCAAGGGGAACCGGCGGCTAGCCGGTGGGAACTTTTGCTAGCCGGCGGCTAGGTTTTGACCAAGAGTGCGTTTGGTTGCCGGTTCACGTGTTAAAACCGGTCCGGTTCACACATGTTTAGATTAAATCACGGGTTCGGTTCATGGGTTGTTTTTACAAGGTTAATTATTTTTACAAGTTTATATTTTTACAAGAATTAAATTAGATTAATTAAAACATGTACATGATTAATTTAATTTATACATGACTTAGGTTATAATATTATTATTAATACATGAATTTTAACCTAAGTAATATTTATCTTATTTAGACTATATAATTAATTAATTATTAAAATCGTGACTTATAATTAATTAATTTACATGACTTAGGTTATATTATTAATAGATAATAATAGATGTTTTAACCTAAGTATTTTTACCTTTATTTAATTAAATCATGTTATATTTAATTAAATACTTTAACCTATAGTTTATTTAATTGACATGAAATAATTAATAAACTATACTATTTAATTACATGACTTAGTATATTAATCAGTAAACTGTAGAATATTGATAACCTATGAATCTATGAAGGGGTTTGTTGATTTCTAGAGAGAAAGTTAGAGAGAGAAAGTGAGAGAAAACTATGTGTTATTTCAATAAATGGAACTAGAAAAATGACAACAACCAACCCCTTTCCATGGTGGAAAGGGGTATTTATACTTCCAAGCATACATTGGGCTTGGGCCGGTCCATGACAAGCCCATGGACCGGTTCTTACTTAACTTAATAAGCAACTAATAACTATTTGTTAACTACGAGCTATTACAACATAAACAATATTGTGGAGTGACCGATACTTCTAATATACGTAAAACGTATTTCTAACAATCTCCCCCTAAGGGAGGTCACTCCACGTTACAAAGTTCTAAACCTAGCATACTATACTAAGTCTTCGTTCTTTAGCTCGTAGTCTTTTCTTCTTTTCTTTCTTTTGTTGTGAATATGTTGGTTTGATCTTTTTGGCTTTGGCTTGAGAGCATTGTTATTTGGCCTTTCACGTGCGATCTTTGCCTCTCTTGTGAATTTGCCTTCTCGTGACTCCATGTTCCACATACTTATGTCTTTTTGTTGAATTCTCGAAAGTTTCAGAGTTTGGTACAGCGGAAGACTTTATCTTGTACTTTCTTGAATTTTTGCTAAACTTTGATGCAGAAAGACATAAGCATGTGGGAACGACTTCTACAGGTACACCGCAACACCACCGTCTTCACTGGTACTCAGCAACGCCACCGTCTTCAACAGGTACACATCAACGCCACCGTCTTTAACAGGTACACAGCAACGACACGAATAAAATGGCTTTGAACATTTTATTCTAATTCGGTAGCATTTTACCTCCGGTCGGTGAAGACCGTTGGACGATATTAGATATCGTACCCGTGACGGATAGTTTCAATTAAGTAACTTCCTGACAGGATTTCGCGGGTAAACCCGTTCTCTTTATTCGACCGTCCAAAGCTGACTGCGAACATAAAGAGTGAATCACTTGGATAAATTATCCTTGTGATTTGAAGCCGTCAATTCATGAAACCTGGAACAAGTGAATTTCAATTAAGATTTTCACCATCGTTGCTTTCCAGTTGTCACGAGCTCAATTCATAAAGAATCTTGCACGTCACCTACCAAGTGCTGTTTGATGTTGACGCTAGAAGGATTTCCACTCGTCACTGTGGTCAATAAAGAGACACTCTGAGTGTTCTGGCAAGATCATATGATAATGCGAAGAGGCCTGGAACGAGTTTAAGTTCAATTAAGAATTAAACCACTGTTACCTTCCAGTTTTTCACAAGATTGGTTCTAAAAGAACCGCACGTGTAACCTACCATGAGCTTGTTTGATGTTGGCTTAAGCAGGATTTCCATCTTCATTGTAATACTTACGTATTACTCGGATGTTCTGGCAATATTACAGGAATATTGCGTAGGACTCATGAAAATCTCTTACTTTTCACAGTGTGTGAGAAAGCAAGGAATAAATGGAAAGTTTCCTAATGAGACTTTTGATGATCTCTTGGCTCTAGACTCGATTGTGCGTTTTGATTTAGTGAGCGATGGCTGGAGAGGAGTGCCACCTTTTCAATACCAGTCTATTCGGAGTGAATAAACCAATAGATAACGTGTTAATCTCCGTGTGATTAAAACAAATACCTTTTGAGAGATATTTGAGTTAGCTGGGAAGGGTTGTGCATTGCATCACTGGGTCCATGATGTCTTTCTTCAATACCGAGAATCATTAGCAAAAATGACCTCAATAGCATATGTATTGACCCGGTTTCTGCCTAAAGTTGTAAGGAGGGCTTCTTTCTTTACACCCTTTAACTTACAATTCTTTTTCATTCTTCAACCCCTTCAATGCTTACCAATACGTCATCACTAGCACCTTGTTGTGATTGTTCCAGTGCTAGCTTAAGTACTTGGTCGGCATTCAGCTACGTTCACGTTCTTTCTCCATCTTTCCTAGGACTTCTAATTCTATCTAGGGAATTGTCCTTGGGAAGATTCCATCGGCTCTGATGAATCATTGGACTAAACCTATTCCTACCACCCTTTTGTCACCACATTCGTCGTGAATTAAGCGTGTTTTGGGAAGGAATTGCCACCATGAAAAATCATTGAAAATCACATAAGGTACTTGTGATATTAAAATCAAAAGTTTTGTACCTTAGGTGTTTTGTTCATCAAAAACGCTCCCCCTTAACACGTGCTTAACACATATTAAGTTGGATTATCGTTAAGTCTTTTTCATCTTTTAGCCAAGTATCACTTATGTAAAACCCGCATGCTTTTACCATGAATAGTGACTTTAAGATCATACGTCCTAGATTAAAACTTACCTCAGTTAGTATTGATCACATTCATGTGCTAATAATCAAGCAAGTGCATACGTGTATGACATGACAAGTATCGATTACGTACGAACTCATGATAAACAGTTAATAAATATGTCACGTGAACATAATTAAATCATGATCACCATTTAAAATACTAACTAGAATAATTACGTAAATACTTATAATATAATTACGAGCGTTAAGTTTACGATAAACGACACGATAGAATAAACAGAAACACTTTAAACACGAGCACGTTTAACCACGAACGAACACGAAACATCGGGACACGAGAAAGGTACGGGTACCCCATGTGGGGCCCCCATACCCACGGCACATATACAAGAAATGGGCTTAGCCCATGGACTTTACAAGTAAAGGGGGGTAAAGAGTAAAAACATGTTTTCATTTTTCACTTTCAAGAAAATAAACAAAAACCCTAAAAGAGTTTTCTCCCTCTCCTTTTTCTCCTCTTGTGCCGCCACCTAAACACCACCATTGGAGGGTGTTTGTTTGATTTTGATCTTAAAAACAAGTGTTAGAAACCGTGTTTGTTCATCCTTTTTCCAAGCTACATAGTGGTATACCTTTCTAACCCTTCTTTTAATTCTTTTTAATTCTTTTAATCTTTGATTATTTTCATGAACATGTTATTATTTTTCTTATTTAAACAAGGTAATTAATCATTTATCTAACATGTTTTGGTATTAAATAAAATCAAAGAATGATTTAAAAGGGATGTTTGTTTTGGCCGCCTAGCAAACAAACCCGAGGGGGGTTTGGTTTGCTATTGCCGCCACCACCAAGACCATTTTTGGTCTTGGTTGGCTCATGTGGGACCCACGTCAGCAAGGAGACACATATGCCCCGAGTTTGGCTCGGGGTACGGTGTCGAATTCATGCCCGATTCATGGTTCGTTGGTTAAATCATGATTTATGCTACATGTTAATTTTTATGAATCATGAACTTAGGATATAATTAATTAATAACATGAAATATTAATTAAATCATGACTTAGGTTATTTTAATTATTAGTTTAACATGACATTAATTTAACCTAAGTATTTTATGTTATAAGTTATAATTAATTAATTATTAAAACATGCCTATAATTAATTAATTTAGTCATGACTTAGGTTATATTATTAATAATAATAATACACATTTTGACCTAAGTATTTTATTTCATTTTAATTAATACATGTTATACTTTAATTAAAATGCTTAACCTATAGTTTAATTAAAATACATGAAATAATAATTAAACTATACACTATATCATATGACTTAAGAAATAAGCTTATAACACTTAGACTTATATGTTAGCTTATGTAATCAGCTAAATT
The DNA here is from genome assembly GCA_025667525.1 of Glebionis coronaria. Taxonomy (NCBI): domain Eukaryota; kingdom Viridiplantae; phylum Streptophyta; class Magnoliopsida; order Asterales; family Asteraceae; genus Glebionis; species Glebionis coronaria. The sequence goes on from CM046874.1 coordinate 644,683,250, forward strand.
CTAATTATGGAAACTTCTATTTATAGAAACTTAATTAAATAAGGCAACTAATCTAATTATGGAAACCTTCTATATATGGAAACCTATCTATTTCAGGCAGCTAATCTAATCATGGAAACCTTCTATATATGGAAACTTATTTAATTAAGGCAGCTGATCTATTTTTGGAAACTTTCTATTTTTAGAAACTAATCTATTTTAAGCAGTAAATTCTATTTTAGGAAACTTTCTATTTTTGGAAACTTTCTATTTTTGGAAACTTTCTATTTTTGGAAACTTTCTATTTTTGGTAACTTTCTATTTTTGGAAACTTTCTATTTTTGGAAACTTTCTATTTTTGGAAACTTTCTATTTTTGGAAACCTGCTATTTTTGGAAAGTTACTTATTATTACACAGTAAGTATAATAATACATGAAACACCAGTAATACTTAATCAGATTAATCAGAATACTAGATAAACACAGTTTAAGGCTTTAAACAGTGAACCAGGACCTAAAACATACCAGATCAGCTAAAATGAGACACAAAACCCAGTACGTAATCAGTGAAACGATACTTATACACGTGTGTATTCATGTAGCGTTAGTGATCCAGAAGTAGGAGTCTTTCTTCCGTTCATTCACTGGACTTGAGGTACGGATTCCCGTCCTTTCAGTATGGACATTCTTTCCTTATTAGGATTTCCCCGTATGCAGCCAACTGTTTTCCCCAGTATTTGTTTTATTGTTTTGAACTGCTTATGTTTAATTAGCATAATCTATAGCCATATACAAGCATGACCAGTTTCACCTAGTTATGGAGGTACCATAACCATAGCATTGGAGGCACCGATGTTATGACTTCCCCACGGCGGAGTGATTGCTCGTGGCGTCCCTTTCAGTTTTGGCCATATTATTATATCAGGTGGGGTGTATAGGTGCATCCTAGTTACATGTTTTTATTCAGTTTATCATGGTGAATGTGGTGTGTGCCTTGCACCCTTCACAAGGAGCTGATCCCTCCTACCCAAATCAGTATATTGATTAGAGGCATCCCCTCTAATCAGCATGATGAGGTCACCCCTCCAAGTATTCATGCACGTGACCTTTTCATGACCTATATGGGCTATGGTATATATATGTTAAAACAATTTTCACAAGATAAACATAAGGCTTTTCAAACTATAAAACCAGTTTTCTTGATACTTAACCAGTTTACTCAGTACTTAGTCTTCCGCTGTTATATGTTACATGCTTATCCTATTTCATGCTATATTGTACATCCGTGCACTGAGCGTCTTGCTCAGCCGTTTTCCTTTTCATGTTCCCAAAACGGCAGGTACTCAGGGACGCTCGTAGATCTCAATCGTACGTGCATATGAATTGGAAGCTTTACTGTCTTTCTTTACTTTATGCATTTCCTTTACTTTGATACAGTTGCTATGGACATTGTTTCGTCCTTTCCTTTTACAGTATTTATGTTTGTGTGTGATGAGCTTTACTTTGGGGTTACCGATGTTTGATTCTGGTATTTCCCTTTTATGGTTGAATAATGCTTAGACATTTATCCTTGTATGCTTTGATGACACGCCATGATTATGCGTAATATTCCATTTCCAAAATGGGGTGTTACAATTATGGTATCAGAGCCAAGGCTTCGACCTGTAGGCTCTCAAATATGACCTGTGATTAGTGGGTAGTCACTACGGTCTTCCTAGAACTGACAGTTGTTTTCATGCATTCATCATTTTTAAGCATACATATACATGTCATTGTTACAGGGTTTTTGACTAAGTAATGGTTGGTACAGGACTGGCCCTATTTAGTCGCATGTGTTTTATCGAAACTTTTAGATTTGGGACCGACCCATAGGCGTCCCCTCGATATGTCTTTTATTTTGAGTGAACTGACCGGAGGCGTTCACTCTCGAGCATCAAAGTTTTCATAAAACTGCATCATGCATTCATACAAAGATTTACTTGCATAAAATTTTTCTCGTGAAATTTTTGGCATAAATTTTTTTTTTATATTTTATGTTTGAACTGTTAATCATATGTTTTATGTTATACTGTCAGATGGTTCTCACACGCGAGCAAGAGCAGCTCAATGCTGCAATTCAGGCTGCCATGCAAGCCTTACTTCCTCAACTGAGGAATGACATTCGTGCTGAAGTCCAAGCTGCCAACAATCAGCAGCCGCAGAATCAGGCACCTCCTCCTCCTCCTCCCCCAGTGACACTAGCGGTATGGTTGGAAAGATTTAACAAGCTCCGTCCTAGAGCTTTTGAAAAGACTGATAGCCCCAGCGATGCTGAAAGCTGGCTGACTCACATTGAGAAAATCTTCAATGCTATGGGATGTGACCCCGCCTTCAAGGCAAGATTGGCATGCTACAGGTTTGAAGGCGATGTACTCAACTGGTGGCTAGCTTTGACGCAGTCAGAAGGAGGTGATGAATGGGTCGCTGGTTTGACATGGGCCCAATTCAAGGAGAGAGTGATGGAACAGTTCTTTCCTAAAGCAGAGCAGGACAAACTCAAGCGTGAATACCACGGGATACGTCAGAGAGCGGGCGAGAATAGCAACGAATTCATGCAGCGCTTTCTTCGCCTAGCTGGTTTTCTAGGAGCAGCGGCTGGTACTCCTGAGGAGCAGGCACACCATTTTAGGTGGGCACTTCGCACCTCGGTCGCGAACAATCTGGTATGTGCTACGTTCAATACAGTAGCACAAGTGGCCGACGCAGCAAGGAAGCTCGAGATGTTGCAGGAACGCGATGAGTTCGGGGAAGCTGAAAGACCCGACAAGAGGTAAAACATTTCGTGTTCTAGCGTCAACCAGACCGCATCCTATCATTATATGTTCTATAATCATCTCTTAAACTGTATCTTCCAGGCAGAAAACTGGGGACCGGTCTCAGCCGGCTACTCAGCAGCAGCCTAATCAGCCCAAAGGAAACGGTCACTCTAACGACCGTTCTGTTGTGGAAAGGCGCAACGGTAATGATAATTACCGTAACAATGCGGGACACTCCAACAACAGCAGGTCCTACTATTTACGCATCTTATTATGATTTCATGTTATATTTCCCATGATGACAATATATTAATCTCTACCAGGAACCACGGTAACGGAAGGGACCAGAACCACAGGGGTTCTCAGCCTAACCGTTCAGCTAACACTGGTAAACATCTTATGACGCTTACGTCCTATACTCGTGCATATACTTTATTCTTAACACGTTTTGCCATCAGCAGGCCCTCAGCAAGCAAGGACTCCTGCTGGAGGATTCACTCATCCTCTTTGCAGCACTTGCCATCGCAGACACCCTGGCCCATGTCGTCGTGATTCCGACGCGTACTACAAGTGCGGCCTCCCTGGCCATCGTATGAGAGATTGCCGTAAGGGTGAAATGGAGGGTACTTCGGGTCATGCTGATACTAAACCGCCTCCTACCACTGGGCGTGTCTACACGACATCGCGCGATCAGGCAAACAAATCAACATGTACCATTACTGGAATTTTGTATATGTACGGCCAGGCGGCATGTGTTCTTTTCGACACGGGTGCCACTCATTCAGTTGTTTCCACTACTTATGCTAAGAACATCGGGACACTTCCCTTGCCATTAGAAAATAAGCTTACCATTTCCACGCCTCTAAGGGACTCTGTATTAATAACTCATGTATACAAGAGTCTTCCTCTAGAGTTTGACGATAAAGTTCGTGCAGTAGATGCACTTCCCCTAGACATGATTGAGTTCGATATGATTCTTGGCATGGACTGGCTATCCAGGCACCATGCTACCATAGACTGTCACTCATATCGAGTGATCTTCGGCGACATTAATGCACCAGAGTACATCCATAACGGGTTCATACCCGGGCGGTCTGTACAAGTCATATCTACCTTGCAAGCACGTGCATTACTGTCACATGGCTGCGAAGGTTATCTCGCTACGGTTCATGACATGGATGCTGAATCCCCATCGATTCAGGATCAACCAGTAGTTTCGGAATTTCAAGACGTCTTCCCAGATGAACTTCCAGGCATACCACCTGCAAGAGAAGTGGAGTTCAACATCGACCTTGTTCCAGGAGCTGAGCCAATCTCTAAGGCTCTGTATCGTATGGCTCCCATAGAGCTAAAAGAACTGAAGGACCAACTGCAGGAACTTCTCGAACGAGGGTTCATTAGACCAAGCGCATCTCCATGGGGCGCACCGGTCTTGTTCGTTAAGAAGAAGGACGGCAGCATGCGACTTTGCATTGACTACCGTGAACTTAATAAGATTACCATCCGCAATAGATATCCACTGCCACGTATAGACGATCTGTTTGACCAACTTCAAGGAGCCAAACACTTCTCAAAGATCGATCTAAGGTCAGGCTATCATCAGCTAAGGGTTAAAGAGCAGGATATTGCCAAGACTGCTTTTCGTACCCGCTATGGCCATTATGAGTTTGTGGTCATGCCATTCGGCCTGACTAACGCTCCAGCAGTATTCATGGATCTGATGAACAGAATCTTTCATGAATTCCTTGATAAATTTGTCATTGTATTCATCGATGACATCTTGATATTCTCAAAGTCCACGGAGGAACACGAAGATCATCTCCGTACTGTACTACAGATTCTTCGTCAGAAGCAGCTGTATGCGAAATTCTCCAAGTGTGAGTTCTGGTTAAACAAGGTGGCATTCTTAGGTCACATTGTATCAGCAGAAGGGATCACTATGGACCCAGCGAAGGTTGAGGCTATCACTAAATGGCCAAGACCAACATCAGCGACAGAAGTTCGCAGTTTCTTAGGCTTAGCTGGATATTATCGAAGATTCGTGGAGAACTTTTCCCGCTTGGCACTACCTCTCACCAAACTGATGCGAAAAGGAGAGAAATTCGTCTGGACGGAAGAACGAGAGAAGAGCTTCGAAGACCTAAAGCAGAAGTTAGTATCTGCACCTATTCTTACTCTCCCATCTGGTACAGGTGGATTTCAGATCTATAGCGATGCATCGGGGAAGGGACTGGGCTGTGTTCTCATGCAACATGGGAAAGTGATCGCGTATGCTTCACGGCAGCTTAAGCCCTATGAAGAAAACTACCCTACGCATGACCTGGAACTTGCTGCAGTGGTGTTCGCATTGAAGATATGGAGGCATTACTTATACGGAGAATCATGCGACATTTTCACGGATCACAAGAGCTTGAAGTATATCTTCACACAGCGAGAATTGAACATGAGACAAAGGAGATGGTTGGAACTGTTGAAGGACTATGATATTAACTTACAGTATCACCCCGGGAAGGCTAATGTAGTAGCAGATGCACTTAGCAGGAAGTCCGGAATGATAAACGGCATTGAGATCGAGGAACAAAACATAAGAGACTTGGAGCGGCTAGACATCGAAATCATGGTACGTGGGCAGCACGGATACTGGGCGAATCTTAGAGTAGAACCTGAGTTACTGACTAGGATTAAGGAAGCGCAGAAGGATGATGGAGAGATTTGGGCGATAATTCAGAATTTGGAGAAGCAGACAGAATTCCGAATGGACGTAGACGGTATCATTTGGCAGGGCACGAGACTTTGTGTTCCTGACAATCCAGAACTCCGGGAAGCATTGTTAGCTGAAGCTCACAGCTCCCCATTTTCTATACATCCTGGGTCGACAAAAATGTACCATGACATCAGACAGCACTTTTGGTGGAGTGGTATGAAACAGGATGTAGCCACGATGTCTCCAAATGTCTTACCTGCCAGCAGGTTAAGATTGAACATCAGCGATCGGGCGGTCTCCTTCAACCGTTGGATATTCCAGAGTGGAAGTGGGACAAAATCACCATGGATTTTGTTACCGGTCTTCCACCTACCAAGAAGAAGCACGATGCTATTTGGGTCATCGTTGATCGACTCACCAAATCAGCTCATTTCTTACCGATACGCAAGGAAGATCCGGTAAGTAAACTCGCAGATACGTACAGAAGGGAGATCATGAGACTCCACTGCACTCCCTCCAGCATCGTCTCAGACAGAGATCCTCGTTTCACGTCGCGATTCTGGAAAGGTCTGCAAAAAGCTTGGGGTACACAACTTAAGCTGAGTACGGCCTTTCATCCTCAAACGGACGGACAATCGGAGCGAACAATTCAGACATTGGAAGATATGTTAAGGTCGTGTGCGTTGGAATGGACAGGTGATTGGGACGATTACATCTGTTTAGTCGAGTTTGCATACAACAACAGCTGGCACGCAAGTATCAAATGTGCTCCTTTCGAAATGTTGTATGGCAGAAAGTGTCGCGCTCCAACTCTTTGGGATCAAGTGGGAGAGCGAACACTCGAAGGACCAGAGATTATTGAAATGACCAAGGAGAAGATCGAGGTAGCTAAGCAGAAATTGCAGGAAGCACGATCACGTCAGAAGAGTTACGCCGATAAGCAGCGTAGGGACATACATTTTAACGTGGGAGATCACGTCTTCCTCAAGGTTTCGCCGGCACGTGGTGTTAAACGCTTCGGGATCAAAGGGAAACTCAGTCCTCGGTTCATCGGACCATTCGATATCGTTGAACGAATCGGCGAAGTATCTTACCGATTGGCGTTACCTCCTCAGCTTTCGCACGTGCATAACGTGTTCCATGTGTCCTTACTCAGAGGGTACAATTATCATCCCCTTCACATGGTTCAGTATCCACTGGAACAGATACGTGAAGATCTCACTTTTATAGAAGAACCCGAACGAGTACTCGACAGGCAAGAACGAGTCATGAGAAGGAGGACGATTCCATTCGTCAAAATTCTTTGGAGGGACCATACCGAGCGGGAAGCCACTTGGGTAACAGAGGAGTCTATCCGGGCTTCTTACCCTCACTTCATATTTTGAGTTCGGGTATGTCACTTCTTTTCAGCCTACTTTATCTATAATTCGGGGACGAATTATTCTTTTTAGGGGGGAAGAATTGTAAAACCCGCATGCTTTTACCATGAATAGTGCCTTTAAGATCGTACGTCCTAGATTAAAACTTACCTCAGTTAGTATTGATCACATTCATGTGCTAATAATCAAGCAAGTGCATACGTGTATGACATGACAAGTATCGATTACGTACGAACTCATGATAAACAGTTAATAAATATGTCACGTGAACATAATTAAATCATGATCACCATTTAAAATACTAACTAGAATAATTACGTAAATACTTATAATATAATTACGAGCGTTAAGTTTACGATAAACGACACGATAGAATAAACAGAAACACTTTAAACACGAGCACGTTTAACCACGAACGAACACGAAACATCGGGACACGAGAAAGGTACGGGTACCCCATGTGGGGCCCCCATACCCACGGCACATATACAAGAAATGGGCTTAGCCCATGGACTTTACAAGTAAAGGGGGGTAAAGAGTAAAAACATGTTTTCATTTTTCACTTTCAAGAAAATAAACAAAAACCCTAAAAGAGTTTTCTCCCTCTCCTTTTTCTCCTCTTGTGCCGCCACCTAAACACCACCATTGGAGGGTGTTTGTTTGATTTTGATCTTAAAAACAAGTGTTAGAAACCGTGTTTGTTCATCCTTTTTCCAAGCTACATAGTGGTATACCTTTCTAACCCTTCTTTTAATTCTTTTTAATTCTTTTAATCTTTGATTATTTTCATGAACATGTTATTATTTTTCTTATTTAAACAAGGTAATTAATCATTGATCTAACATGTTTTGGTATTAAATAAAATCAAAGAATGATTTAAAAGGGATGTTTGTTTTGGCCGCCTAGCAAACAAACCCGAGGGGGGTTTGGTTTGCTATTGCCGCCACCACCAAGACCATTTTTGGTCTTGGTTGGCTCATGTGGGACCCACGGCAGCAAGGAGACACATATGCCCCGGGTTTGGCTCGGGGTACGGTGTCGAATTCATGCCCGATTCATGGTTCGTTGGTTAAATCATGATTTATGCTACATGTTAATTTTTATGAATCATGAACTTAGGATATAATTAATTAATAACATGAAATATTAATTAAATCATGACTTAGGTAATTTTAATTATTAGTTTAACATGACATTAATTTAACCTAAGTATTTTATGTTATAAGTTATAATTAATTAATTATTAAAACATGCCTATAATTAATTAATTTAGTCATGACTTAGGTTATATTATTAATAATAATAATACACATTTTGACCTAAGTATTTTATTTCATTTTAATTAATACATGTTATACTTTAATTAAAATGCTTAACCTATAGTTTAATTAAAATACATGAAATAATAATTAAACTATACACTATATCATATGACTTAAGAAATAAGCTTATAACACTTAGACTTATATGTTAGCTTATGTAATCAGCTAAATTCTAATTATGGAAACTTCTATTTATAGAAACTTAATTAAATAAGGCAACTAATCTAATTATGGAAACCTTCTATATATGGAAACCTATCTATTTCAGGCAGCTAATCTAATCATGGAAACCTTCTATATATGGAAACTTATTTAATTAAGGCAGCTGATCTATTTTTGGAAACTTTCTATTTTTAGAAACTAATCTATTTTAAGCAGTAAATTCTATTTTAGGAAACTTTCTATTTTTGGAAACTTTCTATTTTTGGAAACTTTCTATTTTTGGAAACTTTCTATTTTTGGTAACTTTCTATTTTTGGAAACTTTCTATTTTTGGAAACTTTCTATTTTTGGAAACTTTCTATTTTTGGAAACCTGCTATTTTTGGAAAGTTACTTATTATTACACAGTAAGTATAATAATACATGAAACACCAGTAATACTTAATCAGATTAATCAGAATACTAGATAAACACAGTTTAAGGCTTTAAACAGTGAACCAGGACCTAAAACATACCAGATCAGCTAAAATGAGACACAAAACCCAGTACGTAATCAGTGAATCGATACTTATACACGTGTGTATTCATGTAGCGTTAGTGATCCAGAAGTAGGAGTCTTTCTTCCGTTCATTCACTGGACTTGAGGTACGGATTCCCGTCCTTTCAGTATGGACATTCTTTCCTTATTAGGATTTCCCCGTATGTAGCCAACTGTTTTCCCCAGTATTTGTTTTATTGTTTTGAACTACTTATGTTTAATTAGCATAATCTATAGCCATATACAAGCATGACCAGTTTCACCTAGTTATGGAGGTACCATAACCATAGCATTGGAGGCACCGATGTTATGACTTCCCCACGGCGGAGTGATTGCTCGTGGCGTCCCTTTCAGTTTTGGCCATATTATTATATCAGGTGGGGCGTATGGGTGCATCCTAGTTACATGTTTTTATTCAGTTTATCATGGTGAATGTGGTGTGTGCCTTGCACCCTTCACAAGGAGCTGATCCCTCCTACCCAAATCAGTATATTGATTAGAGGCATCCCCTCTAATCAGCATTATGAGGTCACCCCTCCAAGTATTCATGCACGTGACCTTTTCATGACCTATATGGGCTATGGTATATATATGTTAAAACAGTTTTCACAAGATAAACATAAGGCTTTTCAAACTATAAAACCAGCTTTCTTGATACTTAACCAGTTTACTCAGTACTTAGTCTTCCGCTGTTATATGTTACATGCTTATCCTATTTCATGCTATATTGTACATCCGTGCACTGAGCGTCTTGCTCAGCCGTTTTCCTTTTCATGTTCCCAAAACGGCAGGTACTCAGGGACGCTCGTAGATCTCAATCGTACGTGCATATGAATTGGAAGCTTTACTGTCTTTCTTTACTTTATGCATTTCCTTTACTTTGATACAGTTGCTATGGACATTGTTTCGTCCTTTCCTTTTACAGTATTTATGTTTGTGTGTGATGAGCTTTACTTTGGGGTTACCGATGTTTGATTCCGGTATTTCCCTTTTATGGTTGAATAATGCTTAGACATTTATCCTTGTATGCTTTGATGACACGCCATGATTATGCGTAATATTCCATTTCCAAAATGGGGTGTTACAACTTAAGTCTCCTTAATCCCATTTTCTCCCCTTATCCAAAATGTTAACCATTAATATTTGGGATATTGAATGGATTAACCGGTCTTTGGGTAAAAATGAAATCGATGTTTGGCCATAGAACAAGTTATTGCTCCCCCTTAACTTAATAAGGGATAGTTGTAGTGCTTTAGTATGATATATTTTGAAAGATTTAGAATCTTGTGAGAAATTCTTGAAAAATTATCATACCTTAACACTACATCAAGCCATACAAGCACAATATTCACAAATATACATATTCACAATTGAAAACCAATATAAAGTGGACCTGAAATGTACGACCCATTAGATGGATCGTTGTAGTAGCTTATGGTGCACTAGATATGGTCTTCCACCAACGAATCTTTCCAAGCTCCTCATCAATCTACGTTCACGGAGCTTTTGATCAATCTTCTTGATCACATACTTCGCCATCTGCCGGTAACCCGGATGCCAATCCTCTGTCATCTCTGGCAAAGTCCCACCCGAGTTCAGATGCTCCAACTTTCCTCTGACTTGTAGAAGAGTCCCATCACTGTACTTATGGAGCTCACCCACCCTCATAAACTTCATTAAACCTCGACTGTTCAAGTAGAAAATGCCGTAATTCGGGACAGAAATGCCGGTATAGGGACATCTTTCTACATGTTGAGGTAGCACTTGATTCACTGGACGGGTTAGGTTAAGCTTCCTTTGATAGCTTTCGACTCCCAACTGAAGATCTTCAACTCGTGTCTTGATGACAACGCTTCGTGTGAACATACGAAGTGTTGTATTCAAAGCAATGAGATCTTCACGAGGAATATGTGTGAGTTGATCTCGGGTCATCAGAAGCAGCATATCTTCGATATCCTCAAGGCGAATGATGGAAAAATCTCCCTGCTGAATTTTGTATTCTCTGTCATCCTCCCTTTTCAAGCGAATCTCCGTCACATGATAATAGCCATTCTTGGCTTCAGTTTTCAACCCTAAAATGCTGGAGATGCGGATATCGGATCTAACGATACTTCCAGAATTGACTAGGCAGCAACCCCTGTACGCCCTTCGGACTCGGTCGTCCCAATGAGATGCACCTATGACAGCATACATATCATAATTACGATTTACCTTTGGGACCCAGAGTCGGTTTACCTTTTCCTCGATAAAGGGTATTGTCCCCCAGTTGGCAGCTTTCAGCAAGGTCAGGGAGGTTGCGTACTTTGATGACCCCTTCAGAAGATACACAAGATCATTGGTGACGAAGAAGTCAAGAGCAATCTGATTATCTTGAGAAGGATCCATTGGATGTGGAGCTCTTTCTGATTCATGAAGGCCTGGTCGTTGAACGGTATTCAGAGCCTTCAGGATCTCATCGGCATAATACTCGAACTCCATTTGGGTTAACCGGGTTTTGGCGCGAAGTCTCTTATCCTTCAACGCTTTCTTCACCAAGGATGGAGTAACCGAAGTCTTATACTCATGAGCAAGAAATGCACATAAGTCAATCGGACTTCGGATACGGAGATACAACACATCTTTGTCAGCGTCTGTGATCGGATCATATTGCGCTGCTGCCGTGATCCAAGCCTGTGGTGGTGCAGTCTCGTCTATCTCCAACGTGTCTGCCCAGTCTCGTGTGCTTGGTTCAGGAACCGTAGATTGTTGTGCTTGTTGTAGAGGAGTAGAAGCTCGAACATCTGCTGGTTCTGATTCAGGCATTTCGGCAGTGTCGTGAACTGGTGAGTGTTGTGCAGCTTCGGGTTCCGTTACTGATTCTGCAATCACAGGAGCAACAACAACATAACTAATGGGGTTAGTGGTAATAGGTAAAGATACAACAATAGAAGTACCAGGAACCGAAGACGCTGTAGTAGCATTCACATCGTGGCGCCACTTAGATCGTCTTGATTCCGATGATGTTGATTTGTCCTTCTGTGCTGCATCTTTCTTGGACTTGGTTCCAGACTTAGCAGCTTTCTTGGAGCTGGTAACCTTGTCTCCCTCTTTAGGCTGTTCACCCCCATCATCATCCTCATTGTTATCCCCGTTACTCCCCCTAGCACTCTCCTCATTCCCATCACCACCATCATTGCCATCATCATCATCATCATCGTCATCATCATCCTCATCCTTATCCTCATCATCACCATCATCGTCATCCTTTTCCTCTTCTTCTCCTTCTTCTTCCTCTTCCTCTTCACTAGTACCCTCTTCCTGCTCACTTTCTTCCCTTTCTTCCTCAGGTAGAATGTGATAAGGTACCACACTTCCAAACGTTTTGAATAACCTATCATCCTCCATGATAGCGTCATTTAGGGATTTGTATAGAGCCCGTTGAATCCTAGACTTATCAAACGATCCAAGTTCCACCATACGAGCCTTAAGGATCTTCTTTAATTCAAAATCCGTTAACTCATAAGCAATTTTGTAGGCGGATTCTGAGGGATTGGATGACTTGATCATCAAGTTATCTGCTGCTAGTGTCTTCAATTCATCACGCAGTTTAGGCATAATGGATTCGACGGATTCTTGCACTCTTTCTTCAATAGAAGCTTCAAGTGCTTCTTTTTGCTCTTTATATTTATCCCTCATCGCTTGAAGTCTGGTGATACGTGCAGCATTCTTATCAGCCTCAGCCTGCTTAACCCGAGCTAGTTCTTCTCCATGTGCTTTTCGAATCAACTCCATATCTGCAGCGAACCTAGCAATCATCTCCTCTTGGTCTCTCCTAGATGCTTATTCACTTTGAGCTCGTCTTTGTAACTCTTGGCGAAGATCATCCATTTCTCGTTTGTGATTATCCACATGTTTATCCAACATTTCGGCCATCACCAATGCAGCCATTGTAGATGTTGCAGAGCTGCTCTGGGTTGATTGAAGAGGCTCGGTTGTTACTGCGGTACTAAGGATGGGAGTTATAGGTGGTGGAAGAAATGGTGTTGAAGCCGGTCTGGTTGGTAAGGGTTGTATTGGTGGAGGTTGAGTTGCTAAAGGTTGAGTTGACACCATGATCGTGGGAGCAACAGACTCCTTTTCCACACTTGCTGAAATAGGGATTGATGGCTCCTTCGAAGTGGAATAATGTTCAGGTTACCCAAACTCATAAACATCATATGGTTCCTGGTACTCTTCTTCAACATTTACCCTTGCACCTGAACCACTACCGCCGGTATCTTTCCTAATCCTTAGAATTGCTATCTTCATCATTTGTTTCTCTGTCTTGTCAAGAGCAGGATCAACAACATCTTCTTCGTCACGTAAAACCATCTCATCAGCCTTACCCTTTCCCTTCTTACCCTCAGTCTTCTTCTTCTTGGTTTCGGGTTCACGTAACGCAGCTGGTTGTTTGCGTTTACCTTTACTCTTGACCGTTGTAGACGAGTCTTCTCCAGTCTGAAGGTTTGCTTTCAGCTTCTTGATTTCTAGCTGCAGTAGCTTGTAATCAGCAGAACCTTTGATTTTCTCCGTCAGAAGATAATCGGGAATAGGACCAGGAATCACACCACCAGACGGTCCTTCATGCCTCAGATCCACAGTATCATCAGCTTCTTCAGTGTGATAACGACTTGCTGCACGCCTATCAATAGTAGCATCATTTTTCATAAAATAATTAATGATAAGCTTGATAAACCTTGGATAAGGAAAGAAATTTGTCTTCAGCTTCTTGTTCTGGAAGAGTTGAAAGGTGAATTCTTCCCATATCAACAATGCATAATCTGCATTTGCAGCTTTGTACATGCCATAGAATAGGTTTATAATAGGACTGCGCAAAGCATCATGGCCACTTGTTTTTGGTGTAAGACATCTACTGAAAATCCCCAACAATGCTCTCCAAGGTTGTCCTACTTTAGCAGTGGTAAATTCAGACGCAACTCGTATTTCCGGACATCCAAGAGCGTCAAATAACTCCATGAGTTCATCTTTAGTAGGATCCCTCGAGAATGACATGCCTTTGGGTGTATCCCGTATACCAAAAATCTTACGGAAGTCTGAAACTGTGAGCGTCTGCTGCTTGTTGTCGATGGTGAAGGTGATCTTGTTTGAAGTGATTTCCTTGGTAGCCCAAAATTCATACATATACTCATAAGGCACCGAGGCACTACTTCTCAAAGCATTCTTAAAATGGGATTGATCAAGGATTGCGATGGCTACTTTAAATCCATGGTGAGTGGATTTTGAGACTTGCTTCAGCCGGTAGTTGTTGGGTATAAACTTAAGGGTTCGTGCTTTAGCAATAGCGGCTTCTCTAGAGTCTTGGATTGCTTGTACTGTTGGATTAGTCATTGTATCTGCTTAAGATAAGACATGAAAGGTTGATGCACAAAAACATATAGATATATATCATTCGTACTTCTAAGCATAACACTTTTCATAACATAATACAACAAGTACATATAACATGCAAACAATAATAATCAAACAACTCTTCATCCGGAACATTCCTTCATTCGGAACTTCTTCTTCCGGAACATTCCTTCATTCGGAACTTCCTTCATTCAGAATTCCTTCATTCGGAACTTCCTTCATCCGGAAGTTCTTCATTCGGAACTTCCTTCATTCGGAAGTTCTTCATTCAGAACTTCTTCATTCGGAAGTTCTTCATTCGGAACTTCCTTCATTCGGAAGTTCTTCATTCGGAACTTCCTTCATTCGGAAGTTCTTCATTCGGAACTTCCTTCATCCGGAAGTTCTTCATTCGGAACTTCCTTCATTCGGAAGTTCTTCATTCGGAACTTCCTTCATCCGGAAGTTCTTCATTCGGAACTTCTTCATTCGGAAGTTCTTCATTCGGAACTTCCTTCATTCGGAAGTTCTTCATTCGGAACTTCTTCATTCGGAAGTTCTTCATTCGGAACTTCCTTCATTCGGAAGTTCTTCATTCGGAACTTCTTCATTCGGAAGTTTTTAATAAAAATACTTCATTCGGAAGTTTTGTTCAAAATGTCCTTCATTCGGAAGTTTATATCCTAGTTCATCCGGAACATCAAAACACAGCCTATGAGGTTAATTCTAAGCGCGTTTGTGAGTTTCTAAGGCAATCTAAGGCATTTAAACATCATATCATGCTAATCCGCACAAAACCCACCACAAATCTAAAACAATTAATCCTAAATTGGCAAATAAAACCTAGATCTGGTAAGGTTTACTACCCGAATTAATTTAACAAGATTAGATGATGATTGTAACGAATTATAAGTTAAATATTGATGTAATTACCTTATTTAGCAAATGAACAGGATAGGATGAATAAACGAAAGATTTTTAGAGCTTGTGTGTGTGATTCAACAATGGCGGCAAAGAATAGTGATACAGTGAAAAGAAAGGGGGGGTTTTGTTTTGACTTAGGTCAAGTTTTTACAACTTACACACAATGTCATCTTAAGTCCCTCTACTTTTTTCTCCTTTTCCTTTTTGTTTCTAACTTTTTCAATTTATTTTACCTTTCCATTGATAATTTTAGTCGACTTAATTTTGCTTAGTTAAACTAAACTCGACAATCTCACACAACTTAAGTATCGATCTATAAGCAAAACTCCAAGATCTTAAAGCCATTCCTATCACATTGAACGAACACACGTCGTATTCTAAAGCAAAACCACTCAATTACCATTTAGCCCTTAATTTTCCACAATCACTTTTGAAAATCAATTTAATGACGAAGATGATTTTAATATTTTCTCCCCCTTAAACGATGACCCGTTTTCTATTTAAAGAGTTGTAGTCATTGTTTAAAGAGTCAAATATTGATGAAAGCATTTCCAATTTATATCTTGAAAAAGTTTTATTCGTGGTGTCAATAAGATTTCTCTTATTTTAAAAAATTAATGCACTGAGACGTACATAAATTCGTGTTAGACCAAGTTATAAAGTAAACTTGATCCCTTTGCATGATTTGGCTTGTAAATCACGCCCGAGAAAATTAATTCCCGTTCTGAGCCAACGTTTTCCAAGGAAATACGTGACTTTAATATGAAAACCGGGTTGTAGTCAGAGATAACTACAAGCCATTATGGGCATGTTTTAAAAAATTACAACTTTTATACGGACTCTATTTATGGCACCGTGTCAATATTAATCGACATTTCTAAGGCCGTAAATATTACCGTACTAAAAGACATGCCAGATTTAAAAACGAAAAATATTTTTGGTTTTTCTTGATTTTATAATTTTTATGGTTTTTCTAGGTTTTATATTTTTTATGGTTTTTCTTGGTTTTACATTTTTGTATTTTTCTTTTGTGGTTTATATATTTACTATAATATACATGATCACGAACAAAGGATACTCTGAATAGTTTACCACGACTATTCAGCTGATTCTTCTGCCAACTCTTTGAGAGTCGCTGGAGTGAATGATTTCATGCCAAGCTTGTCGATCAAAAAATCGATTCGTCCTCGATCTAAGGCTTTGGTGAACATATCCGCCAGCTGGTACTCAGTAGTGACAAAATACAGCTCGATCACTCCGTTCTCCACCTGCTCCTTAATGAAATGGTAGCGAATGTCTATGTGCTTGGCCCGGGAGTGTTGAACATAGTTGCAGCAAAGGGCAATGGCGCTCTTGTTGTCACAATACATCGGGATTTTGTTAAATCCCAAACCGTAGTCAGTTAATTGTGATCTCATCCAAAGGACTTGAGCACAACAACCGGACATGGCGATGTATTCAGCCTCCGTGCTAGAAATTGCAGCGCTTTTCTGCCTTTTTGAAGACCAACTGATCAATCTATCTCCTAGGAGTTGCACAGATCCAGAAGTGCTACGCCTCGTGTCTTGACATCCAGCATGATCGGCATCTGCGTATGATATTAAAGCAATCGAGGAATCTTTCGGATACCATAGACCACGATGAAGTGTTCCTTTTAGATACCGAAAGATCCTTTTAACTACATGTAGGTGCTTTTCGGTAGGCCGAGCCTGATACCGGGCACACATGCATACAGCAAATGGCAAATCAGGCCTGCTAGCAGTCAGATATAGAAGGGTGCCGATCATCCCACGGTAAAGTTTTGGATCGACAATAGTCCCATTCCTATCTTCATCTAACTTGGATTTCTCCACCATTGGAGTGTCCACGGGGTCACAATTTTCAAAGTTATATTTCTTAAGAGATTCTAGAGCATATTTGGATTGATTAATAAAGATGCCTCTGGGATTTTGAGAAATCTGTAATCCTAAGAAAAATGAAAATTTTCCCATCATCGACATCTGAAAGCGTGTGGACATTATCTTCTCAAATTGATTTGACAATTCTATGTTAGTGGCAGCAAATATTATATCATCAACATAAATTTGTACCAGAAGCATGTCGTTGCCTTCCTTGAGAGTGAATAGAGTCGGGTCCACCTTGCCTTTGGAGAAGCCTTCCGAAATGAGATATGTTGACAGGAGATCATACCACGCGCGTGGAGCTTGTTTCAACCCATAGAGAGCCTTCTTAAGCTTGTACACATGATTAGGAAACTCCGTACTGACGAACCCATCCGGCTGACTAACATAAACTTCTTCCCTTAGTTCACCGTTCAAAAATGCCGTCTTCACATCCATTTGATAGACGATCATGTTCATATGAGCAGCATACGTAAGGAATAGTCTAATCGCCTCCAATCTTGCCACAGGAGCAAAAGATTCTTCAAAGTCTATACCCAAGGCTTGTTTATATCCTCTAGCGACCAATCTTGCCTTATTCTTCAATACCGCACCCATCTCATCAAGTTTAACCTTATAAACCCATAACAAAGTAAGGATGTTAACCTTGTCAGGGAGAGGAACCAATTCCCATACTTCAAGTCGTTGGAATTCATTTAATTCCTCCTGTATAGCTTCAATCCAAGATGATTGGGTTATAGCCTGCTGCCAATTTTTAGGTTCAACTTCAGAGAGAAATGCAACAAAGTAGCAATAGAGTGCACTCTCTTGTAATTGATGGCGTGTAAAGACTGGTCGATCTAGATCTCCAATGACATTCCTAATTGGGTGATCTTTTGTCCATTTAGTGCTATGGTTTTGAATCCTATGTGGTCTGGAGTGAACAATAGAAGGAGCTTCTTCTGAGGTAGACGCGGCTGAAGGGTTTTCAGGTATCGCTACACCAAAGAAAGGAAGCTCTTGCAGGTGAGCATATTCCAAGTCGTGATCAATAGAATCCTCTTCCACGTCATTAGGCACAAGTAGGGGTGATGATTCAGGTGTAGTCTGAGAATCACTTGGTGAAGGTGCATCCGGTTCAATGTGAATTGTAGATGCATTAGATAAAGGTTCATTAGCTTGAGCAACCACTTCAGGGATTGGAGCGATCACTACAGGTGCTGGAACTTCATCAGTCGGGGGATCGAAGAATAAAAACTTTTTATTTTCCAAACATCGATTTCATTTTTACCCAAAGACCGGTTAATCCATTCAATATCCCAAATATTAATGGTTAACATTTTGGATAAGGGGAGAAAATGGGATTAAGGAGACTTAAGTGATACTTGGCTAAAAGATGAAAAAGACTTAACGATAATCCAACTTAATATGTGTTAAGCACGTGTTAAGGGGGAGCGTTTTTGATGAACAAAACACCTAAGGTACAAAACTTTTGATTTTAATATCACAAGTACCTTATGTGATTTTCAATGATTTTTCATGGTGGCAATTCCTTCCCAAAACACGCTTAATTCACGACGAATGTGGTGACAAAAGGGTGGTAGGAATAGGTTTAGTCCAATGATTCATCAGAGCCGATGGAATCTTCCCAAGGACAATTCCCTAGATAGAATTAGAAGTCCTAGGAAAGATGGAGAAAGAATGTGAACGTAGCTGAATGCCGACCAAGTACTTAAGCTAGCACTGGAACAATCACAACAAGGTGCTAGTGATGACGTATTGGTAAGCATTGAAGGGGTTGAAGAATGAAAAAGAATTGTAAAGATAAAGGGTGTAAAGAAAGAAGCCCTCCTTACAACTTTAGGCAGAAACCGGGTCAATACATATGCTATTGAGGACATTTTTGCTAATGATTCTCGGTATTGAAGAAAGACATCATGGACCCAGTGATGCAATGCACAACCCTTCCCAGCTAACTCAAATATCTCTCAAAAGGTATTTTTTTAATCACACGAAGATCAACACGTTATCTATTGGTTTATTCACTCCGAATAGACTGGTATTGAAAAGGTGGCACTCCTCTCCAGCCATCGCTCACTAAATCAAAACGCACAATCGAGTCTAGAGCCAAGAGATCATCAAAAGTCTCATTAGGACACTTTCCATTTATTCCTTGCTTTCTCACACACTGTGAAAAGTAAGAGATTTTCATGAGTCCTACGCAATATTCCTGTAATATTGCCATAACATCCGAGTAATACGTAAGTATTACAATGAAGATAGAAATCCTGCTTGAGCCAACATCAAACAAGCTCATGGTAGGTTACACGTGCGGTTCTTTTAGAACCAATCTTGTGAAAAACTGGAAGGTAACAGTGGTTTAATTCTTAATTGAACTTAAACTCGTTCCAGGCCTCTTCGCATTATCATATGATCTTGCCAGAACACTCAGAGTGACTCTTTATTGACCACAGTGACGAGTGGAAATCCTTCTAGTGTCAACATCAAACAGCACTTGGTAGGTGACGTGCAAGATTCTTTATGAATTGAGCTCGTGACAACTGGAAAGCAACGATGGTGAAAATCTTAATTGAAATTCACTTGTTCCAGGTTTCATGAATTGACGGCTTCAAATCACAAGGATAATTTATCCAAGTGATTCACTCTTTATGTTCGCAGTCAGCTTTGGACGGTCGAATAAAGAGAACGGGTTTACCCGCGAAATCCTGTCAGGAAGTTAGTTAGTTGAAACTATCCGTCACGGGTACGATATCTAATATCGTCCAACGGACTTCACCGACCGGAGGTAAAATGCTACCGAATTAGAATAAAATGTTCAAAGCCATTTTATTCGTGTCGTTGTTGTGTACCTGTTAAAGACGGTGGCGTTGCTGTGTACCTGTTGAAGACGGTGGCATTGCTGAGTACCAGTGAAGACGGTGGTGTTGCGGTGTACCTGTAGAAGTCGTTCCCACATGCTTATGTCTTTCTGCATCAAAGTTTAGCAAAAATTCAAGAAAGTACAAGATAAAGTCTTCCGCTGTACCAAACTCTGAAACTTTCGAGAATTCAACAAAAAGACATAAGTATGTGGAACATGGAGTCACGAGAAGGCAAATTCACAAGAGAGGCAAAGATCGCACGTGAAAGGCCAAATAACAATGCTCTCAAGCCAAAGCCAAAAAGATCAAACCAACATATTCACAACAAAAGAAAGAAAAGAAGAAAAGACTACGAGCTAAAGAACGAAGACTTAGTATAGTATGCTAGGTTTAGAACTTTGTAACGTGGAGTGACCTCCCTTAGGGGGAGATTGTTAGAAATACGTTTTACGTATATTAGAAGTATCGGTCACTCCACAATATTATTTATGTTGTAATAGCTCGTAGTTAACAAATAGTTATTAGTTGCTTATTAAGTTAAGTAAGAACCGGTCCATGGGCTTGTCATGGACCGGCCCAAGCCCAATGTATGCTTGGAAGTATAAATACCCCTTTCCACCATGGAAAGGGGTTGGTTGTTGTCATTTTTCTAGTTCCATTTATTGAAATAACACATAGTTTTCTCTCATTTTTTAAAAAAAAATAAATAAATAAAAATAAAAATAAAAAAAAAATAAAAAAGGAAAATATTAATGATGTAAACACTTAAGCTTATATAATTAGCTTAATAATCTAGCTTATATCTAATTATGAAAACTTTTTATTTTTAGAAACTTATTTAATTAAGGCGGCTAATCTATTTATGGAAACTTTCTATTTTTAGAAACTTATCTATTTTAAGCAGTAAATCTATTTTTAAAAACTTTCTATTTTTGGAAACTTTCTATTTTTGGAAACTTTCTATTTTAGGAAACCTGCTATTTTTAGAAAGTTACTTATTATTACACAACAAGTATAATAATACATTAAATACAAGAAATACTTAAACAGAATAGACAGAATACATGATAAACACAGTATAAAGCTTAAATCAGTAAAACATGACATGAACATATAAAATAAGCTAAGACATGATATAAAACCAGTTACGTAGTCAGTAATCAGATACTTATACACGTATGCATTTATGTAGCATTAGTGATACCGAAGTAGGACTCTCTTCCGTTCGTCTTCTTCGTTCACTAGACACAAGGTACGGATTCTCTGTCCTTTCAGTATGGACATTCTTCCTTATTAGGATTCCGCGTATACAGCCAACTGTTTTCCCTAGTATATGTTTTATATTTTTTTGAATTGCTTATGTTTAATTAGAATACCTAAAGCCATATACATGCATGACCAGTTTCACCTAGTTATGGAGGTACCATAACCATAACACTGGAGGCACCAGTGTTATGACTTCACCATGGCGTAGTGATAGCTCGTGGCGTCCCTTCAGCTTTTGGCCATATTATTATTATCAAGTGGGGCGTATGGGTGCATCCTAGTTTACATGTTTTCAACAGATTATTCAGGTGAATGTGGTGTATGTCTTGCATCCTTCACAAGGAGCTGATCCCTCCTACCCAAAACCAGTATATTAAATTAGAGGCAACCCCTCTAATTTGCATGACGAGTTCACCCCTCCAATTATTCATGCACGTTGATAATTCATGACCTATATTGGCTAATGGTAAATATGTTAAACAGTTTTTACAAGATAAACTAAAGGCTTTTCAAACTATAAAACCAGTTTTAATAAGATATAACCAGGTTATCCAGGACTTAGTCTTTTCCGTTGCTCTATGCTTATATGCTTATGTTATTCATCTTTACTTGTATATCCGTGCACTGAGCGTTATGCTCGGCCGTTTTCCTTTTCATGTTCCCAAAACGACAGGTACTCAGGGACGCTCGTAGACTTTAAGCGTATTCCTAGCCTTCTTTACTTTATGCATTTCTTTATACTTTGATACTCATTTTCATGGACATTGTTTAGTCCTTTCTTTTACAGTACTTATGTTTGTGTGTGATGAGTTCTACTTTTGGGGTACCGATGTTTGATTCCGGTATTTCCTTTATGGTCATGTAATGTTTTATACATTAATCCTTGTATGCTTTGATGACACGCCATAATCACGCGTGACATTCCATTTATCAAAATGTGGTGTTACAATTTATAGTGTTGTCTGGGGTCATTTGTGCGCCGCACTTCTCCGAAAGTCCGTGCACTTTAGAGACGAGAATGTGCGCCGTACTTCTAAGTTTTTGCGCCGCACTTCTGGGCGATTCATAATCTTCTTTCAATATCTTTTTCTTATTTGCATATTGAGCCCCTTCATTTGTATATCTTCACTTTGTTCCTTCAAACTTCACATCTGCATATAAAACACAACATATTATTTATAATGATAGGTTGAATATGTATAATTAGGTCGTTATCAAATTCCTCCACACTTAGCTATTACTTTCCCTCAAGCAATCAAAGCGAGAAAATAAATTCAATTTTAAAAATGCTTTTAAGTGTTGTGATGTATGATAGGAAAATGATTTAAATTTTATGAATAGCAAAAGCAAATGACAAAATAATTTCAGCACCTCACATGGATAGTGCTTGGATTTTAAGTTTACACAAATGTCACTCACAAAAGGGTAAATGTAAGGTAACACTAAATTAGCTCGGTCATAAAATAGATAGCTACCATAGGTTTGTACATGACACATAAACATAACCGTTGCGGCGTGAGCACCAGATAAATTTTCAAATGAGCAAAACGTGATAAATGATGTGGGTGTAGGATCAAAAAGAGTATGCCTTTTTCAAAGTCACAGAACAATCTATACTAGAATACTTGACTATTTTTTCTTTCTTTTTCATACATTTTTTTAAGAGAGCATCATAAACTTTATAACTTGACAAGTGGTAGGCATAGCATATAAGGATATTGGCACAATGGATAATATAGCATATGGGGTACGAGTGCCACATATTTTATTAAGCCAGTGTAGCTTAACTAAAATGATATAAGGGTGATTTTATTTTGCTTCCTTTCGAAAATATCTATAAATTAACCTCACTGCGGTTTAGTAAATGATGATCAAGCACAAATTCTGAAGCATACTAGATTATCGGTTTTCACACAAATTAGAGAAATATAAGGCTAAGTTTTTCTCACATATTTGGGTAATGGATTTTGTGCTAAATTATAATGTCAATCAATGATATTTTTTCTTTGCTAAAAACTTATTTATTTACAAAACATATATATTTTTATTATTTTTCAAAAAGATTTTAATGTGGAGAAATTTAATTTATTTTTTAATTTTTTTATTTTCATTTTTTCTATTTGTCACCTCCTCCACACTTAAGTTGAACATCGTCCTCGAGGTAATAGCTGATAAAACATTAAAAATAGGAAAAATGCAAAGGGAAACGAGAACTTCCCGGGCTTAGTAGAAAATTGCGGGACTTCGAGGGATAAATCCAGCTTAGAGCTCCAATTTGCGATTTTCCTGCATGCTATAAAACAAAACAAACACATGCAATATATACAAGGACGGTTTTATTTATTTACATGTCCTCCTCCACATTTAAGTGAAAAGGTAGGGATAAAATACGGATTGCCTTCCGAATAGCGCTAAGTTTAGAGTCTTCAGCCAGACTCGGCTACTCGGATCTATTTTAAGAAGAAACGAATTTCTTCTCCTTCGATTTCATTACAGTATTCTTCTTCATGGTAGAGCTTAAGTCTATGTCCATTGACTATGAAGGTGCTATTGTTTTGACCGTATAATTCAACATATCGGATGGATATTGGTGTTTTACTAGATACGGTCGAGTGCATCTCGAAGTAAGCTTGGGTTGCTTGAATTTATATTTTGAGATAAAGAGAAGTACTTTTTCTCCTTTTTTGAATTCTTTTCTTTGTCGTAATTTGCGATCATGCCAAACTTTGGTTCGTTCTTTATATAATCGTGAACTTTCATAAGCGTGATGTCGAAATTCATCTAACTCGTGAAGTTGAAAGTTACGTTTTTATCCAGCTGCAATAAGATCTGGGTTGCAATTTTTAAGTGCCCAATATGCACGGTGTTCTATTTCTATTGGCAAATGGCATGTTTTTCCATACAACAGTTTATACGGTGTTGTTCCAGTTGGTGTTTGGAATGCGGTACGAAAGGCCCATAGAGCACCTTCTAATTTTTTAGACCAACAAGCAGGGTTTTTTTGAACGGTGTTTTCAAGTATACGTTTGAGAGCTCTATTAGTGTTTTCAACTTGGCCACTCGTTTGAGGGTGGTAAGATGTGGAAAATTGGTGGTTCACTCCATATCTTTTCATAATATTTTCCATGAGTTTGTTATAGAAATGAGTTCCTCTGTCGCTTATTAGTGCTTTTGGCATTACAAAATGACAGAATAATTTCTTTAAGAATGCAACAACAACTCTTGCATCGTTTGTTTGTAAAGCTTGAGCTTCGGCCCATTTCGATACATAGTCGACGGCGACTAAAATGTATTCACATTTGTAAGATTTAGGAAATGGTCCCATGAAGTTGATACCCCACATGTCAAAGATTTTGCAAACTTGCATGTTGTTTAGAGGCATTTCGTCTCTTTTAGAAATCTTTCCTGTCCTTTGACATGCTTCGTATAGTCGTACTAAGGTATGAGCTTCACGAATAATTGTTGGCCAATAAAAGCCAGCGTCGAACACTTTTTTAGCGGTGGTGTTCGCGGCGTAATGTCCTCTGGTCGGTCCGTAGTGACATTCATCGAGAATTTTTCTAGATTCGAATCCGAAAATACAACGTCGGATTATTCCATCGGAACAGATTCTAAATAAGTAAGGATCGTCCCAAAAGTATTTTTTAATTCAGAGAAAAATCTTTTCTTTTGTTGGTGCGTCATTCCCTTTCGTAAAATACCTACAGCCAAACAGTTTGCAAAGTCCGCGAACCATGGTGTTTTGTTAATACTTACTTGCATTATATGCTCATCAGGAAAATCATCGATTTCATAATGGCTAGAATCATCATTCACTATGCGAGATAAATGATCGGCAACAACATTTTCAGCTCCTTTTTTATCTTTAATCTCCAAATCAAATTCTTGTAAAAGCAATATCCATCGTATTAGACGAGGTTTGGCGTCTTGCTTTTTGAACAAGTATTTTAAAGCTGAGTGATCGGTGTAAGCTATCATTTTTGACAATACGAGCTATGATCGAAACTTGTCAAACGCGTAAACTACAACCATGAGTTCTTTTTCCGTAATTGTGTAATTTTGTTGGGCTGCGTTAAGAGTTCTACTTGCAAAATAGATGGGATGAAATTGTTTACCATCTTTTTGTCCAAGGACGGCTCCAATGGCATGTTCACTTGCATCGCACATAAGCACAAATGGAAGGTTCTAACTGAAGCTTGTAATAATGTGTGTGCATGTAAGCTTTTCTTTAAGTATTTTAAATGCTGAAAGACATTCGTCGTTAAAATCGAACGTTCTTTCTTTTTTCTAAAAGTTGTGTTAAAGGTCTTGCGATTTTCGCAAAGTCCTTGATAAATCGTCGGTAAAAACCGGCATGACCTAAGAAACTTATAATGCCTTTTACATTAGTAGTTGGTGGGAGTTTTGAGATCACGTCTATTTTTGCTTTGTCAACTTCAAGGCCGGCTCCAGACACTTTGTGTCCAAGCACAATTCCTTCTTTAACCATAAAGTAACATTTTTCCCAGTTTAGCACAAGATTTGCTTCTTTGCATCGTGCTAACATTTTATCGAGATTGTTTAGACATGTTTCAAAAGAATTTCCAATGACGGAGAAATCATCCATGAAGACTTCGACTGATTCTTCAATCATATCATGAAATATTGCAATCATACACCTCTGAAAAGTAGCAGGTGCATTGCATAGGCCAAAAGGCATGCGCCTATAAGCGTAAGTTCCAAATGGACAAGTAAACGTGGTTTTCTCTTGATCCATAGGGTCGTTTGGGATTTGGAAGTATCCAGAAAAACCATCGAGGAAACAAAATTATTCATTTCCTGCGAGTCTTTCTAGCATTTGATCCATAAAGGGTAAAGAAAAATGATCTTTCGCGGTTGCATCATTTAGTTTTCGATAATCAATACAAACTCTCCATCCGTTGATGGTTCTTGTTGGTAATAATTCGTTGTTTTCGTTAGTTACTATAGTGATACCTCCCTTCTTAGGTACACAATGAATATGACTAACCCATGGGCTATCGGCGATTGCGTAGATTATTCTAGAGTCTAAGAGTTTAAGGATTTCTTTTTTAACAACATCTTCCATGTTAGGATTTAATCTTTGTTGTTTTTCAACAATTAGTTTCTTGTTATCCAAAAGTTGGATTTTGTGTTTGTAGAACGATGGACATATGCCAGGAATGTTAGAAGTTTTCCGAGCAAAGGCTTGTTTATGTTTCTTGAGAATGTCAATTAGATCGTCTTTGTGTTCTTCCGAAAGTTGGGATGAAATAATTATAGGGAGTAATTTTTCTTCATGAAGAAATACATATTCCAGATGTTCAGGAAAAGGTTTAAGTTCTAAATCTGTAGGAGGTTCTTCGACAGATTTCTTAACTTTGAAATCGGTTTCGAAAGTTATGGTTTCAAATTGGGTTTCGATTTCTTCTTCGATTTTTCGATTGGTTCATCATCGGTATGGTCGGCTATGAAGACATCAAATTCAGCAAAAAGATCTTCTTCGAGGATGGTTCCTTTGATAGAATGCAAAATTTCACTTCCTTCGTTAAGAAGAGCGTCGAAATCGGCTTCAACGATTTCTTCAATGACATCGATACTAAAACAAGTATCGTCATTAGAGTACGAGTGTTTCATTGCTTCGTCGATAGAAAAAGAAATTATATCTTCTCCAACTCTAAGGTTGAGTTTTTTTGTTTTACTCTAATTATAGCATCAGCTGTGTGTAAGAAAGGTCTACCAAGGATAAGTGGTACCTTGCTATCTTCTTCCATTTCTAAGATTACAAAGTCAACAGGAAAAACAAATTTTCCGACTTCTATGAGCATGTTTTCAGCTATCCCCATTGGGTATTGGAAAGAACGGTCCGCGAGTCGAACGCTCATTTTTGTGGGTTTTAAAACGTTTTTAGATAGTTTATCATACAAAGAGTATGGCATGAGTTTGATACTTGCGCCAAGATCGGCCAAGGCGTTGCAAGAGTATGAGTGAGGGAAAGTACATGGGATTAGGAAACTTCCAGGATCTCCTAGTTTTGGTGGTACTTTGTTTTGGATAACGGCAGAATATTCATCATTTAGAAATGTTGAAGAAACTTCTTCAAACATATGCTTGCTCTTGATAAGTTCTTTGATAAATTTGCCATAATTTGGCATTCTAGCCAAAACATCGACTAAAGGCATGTTAATTCGAACTTCTTGTATTAAGTCGAGGAATTTACCATACTTAGCTTGCATATTTTGCTTGCGTAAGCGTTGTGGATATAGTACTTTTGGTTTATATGGTGTGGGTGTTGGGTTTTCAGTTGGTTTGGTATGGGTTGGTTGAGCTTCATCCTCATTATCACTATAGAATGGAATTTTGATTGGTGAAACTTGAGTAGGTTTGGTAGGTGTTTCGTAATATAAACCACTCCGCGTGAATACATAATTTACATGCTCGTTACGAGCTTGTGGGGGTTGGTATTTGTTGTTGTTCTTGGGATTTGGGTTGGTATTGCTTGGTAAAGAACCAGAAGCGCGATTCGATTGTTTATCGGCCAAACGATTAAATTTAGCTTCAAGGTTTTGAATGGAAGCTTGGTGGTTTTTGGTCGTGGTTTCGAACTTGGTTTGAAGTCTGTGAATGTTTCTCGAACAAAAATGTTGGTTTTTCTTTGAGATTTTATAAAGTTGTCGATTTTGGTTTCAAGGTTGTTTTTGTCTTTGGTTTGAGGGGGTTTCTTTTCCTCTCGATCATAACTTAGTTTATCATTTGATCTCCAATTATCGCGGTCACGATTACGATAATCGTTATAAAATCGAGTTCAACGAAAGGTATTCATAAAGTTGGCTTCTTCTTCCTTCGTCATGGGTGTGTCATCGTCATCACATTCACTAGAAGGATGGTTTCCTCCATAGTGTTTGCAGGTTTTGTGTTTTATCTCTTAAATTTTAAGAGACATGGCATCCATTCGAGCCATAATTTTCTCAGTATCAGTTGGGTTGTTGCTTCCTTCGGCGAAAGCTACGGTTTTTCTTGGGTTTTTTTTTGAGATTTTTGGACCAATCAAGCTTAAGTAGGACTTTGTCATCCAATAATTGGTAAGCTTGGTTAGGGGTTTTGTAAAGGAAAATTCTGCCTGCTGCGACGTTCAATGCATCTTGGGTAGCATCGTCAAGACCATGATAGAAAATCTTGATTATTCCTTCTTTCATTCTTAACCATGCGTCAGTGAGAGTTTCTAGATCTTGTTGAGAAAAGCTTCGGATTTCTCCGAGGAGTTTTTCAAATAGGACAGGAGGAAAGAATCGGCTAATTAAAGAAGTTCTAAGACCTTCCCATGTTTGAATGGTTCCTTCGTTATGTTCATCGAGCCATGACTTGGCTTCTCCTGTCAATGATGATGGAAACATCATGAGTTGGACGGCTTCGGCTTGTCCTTCTCCATAGTTGAACATTTTACAAATTCTGCTAAATTTGTGGATGTGTTTGTGAGGATCGGTTTTGATTCGACCATCAAATTGGTTACTTTTTGACAAGGGTTAAGTGGTTTCCTTTGATTGCAAAATCATTTGCAATTTCAGGTAAAACGATTGCGGAGCCAGGAGTTGGTGCGAAAACTCTATCGGCTGACCACATTGGTTCATCATCAGTGTCCGACATTGGATCGTAGTGGTTGATGAGTTTGGCGAGAAATAGAATTTGTGAAAGGTTGTCAAAAGGTTGGTTGATTATGCGAGGTTGAGGTTGCTCGTGTCTCCTAGCTAAAGGTACACGACGATGAAGTCTAGGTAGCCTTCGGTTAAGGGTACGTTCAGGTTCAGGTAACGGTGATATTGGTGGTGTTCCGGATGAACGGGTGTGCATCCAACAAGGTATTTGCTGTTTTTAGTGAAAATGTGCGACGCACTTTTGGGTTTGTGCGGCGCGCTTTCGTTCGCTACAGGAAGTGCGGCGCACTTTTTGGTTTGTGCGGCGTACTTTCTGTACTGTAGAAAATAATTTTGGTTTAAAATGAGTAGCAATGGTTCAATTTCTTTAAGGATTATACGAATTTGGTTACTAAAGAGGATTATAAGTCCCCGGCAGCGGCGCCAAAAACTTGATGTTCGTTTGCAAGTCTTAAATTTATATTACAAGGTTTAGACAAAAAAAAGGGACTAGAATGTTGGGTCAAAAATTTGATGTGGAAGAAACTCAAAAACGAAGAAAATATGAAGGCATTTGTCTAAGCGTTGACAAGTGTAATCCATGCGTTGTCAAGAGTAAATTAGGCGTTGACAGAAGTCAACAAAAGTCAAACGCTGTTGGAAGGTTCTATTTAGGATAAGTATGCAGAATATTATTCTGTATTAGTTATTTAAATAGAAGATTTACATGTTTATTCGTAATTATCTCTTGTAAACTCTAATCCTTAGTCTATAAAAGGAACAAGGGTCTTAGGTTTTATTCACATAACTTTCATTCACAATATAAACCTAAAGCGTGTGTCGACTAGGTGTGGGATTCAATGTATACAAACCTAGTGATTGTTGATTATTAATATAATTAGCAATCCGTTTGTTTAATTCATGTGTTATTATGCCCAAACACCTTGTTAATGGTTATTGTTCTAATTCCGCTTTGATTATGTTAATCATATGAACTATGATCATTCCTAGTAGCTAAAAGATCGAGGAAACTTAGGTTTCCACAGTTGGTATTAGAGCCTCGTGGATCGTGATGCTAGAACCAACAAAGTGTTCGTGTTTTGAGAAGAAAAGAAAAATCCGTATAGGTTTTTCTGGACGTTTTTGTGTGCGCAACAGTATTCAGAAGGACATAACTTTTTATTTAACCGTTGGATCGCCACGAAATTTTTTGTGTGTGTTCTACACACATATATTTAATATCCCCTGGAAGGATTGTCAAGATCTATCCCCAAGAAAAATTTATTAAGCGTTGAAGTCAGCAGTGATCATATACTGTTTTCTGTGAACAGTAATAGTAAAAACGTGATTTCTCCTTCGTTAATCGTTGGATCGTCGTGAAATTCGCGTTGTAGGTTCTTGACACTTGTGTCTAGGATCTCACCGAAGGTATCTTCGATCTGAGCTCTCATGAAGAAGTTATTCGATGTCGAAGTTCACTGCAGTTTATGGTTTTCACATAAAATCATGATTTAGGGTTTATAAAACCCTAGATAAATTAGCCGCTGATGTATGTTATGTAGACGCTGATAGATGTTGGTGTGACGCTGATAAATGTTGGTGTGACGCTGACAAGGCATGGATGAGGCGCTGATGGCCAGGCGCTGACAGGTACAATATTGGCGCTGTTAGGAATAAAGTTGACGCTGACAGGAGGCGTTGACACTTGTTGTCCGATATATACAGTTTCAAACGCTGACAAGTATTGTCCGATATTGGACAAAACACGGTGTTGATATCTTGGACAAAGGAAGATATTGGACAACAAAAGGAATAGCTGCTATTTGGAAAATTGGTTTGATTTTTGCACACAAAAAGAGGTATTTACATACGAAGGTACATGGGATCTCCGTTTTTATACAGAATATCAATTTGATATTTATGGCTCGGATATTTTTCATAAAGAAGTATATGATTAAGGGGAAGAATTCTTATGGTAATTTGATGTTCGAAGAATATTTTCGTGATTTTGTGTTCTATCATATCTTTAAAGATGGTGCCTAGTCAACATTATTCTTTAAAGGTAACTTGTTCATGCTTACAAGGTTGGTGACGAAGACTTGTCATAACACTTGAAGGAGTTACATTATCGTGCTCAGTGTCTCACAAAGGATGAGAATATTGACAAGAGATCGAGGTCTGCTTATACTTCGCCATTGTTATAAGTTCTTCGTCACATGGATAGTGTAAGACATGGAACACAAAGTTTGGGTTATTCTGCTTCTACATCAAAATTATTGTACTTATTTTTCTTCAAAATCATTACATAGAGCCAACATTTGGAGAATCTTCAAGATTACGTACATTGTTTACTTCCCTGTTGATGTGACAAAAAGGGGAAGACATACATGCTACAATTGAGGGGAAGCAATTTGAAAATGATGTACAACTTACAAGAGATACACAAAGAGTTTTGCCTAGGCTTCTAAATAGCGCGCTATAGCGCGCCTTATAGCGGGCTATAGCGTGAAGCGTGACCTCCACGTTACGAAACAGACTAAGGCGGCGTCTTAAGGCGTAGCGTGCTAAAAAGCGTCATAAAGCGTGATATAGCGCGCTATAGCGCGTAGCGTGGCGCTTTTTTTCGAATCTTTTTGCTGATTTACAAGAATTTTGCTCGTTTACTAACTTTTGGCTATTTAGTTGACTTGGGCTTAGTAATTTTAATATGAAAATAAATCCTTGAGTAACTAATAGCCTGTTTTGTTTTCAACTAAAATTAAAATATTGCTCCATTTTATAAACTCGCTATATAAATACTAATTTATAAATATTTTGTGCCGCTATATGTCACGCTTCAGAAAACGCCATAGCTTCTCTATAGCTTCTGTAGCTTGTAGCTTGGCAATAACGCTACACCACGCTTCACGCTATTTACAACCTTGGTTTTGCCGACATCAACTAGGGGAAGATTGTTGGGTCAAAAAGTTGATGTGGAAGAAACTCAAAAATGAAGAAAATATGAAGGCATTTGTCTAAGCGTTGACAAGTGTAATCCATGTGTTGTCAAGAGTAAATTAGGCGTTGACAGAAGTCAACAAAAGTCAAACGCTGTTGGAAGCTTCTATTTAGGATAAGTATGCAGAATATTATTCTGTATTAGTTATTTAAATAGAAGATTTACATGTTTATTCATAATTATCTCTTGTAAACCCTAATCCTTAGTCTATAAAAGAAACAAGGGTCTTAGGTTTTATTCATATAACTTTCATTCACAATGTAAACCTAAAGCGTGTGTTGACTAGGTGTGGGATTCAATGTATACACACCTAGTGATTGTTGATTATTAATATAATTAGCAATCCGTTTGTTTAATTCATGTGTTATTATGCCCAAACACCTTGTTAATGGTTATTGTTCTAATTCCGCTTTGATTATGTTAATCATATGAACAATGATCATTCCTAGTAGCTAAAAGATCCAGGAAACTTAGGTTTCCACAACAAACACGAGCAAGTATACCCTTTCGTTCGTAATATAGCTTTGTAGTGGTAAGCTAGGATCGTTCGCTGAGACTTAGTTTCGTTTTGGTAATCAAGATTACAATTGAAGAAATAAATAATTGAAGTAATATCAATAATAACAAGTATGACTTATATGGGATAGCTCGTATAAGTTCGTGATGATGATAATAACGATCGAGACATGTTTATGTAGGTAAAGCGTGATAATCCTTTTTCGTCAAAACGGCTTTTCCACTGTTTACTTGGGTTGATTCAAGACTTATATTTATTTAAGCGATTAAGCTCAAAACAAGTTGCCAACAAGTTTAATATTTTATCATGTTTCTAAGCGGATCTCTCCAACCAAAGATTCATGACCATAGACAAGTTTTAGAGAACTTATTATAACAATTTGCGTTTCTCAATGCCAAACTATCGTAACAAATCAACTTAGATAAAATATGGTTTGTAGAACTAGGTGGTAAAATGGTTCTACAGCATTAGCTTGAAATCATATATAAAGGATCATATCATAGCATCATCACTAATTATAGTCACATACCCATATAGTCACAAATAGCTTAGCCTAACATAGTGATCAAAATAACAATTGGAAAAGAGTAAGAGAACATCATACTTAGATTGGATTAAATAAACGAGTACACAAGTGTCACGATTGTATCGCTCCTCCAAGAATCAAAGAGTGGAATACCCTCGTTACAAGTATCTCCCAAAAGTGGATAATACTGAAAATTTACTAGAGAAGCTAAAATACTCGGGCTATGGAGTATTGAGAGAGGTGTGTATAAAATGAGTGGAAATAGCCTCTATTTATAGTGCTGTCTGGGGTCATTTGTGCTCCGCACTTCTCCGAAAGTGCGCCGCACTTTGGAGACGAGAATGTGCGTCGTACTTCTAAGTTTGTGCGCCGCACTTCTGGGCGATTCTGAATCTTCTTTCAATATCTTTTGCTTATTTGCATATTGAGGCCCCTCCTTTGTATATCTTCACTTTGCTCCTTCAAACTTTATATCTGCATATAAAACATATCATATTAAGTATAGGAAGCTCTTATTTATACTAAAAAGTGGCCTTATAATTATAGGTTGAATATGTATAATTAGGTCGTTATCACATGTAAATATGAAAATTTATGTAGGAAAACAGTGTATGGATGCATGATAATGAAAATGACATGACGAGGATGAACGCCTATGGGTCGGTTCATCAAAACAAAATGATTAGATTAAAAGCACATGCGACTAAATATGGCCAGTCTTGTACCAACCATTACTTAGTCAAAATACCTGCAACAATAATACATGGAATAAATGAGTGAAACTCAGCTGTCAAAACTTAACAGAAAATTTTTTATGTGACCAATTATGAACTACTGGGGTTCAGTCCACATTAGCCAAAGTTCACAAGGAACATCATGCATGAAACAATGACACATAACTAAGTATGGATGACGGTTATTCATCCATATTAGTAAAACAATACTGATGAAAAGATCATAGTTAAAACAACACAGTGCTGAAAACATCTATACATAGAATAACAAGCGTTGACTTAGGAAGCTTTTGGTGACTACCGACTAGTTACAGGTCGCGTTTTAGAGCCTACAGGTCGAAGCCTTGGCTCTGATACCTTAATTGTAACACCCCACTTTGATAAGTGGACCGTTACGCGTAATTATGGTGTGTCTTCAAAGCATACAAGGTAATATGTACTACAACATACATGACCATAGGGAAAACCGGAATCAAACATCGGTTCCCAAACATAATCCCAAAACATAAATAAATTAAATGAACTAGAAGGACAAGACAAGTGTCCAAACACGCATAATTATGAAGGCAAAAGGAGAAGAAGTCTTAAAACCCTAGTTTTGTAATTTACATGAAATAATAAGCAAAAACCTATTTCAAAAGATATAATTTTGGATAACTTTTGTTATTATGATTATAAATATGTTTTGAAACTTTATTTTAAAATCCTAGATCATATGGTCAATTTTTGGGGTTGTTATGTAAATTTTACAAGTGTAGGGACTAAAACTGTCATTTTTGAAACTATTTGACATTTTGGTCCAAAAGTGTCATTTTATGAAAGTATAAGCTATAAGAATAAATTTTGGAAAGTTTGAGGTCCTAAGGTTAAATATTGAGGGTTTAAAATGCAAATACTAAAACTATATACTTTAGGGGTTAAAAGTGTAATTATACCAAAGTATAACAAAAAGGGCTAGTTTTTTAAATTTTGAAACTAAAGAATTTTAATTATGAATATGAGGAAGTAATAAAAGTATCATGTTAGTAGGGAGATTTGTACAAAGATGTTCCATCTCGATATTACGTTTTGACTGAGTGGTTGGGTTTACGATTTAAAGTGCCCTCGCTCCTCAAACGTTTATAGAATGGCTTCTAAGTATGATGGCCGAACAATGGTGCTAGAATTACAACCAAATATTAATAAAAGAATATATAACCAACACTTAATAATATTGAACAAAAGATTAAAGACTTGATACTATACACAATGTATTAATCCAGGTTTGTGTGAGATCAAGCTGTTGTTTATGAGACCAAGTTGTGGTTTGTATGATCAAGCTGTTCATCTGTGAATGGAATATATCTAATTATAGCTCAGATTCTATAGACATAAGGTGAGTTCATAGCCTCACTTTTAAATGCTTTATAAATGATTTGAAAACCCGTGAGGGGGATATATTCTAAAATTGGAATACAAGTGCTTTTAAAATTGCATGGTATGATTATTGACACTATGTTTACCACTGTCATTAAGTCCCTTTTTAATCGTAAACCGCTAATCGTTTCATGAAAATGAGCGCTAATTTTATGAATAGTATTATTTGGGGTTTGACATCCCCTATCAGGGAAAGTCGTGCTTGCTAGTAGCTCAAGTTTCTGAACTTGGCTAACAGATACACTTTATTTTGCTAAACTAAGGATAGTTTGGCAGGCTTTCTTCTTATAAGGGAAGTTTGTTGGTTATTGTCTATCAGCGGGGTCATGAGCATAGTGTAGTATGATAACTACTTTATGTGGGTGTATAACACTATAGCCCGGATGATATACTTGTATTCAAAACATGTTTAAACCCTATGAATTCACTCAACCTTTGTGTTGACTTTAAGCATATATTTCAGATAGATGGTGACTGATAGCATGGAGTAGCACAAGGATGGCATGAAGAGGCACAAGACTGAAATTGATGACGTATAGTCCCCAGCCGGGTCATGGACACGGCCCATGGGTACTACCCGTATCCGGCCCATCACAGATGGGTGGGATAATGTCATTCAGGCCTATGGGCTTAGATGAACAGTAACCGCACACATGTGTGCGGCCCACGGCCCGTTACGGCCGACATGGCCGACATAAGGTTAGACAGAATAATATTCTGTCTAGGAATATCTTTATCCCAATAAGAGAGGATATTCACTACCAGAATTAGAAGATAACAATCATTCTAAATCTGGTGCTTATCTCTTCCTTGGGGCCGAAGCATCAGTGAAAGCCCACTAGGGTTTCACTGCCTATAAAAGGAACCCCCAAGGGTTCCACAAAGGTATTACGACTTGTACTCTAAACTCATACAAACCTTAAACCGATTACTTACTCTCACGCCGGAGTCTAATCGTGGGAAACATTCCCACGGTAAGCCTAACGCGTGCTGTTTAGTGTGCAGGATCCCAACCGAACGATTCACTTGGTGCAGGAGCCGGAGCCCAGCCAACCCGAATTAAGCCTAATTCGGGTCTAGCAAGGATCAACCAACTTTTGCATCAACAAGTTGGCGCCATCCGTGGGACCCATAACACTAAGCTAGAAAAAAATCTCATCTCAAATTCCAATGACGAAAGGGCATCAGCAAGCCAATCCCAGGAATGTGAATCCTGGAAACCGGAAGTCCCAGGGGGAAGGGATACTCATCCCCACCCAATCACCCAGCCGCCTTGCAGGCGGATCAGGCAACCGTAGCGGCTTCCAACCCTTGGGGGTAACGAGCACGATCTCCACAACGCCCCCACCTACTTCAACCCTGGACAATCCAGACCCAGGGAGTGCGCCCAACCCTCCTAACAAGGAGCCGCGCAGACCATCGGTAGAGGAAGAGGTAGAGGCTCTACCACTCAGCGAGGAGGATCTTACTCGAGTTCTCACGTAGAACTTCGAGAGGATCGTCCCGGGAATCGCATCGAGGTTGAGTCTGGGAAGGAACCTCCAATCCAGACTCAAATTTGGCGACTCCGGACCAATCACCTCCTCCCAAATTCAGAGAAAAAGGAGAGCTCGACCTCAGGAACAGGGCACCTTTGAGGAAATCCCTCAACCCCGGAATGTGTTTGAACGCATAGGGGATCGCCTTGTACAGGAACTAGTGCAATCACAAGAAGGAGAAAGGTCGGATGGTTCACCCGAACGTCCGGATCGAGAGCTGGCTAGAACCGCACGCCGCCCGAGTGTGTGGGACAGAATGAACACTGGGAGAAAAGCTCCTGGTTCGTCTAAAAAAGGTGGTCCCTATTCAAAAGATGGGGCCCCACCACCGTCCCCATACCGTCTGGGGAAGACTCAGATGACCATCCGCCTAAGCGCCGCCGCCCTAGGCGCACACCTCCACCACCAAACAATGAGTATTATGGTGGCCCTTACTATCGAGATACGGAGGCAGAGGATCTCTCGCGTCCATGGTGTGAACCATGGGATGACCCTAGGCTCACCCGGCCATGGGCGGATCCCAGGGAAGACCCGTTCACCCTCCGCATACGGAACTATTCTGAGGACACCAAACGTCGCATGCCGGCGTGTATCAAGACTTATGATGGGTCTGGTAATCCTGTGGATCACCTAAAAATATTTGATACGCAGGCTAAAATTGAGCGATGGCCCATGCCCATATGGTGCCAAATGTTCAATTCGACCTTGATTGGAAACGCCCGTGACTGGTTCGAGGCACTCCCCCCACGGAGCATTGATAGTTTCACGGAACTACGCACTGCGTTTGAGAACAATTATACTCAAAGGAAGAAGTATAATAGGGATCCGGTCTCATTGGCAACCGTCAAGCAACGGCCGGGGGAGTCCACAGAAGCCTTCACTGAGCGCTTCAATGATGAGTGTACACGCACAAGAACCATGCCAGAGCTCCTAAAAATCTCTGACTACATGCACGCCATAACAGACAGAGAACTGATCAGGCGTCTCAACGACAAGCGTCCAGAGAGATATGATGACCTCATGGAAAGGGTCAGAAATTTCATAGAGGGAGAAACAGCTGTTGCCGCGGCCTACCCATCCCGAGGAAATGGGTACCGGTCAAATGACCAGTCCCAGAGACAGTCGGGTGGTCAAGGTAACCAGAACAATAACAAGGGCTCGGACTATAAGAGCCAAAGCAAAGGCGGACGGTCGGACGACAAGTTCACCCCCCTAAAGATGTCCTACCGGGAGATCTTGTTGACTGAAGGGGCGAACTTTCCAAGGCCTCCCCCAATGACCACTCCCCCAGAACGTCGGCAAGGAAGTCGCTTCTGAGAGTTCCATAATGACAAAGGACACGGCACGGAGGAGTGTATCCAGCTCAAGAAGCATATTGAGTCGCTAATCAAATCAGGCAAACTCAAGCACCTAGTTAAGGATTGGAAGGACGGAAAAGACAACAACAAGAAGTATGATAAGAAGGATCCCCAAAAGGACAAGCCTTCTACCATATACATGATCCAATCCAGACAGCACCGCACGAGACAGAAAATTGGCCAAAAATTTTCACGCGGCAGGGAAATCTCATTCCCTCCCATCACAGCAAGCGATGTGATTGATGCGCCTCTCACTATTGAGATAAGCATTGGAACACACAATGTTCGTCGCATGTATGTGGATGGAGGATCGTCAGCAGAGGTACTGTATAAACACTGCTTTGTGCATTTATGCCCAGAAATAAGAAGCCAGTTAGTACCGGCCACGTCGCCGCTTACTGGCTTTAGTGGAGACACTATCTGGCCGATAGGGCAATTGCGTTTGCTTGTCACCATTGGGAATGAGGAACATTCCACTACGACGTGGATGAACTTCATGGTGATACGTTCACACTCTCCGTATAATGGAATCATAGGCAGACCAGGCATTTTGGCTATCCGGGCAGTACCCTCTACGGCACACGGAATGATCAAATTCCCCGTTGAGGGGGAATCGTTACTATTTACAACAGAGTCGTACCAACATCCGAGTGTCACACCGTGACAACACCGGCTCCACCTCTCCCACCCAAGGATGGGGCACCACCACCCAATTGGAAGGTGGCCATTCACCCTGACTATCCGGAACAGGAGATATCCATACGAGGGGCGCTCTCGGATAGCGGCAAAAGGGCCATGTGCTCTCTTTTAAGTGCAAACCTCGACATATTCGCATGGGAGCCAAAACATATGACGGGTGTGCCACGTGCGATAGCAGAGCATAAGCTCCAGATCCGCCAAGGGTACCAACCCATCAAGCAAAAGAAGCGCGGCCAGGCGCCCGAGCGCAGCCAAGTGATACTGGAGGAAGTACGGAAGCTAGTGGACGCATGCATCATGCGCGAGGTATACTACCACGAGTGGTTATCTAATCCGGTCATGGTCAAGAAACATGACGGAAGTTGCCGCATGTGTGTGGATTTCACGGATCTAAACAAGGCCTGCCCACAGGACTGTTACCCGTTACCAGAAATCGACTGGAAGGTGGAGTCCTTGTGTGGATATCCTTTCAAATGCTTCTTGGATGCATATAAAGGGTATCACCAAATCCAGATGGCGGAGGAGGATTGTGACAACCGTGGTTTTGAGGTTCGTCACTTAATTTTATTTTGTGCTAGTTACGTGTCTTTACGTGTTTATGTGCTTACTGGTGTGTATAGATTGTGGTTTGGATATCGTTTCCGGTACGGGGTACCTTGTGAGTGAAACGATGTGTGATGATTTCATGTTCATGAGCTCACATGGTAGTGACTATGAAGTGAAATGGTGTTATTTTGGTGGTTACGTATACGTATAAGTATTATAGTAATAGTGTATTTTTTTTTAGAATTTACGGTTTAGCATTTAGAGGTCTCGGATAAGGTAATTAGTCAAATGAATATTTTTCGGGATGGTTTTAGGTCATTTAGGACTTAATTATAAAGTTTATTTCAAAATTTGAGATTTTTTATAAAAGTGTATATTTTACGTCTTTTACGGTAAAACGCGTAAATTTGACTAGTTTTACGGTTTTGAGGTTTTGGAGGTTTTAGGAGCTGAAATAAATTAAGGTAAATTAAGGCATTGTTAATAACATAATATTAAACAATAAAAAGAAAAAAAACGAAATTTAATAGATATGGAAAGGGTATAGACGGTTGGAAAAGAAAAAAAAAGGAAAAAAGAAAAAAAAGAGAAAAAGGAAACATTGTATTGGGCTAGGATTAGTATGGTAATTATATAAAGACTTTTATTAACTAAAAACAAATCATAATCCCCTGGAGATCAAGCTTAGGTCGAATTTAATGGAGAATATTAGGGTTCTTCATAAAATTTTGGGGTTTTCATAAATCAAAGGTCAATATTCAAATCCCTTTTTATTTAATTGTTTTTATGTTTTGTTTAATCATCTTATGATGGAATTAGGTTAGGGTTTAATTTAAAAACAGTAAATTAATGTTATAATAATGAGGTTATAATGATTACATAAGTTAGGATTTGTAATTAGTGGGGTTAGGGTTAATTAATTAGTTTAATTCGATTAAACCCGTTTTTAAAAACTGGGCATATTTTTGAGTCAATTATTTTTATCATATCGGGAGTTCTATAAACTCTTATTTTACGATCCAAGTACCCCTGGAAAGATATTTGAAGTGGCTTTCAAATGCAAGAAACGAGAACTAAATTGGAGGTCGGGAAGTGGGTCAAAAACAGGTTACAACAGTCGGAGGTCAAAACAGTTTTGAATTCAGCCTGTTTTCTTTTTAAGTTTTGGGTTGTTTGGGGCACTTAGGGTTGCATTGGGATCTTCTCACGAACTTGAGAGATGGTTTATATATTTTAGTTAATATCTGCACTTGGGCTAAGGTGGTGGTTTAGGGTAAGACCCCTTAATGGTAACAAACTTTTAGTACGTTTAAAATCAGGAAATCTGGAATGACGAAAGTAGATATATATATATCGAGGCCTTAACAGTAGCGTTAAGGTTAGGACAAGTGGGAGGTGTTAGCCAACATATGTAAGGGTGTGAATATTACTTTTACAGAAACCATGGGTAGGTTTAAGTGGGCATTTGACCTAAAGTGTTGAGACCTAAAAACTGGGACTGTTTTGGGTAAAATACGAACGGGTTAGTTGTTAAACTTAACCAAGTTAAGGACTTGTTAAGGAAGGGTAATGGGGTAATTAGAACTTATTAATGAGGTAAATATGTGAGAATGGGTTAGATGTCCATCATAGGTTAATGAGTCATCTTAGTGATTGGTTCGTTTATTGATTTCGTGTTTTTGGTTTGTTAGCTTGTTGCTAGTGCAAGGACGTGTGAAGGAGCTATCAGGTGAGTTTCATAGTCCCATGTTTAATATTGGTTTTGACTTCCAGATGGGATTGAAGAGACACTGTGTTGAGTTATTTTCTAAATTGATGCTGTGAATGTGTTTGTGATTTGAGATGGACTTGTGTGTACATTATGTGATTAACTGCTATGTGATTTTTGATTGTGTATGATTTGGATCGGGGGACACGAGCCGTCTCAGTTATTGTGGTTTGACAAGGTAGTGGCCTTGTGGTTTGACAAGGTAGTGGCCTTGTGGTTTGACAAGGTAGTGGCCTTGTGGTTTGCCAAGGTAGTGGCCTTGGGATAGGTACATAGGGTGATCATCTAAGGTACCATGATGTTGTTTGGCAAGGTAGGAGCCTTGGATTGGTTTGGTATGATTGGTCTTGATTGATTGTTGTTAATACATAATTGTAACACATTGTCCATTTGTTCTTTTGTTGATGATTGTTATTCACAGCTTGTAACTGATTTAGCGTTGGAGTCTAAACCTATGACTCTCACCAACTTTATGTTGACGTGTTTTAGTGTCTCTTTCAGGTGAGAATGTGGTTAAGCTTGAGGATAGAAGTGGCTAGACTTGGATGCCTTAAGATTGCATATAGAAGGAGATCCCCGTTCCTTCTTAGTTTACCTTTATGTTTTTTTGATAAGTGATACATGTTGGCACCTATATGTTTGTTTGGTTTATGTTTATTGTTTGTCTTGGGTAAGTGGTAGGACTGTTACCTACTTACCTAGACTCCTGCATTGTTGAGATATTGTCATGACATTTGTGTCGCTATTTATGACATTATATTTGCATTTTAGTCTTCTCTATAGAGACACCATTTGTTGTGATGATATCCATACGTCGCGCCCCATATTCCGCCATTGGTGGGTGACAGAATGGTATCAGAGCCAATGGTTATAGAGAATTAGGTTGCCTAGTCGCGTAGCCTAGTCTATAGCTTAAGGGTCCCTGCATATAGGCGTCGTAGGAGTATGTGTGCATTTTATTATAATTGATGTGTTTGAATGTTATTTATTTTGGTGTTTTGAATGGTATGAATTGAACCATAGTAAGTTCATACTTAGCCACATGTTACTTTCTTTTCGAGTTGTGAGTAGTGCGGGTTTAACCATAATCGGCCACGCTAGTCATTGTCGTATTTTACTTATAATGTACATTATAGTACATAATTTGGTACATAGTAGTTTCTATCTTTTGTTGGGTTATTTTATGTACCTGAGGGGTATTATTTTCTTTTGATGTTTAAGTCATGTTCCCTAAGAATCATGTGGTGGTTCGAGTTATTAGGAGTAGGTGAATATGAAGGACCTTATGCTATTTCCACTCTTATGGGCGACATGACTTATAACTGATTATGTTTTCGTTTTGGATTTAGTCTAGGCCGTTTTAGCTAGACTATGGATTTCTGTATTCCAAGAGTTTTATTATGTTATTTTATAGATGGAGTTTTGGACCTTATTGGTTATATGGTTATGAGCTTATGTGAGTAGATAGATTTATGTGTTATATGTTGTATTGATTCTTATAAGTGTCATCATAGAAGGGAGTGCATTGGGGAAAGGGTAATTGTATAAGTATGGTGGCCAACATAGTTATACAAGTACCACAACTTCAATGGGTTCTCAAGTATGGTTGCATGAAAGAGGGTTAGTACATGCTTGTATATGATGAGATGTAGAATTTGGGTATACGTATTATATATGGATTTATGTAATGGCTGCCTATGATATGGCTATTGTTCTTTTGTGTTTTATGTTTTGGGTTATAGTTGTGGTGTGTGATTATGGGGTCACACGATATGGTTTGGTTTTGGAGGTGGGCATTATGCCTTGTTGTGGCACGGTGAGATGGTGATTAGTCGTGTGGAAAAACGAGTGTATGACGTGATTGGTTGATCCGACATGTATGGTAACGAGTATGTTTTGAGTGATTTAATAGGTATATATATGCGGATGTATATATACTACTATGTGTTAAGTTATGGTATATGGTCGTTCACTAGTTATTATAACTTGAACGTACCTTGTGTTTGTTCGTGTTTTATGGTGCTGGAGTTGATGGAGTTTCAACAACGTTTCGAATTTTTTTGAACTGTGTCTTGTAGCGTATTCTTTGAGTTCATATTTCACGTGTACGTTTTAAAATGTTGTTCTGGGTTTTAAGTCCGTTGAAATAAATGGAGATTTCTTTTGGGATAATGAAATCTTTTGGGTTGAGTCTTACATTTCTTTTGGTTGGTATATGGAAAAAGGGGGACTTGGAAATCTACTATAGAGTTAGATAGTTGGTTGTATTCGGTAAAATAAGGGTAAGGTGTTGGAGTCATGTTTGAAACAAGATGTAACATAAGTTTTTTTTTATCAACACTTATTTATTTCGAATTCTAAAAGACTTTCTTTAAAATAAAGCGAAGTAAAATTTCTTTCTACTTACATAGTTTATATAATTGGATTTAACCGATTCATGTCATTTATAGTTATTAATACAAGGTTAAAAGGAGTTTATGAATATTTCACATACAATTATATCTTTCATTGAAAAGGATTGCATTGATCACTAAGTCTATTCTTTAGTTTTTAAAACAACTAGCATAAAATTGTTTTGGTCATAACTTGTTCGTTTTTAAAGCTTTTTGGGTGATTCAAAAGCCTAAAATTATGTACTCGGAACGTACTTTTCATATATTCAGAATGTATAGTCATAGGAGGTCAGTGGAATGGTCGGAATTGTTGTACAAGTGTCGGGTTCAAGGTTGAGTTTGAATAGTTGTTTTATTTTTATGATTTGGGATGCACGGGATACCTAGTCTTTGAGTTGAGTTTTGAGAACGTCTAGAAGGTTGTTTGTAGATGGTTTGAGTCACATAGATGTGGGGAGGTAAAAAAAAACAAATTTAAATATATATATATATATATATATATATATATATATATATATATATATATATATATATATATATATATATATATATATATATATATATATATATATATATATATATATATATATATATATATATATATATATATATATATATATATATATATATATATATATATATATATATATATTCTTTTGGAAAGTCGATCTTTTGCACGGTTTAAATAATATGTCGCGGGGCGTAATATGTTTTGGTTGCCATTGGGTGTTTCTTGGATTATTTTTCGTTGTCAGGGGTCATTTGGAATTTAAAGTAGTTTGGGATACGGACTGAAGGGAGTTGATGAACGTAATTGGACATGGGTGATTGATTTAGAGGTAGTTTAGAAACTCGTTAGCGATGGCTGAGTTTTCATATAATGA
Source organism: Glebionis coronaria (assembly GCA_025667525.1). Taxonomy (NCBI): domain Eukaryota; kingdom Viridiplantae; phylum Streptophyta; class Magnoliopsida; order Asterales; family Asteraceae; genus Glebionis; species Glebionis coronaria. The sequence goes on from CM046874.1 coordinate 644,727,452, forward strand.
TAGTTATCGTACTAGAAGTCGATAAATGCCATTTGAGGCACGATATGAAAGGATAGGGTGAGTTGTCCTCATTGTGGACTAGAATTGGTAAAATAGAAGAGTTGATGTAGAGTTTTGTAGGTCCATTTATGATCTTTGGGAAGATCAGACCATTAGCTTATGAGCATAGAATTACCTGGGGGAAATGAGTTGTATACATGATACATTTCATGTATTGGGGTTGGTAAATGTTGTTTGAGGATGCATATTTGCATGTCCGGTTATTTGGGTTTTGTGCTAATAAGAGTCTTTGTTTTATCGAAGAGTCATTTGCGAGATTTATTGACTGTGAGGTCAAGAGTTAGGCAATGAGTTTAATTATTTTTGGTTTGTATATGTGGTATTTTGAAAATCGAACTAAAGTTCACGTGGAAATGAGGGGAGTTCGTTTAGAACTAGTATCCTCATGTGATTTGTTGTTTGTGTGTTTGATCCTAAGGAGTAAATCTCGGGACGAGATTTCTATTAGAGGGAGTGATGTGACAAACGTGGTTTTGAGGTTCGTCACTTAATTTTATTTTGTGCTAGTTACGTGTCTTTACGTGTTTATGTGCTTACTGGTGTGTATAGATTGTGGTTTGGATATCGTTTCCGGTACGGGGTACCTTGTGAGTGAAACGATGTGTGATGATTTCATGTTAATGAGCTCACATGGTAGTGACTATGAAGTGACATGGTGTTATTTTGGTGGTTACGTATACGTATAAGTATTATAGTAATAGTGTATTTTTTTTTAGAATTTTACGGTTTAGCATTTAGAGGTCTCGGATAAGGTAATTAGTCAAATGAATATTTTTCGGGATGGTTTTAGGTCATTTAGGACTTAATTATAAAGTTTATTTCAAAATTTGAGATTTTTTATAAAAGTGTATATTTTACGTCTTTTACGGTAAAACGCGTAAATTTGACTAGTTTTACGGTTTTGAGGTTTTGGAGGTTTTAGGAGCTGAAATAAATTAAGGTAAATTAAGGCATTGTTAATAACATAATATTAAACAATAAAAATAAAAAAAAACGAAATTTAATAGATATGGAAAGGGTATAGACGGTTGGAAAAGAAAAAAAAGGAAAAAAGGAAAAAAGGAGAAAAAGGAAACATTGTATTGGGCTAGGATTAGTATGGTAATTATATAAAGACTTTTATTAACTAAAAACAAATCATAATACCCTGGAGATCAAGCTTAGGTCGAATTTAATGGAGAATATTAGGGTTCTTCATAAAATTTTGGGGTTTTCATAAATCAAAGGTAAATATTCAAATCCCTTTTTAATTTAATTGTTTTTATGTTTTGTTTAATCATCTTATGATGGAATTAGGTTAGGGTTTAATTTAAAAACAGTAAATTAATGTTATAATAATGAGTTTATAATGATTACATAAGTTAGGATTTGTAATTAGTGGGGTTAAGGTTAATTAATTAGTTTAATTTGATTAAACCCGTTTTTAAAAACTGGGCAGATTTTTGAGTCAATTATTTTGATCATATCGGGAGTTCTATAAACTCTTATTTTACGATACAAGTACCCCTGGAAAGCTATTTGAAGTGGCTTTCCAATGCAAGAAACGAAAACTAAATTGGAGGTCGGGAAGTGGGTCATAAACAGGTTACAACAGTCGGAGGTCAAAACAGTTTTGAATTCAGCCTGTTTTCTTTTTAAGTTTTGGGTTGTTTGGGGCACTTAGGGTTGCATTGGGATCTTCTCACGAACGTGAGAGATGGTTTATATATTTTAGTTAATATCTGCACTTGGGCTAAGGTGGTGGTTTAGGGTAAGACCCCTTAATGGTAACAAACTTTTAGTACGTTTAAAATCAGGAAATCTGGAATGACGAAAGTAGATATATATATATATATATCGAGGCCTTAACAGTAGCGTTAAGGTTAGGGCAAGTGGGAGGTGTTAGCCAACATATGTAAGGGTGTGAATATTACTTTTACAGAAACCATGGGTAGGTTTAAGTGGGCGTTTGACCTAAAGTGTTGAGACCTAAAAACTGGGACTGTTTTGGGTAAAATACGAACGGGTTAGTTGTTAAACTTAACCAAGTTAAGGACTTGTTAAGGAAGGGTAATGGGGTAATTAGAACTTATTAATGAGGTAAATATGTGAGAATGGGTTAGATGTCCATCATAGGTTAATGAGTCATCTTAGTGATTGGTTCGTTTATTGATTTCGTGTTTTTGGTTTGTTAGCTTGTTGCTAGTGCAAGGACGTGTGAAGGAGCTATCAGGTGAGTTTCATAGTCCCATGTTTAATATTGATTTTGACTTCCAGATGGGATGGAAGAGACACTGTGTTGAGTTATTTTCTAAATTGATGCTGTGAATGTGTTTGTGATTTGAGATGGACTTGTGTGTACATTATGTGATTAACTGCTATGTGATTTTTGATTGTGTATGATTTGGATCGGGGGACACGAGCCGTCTCAGTTATTGTGGTTTGACAAGGTAGTGGCCTTGTGGTTTGACAAGGTAGTGGCCTTTTGGTTTGACAAGGTAGTGGCCTTGTGGTTTGCCAAGGTAGTGGCCTTGGGATAGGTACATAGGGTGATCATCTAAGGTACCATGGTGTTGTTTGGCAAGGTAGGAGCCTTGGATTGGTTTGGTATGATTGGTCTTGATTGATTGTTGTTAATACATAATTGTAACACATTGTCCATTTGTTCTTTTGTTGATGATTGTTATTCACAGCTTGTAACTGATTTTGCGTTGGAGTCTAAACCTATGACTCTCACCAACTTTATGTTGACGTGTTTTAGTGTCTCTTTCAGGTGAGAATGTGGTTAAGCTTGAGGATAGAAGTGGCTAGACTTGGATGCCTTAGGATTGCATATAGAAGGAGATCCCCGTTCCTTCTTAGTTTACCTTTATGTTTTTTTGATAAGTGATACATGTTGGCACCTATATGTTTGTTTGGTTTATGTTTATTGTTTGTCTTGGGTAAGTGGTAGGACTGTTACCTACTTACCTAGACTCCTGCATTGTTGAGATATTGTCATGACATTTGTGTCGCTATTTATGACATTATATTTGCATTTCAGTCTTCTCTATAGAGACACCATTTGTTGTGATGATATCCATACGTCGCGCCCCATATTCCGCCATTGGTGGGGTGTGACAAGGATGCAGAAAAAACGGCGTTCCACACGAGCCAGGGCGTATATTGCTATACGAAAATGCCGTTTGGATTGAAGAACGCCGGCGCTACATATCAGCGGTTGGTGGATAAAGCTTTCGAATCACAAATAGGACGCAACTTGGAAGTATATGTTGATGACTTGGTGATAAAAAGCCACATGGAGGAGGCACTTCTCCGGGATGTCCAGGAGACATTCGACACGCTGAGAAGGATTAACATGAAGTTAAATCCAAAGAAATGTACGTTTGGAGCAACAGAGGGAATGTTCCTGGGATATTTGATTGACCCAAACGGCATCAAACCTTGTCCAGAGAAGACGGACGCAGTGATACGACTACCGTCCCCGCAGACACGGAAGGAGGTGCAGTCCCTGAATGGGAAGTTAGCCGGGCTGAATAGATTCCTATCTAAATCCGCAGAGAAGTCATTACCCCTATTTAAGACACTCAAGAAGTGTATTAGAAAGGGAGACTTCCGTTGGACGAAGGAAGCTGAGGAAGCTTTTGGCCAACTCAAGCAGCATCTCGCATCTCTCCCTATGCTAGTAGCTCCCCGGCCAAATGAGGAACTCGTTATGTATCTCTCAGCTACTCATGGCGCAATAAGCGCGGTACTTATGACGGATAGAGATACAATACAAACTCCGGTCTACTTTATAAGTAGAACACTACAAGGGGCGGAGCTGAATTATTCCTCCATGGAAAAATTGGTGTTAGCACTAGTATTTGCTACAAAGCGGTTGCGCCGGTACTTTCAGGCACACCCAATTGTGGTGATTACAGATCAGCCAATCAAGCAGGTTATCTCTAGACCAGACATGGCAGGGAGGCTAGAGAAATGGAGCATCCTATTGGGGGGCACAATATATCTTACAGACCAAGGACGGCGGTTAAAGGCCAGATCTTGGCAGATTTCCTGATCGAGAAGCCGGATGAGGAAGAACAAATTATTAAGCAAGACGAGATCCCAACGGAACCTTGGGTGCTATTCACGGACGGATCCTCATGTACCGACGGGTCCGGGGCAGGTCTCATCCTCACGAATCTAGAAGGAATGGAATTCACAAACGCCCTCCGTTTTGAGTTCACGGACACCAACAACGAAGCGGAATATGAAGCATTAATTGTGGGTTTAAAATCGCCGCTAGAATGGGAGTCCGCAACCTTGAGGCCTACGTGGACTCACGGCTTGTCGAGAACCATATTCTAGGTGGATATGTGGCTAAGGAGGACAACATGGTCAGATACTTGGAAAAAGTCAAGTCGTTAATCGTGACCTTCAGTAAGTTTTCCATCAAGCAGGTGCCAAGGGGAGAAAACAAGAAAGCGGACGCTCTTAGCAAGATCGCATCCACGAGCTTCGCTCATTTGTCTAAACAAGTTTTGGTGGAAATACTCAAGGAGAAATCTATCACGGAAGGGGAGGTAGCCGCTATAGTTGAGGAGGAGGGACCTACGTGGATGACTCCAATCATCAACTATTTGACTAATGAAACCCTTCCAGACGAGGAAAAATCAGCAAGGCGCATTAAAAGGAAGTCACAACATTTTGAACTTCGAGAAGGCATCCTTTACAAGCGCTCTTTCTTGCAGCCGTGGTTGCGGTGTGTTGGACCACGCCAGGCGGCTTACGTCATCAGTGACATACATGAAGGGTTGTGCGGCATGCATGCAGGCCCACGATCCGTGGTAGCTAGAGCCTTACGAACAGGTTATTATTGGCCCACCATGCACAGAGACGCGCGCGACATGATTCGCAAGTGCAATGATTGCCAAGTGCATAGGCCAGTACCGCGACACCCGCAGCAGGAGCTTACACCTATCACGTCCCCATGGCCATTTTACAAGTGGGGAATTGACATTGCAGGACCATTTCCTATAGCTGCGGGGGGGGGGGGGGTTAAATTCTTGATTGTTGCAATGGACTACTTCACACGATGGATAGAAGCCAAGGCAGTCAAGTTTATCACAGGTAAGCAGGTCAAGAAGTTTGTGTGGGAACACATTGTGTGCCGTTTCGGTCTACCAGGAGAAATCATCTCGGAGAATGGCAAGCAGTTCACGGACAACCCATTCAAAGATTGGTGTGCATCATTGAACATCAAACGGCGCTTCGCGTCCGTTAAGCATCCACAAACGAACGGCCTTGTCGAACGAGCAAATAGGAGCTTGGGGAATGGAATCAAGGCGCGACTGGATGAACGACATGGCAAATGGGTCGATGAGTTATCACACGTGCTATGGGCACATAGAACCATGATCAAAACAGCCAACGAAGATACTCCATTTGCATTGGCTTACGGCACGGAAGCCGTTATACCAGCAGAAATAGGGATGCCTACCATCCGCACGGCGGAGGTTAACGTCGTCACAAACGATGAACAACTGCGAATCAACCTGGATCTGTTGTAAGAAAAAAGGGAAATAGCAGCCATCAATGAGGCTAAGTCCAAGGCTAAGATGAAGGCTTATTATGACGCCAAGGTCAAGGGTGTTTCTTTTCGACCGGGAGACTACGTCTATCGTGCTAACGAAGCGAGTCGAGTGGAGAATACAGGAAAACTGGGCCCTAAATGGGAAGGACCGTATGAAGTCACTGAAACCTTGGGACGAGGCGCGTACAAGTTACGTGACATGGATGGCCGCGACCTAGAGCGCACATGGAACATCTCCAATCTCAAAAGGTGCTATCTTTGAAAGCTACGGCTCCCGCATGGGTACTTCGCTATAGGCGGTCTTAATAAAGAACCATGCGGGTTATTTGTTTTGTTTGTTTTCCTTATGTTTGTTTAGTTTCCTTTCTTGTTTTTTAGGACTTACTGTCATTATTCAAACAAAAGTGTAAACGTTCTAATAAAATGTCGTGGTGCCTAGCTAGCTCCACGGCCTGTTTTGTGCAAATCATTTTCCTTTCTTTGTTAGATTCTTTGTTAGTCGTATGAATTTTACTTGTATTATAATATGCCATGTTTCATTCGTATGCATTCTTTCAAATTACCGTACATGTACTATACGCCTCCAGGCGGGGTAAGAGGATTAAGTGAACCTACTAATTCAACTTGCTGCGTAAGCGGGATGCAACCCCAGCCGCACGGATCATGTATCCTTACTAGACACCTTACTCACAAGACGTTGGGGTAAGTTTCATATGCTATAGTCACACGGTGCTCCGCATAGCAAAGACGCATGTCGCATGTCTAGTAAATTATAGACTTGTATGTATTTTCTTTCCTTGTGTGTAAGACGTGATATGTCATGCAGTATTGGGCTACAATATTTCAACACAAGTAAAAATACACAGGTTTCCAAAAATATCAAAATTGCCGTGGTTACTCACGGACTTATATACAAAACACAGATATTGTTAGCCGTGTACATGCACGGACGAATAGAAACAATACATATTCATAGATTACAAATCCAAAGTGTCTGAAAGGGATCATGAAGAAGGAGCATCCTAAATGGAGGGGAGAAACTTACCCATTTCTGCTTGCTCTTCGATCATATGCGACAGCCATTCATCACTTTCTCCCCGCTTCTGGGCTTGAGCCGCAGTTCTTTCCAGCACCACACCTAAGGGTTCTTCGTCAAGTACGACCCTGGTTACGTCCTCGTATATGGGAAGGGTCAAGTGGCTGGGGGATGGAGTGAAGGCATCATGAGCGGACGGATTAGGACTGAGCCGTGCCATGATTTCCATATTTGACGCATCTTTGGTGGCCTCTAGTTCGTCCAGGAAGGGGTAGTGCAGATCTCGCATTGCGGCCATAGAGGCAGTCATCTTACTAGCAGCTTCAGGCTTAAAGAAGGCATGATTGGTGACATCCTCTCCCTTCGTGATCAACTCAGCGGCCTCAACCATTCCCTCGTGACGTCCATGATCGATGCCATCAGACACAAGGTTCGCGAATTGCTGCAGAAATTCCGGGGCCTCTAATACCTTCGTGACGGCCAGGCGTGCCCCGTGCCCAACCATCCACCTACGGCCGGCAATGGCTGTTAGCAGTTGGGGGCATAATACATGGTCGCGCTCGGCAGTAAGGGCATCAATCATCAACTCTTTATGGGCAAATGCCTCTTTCAGTTCGTGGATGACTGCCCTCTCATCAGCAAGATCCTTTTGTAGTTTTTCCATGTTTTGGACGGCCAGGTGCGCGTCCTCTAATTTCTGGTTAAGCACTTCTACTTGGCTGGAGTACGAGTGGGCAGAAGCTTCCGCCGTTGCTACCTATAAGGAAAAAACGTGTTAGCAGATTCATTTTTTAAATATGGGTGGGGCGGCACGGATATGTACCTTGGTGTTTGCAGCATCTAGTTGAGACTCAAGGTTGGATACTTGCTGGTCGTATTCACTCGCGCGGGCTGACTGCTTTTTGATGGTCGCCTCGGCATTGACTAGTTGGGATTGGAGGTCAGCGATCTGAGCTTCATTATCTTCAATCATTTTCTCCCTCCGTCCAACTTTCCTCTTGAGAGAGTCAACATGCCCAAGCGCGGCTTCAAACCTAACCCTCATTGAGGTTCCCATCGCCATTTTGTGCACCAGAGTGCCATTATACTCATCCGCCAAATCCGCATGACTGAGTGAGTTTACCTCTTGCACCAAGCTTGGTGGTATGCAGTTGTTGAGGTACTCCCGGCACTCATCAGCGTTCCTCAATCGTGACGCCGTGGTAATAGTCCATACAGGGTTAAAAGGTTGGGGGGCGCCGGATGTGGGGAAGTCTTGGGAGGCTATGGGTGAACCATCTTCAAATATAGGACCGGACCTTGTGGGGGCCGTGGGGTTTTCTTCCATTGCTTTTCCTTTCCCCTTATCCACTTGGGTGTCAGAAGGAGGCGCGGCACCAGCCTGGTTGTCCCTGCGAAACAAGTATTACGAAATATTTTAAGTATTGCTTACAAGGAAACTTGTCATTCTTACATATTAAGTGGGGTTCTTACATATTGGTTCTTGCTACTTCGGAGGCGGTTGGGGCAATTTGAGTGGCGGGATCGACATGAACTTCCCGGTTAGCCTCGAAACCCTGGGTAGCACTCCCAACAGATTGATACAAGGGGTGGTCTTCTCGAAGTCTCTTGGCGGGAGCATTGTGTTCGCCAATCTCGACTGAGGCAGTCCCTCTCGCACGGTTGCCTCTCTTTTTCGGGTACGCCTGGCGACGGGTTGCGCTATTAGTTCATCGATTTCCTCCTCGGCTTCCTCTTCCTCCTCTTCTTCCAGGTTGACATGTTGTTGCACTTCATCATCATCATCGCCCATCAGTCGGCGAATGCTGGAGGTGGTTCGTTCAATATTGTCCCCCTGCTGTTCCCTATGTGGTGAGGAGGGCCCGGCCCCTCCTTCATTCATCTGATTGTCACCATCGCCGTTGTCTCCATGCTCCTCATCAGAATGGGGATCAGGCACGGCTTCTAAGGCAACCGTCACGGGTCGGGTGTGCTCGAGAAGGGGTTGTTCATTTTCACGGAGAGGACAGAGACCTTCCGGCACAAGCCTTGGATCGCCCTGGCGCAACAGTCCAAAAAAGTTCATTTATGTCCAACACAAAACAACATATGTTAGTTATTACTCAAATACATGTATACATTCATTTTGGCGTACGGATAATTAGCCTACCTTCGCCCTGCCTTCTCCAAAAAACGGGATACCTATTGGAAGGACCAAAGTAATTGCGGCTAATTCCTAGCAAGCATAGGAATGATTCGGGTAGGTTTCTGTGGAATCCAGTCCTATTTAGATCTAAATCTTGGGAGTGACGAGGATTGTATGTACTTGTGTGCGGCTTGGGGTCGTGCGGAATCCTAGTTCTAATGACATAATCACCCGGCCATACCACTGCGTCAATGAAATAGTAGTGATCATACCAAATTTTCAGTGAATCCATTGGTTTGTTGTGTGATTGGGGACTGTTGGAGGCTCGTTTCTTGAAAGATACCCAACCGTTCACTAAGTTGGGGGTATAAAACAACCTAAATAACTCTACGGTTGGGGGGATTCTCCTAGCACGGCAAAGTATCTCGAACTGGCTAATCTTACAGGCACCTATGCAGTGGAGCTGACTAATGTGTACATCATAATATCCTAGCAGATCTACGAGAAAGTGGGTGAAAGGGATGCGGTAATTAGCCGCATCAAAAAGGCGAGTATACAGGCCTATCTTACCCGCTGGAGCCTCAGTTATGAGGTCTCCGGCGCCAGGAAGTGAGGGGTGTAGGTTGGTAGGGATGAAGTAATTTGTACAAAAATGGTTTAATTGGTCTTGGGTCATGACATTTAGCACGGATCGAATGGTAGGGCTGTTTCTATGAGCCATTACTAAAAAAGAGTGTAAGGACGTGGTGTTCTAACCTGCGTGTGAAGGGATCCGTGCGTATTTGGTTCGAGCTAAGAGGAAAGCTTTAATGGCAGAAATGGAGGTTGTAAACTGTGTGTTTCACACAGCCGTGGGGTGGCTTATTTATAGGGTTGCCTCATGGGTCACAACCTGTTGGATATGTGACACGTGTTTGCCACTATTCTTAATCGTGTGGTTAGGGAGCAAGTGGCAAGTGAAACGTCAGGAGGGACCCACGGGTTACTTCTGACTCACACGTTTGCACTGCTCGAGGTTCTGACGGTTTACACTTTTGTCAGTCAAATAATTCAGATGAACAGTTGTTCATGTCGGGTTATGCGGCTCTTACGTTAGACTTAACATTTAATGATCTATTTAATTTGTCTCGGTTGCTATATGCGGCTGGGATATTGAGAAGATAACTTCTTGAGCCACGTAGCTACGTGCGGCCAATATAAATTCTTGGACAAATTATCATTTACTATGGTTTCCTTGGTACGTCCGGGGAGCATCTTTGTAGTCTAGAGGTTCCACCTACGGTTGTAACAACTAGACTGGGGGGACATGATGACGTATAGTCCCCAGCCGGGTCATGGACACGGCCCATGGGTACTACCCGTATCCGGCCCATCACAGATGGGTGGGATAATGTCATTCAGGCCTATGGGCTTAGATGAACAGTAACCGCACACATGTGTGCGGCCCACGGCCCGGTACGGCCGACATGGCCGACATAAGGTTAGACAGAATAATATTCTGTCTAGGAATATCTTTATCCCAATAAGAGAGGATATTCACTACCAGAATTAGAAGATAACAATCATTCTAAATCTGGTGCTTATCTCTTCCTTGGGGCCGAAGCATCAGTGAAAGCCCACTAGGGTTTCACTGCCTATAAAAGGAACCCCCAAGGGTTCCACAAAGGTATTACGACTTGTACTCTAAACTCATACAAACCTTAAACCGATTACTTACTCTCACGCCGGAGTCTAATCGTGGGAAACATTCCTACGGTAAGCCTAACGCGTGCTGTTTAGTGTGCAGGATCCCAACCGAACGATTCACTTGGTGCAGGAGCCGGAGCCCAGCCAACCCGAATTAAGCCTAATTCGGGTCTAGCAAGGATCAACCAACTTTTGCATCAACAGAAATTATTCTAGATTTTGGGAACTACATATTGTAAAACTCTGATTTTCAATGAAATATAAAGAAATTTGATATCATCACTCTTTTGAGTTATTTTCTATTATTATGACTTGTGTTCTATGAAGTAATACCCATATCAATGTTCCATTACGTAAAGGTAAGATGAGGGTGTTACATTAACTACATTAATCATGTGAAAACTACCTAACTAAACTACTTCTATACTAACATAACTAACTAATTAACTAGGTAAAGTGAAGTGAAGGATAAATGAGGGTATTTATAGAAGTGAGTAGAGTGAACTGAGGGTGATGTCGACGTATTGCATCCAATTAGAGAGTTCCACATGGCAAGATTAAGGTTCTTCCACCAATACCAGATTTGGGGGATTCTATTTGAGTTGATGAACATTCCATTGAAGGCTGGGAATGTGAAGAGGGCGTCAAGCTGAGCATTTTTCGTTCTTTTTTCAACTTCTGAAATCCATTTATTCGTCCGTTAATCGTCCTTGAAAGAGAAGACGATGTATCACATTTTGTTGATGAATAAACTTTATCCAATATATCATTTGATCCTTGATCTATCAAGTTTTGACAATTGAAGCACAAGACTATCATCAGATTACAAAATAAGCTCCTTATCTTCTTGATATTACACACTCTTGATCGTTGTGCTTGATTTTCTTTAGATTTTAACCATAAAAACTCGTATTTGCTACAATCGTATATGTATTCCCTACATAAGCTCAAACACACAAACAACACGTAATTTTGATAATTTACAATAATAATCATGATATGTCCGTGTTTTAAGTTGTTTTTAGGTTATAAATGATGAGTGTTTTCACATTTATCAAGGGGATAACTCTATTCTTGTGCTACAAAGAATGCACCTTATCATTCATGCTTATTTAAACAAACGCAATGAGGAGGGTTTTCACATACATCATAATCAAATTCTTAAACCCTATAATCTTATCCCTATATCTCCTCACTCTTGTTCGGTTGGACGAAGAAGCACACCAAAGTTTCTTTTGTCAACAACCCAAAATTTACATCTTATGTTGGCCTCTTAATTTTGCTAATCGACTGAAACCCTAGGGTTTCCCAAACCCTAGGTCGATCAATGTAGTAAGGCAATCTATTACCAAACACTAAGCGCATCCTTTTCGACCATAAGCTATAATTAATGTTATTCCCCGATTTCATACTCGCCTAACTTGTGATAGGTTCCTATCCCTAGTCAGTCATACTTGTGCATTCCTGATGGATACCTAACGCAGTCTAAGGAAGTGATCATTCCCAAACCCATACAATTTTAAGAAGATTATTAAGATTTGGAAGGAGGCGTTTGTTGAAGAATTATTTGGCTGGGCCGGTTTTGATGAATCTCTTGGGTCGTTCGTCATCTTCCCGGGTCCTGAACAGTGTTGCAAACAAAGGAGAACCGGTTAGGAGTGGACCCGAGGCCGGAGCCCTGGGGTCTACCTTCGACGTTCAAGTTAGTATCGGGTCAATACATGGTAAAAGTGGTGTAAATGTGAGAGATAAATGTGGAGTAGAAGGCCCATACCCATGTACATATAGGCATGGATTAGGGTTTCTTATAGGATGGGTAAGGTGTGGGTTACATGCCTGTTGGGCTGGGCCTACTCCAGAATATACGCCGACATATCCCCCAGTCTAGTATGATATGGTTCATGATCAAGTTATGATAGACTCATTCATGTATTACGCTTACTAAGCAACCGCGTGCAGCTTGCTACCAGGACATCCTCATGGGCCGTACATAGCATATGGTCTCACTAATAATGGGCTACCTTTATCAAAAAAATGATTGGTCGAGGTTGCAAATAGTGAGCGTAGCTACTATACGTCATCATGTCCCCCAGTCTAGTATGCGAGGTTGTCACCTAGGTTACTTCACTTTACACCAAATTTGCTACCTATAAGCGTATCTGAGACGATTCATAGAGTTGGAATCCACCTCATGACGCTCTACGTATCATGTCAAACTGGGTTGATCATGGTCCATCTTTGGCGGCACCCGTATACATAACACGGGTGATTGTGCTCGAATGCTTGGTTTCTCATTACATGGCGGTAAATACCTGGTAAGAAGAATTTGTTTTCTATAGTCGGGGTAACACTAGCATCGGCAATTTACCATTCTTTTTCATCTCTAACATGAGGATGATAAGAAGATTTTATTAAGGTGAAGGTAGAAGTGGGGGTCGAACCCGTATGTTTCATCATAAACAGGTTGAAGGCGTACTTCTTGTAACAACTAATGATGCAACATAGTGCGAATATTGAGTTCTTCTTAAGGCCAATAGAAGATGTACTTCTATGGCAAGGTGATGCAGATAGTACATTTGTCTTGCGACCACCACATTGGATAATGACTTCCAAATTTTTTTACGGTTTTCATGAACTAAAAGTAGTTGATCATGCTCCATATAATTAAGGTCAAACAACGTATGTTTTTGAAAATTCACTCCGTGGTCGGGCAAAGTAATAAGCCAGCGAAAGGCATACTTTTTCGCCGAATTAATGAGCCAGAGGAAGGCGTACTTCCGCGGTGAAGTAATGAGCCAGCGAAAGGCGTACTTCCATGGTGAAGTAATAAGCCAGCAGAAGACGTACTTCCGCGATGAAGTAATGAGCCATCGGAAGGTGTAATTCCACGGTGAAGGAATGTGCCGACAAAAGACATACTTCCACGAAAAAGTAATGAGCCAATGGAAGGCTTACTTCCGCGGAGAAGTAATGTGTCGACGGAAGACTTACTTTTGCTTCAAAGTAATGAGCCACCGGAAGGCGTAATCCCTCGGGGAAGTAATAAACCAGCGGAAGGCGTACCTTTGCTGCGAAGTAAAGAGCCAACAGAAGGCATATTTCCGCGGCGAAAGAATGAGCCGACGGAAGACATACTTCCGCGCCAAAGTAATGAGCCAGCGGAAGGCGTACTTCCGCGGTGAAGTAATGTGTCGACAGAAGACATACTTTCGCGGTAAAGTAATGAGCCAGCGGAAGGCGTACTTATGCGGCAAAGTAATGTGCCGACAGAAGAGGTGCTTCCGTGGAAAAGGAATAAACCAACGGAAGAGGTACTTCCGTGGCGTAGGAATAAACCAACGGAAGGCGTAATTCCACGGTAAAGGAATGTGTCTACGAAAGATGTACTTCCGTGGCAAAGGCATGAGCTAGCGGAAGACATACTTCCACAACAACAACACGTATATCACTTCCGATAGAAGGCAAACAAAAGACGTACTTCCGCAAATACTATATATGACTTCATACAGTGCTTACAATGCCTCTTATGTTTCTAAAATATTCGAAGATATTTGCGTGTCATGCACGAAAATAGTGGTATTATTGTACCCTAGTATTCCCAAGTTTAATGGTGCTTGATGAGACCACATTTATTCATGGTCTCATCGTTCAATCGGGCTTAAAATGTACAAAAGTATAAAAAAAAACGTGCAAAACCCTTTATATTTGATCATTGTATGTTTGTAGGTTCGGATATCGTGAATTCACCAAAAGATTACAAGAATCAAGCAAAAACAAAAACGGGAAACGAAGACGCATAAAGAACCAGACCGAGCCTTGATTTTCCAAGAGAAGTCCCTCAAGTTTGAAGAAATTACAAGATTGTTCCCTCATGTTTGAAGACTTGTCACTTTAGGCCCTTGTAAATCCTTAAAATTACAATTGGGTCCTTAAAGTTTCAAGATATGACATAGTAAACCCTTGAAGATCTCAAAAGTTTGCAAGACTAGTCTTTATTCTATGATAATAAAGTTTGAAGGGCCAATTTCGCAAATACTCCAAAGTTGTTATAAAGGATTAAACCCTAAATAGCTGTTGATAAGGTTTGGAAGGAAAAAGACAAGCTGTGGGAACACTAGGGCTAAAACCGTGCAAATCATAACCCAAATAGCCTAAACCCATCCAAGCCCAAACCATTTACACCCTTTAACCCGACACAGTCCATTAAATAAACCCACCAACCCAAACCCTTTTAACACGATTAATTAATTAATTAAATTTTCAAATCTATTTAATTAATATAACCCAACGTGCCAAACAACCCTTTTTTCCCCAATTTGGATTAAACACTGCTATGTTCACCCTATAAACCCTAATCTCCGAATAATCACTAAACCCAAAATTAACCTAATTACTTTTTCTAGATCTATGATTAAACACCCCTAACCATTTTACAACCCCCATAGCACCTCCCACTTCACCCTGTGGCCCTACCCATGTGTCCCCTGCCCCATTTTCACATGAATGCATATCAAGGACAGAGGATCAATGGCTGAAAACGTTTACTTGTTTCCCAAAGTTTCCTTGGATGTTCAAGGTCTACTCAAATAGCTCTACACCTCAAATTAAGCCTGGCAGAGATCATAAGCTAATTTTTGACCAAGAATTCAATTTTTCAACAAAGGGAAGAATGGGCAATCAAAAGAGCTAGGGTTTACTTTTCTTGTATTTCTAGATAGATCTTAGAGGTAGTATAAATACTAGTCGCGTGTGACTAGTATTGTTGTTCCAATTTCTTTGTAAAATATTTTATAAAATTAATAGTTAAAGTGTTTTTAAAATTCTTGCAAAGATTTTGAGTTCCATTCTTTTTTTTGCAAACTTAATTTAATTTCTTTACTTTTCAATGCACATTAGTTTAACTTTTATCAAAAATCATATTTTGTTCAAATACATTTGGCATAGTTGATTTTGAGATCCACTGTTGATAAAATCTCAACAATCTTGTCTGACAATCAAGATTGTTAAGTGTGTTTTTCAAAAGTATTCATTTCAGTTGGTTACCCTTATCATTTGCAAAATTTTTTGATTTTCAAGGTTTTCCAAAAATCTTTTATCTTTTGTTTGTGTTCACTGTTCATACAAGCCACCTAATAAACTGTTTGACAAAGAGCTTATTGGCAACTTATGTGGAAGTGATGAGACGACAATTATACATGCTCTCATCATTCAAATCGGGCTTAAAATGTACAAAAATATCATAAAAACCGTGCAAAACCCTTTGTATTTGTTTATTGTGTGCTTGTAGGTTCAGATATCGTGAATTCACCAAAAGATCACAAGAATCAAACAAAAACGAACACGAGAAACAGAGCCGCACAAAGAACCGGACCCGGGCCTTGATTTTCCAAGAAAAAACCCTTAAGTTTGAAGAAATTACAAGATTTGTCCCTCATGTTTAATGACTTGTCACTTTTAGGCCCTTGTAAATTCTCAAAATTACCAGTGGGTCCTTAAAGTTTCAAGATATGACATAACAAGCCCTTGAAGATCTCAAACATTTGCAAGACTAGTCCTTTTTTAAGTTTATAAAGTTTGAAGGGCCATTTGTGCAAATAATCCAAAGTTGTTATAAAGGATTAAACCCTAAATAGTTGTTGATAAAATTTGGAAGGAAAAAGACAAGTTGTGGGAACACTAGGGGCAAAATCATACATTTCATAACCCAAATAGCCTAAACCCACCCAAGCCCAAACCATTTACACCCTTAACCCGACCCAGTTCATTAAATAAACCCACCAACCCAAACCCTTTTAACCCGATTAATTAATTAATTAAATTTCCAAATCTATTTAATTAATATAACCTAACGCGCCAAACAACCCTTTTTCACTAATTTGGATTAAACACTCCCCTGTTCACACTATAATCCCTAATCCCCTAATAATCACTAAAGCCAAAATTAACCTAATTGGTTTTCCAGATCTATTATTAAACACCCTCTAACCATTTTACAACCCCTAAATCACCTCCCACTTCACCCCGTGGCCTTACCTACGTGTCCATGCCCCATTGTCACATGAATGCACATCAAGGACACAGGATCAATGGCTGAAAACGTTTACTTGTTTCCCAAAGCTTCCTTGGACGTTCAAGATCAACTAAAACAGTTGTACACCTCATATGAAGCGTGGTAGAGATCACAAGCTAAATTTTGACCAAGAATTCCATTTTTCAACAAAGGACAGAATGGGCAATCAATAGAGCTAGGGTTTACTTTTCTTGTATTCCTAGATAGATCTTAGAGGTAGTATAAACATTAGTCACCTATGACTAGTATTGTTGTTCCAATTTCTTTGTAAAATATTTTATAAAATTAATAGTTAAAGTGTCTTTAAAATTCTTGCAAAGATTTTGAGTTCCATTCTTTTTTCTAAAAATTAAATTTAAGTTCTTTACTTTTCATTGCACATTATTTTAACTTTTATCAAAAATCATATTTTGTTCAAAGATATTTGGCAAAGTTAATTTTGAGATCCACTATTGATAAAATCTTAGCAATCTTGACTGACAATCAAGATTTTTAAGTGTGTTTTTCAAAAGTGTTAATTTCAGATGGTTACCCTTATTATTTGCAAAAGTTGTTGATTTTCAAGATTTTTCCAAAAATATTTTATCTTTTGTTTGTGTTTACTATTCACATAAGCCACCTAATAAGCTGTGTGATAAACAGCTTATTGGTAACTTATGTGATCTTGTACTCTTGTTTGTGGTGTTTGTGTAGGGTCACAAGATATTTCTCAGAACCTTTATTTTTCATCTTTATGTTCTTGGTTTTGTGGTAGAACCCCCAACAAGAACAGTTACATAAGCATAGTCCTTAATCTCCCATTAAGTTGAAGGAGATCTATAAAAGGCATCAGCTGGTGAACTTGACCTAAACAAGGACAAGTCAAGGTTACAGCTTGAACCCTATTGATTTTTCTATCTCCTTTTGTGGCTTATATGATTTGTTGCTTGGTTTTGTTTTCATAGTTTAGGAGCATTTCTCTTTACTTATTTTGGTGTTTGATGAGACTGCTTCTATACATAGTCTCATCGTCCAAAATGGGCTTAAAATGCATTAAATATCATGAAATATGCCAAATATATGATTGTGTTTGTTCAATGTGTATTTTAGGTACGGATATTGAGAAAATCACAAAAGATCACAAGAATCAAAGAAAAACGAACACGGGAAAAGAAGCCGCACAATGAACCAGACCCAAGTGTTGATTTTCCAAGAATAACCCTTGAAGAATTGAAGATTGTACAAGAAGGGTCCTCCAATATTGAAGAATTGACACTTTAAACCCTTGTATATTCATAATTACAAGATTAGTCCTTAAAGTTTGTCAAATTTACAAAAAGGACCCTCAACATTGAATAATTGGCAAGAATGTTCCCTCATATTTGAAGATTTGTCACTTTTAGTACTCCATGAACACAAAGAACAAGTGAAGACCTTCAAGATTGAAGAAATGTCAAGTATGGTCCTTCAAATATCAACAAAAGATAAGAATTATCTTTGAAAATACTTTTGAAAACTTTTTGGGGGCAAAAGTATGAAAATTGAAACTTCATTACAAAGGGATTCGGATTTTGCTATGTTTAAAACATGAATGGAAGGAAGAAAGAAGCCAAGGGACTGAAGTTGTCAGACATCCAAAGAAACCATAACCAATCCCCCACTGCCACCTCACCCGACTCAACTTTTCAGCCAATCACATGCCACCTACATGCCATATCACATCCGACTAATCTGGTTTTAATATTAAACCAAGATTTGGCGCCTTAACACATTTTTAAAACATAAACTGGATCAAAACCTTCACTATTCACATTATGAACACGAATTAGGGATTTCTTATTCAGTTAGAATTAGGCCCTAATTGTATCCAGAATGTTGATTAAGGTCATATTAACCAAAACCCAACCCCTAAACCCTATGCCACATCACTCACCTACTCATATGTTGGACAATTGCAACATGTTTTTTGTGGGAAGAAGACAAACTTGGCAGAAAATCAACCATCCACAACCAAGCTTCATTTTTAAGCTTGTTTTGAGACCCTTAATAACATTTGTACCAGCTAGCATCAACAAGAGTCCAAAATTCCATCACATGATAGCCAAAATTCAAAATCTTCCAAGGGCAATTCAGAACTTCATAACTAGGGTTTTATATTTTTCATCAGCTTCTTAACATAGTTTGTATCCTATATAAGGCATTAGTATCACAACATAGTTCTTTGTTCTTGGTTTTCTTTAGTCAAAAATCTGTAAAGCCTTGTTTACAAGTGAATAAAAAAGTGTTTGATTTTCTGACGATTACAAGTTCCAACCTTTATATTCTGTTGTTATAGATATATGTTTGTGATTTTGAAGTTTGAAAGATTTGTTTTAAAGATTGTGCAAGTTTTTACAAGTTTTCCAAAAACCTGATTTTTTCTAAGTCCTTCTTCAAACACGAACTTTTTGGGCTATAAGTTGATCATAGCACCCTGATAAAGAGTTTATCAAGGTGTTGTGAGGCTTGTGGTTTGGGAAGAATCAAGGGGTGGGGATCAAGCTTGAAAAGATCTTGTTCATTTTCCATTTTTGTTCATATAATCTGTTTTGTTCTAACCTTGGTGTTCTTAGCAGCTTGTTGGAAGCTTGTGGTTGCTAAGCTACCACATAAGCTCAAAATTCGTGAGTGTGGATGTACATTCATTAGGTTTGTCATATTTTGCCAAAAATCTGATAAAATCTTGGTTCTAAGTGATTTTTGTGATTCTGCTGGTGTATGCGTGTTTTTATGCATGCAACTTGGTTCTTGATTCATATGTTGGATGGTATGATGCTTATTTGGGCATAAATCAATCTTGAGAATACTTTGACTTGTTTAAAATTGGGTTTAAAAAGTTAGAAGGGTGTTTGGGATTGACTATTGGTTCAAGTTTGCATAAGTTTGAGTAGGGGTTGTTGTATTGTTTGAGTTTATATCTGCTATTAAGGTGTTTGTGTTCTGATATCTACATGCTTTGTGCTTTGTATCACCTAAATCAAACAATTGGCTATAAAATATTGAAAACTTGTTGTTTTGACTTAAAATCTTGTGCACGCCTAGTTTTCATGTTAATCTTGGGCTAACAAGTGATTAATCATAGTTATTCCAACCTGAGTAATAGATCTAAGGCCTTGAAATTAGATTTGGTGTCAAGTAGTTCAGCAAAATTTGTTCTTGTCTGTTTTTTGTTCATCAGTAACTGTTTGTGCTTAGATCTTGTTCATAAGTTGGAATCATTGCATGAAATGAGTTAATTTGTTTGTCATTAAGTTGTATTGAGCTTTGGTATGCATTTGGTGGACTGTGGTTAACTTATACTAGCTTAAACATTAGCTTATATCACCAGATTTGCTTATTACATGTCTTTGCCATGTCTGTGGCTGAGTGTAATTATGTTTGGCTGAGTGTAATTGTGTTTTTCTGCTTGATTGTGACTCCCTACAACTCACTGGTTGTAGGGGTGCCTTGATTGTCCAATAAAACCAAGTGAAACTCTCTAAAAATCAAAGTCAAAAAGTCAAAGCAATGGGAACTCTTTTCCCCTGCTGCTAGCCACTGCTAGTGTAAATTGGTGTTCAACTTATTTATAAGTCATTATAGCTTATTCTTATGTGCAACAACTTATTTTTGTAATAGGTCTTATTATTTTGAGCTCATAAATCGGTTTTGAAGTTTACAGCTTTTGGTTTTAACTTTTGACTACAAATCGACTATTTTGTCTTTTTCAAAAACAGCTTATTGCTTATTTCAGCTTACTGAGTGTGCTTAGTTAAAAAAATTTGTTAATTAAGCTTTGTGTTGTCATTAAAACCTTTTGCAAGTTGAATCAGCTTTTGAAGTGGCCTAGAACTCACAAACGACTATTTTGTCGTTTTCTGTAGAGAGCTTTTGCTTTTTTCAGGCTTATTTCTTGGTCTTATTCAAATATTCCTTTTACAAACAACTTAATTAGGTCAAGAGAAAGTTGTGTGTCAAATTTCAGCTTATGACATCAGCTTATAGCTTAATGGGCCAAAAAGCCCATTAAGAATAAGCTGTGATAAGCTCACTTTCAGCTTTTGGGCCTTTGAAATTTTGTGTTTAAAATTGAATTTTAAGCTTAACTAGAGTTTTTGGTCCATTTTTGTGTACTTTTTATTATTGGGCCAAATCTAAGCCCATTAAGAGACTGTTTTTCATTTTGACCCATTTGAAGGCCCAATAGGGGTATTTTGTAATTTCAAGTTCATTTCTGTCTTAATTAGGTTAAAATAAACTAGTTTGCAACTTTTTAGAATTTTTTTTAAATTTTGGATTTTTAATATTATTTTATTATTATTTTATTATTAAAAATTAAATTTAAGATTTTTGCAAGTTTTTGTTTTCTTTGTTAAATTTTGGATTTTTAATACATTAAGTTAGGAATTTTTAAACTTTTAGATTAATTTTTATTTTCTTTCAATTAATTTTTAGAATTATTTTAAGGTTTTTATAGTTTTTAATCATTTTTAAATAGTTTTAATTAATTTTAAATTTTTCAAAATTATTTTTTAATTTAGTTAAGTTATGTTTTAGGTTTTACAAGTTGAAAAATCTCATTTTGGGCTTTTTGTTAATTAAATTGATTTTTTGGGCTTTAATTAGCATTAAAAAATCAATATTTAATTAAATAAAAGGTTTGAGTATTTTTTGATTTTTTGTAAACTCTAATTACATGTTTTAGAATTTATTGCAATTTTCTAGGAATTTTTAGGTTAATTTTTAAATCTCGTCATATTTTAGGGTTTTACGTGCATGACTTTTCGTCTTAGTTTGATTTAGAATCGTAGCCGTCATCCTTTTCTCTTTTCTTTTCTCAGAATTATAATCACAAACACTTAATCATTTCTTACACAACACACTTGCCTCCTTGGGAAACGAACTTTTTTAACTAAGGGTCATTAGTGCTTGGTTTTCCTAAACCGACACTTAATACTTGTCGCTTTTACGCCTTTTTCCTAAAAGGTCATATTTTACTCCAATCATTTTGGCGCCGCTGCCGGGGAGGCGTGTTGTGTTTTGATTTGAACAATTGTTGTTTTTATATTAGCCATAATAACTATTTGTGTGATTAGCACTCTAATCATACGTATTATCGGTTTTTCGTTTTTTGTGTAAATATTATTACTATATTGTATACGTAAAACAATAAATTAACAAGTACTCTAAAAGTGTGAAAACGCAACCTTGATTCGGGATTTCATCACTCGATCATTGTATTCGAATCTCAAACAAAGAAAAAAGGGCAAAATAGATAATTACTTTCGAGAAGCTTAATTTTGACAAACACAAACTATAAGGTGGGTATTATAAAATATACCCTAAAGAAAAAGGCTCTTAAGTGCTTCGCACCGCCTCGTTTCTCCGCTTGCTTGTGCGTGTTTAGATAAAAAGAGCTAATCGAGGGTTTGCCAACCAAAGTATTATCTACATATCATATATATTTTCTTGGTTTCAATTGATCAAACCCTCTTGAACGTTTTGGTGTACCACCAACGTTCTAAAGTCATCGAAGGCGTTCACTTCACGTGATCGTCTTCATTCCTTGAGGCTCCTTTAATCGAGAGATTTGATTTGAGGAGAGATTTGAAGATTTTTGTCTACGTAATACATCACAAAATCCAAAAAAGTAAAAACAATCAAAAACCACAAAAAAAATTGAAAAGGTGAAAAATACCAAAAAGAATCTTCTTTGCTCATCCCCACGTTGTACGTGACGTTTATGCAAACTCAAAATCAAGCAAGACGTGCACGTAAATGTCGTAATCGAAAGGAAAACACACCAACACCTTCTAGTGAAGAGTCTCCAAGTGAGGAACCTATTGTAGCAAGAAGTTATCATGGCTAATCGTACTATGATGGAGTTGCTTCAAGCACCCACTGAGGGTTTTGGAGAGGCCATTGTGATTCCCGCCATCCTTGCGGAGAACTTCGAGATCAAGACGGTTTTAATGTCTATGCTTCAAGCCAACAAGTTTCGCGGACACGAAAAAGACAACCCACATTATCACATTAGGCAATTCAATCGTCTCACTGCGACTAGCAAGTTTAAGGATGTACCCCACGATGCCGTTAAGATGATGTTGTTTCCATACTCGTTAGATGGACCCGCCAAGATATGGCTCGAGAAAGAACCCCCAAATTCGATTTTGACATGGGGTGATCTCGTTTCTAAGTTTGTGAATCAAACTTTTCCACCATCTAAAACAACACATTTGAAAAACGAGATTTCAAGATTTACTCAAAGGTCTAATGAGTTTTTCTATGGCTTGGGAAAGATTTAAAGAAATGTTACATGAATGTCCGCACCATGATTTTTCCGAATTGCATCAAATTGACACTTTATACAATGGGCTTAATGATCATGAACGAGACTACTTAAATGCCGCCGCGGGTGGTAAATTTTTCTGCAAAACGATCAATGAGGCTCTAAAAATCATTGAGAATAGGTCTAAGGTTTACAACCCTCGTAACACACCGAGTATTGCCACGATGGGTTCGCCATCGTCGTCTCGTAACATAAGTGCCTTTCAAGATGAAGCAAATGAGGAAAATCGGTTTTTCGATAGGTTTTCGACTCTTATGACTCATTGGAAAGCTCAAGATGCTTTAAATTCCGCATCGGTTAAGGCGGTTGGAAAGACTTGTATTTCATGTGGTGGAGCTCATGATTTTTCCGAGTACATTACCGCAGATAGTAACACTTCGAGTGCTTAGGTAGCAACGGGAACCTACAACCAAAACGGTCAAGGTTCCCGCCCAAATCAAGCTCCACAAAATCAGAATGTAAACAACTATCAAAACAACAATAAAAAATGGTGGTTATCAAGGAAATCAACATAACTTCAATAAGGGTAATTACCAAAGTGGAAATGGGCAAATTTCAAATCAAAACCAAAACCGTGATTTTCAAACTACGACATAAGGTTTTCAAAATGCTCACACTAAAAATCTTAATGGAGAATTTTTAGATTATGCAAAGGCAAACGATGCTAAGTTTGATAACATGCAAAGTGAGATGATTAGCTTAAGATCCGAGTTGAAAAACGAGCTTAAAAACGAACTTGCTAATGAATTGAAAACTCATGCTAATAAAATGGAACGAAATGTTCAACGTCTCCAACAAAATCAACAAAAAAATGGAGCAAGGTCAACATGAGATTAAATAAGAATTGTTAAAAGCGGATGCTAGGCAATCAAAATTTGAAGATCGAATGTGAAAAATGTTGAAGCTGTCATGTGTAAACCCTCTTCTTCGGGTGGTCTTCCTAGTGATACCATCGTAAACCCAAAGGGAGAATTGAAGGTTATTACTACTCTTTGTGGTAAAACTTTCAAAGAACCCATTATCGTCCAAGTACTTCTACGGAGAAGGAAATAGAGAAAGAGCCCGAGGTGGTGGTAGAACAGGAGCAAATCCCAATCCCACAAAGTACCGCTCAAACCATACCTACGGTTGAACCAATACCAATAGTAGAACCCGAGATTCAAAGGTCGATGCCTATGACCCAACCTACACCACCCTTACCTTACCCATCAAGACGAAACAAGGAAAAGGCACAAGAACGTAACAATTATCAATTTGAACTTTTTATGAAAATGTTTCGTGACTTGCATTTTAACATAAGTTTTGCCGACGCTTTGGTCATGATGCCTCGATTTTCCGCAAACTTCAAAAGTATGTTGAATAACAAAGAGAAATTGCAAAATTCTTCTAGTTGTTCTTTGGTTTTTCTTAGCCACATACCTCAAAAAGTCGGTGATCCCGGTAAATTTTTAATCCCGTGTGCTATCCAAGATATGGAAGAATGCTACGCCTTGGCCGATCTTGGTGCTAGTATAAATTTGATGCCTCTTGAGATTTTTAAGTCGCTCAATCTTCCTAATCTCACTCCTTCAAGAATGTCATTCGAGATGACCGATCATTCAACCATTCTAGCTTGTGGAGTAGCGAATAAGTCTTTGTGAAAGTTGGAAAGTTTTACTATACGTGTACTTTATCGCTGTAGACATTCCCATCGATCCTAAAGTTCCTCTAATTTTAGGACGATCATTTTTGGATATATTGAGAGCGCTTATTGATGTTCATGCTAGGAAAATCATTCTATGTTTCAATGAGGAGGAACTCGTCATAAATGCAATTCAAAACTCTACGCTTTCTCATGTTTATTCTATCACGTCATTGAACCATGTTGATTCAATAAAAAACATTTGCAAAGGATTTTCAAAAGTGTTTTAGGAGTTGTTGATAAAAAACGATTTTCCACCCCCTCCGCCAGTGGAGGTTTAGAGTGTTGAACCTACATCTTCAATCACGGAAGATTCTTCGGATGATGAATATGTTGACCCCGAGGGGGCGGTATTCTTTATTGATAAACGTTTTGAGGACTTACCACCACCTAAACGTGAATTAAATGTCAGAACTTTTAGTGTGCCTAACATCATTTTAGAATCACCAAATATTTTTGACATAATCAAGTCGGGATTTCATAAGGAGTTTTCAAAAGATAATAAAAAAAATTTTAATTGCATTTGAAAGATTTTTCTATAATTCTAACTCCGTCAGCACCTCGTGTTTTGAGTACTACAAGCTCGTCTACTCCTTTTGACGATGCTTTGTGTGGGTTAAGTGTGGGGGGGCCCTTATGTTCCCTCCCCTTTCTCCACCGAGGACGAGATATTTGATCCCGGAATTGCTTGTAAAGGGAAATCTCGGTCTTCAACCGATGCAATAAATGGAAAATACTTTCATTTGATTGGTGTGAGTCTACCTCGAGTAGCTCAAAAGTTTGTCTTACCATTTGTCCCACCCTTCCACTTCTCATCTCTTTTCTTCAAACTCTTTGAGTTTTAGGCACGTGTTAGAGTGGCGTTGGTTTGTTTATCTAATGAAAACGAGGACGCCATCTTCGATTCTGGTATTTTGCATCATCAAAGGACTTAGTCCTTAGTACCGGGTTTTTTGTGGGCCTTGTTTATCATGTAAGTCCCACCAAAATTGACCATACCAAGATTATCCCTAAATGATCACATTTTTAGGGGATTCGAGTCGAGCTTTTGACTCGGTTATCAAAAACAAGGTGCCTCATGGGGGAGTCCCATGCTTAACCATGTACATATTATTGCTTTCTAATTAGTTTAACGTGAGGGGATTTGTGCCCTTCCAACCTTTGTTCCGTGGTTGTTTGTACATTGTGGTTTTTAGATGATTATGATCTTCACGATTGGAGCCTCTCGTGTTCGTTTTATGGGAGCACTCGATCGTTTGCTTTGAATAATTTCTCGATATCCATATGATATATCCTTATATGTTCTAACCTTAGGTTTTTAGCATACTTCATAAACGACTATTGATTTAACGGTTACACCCTTTCCATGCTAGATTAAGCATTCGACTACGTCTCTAGTATGGGGCATCCTACCCTTAGACTCGAAACATTGAGGACAATGTTTAACTTTAGTATGGGGGTGAATAGATACTTTCCTTGCCAAACCTTCACGCTTTCCAAAGTTTATCTTTTTGTTTATCGTTTTGTTGAAAATAAGGCTAAAAATGGCCAAATTTTAAAATTTTCTCATGTTTTATACGTGTTTGAAGACACGAATGTAGATTTTCCGATGGCGAGAATAAGAGTAATTTTTGACTCGACCGTGCGTGTTGATCACTTAACTTCGATTCCTTAACTTCATATTAGGCTAAGTCTCTTAAATGAGGACGAGAAATGATAGAGTTAATTATAAGTTACTATGCTAAACGTAGAGTACTTGTATTCTTTCAAAAAATCATGTGTTCTCGTTGTTTGCTTATTCTCCCTTCACTTGTATATAAATTTTGATTAATAAGTATTGGCTTAGCGGTTTAGTCTTGATTGTTGGTTTCTGGTCTTTTCTAGTAGCTTCCATGTAATTAAATTGGGAAGACATTAAGGTATCGCCAGCGTCACGATTTTGAAGTATTGGCAACCCGAATAATCGAAAGCTTCACCTAATAATAAGATTTCAAGTTCTCACCTAAATCAAGCAAACAATTTGAAGCTCACAATGCCGAAAAATCTATGCGAAATTGAAAGTGAATTATGCCTTAATCTTTGAAGCTTTAAAGATCCAAAATTCGCTTCTAGTGTGAGGGTATACGTCTTTGGCCATAATAAACACCTCATGGTGAGGTTAAATAAAAGGCAAGGCAAGACCGAAGTCATAATAAAAGATTCACAACTACAAAAAAGCCCTTAGAGATTGGTCAAAAAAGCCTTTAGAGACTGGTTTTTCAAAAGGTCTCCAAAGGGAGATGTCTCTTTAGCAAATCCTAAAAGGGATGGTTTTAAAACCAGTCTCTATAATACGTATAGAGACTTGTTTTATAAATAAAAACAAGTCTCTTTAGAGATTGGTATCCATAGTATTCCTCCAAAACTAGTCTTTTTAGCAACATCTAACCAGTCCTTTTATAGACTAAAAAGACGTGTATTATCTAAAAAACTAGTCTCTTTGGAAATCGGTTTTTTTTTAAAAAAAATTGGAATTTTTAGTAAATTCCAAATTTTATAATTTTAACCCACCAAAATGAATAAATACAAATACAATGAATATATATAAACTAATTTAGAAGGACCAAAACTATAAAACCATCAAACTAAAGCAACCAAACACAATTTTTATTAAAATTAAAGTCAAACTAGAATTTACAACAATACTAGAATTTAGCTTAATCGTCTATGTCTAATCTCGCCACAATGTGAACCATGTGCCAATGATTGCGTTTATCTCTTTGGTATCCAACGGTTTCTCGTTATTCCACGATACCTAAAATAAATTTAATCGAATGTTGTGACAACCCGTCAATTTCAGATCGTTATTTTAATCTCGACTATTACGTATCACGTGTTTACTTTAATGAGAATTTTAATTTATCAACTAACCGAGAAGGTTATAACTTGAAACTAGCGTAAGAATGTCGATTAGATGAAAACCGACAAGGAATACGTTAGGTATCGATATTATATTCTCAAATAATCATGAAAATGATTTTTATTATATTTAATCGTTATTTCTCGTGTTTCACGTTTTAACGAATGACGATAACTATTAGTGATCGCGATACCGACGGATGCCCAAAAATTTACGTTTTATTATCGATTGTCTCGATATTGTATATTTTCGACGTTTTCGATTTAATTACGTTTTAAGTCGTGTCGAAGCTTTATTATTATTTTTATGAAGCGTTTTAACTTTCGAAAAGTATTTTTACGAAACCCGAGCCCCGTAAATATTTTTAAAAATGTTCAAGGGCTGTTGTAAGTTGATAAACCTCAGGTCATGAGTCTATTTTCAAACCCGAGTGTCGGTTTTGCAAACGGAATTGTTTAGATAAGTCAAAATGGTTTTACAAGTCAAAGGCGTAAAACTGTCCGGTTTTTGTAACACGAAGGTGTGTCGGGCAGAAGGTCTTAGAAGTAATATTTTTGAATGAATTTTAAACTGAGTCTTATTCATATTATGTGTGAGTTTGTCACCAAGTTTCGTCGAAATCGGACATGTCTAGATAGGGTAGATTGGTGTGTACATTTGGAGTGTACATGCTGAGTGGTATTTTGGACACGTAGTTCAATACTTGTATGGCGTGAGTTGAGTATTCACTATTGGACGTAGTGACTTACTCGACTATTAAGTCATTATATAAATGACTTAGTTACTGGTCCGAGGGAAGTAAAAATGATGGTTTGACTTGCGTTGACTTGGCGTCTTATGACGGTCAATGTCAAGGGTGTAAGCTTTTAAAAGAATAAGTGTTGAACAAAAGGGTATAGTAGTACACTTATATTTTTGTTATTTTTCGGGATTTTCTTGGTCATTTGAAATTGACTTTCATATTATTTAAGTATTATTTATACTTGAGTCATTTATTAACGAACGCGCCTTAATTGGTAGGTTGCGGTCTTCGTGTTTAACGGGCATCACAAATCGTCGGCGATCGTCACGTCACTACTATCGTACCAAGGTGAGTCTATAGCCTCGCTTTACATGTTTACTTGTTTTATAAAACCCGCGAGGGGGATAACATGCTTGTTTTATTAAAATAAGAGGGGTACGACGAGAAGTTGTGGAAACCCTTATTATTGGAAAAACATTATATAAATGAAGGGTACAACGAGAAGTTGTGGTAAACCCTCATTCTTTTAAAATTGAACACAAAGGACCCGATTGTATGCTTAGATGAAAGTTGTTATATAAGTTTGTTTAGCCTTAAAGACCCATGAATCGTGAATTGTTAATCGAAAAGAACGCTAATACTATGGATAGATCTATCGGGGTAACTCCCAGTCCGGTCGCGACTAGCTATCGCGTGGTGTTGTGATGCACCAGTAATGAAACATCGGATGCAATTGTATAAGAGAAATATACGCACTTGGCTAGGTGTGTTGGGCTGAAATAATGTATGTTAACGTTCAATTTCACGAGACTTATGAAATAACAACGATAATTATGTCTGATCCACATGATTGTCAACTACGGAAGGTTTATTCAGAATACTTGTGTTCATTTATTTAAATTTAAACTCTATAGATTCACTCAACATTTTTGTTGACTTTATAGCATGTTTTATCTCAGGTCCATGAAGAAGGCACTCAGGGAAGGCGGTTTCACGCAGCTTGCTAAATTAAAATGTTTTGGCCCGCTTTACTAAACTATGTCCATTCTAAGAAACTTTTATTATTTGGTTGGTTGTGTAAACTTAAAACTATTTGGGACCATGTGTGAACTGTTTTATCTTTAAAACTATGAATGGATGTATGTTTTGTTAAAACGACTCATTTTGAGGCGTTTTCTATGATATTGAGGTTGAACCATGATAGTAACACCCAATGACCCTTCTGCTGCTATGACATGAAATTGGGGGTGTTACAGATTGGCATTAGAGCTCAAGTTATAGAGAACGAAAAGAATTTCCAAAAATAAAATTTTGAAATCTTTTGACTATAACATCTGCAAGCGAAACCTCCGAGTTGCCAATGGACGAGAACAAGCAAAGTATATATATATGTTATACATATTTAATTATTAATTATGCTTCAAGCATAATGAAATTTCATTTACTTATAAATGTCTAATATTTGATTATTATAATACTAATACGTGATTTACAAACGACGGTGATTGTCACAATAGAAATCCCTGTCTTTTGACTCATTCCTCGCGAATCTTCGTTCCTTGTCTAAATTCTATTCTTCGTTCTATCATCCATTCTTGTTTCTTTTCATCTATCTATTCTTATTCTGTGTTATTCATGTTTTTTTATCACAAGCGTTGAATGAATACTCATTTTGATGTGAATTGTGTAACAGGATCATGCCGCCAAAACAGTTGACTGAGACTCAGTTACGTGCTATAGTAGCTGATCAATTTCAGATATCTATGAATGCATTTATGGCAAACTTGAATAATGGAGCCGGTGGATCTGGTGGAGCTAGTGGATCTGGTGGAGCTGGTGGATCCGGTGGAGCTGGTGGATCTGGTGGAGCTGGCGATACTGGAGCTGGCGCTACTGGAACTGGTGCTACTGGAGCTGGCGCTACTGGAGCTGGCGCTACAGGAACTGGCGCTACTGGAACTGGTAATACTGGAGCTGGCAATGCTGGTGCTGGAACTGGTGATGCTGATAGACCAGTGATTCCTGAAAACAAGAAGTGTAATTATACCTCGTTCATGAAATGCAAACCTCCAACTTTTAAGGGTACTGAAGGCGCTGTTGGGTTAATGCAATGGTTTGAGAAATTAGAATCTGTGTTTCGATTTAGTGGAAGTGAGGAAGGAGATAAAGTGATGTTTGCCTCTGCTACTCTTCAAGGGCGAGCATTAACTTGGTGGAATGGAAGAATGGCATCATTGGGTATGGATGCTGCTTATGCTACACCTTGGATTGAGGTAAGAAGGTGGATGACTGAGGAATTTTGTCCAAGGAGTGTTATTCAGAGGTTAGAACAGGAACTATATCAACTGCGACTGAAGGGTACTGACATCGATGGATACACCAACAGATTCCATGAACTTGCTCTACTTTGTCCAAACAAAGTTAACCCTGAATACTTGAAGGTAGAGCAGTATATTCGAGGCTTACCGACCAACATCCGTGGGGATGTGACCTCATCTAAACCTGCCAATATTGATGAAGCTGTTCGTATGGCCTACCAACTAATGGGTCAAATCATCCAAGACAAGGCTGATGGTGTTTCTGAAGGCAACAAAAGAAGAGCTGAACATGACAGTGATGATCGTGGTGATAACCGTCAATCTCACAGCCGAAATCAAAACCGAAGGAGGGGTAACGCTAATGCGATGACTGAAGCTGCAACTGCTGATAAGGGAACCAGATGTCAACGCTGCAAGAAGTCTCATACTGGTGAATGTGCTAAGTGTGGAAAGTGCAACAAGTTAGGTCACAAGACTGAAGACTGTTGGGGACCAGGAAAGAAGGGAGTGACGTGTTATAACTGCCAAGGTAAAGGTCACATGAGGAACCAATGTCCTCAACCTCCGAAGAATGCACGTGGTGGAGATAACCAAGGAAAAGCTTATCAGTTGGGAGAAGCCGAAGCGAAGCAAAACCCGAAAGTTGTCACTGGTACGTTTTTACTGAACAACCGTTATGCTACAGCTTTATTTGATTCTGGTGCGGACAAAAGCTTTGTGTCTACAAGTTTTAGTACCTTAATTGATATCAAACCGGTCGAATTAGACGCAAGTTATGAGGTAGAACTAGCTGATGGTAAATTAGTGAGTACAAATCGTGCGCTCCTAGGATGTTCTCTTAATCTCTTGAACCGTATTTTTAAGATAGACTTGATGATTGTTGAATTGGGAAGTTTTGATATTATTATCGGAATGGATTGGTTATCCAAGTATAACGCGTCTATCTTGTGTGAAGAAAAGAAAGTTAGGATTCCTTTAGACGACAAGACCATGGTTATCGAAGGTGATCAACGTAATTCACGACTAAAAATCGTTTCGTGCATTAAGGCTCGTAAGTATATCGAAAGAGGCTGTGAGTTATTCCTAGCGAAAGTAGTGGAGAAAGAATCGAAGGAGAAACGTGCTGAAGATGTACCTGTTATCCGTGACTTTCCTGAAGTGTTTCCGGAAGATTTGCCTGGACTTCCTCCTCCAAGGCAAGTAGAATTCCAAATTGATCTAATTCCTGGTGCTGCACCCGTGGCTCGTGCGCCATATCGTTTAGCCCCATCTGAGCTGAAGGAGTTATCTGTACAATTGCAAGAGCTATCTGATAAAGGTTTTATACGACCGAGTTCGTCACCTTGGGGAGCTCCTGTCTTATTCGTTAAGAAGAAAGATGGTTCGTTTCGTATGTGTATTGATTACCGAGAGTTGAATAAACTAACGATCAAGAATCGTTATCCGCTTCCAAGAATTGATTATTTATTCGATCAACTTCAAGGTTCTCGTGTTTTCTCCAAGATTGATCTTCGTTCTGGTTACCATCAACTTCGCATACGTGAGGGAGATATTCCTATTACGGCGTTTAGAACTCGTTATGGTCATTATGAGTTTCTGGTTATGCGTTTTGGTTTGACTAATGCACCTGCTGTATTCATGGACTTAATGAATCGCATTTGTAAGCCTTATCTTGATAAATTCGTGATCGTTTTCATAGATGATATTCTAATCTACTCCAAGAGAAATGAGGAGCATGCCGAACACTTAAGGATTCTCTTGAACTTGTTGAAGAACGAAAAGTTATACGCTAAGTTCTCAAAGTGTGATTTTTGGCTTAATTCTGTACAATTTCTCAGACACGTGGTCGATAAAAGTGGAGTACATGTTGATCCTGCAAAGATCGAAGCCATCAAGAATTGGAGTGCTCCGACTACTCCAACTGAAGTACGACAATTTCTAGGTTTGGCTGGTTATTACCGAAGGTTTATTGAAGGATTCTCTTTAATATCGAAACCATTAACGAAGCTGACTCAGAAGAATAAACCGTATGTGTGGGGCGATGATGAAGAAGAAGCTTTCCAAACCCTGAAGATGAAACTCTGTAGTGCGCCGATTTTATCGTTACCTGAAGGAAGTGAAGATTTTGTTGTTTATTGCGATGCATCTCTCAGAGGATATGGTGCTGTTCTCATGCAACGTGAAAAGGTGATCGCATATGCCTCTAGACAATTAAGGAAGAATGAGGAGAACTACACTACCCATGACTTGGAATTGGGCGCCGTGGTTTTTGCTCTGCGACTCTGGAGACATTATCTGTATGGTACGAAGTGTACGGTATTCACTGATCATAAAAGCCTACAATACATATTGGATCAAAAGGAGCTGAATATGAGGCAACGTCGATGGGTTGAACTATTGAGTGATTACGACTGCGAAATTCGTTATCATCCGGGAAAGGCGAACGTGGTAGCTGATGCGTTAAGTCGAAAGGAAAGGGAGAAACCGATTCGAGTGCATGCTTTGGTGGTGACAGTTCATAATAACTTACCTGAGCAGATTCGGAACGCACAAGTCGAAGCATGCAAGAAGGAAAATATTGCTGCCGAAAGATTTAGGGGAGACGGTGAAACATTTGAGACGCGACCCGATGGTATCAGATGTTTGAGAGGTCGAATCTGGTTACCATTATATGGTGGACTGAGAGACTTGATTATGTTAGAATCTCATAAGTCCAAGTATTCTATTCATCCTGGATCGGACAAAATGTACCAAGACTTGAAAAAGTTATACTGGTGGCCGAATATGAAAGCTGATATTGCAACATACGTCGCGAAATGCTTAACATGTGAAAAAGTGAAAGCTGAATATCAGAAGCCGTCAGGATTACTTGTCCAACCTGAAATTCCAGTCTGGAAATGGGAGCGAATTACGATGGACTTCATCACAAAACTCCCAAGGACACCGTCTGGGTTCGATGCGATTTGGGTTATAGTCGATCGTTTAACTAAATCCGCTCATTTTATTCCAATCAACGAGAGGTTCGGATTGGAGAAACTCGCCGATATTTATCTGAAGGAAATCGTGTGCAAGCATGGTGTTCCTATTTCAATCATTTCCGATAGAGATAGTCGTTTTGCTTCTGGATTTTGGAGATCACTTCAAAAGTCGTTAGGAACCAATTTGGATATGAGCACAGCCTATCATCCGCAAACTGATGGGCAAAGCGAAAGAACAATTCAAATACATTTGGCCGAATTCTCGTACAATAACAGTTATCACGCGAGTATTAAAGCTGCACCTTTTGAAGCACTTTATGGGAG
This sequence comes from Glebionis coronaria, assembly GCA_025667525.1. NCBI lineage: Eukaryota > Viridiplantae > Streptophyta > Magnoliopsida > Asterales > Asteraceae > Glebionis > Glebionis coronaria. Next base: position 644,761,271 of record CM046874.1, read on the forward strand.
AAAATGTAGATCACCCGTTAGCTGGAGTGAGGTTGGTGATGCCCAACTCACTGGACCAGATTTGATTAGGGAGACGACGGATATGATTGTGCAAATCAAGAATAGGTTGTTGTCTGCTCGAAGCCGACAGAAGAGTTATGCGGATGTGAGAAGAAAACCATTGGAGTTTAACGTGGGAGATAAGGTTATGCTAAAGGTATCACCATGGAAAGGTGTTGTACGATTTGGAAAACGTGGGAAGTTAAGTCCTCGTTATATCGGACCATTCAAGGTTACATCTAGAGTAGGACCCGTGGCATACCAACTGGAACTACCACAAGAACTGTATGGGATTCATAACACTTTTCACGTGTCGAATCTGAAGAAGTGTCTATCCGATGAAGAACTCGTTATACCGTTAGACGAGGTTAAGGTTGATAAAAAGTTGCATTTTATTGAAGAACCAGTCGAGATCATGGATCGTGAGGTCAAGCAACTAAAGCAAAGCCGAATACCTATCGTCAAAGTTCGATGGAACTCTCGGAGAGGACCGGAGTTTACTTGGGAACGAGAAGACCAAATGTGGAAGAATTACCCTCATCTCTTTGATTTCAACAAGCGATCGGGCAAGAACGCAAGTTGATCTTCGAGGGCGAAGATCCTAATTTGGTGGGGATGATGTGACAACCCGTCAATTTCAGGTCGTTATTTTAATCTCGACTATTACGTATCACGTGTTTACTTTAATGAGAATTTTAATTTATCAACTAACCGAGAAGGTTATGACTTGAAACTAGCGTAAGAATGTCGATTAGATGAAAACCGACAAGGAATACGTTAGGTATCGATATTATATTCTCAAATAATCATGAAAATGATTTTTATTATATTTAATCGTTATTTCTCGTGTTTCACGTTTTAACGAATGACGATAACTATTAGTGATCGCGATACCGACGGATGCCCAAAAATTTACGTTTTATTATCGATTGTCTCGATATTGTATATTTTCGACGTTTTCGATTTAATTACGTTTTAAGTCGTGTCGAAGCTTTATTATTATTTTTATGAAGCGTTTAACTTTCGAAAAGTATTTTTACGAAACCCGAGCCCCGTAAATATTTTTAAAAATGTTCAAGGGCTGTTGTCAGTTGATAAACCTCAGGTCATGAGTCTATTTTCAAACCCGAGTGTCGGTTTTGCAAACGGAATTGTTTAGATAAGTCAAAATGGTTTTACAAGTCAAAGGCGTAAAACTGTCCGGTATTTGTAACACGAAGGTGTGTCGGGCAGAAGGTCTTAGAAGTAATATTTTTGAATGAAATTTAAACTGAGTCTTATTCATATTATGTGTGAGTTTGTCACCAAGTTTCGTCGAAATCGGACATGTCTAGATAGGGTAGATTGGTGTGTACATTTGGAGTGTACATGCTGAGTGGTATTTTGGACACGTAGTTCAATACTTGTATGGCGTGAGTTGAGTATTCACTATTGGACGTAGTGACTTACTCGAGTATTAAGTCATTATATAAATGACTTAGTTACTGGTCCGAGGGAAGTAAAAATGATGGTTTGACTTGCGTTGACTTGGCGTCTTATGACGGTCAATGTCAAGGGTGTAAGCTTTTAAAAGAATAAGTGTTGAACAAAAGGGTATAGTAGTACACTTATATTTTTGTTATTTTTCGGGATTTTCTTGGTCATTTGAAATTGACTTTCATATTATTTAAATATTATTTATACTTGAGTCGTTTATTAACGAACGCGCCTTAATTGGTAGGTTGCGGTCTTCGTGTTTAACGGGCATCACAAATCGTCGGCGATCGTCACGTCACTACTATCGTACCAAGGTGAGTCTATAGCCTCGCTTTACATGTTTACTTGTTTTATAAAACCCGCGAGGGGGATAACATGCTTGTTTTATTAAAATAAGAGGGGTACGACGAGAAGTTGTGGAAACCCTTATTATTGGAAAAACATTATATAAATGAAGGGTACAACGAGAAGTTGTGGTAAACCCTCATTCTTTTAAAATTGAACACAAAGGACCCGATTGTATGCTTAGATGAAAGTTGTTATATAAGTTTGTTTAGCCTTAAAGACCCATGAATCGTGAATTGTTAATCGAAAAGAACGCTAATACTATGGATAGATCTATCGGGGTAACTCCCAGTTCGGCCGCGACTAGCTATCGCGTGGTGTTGTGATGCACCAGTAATGAAACATCGGATGCAATTGTATAAGAGAAATATACGCACTTGGCTAGGTGTGTTGGGCTGAAATAATATATGTTAACGTTCAATTTCACGAGACTTATGAAATAACAACGATAATTATGTCTGATCCACATGATTGTCAACTACGGAAGGTTTATTCAGAATACTTGTGTTCATTTATTTAAATTTAAACTCTATAGATTCACTCAACATTTTTGTTGACTTTATAGCATGTTTTATCTCAGGTCCATGAAGAAGGCACTCAGGGAAGGCGGTTTCACGCAGCTTGCTAAATTAAAATGTTTTGGCCCGCTTTACTAAACTATGTCCATTCTAAGAAACTTTTATTATTTGGTTGGTTGTGTAAAATTAAAACTATTTGGGACCATGTGTGAACTTTTTTATCTTTAAAACTATGAATGGATGCATGTTTTGTTAAAACGACTCATTTTGAGGCGTTTTCTATGATATTGAGGTTGAACCATGATAGTAACACCCAATGACCCTTCTGCTGCTATGACATGAAATTGGGGGTGTTACAAATGTAAACATTAGGAAAAAAATACGGATAAGCATCTAACATTGTACAGATGCAAACTAAATAAATAAAGTTCAAAATCAACCTGTAGGTTCAAAATAAGCCACATTATAAGCTCTAAAGTTAAAACTAAAGGCACACTTACTTTGTTTGGGAAGTTGTCGGTTTGATATTTCAAGACGAAGTCCTGCATCCACTTCATGACGTAATATCCACTCTCCCAATCATATTTCTGAAGATTCACAACTGGAAATTCCCACTTTAGACTTCCAACGACCCTAAGAAGAAAATAATACTCGTGAGCTAAACTTTATAGAAACAAATGTGAAATGTTAAATATTTTTTATGGTACTTACGCTTCCATAAGTCCAACCAGCCTGTAACATTTCTCATATGTTTTTGAACCCTTTTGCGAATTCAAAATGAATCCCATTCCATGATTGGGGCATATTATAAATAGTACATAATGTCGGCTGCATGTTGTGACCGCATATTAAAAAACAATAACCTAATGAACAAAATTTAAATGATGTTTAAGATGGTAAGATATGGTACCCCTATAGAAACAGTGCTAGATAGAAGTCATAATCCGTCATTGAGAGAGTTAAGTAGTCTATGGTGCTAAACTTTTGATGGAAGCATGCATCTGTTGTGATAAGTCCGGGGTTCAAAAAACCAACCTTGTTTTTTGAAAAGCGTCCCTTTTGATGATACAATGACCTAAAAGTAAACAGATGACATAAATCAAAATTAAATTTTGTGATATAAAAAAATAATGCATTTTTAAATGGTAATCTATACATTGTACTTACATCTCAAAAAGAGTCATGACGCCACACTCTAGTTCTTTGTATGTCAACATATCAATAATATCCGTTGCGTTAATTGCAAAATGGTATTCATCATCTTGGCGAAAAACATTCTTGTTAACAGTAATAGGACACGGCTCGGCAATATCAACACGGAGCATCCATCGATTATATCCGTCTATTATGGTCTGGGGCCTATTTGATTCTATATACTTCTCCATATCTTCCAACGTTTTTCTGTGGGAAGCTTTCTCCTGTTCAACCTACACATTTAAATGCAGCAAGTCTGAAATTTAGTCTAATTCAACAACTACAACATCCCTTAACAGCTTATCCAAGAACTAGCATGGTATCAACCTACTCTAAGAACTAGCATGGTATAAATCTAATTCAACAACTACAACATCCCTTAATAGCCTATCCAAACACTACTAAACCAAGTGAACCGGTGCAGCTTAGTCTATCTATGCGTGTTCCTACAGGTTTTTTGGATTTAACAAAACTTTTTTTGCACTTATCTGTGCACAATTTACTTAGACCACTTTCGTGTAACCAAAACAGCTTCAATATAAATGTTTTAGGCTTACCGGATCTGAAACTTGTTGAATCTTCTTCATCGCGTTTTGTGGATCTGAAACTGGCTGAATCTCCTTCATAACATTTTGCTTCTTGGGGGTTTCTTCCATTTCTTTTCCCAGATTTTTGGGTTCTGTGTCGGTTTCGTTTCCTTTTGCCTTCTTTTTCAATGGTGATGTTTCAGGTTGAGGCCTCAAACGCTTGGTTGGAACTCCTGCTACGGGTTGTTTAGACCCTCCCTACAAATACCAATTAAATTACATTAACAACTATTAAATACCTATTTTTAATGAACTATTAAATTATAACAGCAAATGGCATAGACGACAAATATAATACCAGATAGCGACCAATCGCAGCAATTGGCCATTGAATGAACCCATTAACTGCAGACTCTAAAGTAGGTAGTTCGTCATCAGGAACGGGGAGCTCTATATTATGATGAGGTGCAAAAACTTTCACAACAGAAACTCGCATGTGGCCCTTTCTTAATTTCATATTGTGTATAGTAACATTTTCTCCAAAACCGGGATACACTCTTGCATTAGCACATATGCCCTGCTCTCCGGATATAATAGAACTAGGGACGTACAAGCAGCCAAATGTTTCCTCCTACATAACCCGTAGTAAAGAGTGAAAACAAATTCAGAAGATTAAAAGTTCATAGATAAAAAAGGATTAAATATGAATATGAAGTGGTTTACCGTTATGCGATGTAGCGGGACGTTGCTTGCAGTTGAGTTAAGATTGGTCCTCATAAGGACCAAGCTCAGGACTTGAATCTGCTTTGTTGGAATAGACACATTCTGCTTGTCCTTTGTGTTGCTTTTGGTGGACATCCTTTGGACCGAGTTTGTTTTCAAATGATGACGCGGTTCATTGCTTACCATCTGGTCTGATGTGACCGAGCTCTGGACTTGAATCTGCTTTGTTGGAATAGACACATTTTGCTTGTCCTTTGTGTTGCTTTTGGTGGACATTTTGTGGACTGAGTTCGCTTTCAAATGCCGTTGCGGTTCATTCATTACCATCTGGTCTAATGTGTTGCCATCGTCTTCTGTTGGTGAAGACATATTGTTTCTCGATTCCAGTTCTTTCATTATTTCAGCCTTCATTTCTGCCCTCATTTCCAACCAAAAGGCACTTGATTTCATTTCTTCTTTCATTTGTTGCTTAACTTCTTGCCTTATCTCTTCAGTATCTTTCCTTGTCCTCTTTATCGGAACATATCCTTGAATTCCCTTTTTGTATCCAACATCACACCCGACACCCCCTTGTGCGCCCCCCGTGCTCTGGTCAGAAAACCACAATAAGTGAATCTACTCCAGCTTTAGCTTTCTGAGAATCTTGGGCCAAATCTTTGGCTTCTTGTACCTATTTGGTCACATCCCAACAATTAATTAATAAACACTTTCTAACAAACCATGCTAATGACTTGAAAACGTTAATGATTATAGTACCAATTTTTTTGAAACATCAAGTAAGTCGGATGGCACTGTCGTGCACCGTCCTTGTTTCAGGGAGCATGGCCTAAACAGTAGTTGCTTGCACGAATACCTGGCATTAAATGGAGTTCGGTCGCCTTCTCGGGGTCTTCTCTCTCCACTTGCCATTTCTTTTCAAAGCCCCGATACCCTTTCGGTCCTAGGCGAGAACGACTTATAGGTTTTTTTGCTCGCGCAATGGCTTTCAGACGCAATTTCTACAATTAGGAGTAACAATAGAATTATAAACAGGTGAAATGACAATCTTATAAGCTACTAACAACCATATCTAATAAGCTATTTTCTCTAATTTTTTTGGTTTTTCTAAATGTTTTTCAGCTAAACTAGCTACTGAATGAATGGCTAATCTTAAATTGTCTAAATGAATATCACAAAAAAGCCAATACTAGATGAACAACTGTATAAGTCCTAATAGCCAGTTTTACCAAACACTATCAGATCCTTCACTAAATGATTTTCTAGCTTAATTCTAATCAACGATAACTAGCTACAGATTATAAGCTCTACTAAAATAGTTATAAATCTTACATTTTTTATAGCTGTGTTTTCATTTTGACAGAACTCCTCCCACACTGCTGGCTGTATGAATGTCCATTTAGTTGGTTTAAGTTGCTTCAGCATGAACTTGACTTGTAGTTTCGTCTTAAATGCCTTCCACTTTTGACAACATGATAGGAGTGTACGGCTTTTGATTAAGTCAAGATCTTCATGATTTTCGAGTCTAAAATGTGTCTGATATCAAAGTATTATATGTTAATACATTACTTAAGTTATATTATATTAAGATTATTGATGGTGAATAGCATACCTTGATATCGGACCACAAAAAATCTCTTTCTTCCTTTTTTACCTCCTTCCAAGTCTTTTTGAGAATTGAAATTAACCTTCTGCTTCGATTGCCACAATATTTTGCATAGAGAAACTACCAGGTGCCTACAGCTTGTCCGAATTTGTTGAATTCGACAGATTCACCATACGGAAGATCTTCGATTTTGTTGATTCCTCTTTTTATTTTTGGTGTGGGAGGATCCTACAATGAAAATGAGCAATATGAGATTAGTAACAAACTAAACTGAAAAAGTATTAATAGAGAAATGAAAACAACCCTAAAGCTTAGGGGGCAAAAATGTTTGACAAACTAAAAAACGGACACAACAAGATTAAACTCGTTTGAGCTTATTTCTTGATCTTTTTAACTCCATCTTTTTGGCAACTGTTCTAAGTTGAATTGTTAAAGAAGATTTGTAGATTATTGAAGTATATTTGACAGAACTGAAAATGATTTCAAATTATACTAGTGACACATCAGTAACTGAAGAATGCTTATTTTAATAAGCTAAAACTAAAACTAGTTAAGATGGTAAACACGTTTGGCCTGTGACCAGGAGGTCACAGGTTCGAATCCCGTTGAATTCTTATATCAGTAGAACAACAATTAATCAGCAGACTATCCAAGTTCGCAATCCAGCAGCTTAAACTTATTGAAATGAAAGCATATCATAAACAGATTACAAATCTAGATTAAACGGGTATATCTTAAACATTTGCTAAAACCAGTCTGTATCAGCTAAAAACTGTATGAACATTTAGCAGGCATGTGCACAAATAAAAGCTCATATCTAATACATAACGGATAAAGAAATCTTAGATTAAATAACAAACCCAGCAAACTAAGAGCAAAACCAAACCCTAGCAATCAAAACATAAAACATTCGTAGGTCTAACATTCTTATTGCAAAACATTCAAAGATTCCAGAGACTTAAATGGCAAACAGAACTAATATTTTTGGTGCACAAATGCTTTTGACTGATTCAGTTAACCAAATTACTAGTCTATCTAAAACTCCATAAACAAGTCATAATCGAAACCTAAGTCCAAACCTAGGATGGTGACAGTTTAACCAACATATCCAAACACTAGTCAAGCAACTAGTAGAAAAAAATAAACATTTAGCAAGAACGAGATAACCTACCCTAAAACCAAACCATCCCAGACACCCCTAAATAGGCAGAATAGTATAATTTTTTACAAAAATTTCTGAACCACAATCACATAATTACTCAAAACTAAGCATACTCATATCCAAAATTATCAAACTAAAAACATTTAACTCTTACCTTCACACCAAAATTGCAGGAAAACAAAATAACATGAACCACAATCACATAATCACATGAACACATCAAATCAAACACAAACATAAGATAATCAATTCTTAATCACTACAAAACAACATAAACAATAATACGAAATGAAAAATAAGACAGATTAGGGTAGCAAGACATACCATTTGCTCGATGTGGAGGTAGGTTAATGATGATTTTCTGTTTAGGGTTTATGCCCCTTTTATACATCTTGTTTGGGGGTAATTGAAAACGAACGTGGGATTGATTTGGGATTTGGGCGCGGGAGAGAATTAAAAAAATGGAGGGATGATTTGATTTTTTTGGATCCGGTTTTGTAGGGAGGATTTGTGTTTGATCTACGAGGTAACCGGAAAACATGATGTAGTTAGTTTTTTTTATTAAAATGTTAAAAAAAAGTTAGTTTTATTAACAATGATTAAAAAATAGTTTTATTCTTTTTTTAAGTAATAAAAAATCCTTTTCAAATTGTTTTCTTTTTTTAAATAAATAAAAATGTTTGTATAATAAAAATATTAAGTACAAATCAATTGTAATTTATTTAAAACTAATTCGTTGTAAAAAATAAATAAAATGTTGAGTATAAGTAAATATTGAAAATTTACATTGCTGTCGAAAAATGTGTGGATGAACAAACGATGACCGCCCGAATATTAAAAGACCATACGTATATACAAACTTTACAACAAATTCCTGAAATATTAAAAAAGAAATGAGAGAATTAGTTGCGTTATATAATAAAACATTATTGTTAACGTTAATTTGTATATGTGCGTTTTATTACCTGTACAACAAACAATGGTTTTGTCAATACTCTTGACCTTCTTGGTGGTCGGATCTCAAGTAAATCGTATCAGAAATAACATCATCTTGAGACTGAACACCGATAGAGAAAGGAGGTAGCTCGTCAAACTTATTGTATTCGTCTTCGTCAACAACATCATCGACACCAACTATACTCCGTTTACTTTGCAGGACAATGTGCCATCTATTGTTTGACGGGTCCTCTACATAGAATACTTGATTAGCTTGCTTTGCTAGAATGAATGGATCCGATAAATAAGCATTTGTAGAAAGATTAACAAGTGTGAAACCGTCATTATCAACTTTAACACCTCACGAATTATTGACCCATATACACTTTAACACAGGTATAATAACCGTAGTGTAATCTAATTCCCAAATTTCTTCAATGACACCATAATACGAATCTTTTGCGATTGACATCCTCGATGCATCTGTTGTTGTGTCTATTAGTGTAACTCCACTATTTTGAACGGTACTCTTATCATCTTGTTGCTTGGTATAAAACGTATATCCGTTGATATCGTAGCCTTGATATTAAAGTACACAGCGTGGACCACGCCCTAACTGTTGTATGTCTATGTCAACATTTTCTTGAGACGTACCAACAACTTTATCTTCTAACCATTTTGAAAAAGTTCTTTTATGCTCAATATCTAACCAACGTTGGCCTCGATGATTGTTACTTATTGATAGGTATCTCGGGTACTCTTGTATGTATGGTTCAATACATGTCATGTTTTGCAATACTGTAAAATGTGCTTGATTAAAATCGACATTGTTGGTAACATCTTTGCGACCAATAGTACCCACCCCTGCAAGTCTACCTTGATGTTGAGGTTGCAGAAGTCCAATATCAGGGACATCAGCCATATAGTTTGTACAAAACTGAACCACTTCTTCCGCAATATATCCTTGAACGATACTACCCTCTGGTCGAAATCGGTTCCTTACGAATCCTTTTAAAAACCCCATGCACCTCTCAAATGGATACATATACCGTAGGAAAACAGGACCAGCTTTCTTTATTTCTTCAATTATATGTGATACAAGGTGAACCATAACATCAAAGAAAGATGGAGGAAAGTGCATCTCGAGTTGACAAACAATAAGAATAATATCACGTTGCAACTCTTCTAACTTTGTATGATCCAAAACTTTAGAATGAATCATGTTAAAAAACATACACAGCTTTGTGATTGTTTGTCGAACCGCAGGTGGCATCAATCCTCGAATAGCGATCGGAATCATTTGCGTCAGTAATACATGACAATCATGGGATTTCATACCAAGCAATTTAAAATCTTTCATTGAAACCAAACTCTTAATGTTAGCAGAATAGCCAGACAGAACCTTAATACCAAATAAGCATTGGCAAAATGAGGTTTTCTCCGCCTTTGATAAGGTGTAACAAGCTGGTGGCAAATACATTTTTTCCTGTTCGTCTCTTGTGGTGCAAGCTCACTTCTAATTCCCATTTCGAGCATGTCGTTTCGAGCATTGATCCCATCTTTTGTTTTCCCACGAACGTTCAATAATAACCCTAACAAGCTTTCACAAACATTCTTCTCGATATGCATAACATAAAGGCAATGTCGGACACGCAAATTGGTCCAATACTTTAATTCCCAAAATATAGACCTTTTTTTCCAGATACATTTAGCAGCTTCTTTATTTTTTTTTTCCAAAAATGATGTTTAAATCCGCAACTTTAGAGAATGAAGCATATCCATCCATAGGTGCGGGCATGCATCTATCCTCTCTTGTACCATCGAACAAATTTTCCTTATTACGGTAAGGGTGATATCTGTCAAGCGCCCTTCGATGCCCCATATATATTGTATTCCTAGAGTTAGGCAACCATCGGGAGTGGGTGTAATTTTCACAAACAGGACATGCCTTCTCCCCTTTCGGACCATACCCAGACAAGTTACCGTACGCTGGAAAATCATTTATAGTACAATAAATCATGGCAAATATCCGAAACCTCTCTTTTTTGTATGCGTCATAGATTTCAACGCCTGTTTCCCATAGATATATCATGTCATCAATTAGCAGGCGCAAGTACACATCAATGTTGTTCCCTGGTTGTCTAGGACCTGCAATTAGTAACGAAATCATGATGTATTTCCGTCTCATACACAACCAAGGTGGAAGATTGTATATCGATAGAAGAGCAGGCCAAGTGCTATGACTACTACTTAAGCTTCTAAACGGATTAACTCCATCAGAACAAAGTCCAAAGCGTATGTTTTTTATCTCATAGCCAAAAATTTAGAAATCACGGTCGAAATTTTTCCACTGAGGAGAATCAACAACATGTCTCAGTTTCCCATCGTTTTTACGTCCTTCAACATGACAACGCAACAATTTGGCATCGTTTGGGTTAGAGTATAACTTTTTCAATCTAGGTTTGACGGGAAAATACCACAACATCTTCATAGGGGGACCATTCTTTGTCACATCACTATCAAGTTCAGTAAGATTCTTATTCTTGTATCTCGATTCCTTACACACAAGACATTCGTGTAGGTCTTTGTACACTTTTCTGTACAAAATACAATCGTTTCGACAAGCATGTATTCTTTCAACCTCCAATCCCAGTGGACATGTTAGTTTTTTCGCTTCACACGTCGAAATAGGCAGGTCATTATCTTTCGGGAACGCTTCGTGCAACAACTTTAATAGTGAAGTAAAGCTTCTGTCACTCCAATTATTTTTGGCTTTTAAGTCCAACAACTTGACCACAAAACAAAGTTTGGTGAACTTACAACATTCAAACAATGTTTTTTCTGCCTCGGCGTACAATTCCTGTATTTTTTTAACAGTTTTCTCCTCAGCATCATTTAACGCGTCGTGTAGCATCGCATCCAGATTTTCGTTATCATAATTATGGCCATTAATAATATTCTCATCATGATTAGCGTCTAAAACAAATGTGTCACTATCAACCCGCGGCTCTTGTGTCTCACCATGAAGATCCCAATAAGTATAGTTTGGGACAAAGCCGTTTTCAATCAAATGTCGTCAATGTTAGGCGCATCAATGGACACATTATTTCTTCACACTTTACACGGACAAGAAATATTTGTTTCTCTCTTACTTTCTCGATGATCCTCAGCGCACTTCATAAATTCAGCCAATCATTTCAAATATTCAGAGGAATACCGCTCTACATTATACATCCATTTGTCACGATCCATCTAAGAAAAACTAATAATTAATTACAATAATAATATTATTATAATAATTAGTTTTTTAGGAACATTATTATTATTATTATTATTATTATTATTAATTTGTAATTATTATTATTATTATTTTTTATTATAAACCATCATTTTATTAGAAATAAAAAGGGATTTAGAACAAATTGGATGGGAGTCGAGATACTATCTGCGCTCCCACCCCTTTAGCAATGGCAAAACCTATTCTATGGAAAATATGTACAGCGGCGTCCGCTCCAATGTCTTGAGCCTTAGAAAATCTCTGGATCCGCTTCAGCAACGCAACTGCATCTTCCTGTAACTCCCCTAAAGAAGAAAAGGAGAAAGGAAGAAACCCATATCCGAGAGCTGCACACTTAGCCAAATACTTGCATCGTTTACGTTGTGCAGCATCAATCACAGCTCGGCCAGGTACAAAGTCATTCATCCCCGTACGAGTCAAATGAGAAGAACCAGTCAGATCAACACACACATCTTTACCTCCATCCCAGGAATAAAACAAAATATCTACCGGATGTAAGGTATTATCAAGTCCTCCATCTAATCCAATATTAACTTCCTTCCCGACAGATATCCCTGAACGATAGCATATATCAGCAAGAGTATCACGTACCAAATTGTGACGATGCTTAATCTCAACGATACCAGCACACGATACCGCATGATCCACAAATATATCCCCATCAAATACTCTCGAACAAGCTGAACAAGGCTTCGAAACAGAGAACAAGGGAATACCTAAGCGATAACACAAAACACACCGATAAGACCTCCCATTCATAGTCTGACCTAATCCGGGGATAGGAACCGTCCTAAGCCAGTCAGACGTATGATCCTCCCTCTGAGATGCCCATAAAGCCAACTGACGAGCAGATAAAGCGAAAGTGGATTATGCATTCTTAATAACCCGAGAAAAATATATATCTGCCATTTTCTTCATGAGTTTGGGGGCCGCGACCTCACTCGGATTACTTAGAAAATCAATCCCCATAACCGAGTTAAAAAAACGTAAGGCATCATCAAACTGGACTCCATAAGATCTAATATCAGTGTGTTGAAGTAGCTTAGACTGCAAATCAACTGACTGTAACCGAGAAGCAAGAAAAGCATAATGCAATACATCACCCGCAGAAGGAACACCGAACCCCCCAAAGGAAAAGGGCAACGTAGCAACTCTCCACTGCCAATCACCAAATCCCGATTCAGAAGCAATAACGATACGCTCAAATGAAGAACGGAGTGCCATATCAAAAGAACTTTGGGCAGACTTAAAAGCACAGGGTGAACATGTACGCATAGAAAAATATAACTTGGAAATACCGGCACAAGAACGAAGAAGCAGCAACTCACATTGAGGATCATTAATTTTAGCCACGGCATCCATAAGCTCAATAGTCTTAGCCACACGCTTCGACACAAGCTGACTACAAAAATCAAGGTCTACACTCGCAGGCCGCCCGAGCAACTTAACACCACGCGTGGGTCGAGAAATATTATCTGGGAACACACCAACAAACTTGCTGCGAGGATCCTCGGTCGGCCAAAAAACTTCAGTCTTATCAATATTCAGATGCAAGCCATACACGGGGCCCTCCTTCATGATACACCCCAAAACTTTCCCCACAACTAAAGTATCCCCAATAATAGTACCATCGTCCAAATACCAGGCCTGTAAAGAAAGAGAAAAGGAGTCCCGAATTTTACATATCAATGGTTGAAGTACAAGAGCAAAGAGTAACGGACCAAGGGGGTCACCCTGCTGTACCCCCTGACATGATCTTAATACATGCTCCTCATAATAAAACCTAGCCGGGCTAGAATAACAGAACTCCACCCAAGACGAGATGGAGGGACAACGAAGACGAACCTCTCGCAACATAACCTCTCGATCTACCAAATTGAAAGCATTTTTAAAATCCACAATTAACATCGACAAACCAACCTCATCACCATACCTCTCAAGAAAGCGATTCACAGCATGAAGAATAGCCTCACTCCCTCCCGACACCCCCACCCCAAACTGTAAATCACCAAAGTACCCATCCAAAGAATGACCAACCTCGTAAGCACATACCTTAGAAACAAGCCGTCTCCAGACAGTACCTACAGCAATGGGACGGATCCCACCACCCGGCTTAACCAACGGAGTGAGAGGAGTACTGGCGATAAACTCAACCAACGCCTTGGGACATTGCCCATCAAGAAAAAGGTTCACTACTTGGACTGAAGAAACTAAATCATCAGAAATAGCAACCGCAGAACCACTCAAACAATCTAAAAGGTGTTGGGCCCGCAACCCATCCCGGCCACAAGACGTACCTCGGGGAAAACTCTTGATCATGTCAAGAACCCTAGATCGAGAAACAACAAGGAGATGATGGTCAAGAAAAATCTCTGGCAAAGAAGGAGCATGAACAAAAGGGTGCTTATTTTTTAAATCTTCAAGAGTAATATCATTATAAGGAGCCACACCAGATGAGGAAAGAACCCTAACAGCCGCAGAATAATGCCCATCAAAAATCTTCCGCCTACACTGCTTAATATTATGCTCAACCAACCCACTATCCTCACAAAGAACATCATGTTAATGCAATAATGACTAAAAACGTTACTTGCATTTTTCGGTCTCGCTTAGTTTTGATTACGACAATATGTAAAAACAAGCATTTACGAAACAACGAAAAACGAATTCTTGAGTTCAAGTATTGTTCATTTTACCCATTTTCACTTAAAGGTATGGATAAACAAGTACTAACCTTAATCAAGTGATCAAATGATTTAATCTTTTCTTAAAACTCACTTTTTATTAAAAGTGACAAGTTTTTATTAAACTTTATTTTTAAGAAAATGTTTTATTAAATTAATTATTTGAAATTTGAAAATGGCATATTCTTATTCTGTTAAGAATATCCTTTCAGGATATTTTTATACCCAGATAAGACCTCCACCACTAAAGGACAAAAAGGAGCGGAGTCTAGTCCGGCGGTACCTTAGCGTCCTAGGCGGTACCTTATCGATAAGCTACCACGGGCTGTGATAAGGTACCGTGGGCAGAACTAGCCGTTGGCTCCTTTGTCCTTTAAATAGTTGGCCATTCTCAGCTTTTCACCTCACCTCTTTTGTACATTCATTTCCAGATTCAAACCCCTTCTTTAATCACTCAAATCTTTAATCATTTGTTTGATTATTACTTGTTTAAGAAGTGAATCTTGTTCTTCCATCTCTTCCTCTCCAAGTGCAAAGAGAAGAACACTATCCTAGTGAAGTGTTGAGTCCACCACCAAAGATCCATTGAAGATCAATTTTTATATACTTGTAGTTGTGTCATAGTTGTGAAGATCCAAGTAGTTGTGTCTATTTGGAAGTTGTGTATGTACTAAGTATAGCTGTGTAGATTGGTCCTAGCTACGATTAGGGCTCGACTTTTAGCTTAGAGTCGGAAATTGGTTAAGCGACGTGTACGGTTTTCTCCACCATAAGGAGCTTGTTGTGTAGTGAACTCTCGAGTAAGGAGTACTCGAGGAGTGGAGTAGGAACGAGGAGTGAGCTTCGTTGCCGAACCACTATAAATCCTTGGTGTTCGGTTTGATCTTTCTTTACCCTTAACTCTTTACATTCCTTATTACTTTTTGCATGTACATGTGTTAATATTAGATTAGCTACACTATCATTCTTTATTCTTTGTGGATATATTTTTGTTAGTATTAGTTTAGCTACACTATCATTGTTCATATTTGTGCATAAGAAGATTTCACATATTTCCTCAAGCCTAAGTTTTTTGAAAAAGGTTTTTTGGAAACTATATTTTAACAAGTAAATTTTAAGAAACTATTCACCCCCCCCCCCCCCACCCCCTTCTAGTTTCTACACATCAGACAAAGCGGGAGAAGGTTCAGCCAAACACTCTCTAAGAAGCAGTAAACTACCATCCAACGTCTCCCAAGAACGAATAGCATTAATAATAAACTCCTCTTGCTTTTGTCTCTTGATAACGGACCTACACTCCATATTACTTCTCGGACGAAAGGTTTTAAGCAGACAAAGAGGCAAGACAAGCAAACGAACCCAAGAAGTTATGTCATCAGGCTTGTTAACCACCCTGTCAATGGACCCTTTCAAGGCGCGTGAAAAACCCAAACGACACTTTGGAGGGATAGATTTAACAGTACGCAACCCTTTTGAAAATAAGCTATCAAGAGTCCCAAAATCAAAACCACAATGCGAGTCACGAACTACATCACCATCACTAACAAGATATAAAGTACAAGATGGAACGGGAGGCTTAGGGAGGTCATAAAGAACAAATTAAACAATACCATCACCACAATCAGGAGGTGGTACAAAATCCGAACCTTTACCATGCTGACACTTAGACCGAAACGTGTGCGTAGTGAAACAACCACCACATAACCAAATCCCCGTACTCTTAAAAGTTAACTCGGCCCTCTCATAAACAACCAACTCGGATAGAATGGAATGTTTTGTACAAGTAAGCGCATCGCCTCTAAAATGTTTACCACGAAGATGAATAATCAAAGACGACTTAGTAAGCCCATTCCCACTACCATCTCGACATCCGTTAAGACCAACAAACGGGCAATGGAACCGAACAACCGCCATGACACCACCAAACCTAATTAATAACGAACACCACCAGTCGCCACACGACAACCTAATCTATAACGAACACCACCCTCTCCAACCGCCAATCAAACAAACAACCCTTGCCGCAAACAAAACTACAACCCTAACCTAATATATAACGAACACCACCAACCACCACAAACAACCTGTCCAAAACAAACAAACAAATAACCGCAAACAAACAAACACAACCACACGACCTCCACCGCACGAGCACGACCTTCACAGCACGAGCAACAAACAAACAGTAACCGAAAAACAACCAAACCGTAACCGCAACCGAAAAACAACCAAACCCCTATACCACTCCTCAAATAAACAACCAAACCATACCCAAAAAACAACCAAACCGCAGCAACCAACAATCAACAACAAACAACCGAACAAGCACAATAGAACCCACAACCGAATCGACCCAGAACTGATACTGAAACGAACCCGCAACACAACCCAGAACCGATACTGTTACGAACCCGCAACACAACCCAGAACCCAACACTAAGCAGAACGCAACACTAGAACCCACCACTCCACAGAAGAAACAGATGAACAAAGAATTTACTGAAAAAGAAGCAATGACTATAAACAAATGAACCCACAACCACAACTGTTACGAACCCCAACCTACCTAGAACCCGCAAATGATACGGATGGGATAGATAAAAAAAGGATGGTGTGGATGATGTTTATTTACTAATAGGGAATGAATAAGAAAAAGGAACGTGATAAAGAAAAGGATATGGGATTGATAAAAGAAAGGATAGGTGATGATGGAGTCGTGAAAAGGACAGGTAATGATTGGAGAAGGTGTAAACGAAAGGGATATGATGGGATTATATTATTATTATTATTATTATTATTATTATTATTATTATTATTATTATTATTATTATTATTATTATTGTTATTATTATAATTATTATTATTATTACAACAATAATAATAATAATAATAATAATAATAATAATAATAATAATAAATAATAATAATAATAATAATAATAATAATAATAATAATAATAATAATATTGAGCTTATGGATGCTGTAGCCAAAATTAATGACCCTCAATGTGAGTTGTTGCTTCTTCGTTCATGTGCCGCTAATTCCAAGTTATATTTTGCTATGCGTACTTGTTCACCTTGTGCTTTCAAGTCTGCCCAAAGTTCTTTTGATTTGGCACTCCGTTATTCTTTGGAGCGTATCGTTGTTGCTTCTGGACCGAGATTTGGTGATTGGCAGGGGAGACTTGCTACGTTTCCCTTTTCCTTTGGAGGGTTGGGTGTTTATTCTGCGGGTGATGTATTGCATTATGCTTTTCTTGCTTCTTGGTTACAGTCAGCTGATTTACAGTCTAACTTACTTCAACACGCTGATATTAGATCTTATGGACTCCAGTTTGATGACGCCATACGTGTGTTTAACTCGGTTATGGGGATTCATTTTCTAAGTAATCCGAGTGAGGTCGCTGCCCCCAAACTCATGAAGAAAATGGCTGATATATATTTTGCTCGGGTTATTAAGAATGCAAAATCCACTTTCGCTTTATCTACTCGTCAGTTGGCTTTATGGGCATCTCAGAGGGAGGATCACACGTCTGATTGGCTTAGGACGGTTCATATCCCCGGATTAGGTCAGACTATGAATCGGAGGTCTTATCGATGTGTTTTGTGTTATCGCTTAGGTATTCCCTTGTTCTCTGTTCGAAGCCCTGTTCAGCTTGTTCGAGAGTATTTGATGGGGATATATTTGGGGATCATGCGGTATCGTGTGATGGCATCGTTGGGATTAAGCATCGTCACAATTTGGTACGTGATACTCTTGCTGATATATGTTACCGTTCAGGGATATCTGTCGGAAAGGAAGTTAATATTGGATTAGATGGAGGACCTGATAAGGCCTTACGTCCGACAGATATTTTGTTTTATTCTTGGGAGGGGGTAAATATGTGTGCGTTGATCTGACTGGTTCTTCTCCTTTGACTCGTACGGGGATGAATGACTTTGTTCCTGGCCGAGCTGTGATTGATGCTGCACAAAGTAAACGATGCAAGTATTTGGCTAAGTGTGCATCTCTCGGATATGGGTTTCTTCCTTTCTCCTTTTCTTCTTTAGGGGAGTTACAGGAAGATGAAGTCGCGTTGCTGAAGCGGATCCAGAGATTTTCTAAGGCTCAAGACATTGGAGCGCGCGCTGCTGTACATATTTTCGATAGAATAGGTTTTACCATTGCTAAAGGGGTGGGAGCGCATATAGTATCTCGACTCCCATCCAAGTTGTTGTAAATCCCTTTTTGTTTCTAATAAAGTGATGGTTTAATAAAAATAATAATAATAATAATAATAATAATAATAATAATAAATAAATAATAATAATAAAGTTTCAGACTAAGTTTCTCTCTATGTGTGGGCGATCCACATCGAACAACCAATCCATCATCTTCTCCACTTCACGTCCCTCCATCTTCACAACCATTGCATCTTCTTTATTTTCTCGTCCCTCCATCTTCATCACCATTACTGTTCCCATCCTCCTTCCTGTGGGCGATCAAGATTCACACCATCATTGTGGGAGATCAAGATTCACCATCACCGACTTCACCCTTCACGTTCGTTAATCCCATTTTAATCCCGTTCTTCACCACTACCAATCATTCTCCTATCCACGTTCTTCATCTCTTATCTCTTATCCACGATTCTTCAAGTTCTTCATCTCTTATCACGTTCTTCATTTCTTATCCATGATTCTTACAGTTTAGGACCGGGTTTGTTGTGTTTGCAGAGGGTAGTGGTGGGTTGCAGTGGGTTGTGGTTCTGGTTTGCTGCGGTTAGTATTAGGTTGTAGCGGTGGTGTTGGGTTTGCAGCGTGTTGTGGTGTTGGAGGTGTTTGGTTGCATTCAGCAGGTGGTGGAGTTTCTGTTGTTTCTGTTATTAGGTGTGTTTTGATGGAGTTTCTTACAGCAGGGGTTGTCGGGTTGTTGGGTTTGACGTTGTGGATTCGGTGTTTTGGTGTGGGCTCGAGCGGATTTAGGTTCGTTGTGGTTCGGTTGTGGGTTGTTGTGGGTTTTATATAGCAGGTGGTTGTGCGTCGTTGGTTTTGGTGTGGGATGTGCCGGTTTCTGGTTGTGTGGGGGTTCGGTTGTGAGTGGTTTGTTGTATGGTTTGGTGTTGGTTCGGTTATTAGTCGGTAGTGCTCTTTTGTTTTTGGTGGTGTTGTTTTGTTTGCGGCGTTTGGTTTGTTTGTTTTGGGCAGGTTAGATTAGGTTAGGGTGGTTGTTTTGTTCGCGGCTAGGGGTTGTTTGGTTGGTTAGCGGTTGGCGTGTGGTAACTCGTTGTGTTCGTTTTAGATTAGGTTTGGTGGTGTCATGGCGGTTGTTCGGTTCCATTGCCCGTTCGTTGGTCTTAACGGATGTCGAGATGGTAGTGGGAATGGGCTTACTAAGTCGTCTTTGATTATTCATCTTCGTGATAAACATTTTAGAGGTGATGCGCTAGCTTGTACCAAACATTTCATTCTATCCAATTTGGTTGTTTATGAGAGGGTCGAGTTAACCTTTAAGAGTATGGGGATTTGGTTATGTTGTGGTTGTTTCACCACGCACACGTTTCGGTCTAAGTGTCGGCATGGTAAGGGTTTAGATTTTGTACCACCTCCTGATTGTGGTGATGGTATTGTTCACTTTGTTCTTTATGACCTCCCTAAGCCTCCCGTTCCATTATGTACTTTGCATCTTGTTAGTGGTGGTGTTGAAGTTCGTGACTCGCATTGTGGTTTTGATTTGGGGACTCTTGATAGCTTATTTTCAAAAGGGTTGCGTACTGTTAAATCTATCCCTCCAAAGTGTCGTTTGGGTTTTTCTCGCGCTTTGAAAGGGGCCATTGACAGGGTGGTTAACAAGCCTGATGACATATCTTCTTGGGTTCGTTTGCTTGTTTTGCCTCTTTGTCTGCTTAAAACCTTTCGTCCGAGAAGTAATCTGGAGTGTAGGTCCATTATCAAGAGACAAAAGCGTGAGGAGTATATTATTAACGCTATCCGTTCTTGGGAGACGTTTGATGGTAGTTTACAGCTTCTTAGAGAGTGTTTGGTTGAACCTTCCCCCACTTTGTCTGATGTTCTTAGTGAGGATAGTGGGTTGGTTGAGCAGAATATTAAGCAGTGTAGACGGAAGATTTCTGATGGGCATTATTCTGCTACTGTTAGAGTTCTTTTCTCATCTGGTGTGGCTCCTTATAATGATATTACTCTTGAAGACCTAAAAAATAAACACCCTTTTGTTCATGCTCCTTCTTTGCCAGATATTTCTCTTGACCATCATCTCCTTATTGCTTCTCGATCTAGGGTTCTTGACATGATCAAGAGTTTTCCCCGAGGTACGTCTTGTGGGCGGGATGGGTTGTGGGCCCAACACCTTTTAGATTGTTTGAGAGGTTCTGCGATTGCTATTTCTGATGATTTAGTTACTTATATCACCCACGTAGTGAACCTTTTTCTTGATGGGCGGTGTCCCAAGGTGTTGGGTGAGTTTATCGCTAGTGCTCCTCTCACATCGTTGGTTAAGTCGGGTGGTGGGGTTCGTCCCATTGTTGTTGGTACTGTTTGGAGACGGCTTGTCTCCAAGGTATGTGCTTATGAGGTTGGTCATTCTTTGGATGGGTACTTTGGTTATTTGCAGTTTGGGGTGTGGGTTACGGGAGGGAGTGAGGCTATTCTTCATGCTGTGAATCATTTTCTTAAGAGATATGGTGATGATGTCGGTTTGTCGATGTTACTTGTGGATTTTAAAAATGCTTTCAATTTGGTTGATCGAGAGGTTATATTGCGAGAGGTTCGTCTTCGTTGTCCCTCTATCTCGTCTTGGGTTGAGTTTTGTTATTCTAGTCCGGCAAGGTTGTATTACGGGGAACATGTATTAAGGTCATGTCAGGGGGTACAGCAAAGTGACCCTCTTGGTCTGTTACACTTTGCTCTTGTACTTCAACCATTGATATGTAAGATTCGGGACTCCTTCTCTCTTTCTTTACAGGCCTGGTATTTGGATGATGGTACTATTAATGGGGATACTTTGGTTGTGGGGAGTGTTTTGGAGTGCATCATGGAGGATGGCCTAGTGTATGGACTGCATCTGAATATTGATAAGACTGAAATTTTTTGGCCGACCGAGGATCCTCGCAGCAAGTTTATTGGTGTGTTCCCAGATAATATTGCTCGACCTACGCGCGGTGTTAAGTTACTTGGGGGGGCTGCGAGTGTAGATCTTGATTTTTGTAGTCAGCTTGTGTTGAAGCGTGCGGTTAAGACTATTGAGCTTATGGATGTTGTGGCCAAAATTAATGACCCTCAATGTGAGTTGCTGCTTCTTCGTTCATGTGCCGGTATTTCCAAGTTATATTTTGCTATGCGTACTTGTTCACCTTGTGCTTTCAAGTCTGCCCAAAGATCTTTTGATTTGGCACTCCGTTCTTCTTTGGAGCGTATCGTTGTTGCTTCTGGACCGGGATTTGGTGATTGGCAGTGGAGACTTGCTACGTTGCCCTTTTCCTTTCGAGGGTTGGGTGTTTATTCTGCGGGTGATGTATTGCATTATGCTTTTCTTGCTTCTCGGTTACATTCAGCTGATTTACAGTCTAAGTTACTTCAACACACTGATATTAGATCTTATGGACTCCAGTTCGATGACGCCTTACGTGTGTTTAACTCGGTTATAGAGATTGATTTTCTAAGTAATCTGAGTGAGGTCGCGGCCCCCAAACTCATGAAGAAAATGGCAGATATATATTTTGCTCGGGTTATTAAGAATGCAGAATCCACTTTCGCTTTATCTGCTCGTCAGTTGGCTTTATGGGCATCTCAGAGGGAGGATCATACATCTGACTGGCTTAGGACGGTTCCTATCCCCGGATTAGGTCAGACTATGAAGGGAGGTCTTATCGGTGTGTTTTGTGTTATCGCTTAGGTATTCCCTTGTTCTCTGTTTCGAAGCCCTGTTCAGCTTGTTCGAGAGTATTTGATGGGGATATATTTGGGGATCATGCGGTATCGTGTGCTGGCATCGTTGGGATTAAGCATCGTCACAATTTGGTACGTGATACTCTTGCTGATATATGTTACAGTTCAGGGATATCTGTCGGAAAGGAAGTTAATATTGGATTAGATGGAGGACCAGATAAGGCCTTACGTCCGGCAGATATTTTGTTTTATTCATAGGAGGGGGTAAAGATGTGTGCGTTGATCTGACTGGTTCTTTTCCTTTGACTCGTACGGGGATGAATGACTTTGTTCCTGGCCGAGCTGTGATTGATGCTGCACAACGTAAATGTTGCAAGTATTTGGCTAAGTGTGCAGCTCTCGGATATGGGTTTCTTCCTTTCTCCTTTTCTTCTTTAAGGGACTTACAGGAAGATGCAGTTGCGTTGCTGAAGCGGATCCAGAGATTTTCTAAGGCTCAAGACATTGGAGCGCGCGCTGCTGTACATATTTTCCATAGAATAGGTTTTACTATTGCTAAAGGGGTGGGAGCACAGATAGTATCTCGACTCCCATCCAATTTGTTGTAAATCCCTTTTTGTTTCTAATAAAGTGATGGTTTAATAAAAAAAATAGTAATAATAGTAATAATTAATATTAAAAAAACACAACTAAATCACTCACTCACTCACCCACGGTCAAACACACGCACAAAAAACACACACACCTAATACCGATCATTTCACACACACAAAACACACACTAAAACCGATCATTTCAATCAAACACACATCAAACTAAGCTAATTCGATCTTCCACAAATTGACAATAATGTTTGGTAAGTTTTACCCTATTTTACGACTTATTTTGGGATTTATGATTATATTTTTGCTTATCAAACACACTTCAACCTAGTTAGCTTTCATTGTTTTTATTGGATTTTAAGTATCTGTATGTGATTCTGA
Organism: Glebionis coronaria; assembly: GCA_025667525.1. Classification (NCBI taxonomy): domain Eukaryota; kingdom Viridiplantae; phylum Streptophyta; class Magnoliopsida; order Asterales; family Asteraceae; genus Glebionis; species Glebionis coronaria. The sequence goes on from CM046874.1 coordinate 644,784,642, forward strand.
CTCACGGGTATGTGGATGTTTGACACCTCGTTTGTATTTCAGATGTTGGGTCAACTAGATTTTTTGTAAATTCATTAAGCAATAAGGTATACCTTAAGAGGTATTCCCCTTTTGCAATTGATGATCGTCTTAGCTAGGATGTAGCATCAATATTAGGGGTTGATGGCTTTTACTTAGATTAGGAGTTAGGATTAGTCTTATAGGTGGTGTAAGGGGCCAAGTTGCTTTCTTATCATGGGTTCTTTCTCTTTGTATTAGCCGACTCCTAAATGTATTTGGACGGAAGTTCTTCCACCTCAGCTCGTTTCCTATAAACAAGATATGAGGGGGGGGAGGCTCACTTGCATCATACATATTTTATTTCCTTTGGTCATTAAACTAAATGTTTGTGGTCATATACGTGTGGTTTGATAGACAAGTCCAATATATAAGTATTTTCCAAAAAATTTCAACACGAGTTTTTCATATAATGTGGAATCAGTGTAGTATGATTAGCATATCGAGTTTTTCAAATTTTGACCCTAACCCGACCTTATAACATATATGATTATCAGGTTTCAGATTGAAATGGGTTGGGTTGAATCAAGTTGTGTTGTCGGGTTGGTATCGGGTTGCGGTGAATCTGACATACTGAACAAGTGGTGAATCGGGTTGTTATCGTGTTGGTATCGATTTTGTGGTTGAAATTGTAGAAAAAGACGAACAAATTCGGGATTACATTTTAACAAATTACCAGCAAATGGATTACAGTCCACAAACTTGGAGAGTTATGGATGCTGACGTTTCAAATACATTTTCTTTTCCACGATTCTATAAGGAAGGTATGTAATCATCAAAATTATATTTCCACGATTCTTGGAGAGTTATGTAATTCCTTTATTAAGCGAGTGTTTTTTTGTAGGAACCATACAATATGATAAAAAAGTGAGACTAGTGACTGATCAAATGTGGAAGTGGGGTATCGCCAAGTATGGTAAACTAAATAAGGATTGGAGTCAAAAGATGTTGGATGAATTTACTGATGCTATGTACGCTACATTTGGAGACGATAGCCTTGAGTCTTCAACAAAAACCTTTTCTCGTCCACTAATCTATATCCAAGGTAGCTTATTTGATAGCTTTTACTTAATATGTTTTAGCTTGTTTAGCCTATTCTAGCTTATTAGTTCAATTTTAGTGTAATCTGTTAGTGTAAATTACATTATTAGGAGTGTTTGTTTCATATAGTTTGACTCATTAAAGTCAACTCTTAGATGCTAGTTTGGTAACTCATAACTCGTGTTCAACATTGGCAATAAAAAAATACTTTTAAGAGATTTTGGCAGAAATGGTTTTTAGTTATGGAGAATAAGTTATGGAGAATAGCTAGTCAGTTAAAAGGATTTCAAATACTTTGGAAAATGGCCCCGTCAATAAGCTGGAATCTCAAAATAAGCAAAAATTAACTTATCGTTGACTAACTTTGACCAAATTTTGAGAAAAGCTAAAATTTTCCAGAATGCATTAAAACATCTTTGTAAACAATAATCAACAAGAAAATTGATGGTTTTATGAAGTGGATTAGCTGGAATTGAAGTAGTACTCAACGAAAAAGCTATAATTATCACAGGGAGTTTTAAATGCTTATTCCATAAGCTATATTGAAAACTGGAAAAAAACTTTAGTAAACTGAAAACCTGGTGTTCTAAGGATTCCAAAACACTAAAATTCTAGCCTTAACACACATAAACTTTTGATTTAAGAGCTGATGGAAAATTCTAGTAACTTGACTTTAGCACTGACCCAAACTTTTTGATGGCAAATTGCCTGTTTGACTTGACTATAAAAACTTAAGACTTGACTAAACTTTGACTAATGAAAAGGTGTACACTGTGTGTGGTGAAAAAATCTTGCACAAATACACAATGACTCTAGTCCCAAACACTAGTTTAGAAAGTTTATGAAAAAATTATCAAAGCTAGACTTGTTTAAAACTGATGAATTGAACCAAAATCATACACTAAAACACTAGAACAAAACGGATTAGGTACTAGGACAGATAATGCAGTAATAGCTAAAAATCAGTAAGTCTAAGCAGGACTAAAGCTGTACAAACAACTTAACAACTACAAGAACATATCAGATATCTAAAATGAACACTAAATCAGTCAAGAACAAAGAATAAAAATATTTATCTAGGAAGCATGCAAGTACTTGAGTGGAGCAATAGTTTTAGTGCTTTCATTAGTCCCACTATTGAACCCACTATTGATGGTACCACTAACACATGTACCTATTGTGAACACATTATGTACCCATTGTGAACAGGAAGATGATAATAGATGTATGTGTGCCATCCATATTGGGTAGTTGTTTTGCTATTTAAAGGTTTGTAGTTTACGTCCAATTATCACTCATCTCAGTTTTCCAAAACTAAAAAAACAACAATAATGGCCTGGTTAGGAAGGTTAGAAGAATTAAAAGACGTTGCTAGTTCAGATAATTGGACTGATCGAATGGTAGCATATGTTGAAAAATCTGTCGAAGAGGACAAAAGTTTTGGTCAGAAACTTGAACGTTTACATGGGGTTTTAGATGATGATGTTGAAGAAAGACAACAGTTTATCCAGGAATTAGAACGTGTTGGAGATATATATCTCTTAAAGAAATGCACTAAAGTATTGAAAGATACTCAAAATAAGGATAAGAAAACCTTAAGTCGGATGGAAACTTTAATTAAAGATACAGAAGCAAGAATAACTGAGAAGGAGGAATTCGTTAAGAAAATGAAGGATCCAAAATAATCCTTATAAATTCTTAGAAGGAGCCTTATAATTGCAGTCTATATGATATATTTATGTTAGAGTGTCTCTTTTAATCTAGTTAATAATTGTTGTTCAGATAGAATAAGAACCATACTAACACATGTTGTTGTGTATAATGATGCTTCTACATCTTTTATGGTTTTTGTGTTTGTAATGTACTTGTATGTTTGTATGAATAAAAAAGGCTCCTTTATTTATGAGTTTGACAAACATCAAAGTTAAAATAACTTTGCATTGACATGAAAAACAGTTTAGTATAAAGTTAATTATGCTTATATATTTTTTACTTGTTATGATTTTATTTTGTTGTTATTGTTAGGAGCATATTTATTTTGTTGTTATTTTTTACTTGTTATGACTAACTATTATGTTTTGGTTTTGTAGAACCTGTTCCTGGATCGGAAAAACTCAAGGATGAAGTTTGGGATTACATTAAGGACAAGTACGGGTGGTCAGAACAACTTTTTTGGCCACTTTCAAAGTGGATACAAATAGATGATGATGTTTCAAAAAAGTTCAATATTCCAAAAAGATTCAATTCTAAACTAGGTATGTAATCATCAACTTGAATATGCTTTAGGTGTCAAATGCACCAGTAACCAACAAGAAACTACAGTTTTATAACAGATATGAAGACTTGGACTAATGACACTTTTATGCAAAACAGAGGACGATGGATTTGAGATGGAAACACATGATGACCAAGATGATTATGATGATCAGGCATGGACTCCTGATGAACCCGATGAGGACGATGATTCTGATGATCAGGCATGGACTCCCAAAAAAACAAGAAGAACAGGCAGTTCAAGTCGATCAAAAAATAAAATCGTTGGCAACAGACCTCCACCAGTCAGGCATTGCGTTCTTGGGTTACCATGTATCAAACCCAACATTGTCAACAGAATTGTTTAATTAATCTTATCTGGTATCCTAGGCATGATGTACTCTATATATTAGTAAGTTGCAACATATGTAGTTGCAAGGTACTCTATTCTGACACCCTTTATAAAGGGTTTACACTAAACATTATTATGTATATGTACATAAATTATGAATGAATATCTTGGTAAAAGATATTCAATTTTTAGAATGAAGTACAGTAACATAGAAGAACAAAGACTTACAGGAACAAAATACTTGTAGGTTTTTGAGCCGATCTTGTTATTATGTTTGTAGGTTTTCTTTTTGATGAAAGTGATTCGTAGGTATTATACCGTATAATATGTTTTACAAAAAATAAACAATCCAGCTACATATTATATAACAAATAAGTTTTACACAAGTTATGATTCTTATTTTTTTTTAATTTATTTAATAGTCCTTATAATTTAATCACGTATAAACTTTATAAAGACTAAAAACTTAATATGTTATAAAACCAAGTATATACCGTTGAGTCCTTATGATTGTAAGTTAAAAACAATTAAGCACAATATTTATTCACATAAAAAATACTGGTTGTTAAAAAAACCAGTGTTTTTAAATGTCTAAAAACACTAGTTTTTTGATATAAAATGGTATCTTTAAGATTAACACATAAAGACTGGTTTTTACGTAACAACCAGTGTCTTTAAATGTATAAAAGGAGTGGTTGCAGCCTACAAAACTAGTCTCTTTAGAATTCACCTTATAGAGACTGGTTTTTTTAAGAAAACAAGTTTCTATTCATTCCCTTCCCACAATTTTTGGGTCATAGACACTTGTTTTCACGAAACCAGTCTCTTTAGGGGGATCTCTAAGGGATTTTTTGTAGTAGTGATTCATGGACAAGTTGAATAAAAGATGGAGGTAAACCTATGATAATAAGGCCCATCCGTTAGGGGGCGTGTAGAAGTCTTGGTAATAAGTCTCATGTTCAAAACCGTTATAAAACCGTGTTAATCGATCCTTCTTGTTGACTCAATTTTTTGACATCGTTGTCTATTAGGGGGGGTTATTAATACGATGGTCTTGGTTACACCGTTATGACTCTATTATTAGACCTAAATCTCTATCATCGCATAAGTCAAACAATGTATCCTCATGAACATTCAAGTCAAAAATAAAATATAAAAGATACCGCTTAGGAAATGAGAGTCTAAGTACATGATTAGGGCATATGAGCAGTGTTATCATTACTAACTTATTATGACAATGATCTTGTTGCACGCTTGGCATGGAATTGGGGTGAAAATCGAGGACGTTGAAATTATTTCTAACAAAGCATTCACGTGTTCTTGTTCTATGAACCTAAACGTCCCATTTTGCGATGAAAATCATACGTTATGTCTAAAACGCAAGTATTAGTAGTAGTATAGAAAGTTTATCATTCAATAAAAGTGCATAAAAATGAATTTTGGAGGTGCTACGATACTTTATTCTAGCATTGTGTGAGGGCACGATAATGGTTTAGTATGGGGGAGTGATGAGACTGCTTTTATACATAGTCTCATCGTCCAAAATTGGCTTAAAATGCATTAAATATCATGAAATATGCCAAATATATGCTTGTGTTCATTCAATGTATATTCTAAGTACGAATATTGAGAAAATCACAAAAGATCACAAGAATCAAAGAAAAACGACCACGGGAAAAGAAGCCGCATAATGAACCGGACCCAAGTGTTGATTTCCCAAGAATAAACCTTGAAGAATTGAAGATTGTACAAGAAGGGTCCTCCAATATTGAAGAATTGACACTTTAAACCCTTGTATATTCATAATTACAAGATTGGTCCTTAAAGTTGTCAAATTTACAAAAAGGACCCTCAACTTTGAAGAATTGGCAAGAATGGTCCCTCATATTTGAAGACTTGTCACTTTTAGTCTTCCATGAAGACAAATAACAAGTGAAGACCTTCAATATTGAAGAAATCTCAAGTATGTTCCTTCAAATGTCAACAAATGACAAGAATTACCCTTGAAAATACTTTTGGAAACTTTTTTGGGAAAAAGTATGAAAATTGAAACTTCATTACAAAGGGATTCGGATTTTGCTATGTTTAAAACATGAATGGAAGGAAGAAAGAAGACAAGGGACTGAAGTTGTCAAACATCCAAAGAAACCTTAACCAATCCCCCACTGCCACCTCACCCCACTAAACTTTTCAGCCAATCACATGCCACCTACATGCCACATCACATCCCACTAATACGGTTTTAATATTAAACCAAGATTTGGCGCCTTAACACATTTTAAAAACATAAACTGGATCAAAACCTTCACTATTCACATTATGAACACGAATTAGGGATATCTTATTCAGTTTGAATTAAGCCCTACTTTTATCCAGAATGTTGATTAAGGTCATATTAACCAAAACCCAACCCCTAAACCGTATGCCACATCACACACCTACTCACATGTTGGACCATTGCTACACGTTTTTTTGGGGAAGAAGACAAACTTGGCAGAAAATCAACCATCCACAACCAAGCTTCATTTTTAAGCTTGTTTTGAGACCCTTGATCACATTTTTACTAGCTAGCATCAAAAAGAGTCCAAAATTCCATCACATGATAGCCAAAATTCAAAATCTTCCAAGGGCAATTCAGGAACTTCATAACTAGGGTTTTATGTTTTTCATCAGCTTCTTAGCATAGTTTGTAGCCTATATATGGCATTAGTGTCACAACATAGTTCTTTGTTCTTGGTTTTCTTTGGTCAAAAATCAGTAAAGCCTTGTTTTCAAGTGAATGAAAAAAGTCTTTGATTTTGTGACGAATTCCAAGTTCCAACCTTTATATTCTATTGTTATTGATATATGTTTGTAACTTTGAAGTTTGAAAGATTTGTTTTAAAGATTGTGTAAGTTTTTGCAAGTTTTCCAAAAACCTGATTTTTTCTAAGTCCTTGTTCAAACACTTGAACTTTTTGGGCTATAAGTTGATCATAGCACCCTGATAAAGAGTTTATCAAGGTGTTGTGAGGCTTGTGGTTTGGGAAGCGTCATGAGGTGGGGATCAAGCTTGAAAAGATCTTGTTCATTTTCCATTTTTGTTCATATAATTTGTTTTGTACTAACCTTGGTGTTCTTAGCAGCTTGTTGGAAGCTTGTGGTTGTTAAGCTGCCACATAAGCTCAAAATTCATGAGTGTGGATGTACATTCATTAGGTTTTTCATATTTTCCCAAAAATTTGATAAAATCTTGGTTCTAAGTATTTTTGCGATTCTGCTGGTGTATGTGTGTTTTTATGCATGCAACTTGGTTCTTGATTCATATGTTGGATGTTGTGATGCTTATTTGGGCTTAAATCAGTCTTGAGAATACTTTGACTTGTTTAAAATTGGGTTTAAAAAGTTAAAAGGGTTTTTTGGATTGACTATTGGTTCAAGTTTGCATAAGCTTGAGTAGGGGTTGTTGTATTGTTTGAGTTTATATATGCTATTAAGGTGTTTTTGTTCTAATATTTACATGCTTTGTGCTTTCTATCACCTAAATCAAACAACTGACAATAAAATCTTGAAAACTTGTTGTTTTGACTTGAAATCTTGTGCACACCTGGTTTTCAAGTTAATCTAGGGCTAACAAGTGATTAATCATAGTTATTTCAACCTGAGTAATAGATCCGAGGCCTTGAAATTAGATTTGGTGTCAAGTAGTTCAGCAAAATTTGTTCTTGTATGTTCTTTGTTCATCAGTAACTGTTTGTGCTTAAATCTTGTTCATAAGTTGGAATTATTGCATGAAATGAGTTAATTTGTGTGTCATTAAGTTGTATTGAGCTTTGGTATGCATTTGGTGGACTGTGGTCAACTTATACTAGCTTAAACATTAGCTTATATCACCAAATCTGCTTATTACATGTCTGGCCATGTCTGATGACTAACTGATTAAACTGTATCATTTGGCTGAGTGTAATTGTGTTTTTCTGCTTGATTGTGACTCCCTACAACTCACTGGTTGTAGGGTGCCTTGATTGTCCAACAAAACCAAGTGAAACTCTCTAAAAAGCAAAGTCAAAAAGTCAAAGCAGTGGGAACTCCTTTCCCCTGCTGCTAGTCACTGCTAGTGTAAATTGGTGTTCAGCTTATTTATAAGTCACTATAGCTTATTCTTATGTGCAACAACTTATTTTTTGTAATAGGTCTTATTATTTTGAGCTTATAAATTAGTTTTGAAGTTTGCAGCTTTTGGTTTTAACTTTTGACTAGAAATCGACTATTTTGTCTTTTTCAAAAACATCTTATTGCCGATTTCATCTTATTGAGTGTGTTTATTTGAAAAAAATTTTGTTAGTTAAGCTTTGTGTTGTCATTAAAACCTTTTTCAAGTTGAATCATTTTTTGAAGTGGCCTATAACTCAAAAACGACTATTTTGTCATTTTCTGTAGAGAGCTTTTGCTTTTTTCAGGCTTATTTCTTGGGCTTATTCAAAAATTCCTTTTACAAACAGCTTAATTAGGTCAATAGAAGGTTGTGTGTCAAATTTTAGCTTATGGCATCAGCTTATAGCTTAATGGGACAAAAAGCCCATTAAGAATAAGATGTTTTGAAATAAGTTGTGATAAGCTCACTTTCAGCTTTTGGGCCTTTGAAATTTTGTGTTTAAAATTGAATTTTAAGCTTAACTAGAGTTTTTGGGCCATTTTGTGGACTTTTTCTTATTAGCATAAATCTAAGCCCATTAATGGACTGTTTTTCATTTTGGCCCATTTGAAGGCCCAATAGGGGTATTTTGTAATTTCAAGTTCATTTCTGTGTTAATTAGGTTAAAATAAACTAGTTTGCAACTTTTTAGAATTTTTTTATAAATTTTGGATTTTTAATTTTATTTTATTATTATTTATTATTATCTTATTATTAAATATTAAATTTAAGATTTTTGCAAGTTTTTCATTTTTCATAGCTTAAATACATTAAGTTTTGAATTTTAAAACTTTTAGATTAATTTTATTGTCTTTCAATTAATTTTTAGAATTATTTTAAGGTTTTTATAGTTTTTAATCATTTTTAAATAGTTTTAAATAATTTTAAAATTTTCAAAAATAGTTTTAAATTTAGTTAAGTTATTTTAGAGGTATATAAGTTGAAAATGTCATTTTGGGCTTTTTGTAAATTAAATTGATTTTTTGGGCTTTAATTAGCATTAAAAAAATTACTCCCTCCGTCCCAAAATTATTGTCCCCCGACAAAAAACACACAGTTTAAGAAAAGTATCACATTTTCAGCTTTCTCTCTCTTACTTTTGCAGAAAGACAGTTTTACCCTTAACCAATTAATTTATAACCTTTTTAAAGTTTGTAATTATGATTTCAATTAAGGGTAATCTAGTAATGTTGATCTAAAATTCATACCTATTTTTAGAAGTTTTGGAAATGGACAATTGATTTGGGACATACCGAAAAGGAAACATGGACTATAATTTTGGGACGGAGGGAGTAATATTTAATTAAATAAAAGGTTTGAGCGATTTTTTGATTTTTTGTAAACGCTAATTACATTTTTTAGGATTTATTTCAATTTTCTAGGAATTTTTAGGTTAATTTTAAAATCTCGTCATATTTTACGGTTTTACGTGCACGACTTTTCGTCTTAGTTTGATTTAGAATCGTAACCGTCATACTTTTCTCTTTTTTTCTCATAATTATAATCACAAACACTTAATCATTTCTTACACAACACACTTGCCTCCTTGGGAAACGAACTTTTTTACCTAAGGGTCATTAGTGCTTGGTTTTCCTAAACCGACACTTAATACTTGCCGCTTTTACGCCTTTTTCCTAAAAGGTCGTATTTTACTCCAATCAGTGTTAGTTTTAAGCTTTAGCTGGTAAAAAAATTGTGGAGTTGGATTTGTGTGAAAGCTCTTTGTTAAATTTGTGTTAACAGGTCTAAAGGGGTGTTTTGGATTGTTTATTGTGACTGTGGGTGACACACTTGTTTGATAAACATAGCATGGACATGCTGCTTTAATGTTAAATGTGTTGAATATGTTTTTGAGTTAATTTGGTTAAGTGTATTCCTTGTTTGCAAGTTTTGAGTTTTGTGAAAAACAAGTGAAAAACATAACAGCTAGGATTTTAGATTGCTTTTATTGAATTAGGCTTGTAATCTTGTGTGCTAGATTTAGTGATTGTTTAGGCCTGCAAGAAGTTTGATTTAGGTTTGTGTAGCTTATAGCTTATTTGAATCTCACAAAAATTTTCTTATCTGCACTTGCCAGATAACTGTTTTAGTTTTGTTGTTAGATATCAGACAAAGTCTTGAGCTTTCATCCGATATCTGACATAACGCTTTTAGTGTATGAGCTTATTTTTGTGTATCTGAGTGCTTAATATGCTTATTAAGGGCTTAATACTGTTTGCTTTTGCTTATTTTTGACTCCCCAATAGCCTAACGCTATTGGGGGTGCCTTTGCTCCAAAAAAAAAGCTCAGCTTGGCCCAGATTCAAACCTGTGACCTGCTAGACATGAGTAACAGGCTCTACCAGTGTACCAAGTGCTTTTTCTTGGTACACCTTTGCTTTTTCTTTTCCTTAAACCCTTTTTACTTTTCCCTTTTAATAAAAATTCGTAGCTTAATTCCTATTTCTTGTCTTATTTTGTGCTTATTATTCTTCTCAGCTTTTAGATAATGTTTTAGATTTTTCAAAATAGGTTTTGTATTTTTCTCATGTTTTAATTATTTTTAAATCATTTTTAAATTTCTGTTTTTATAAATTAGATTAAAAATAGTAAAAACAAGTTTTAAGTTTTAGAAAAATACTTTTAGTTTTAGAAAAATATAATCTAGGTTTACAAATAATAAAATCTTTGTTTGGGCTTTTTGTAATTATTTTGAATTTTAGGGCTTTAATTTGTTTTTAGAATTTAATAAATAATTATTTAAAAAGTTTCAAGAAGTTTTATTTATTTTTCAGCCTTAGTTATATTTATTAGGATTTATTTGTAATTTTTATGAATTTTTTAGTAGAATTTTATTTTTATGTCTCGTTTTGCGTTTTTAAGTTTTACGTCGTAGTGTTATTTTAGCGTAATCCGTCTTTTATATTTCTCTCTTTTTGCAACCAAAAACGAACTAATCCCAGTTACGTTTTTATAATTTGGGCACACATACTACACACCTACTCGAGAACGAACTCACTTTCGGATTTTAAGTTTTCCCAAAAACGTAAACATCTAATACTTGCCGTAGTTTTCTTAGTTTTTCCTAAAAGTAAGTTTATACTAAAAATACTACATCAATGCTACACTCCATTAGTATTATTAAAACATAGTTACGTATTCAAAAAATAACGGTCTGTAGACCAACACGAATAGACGTATCATAAACGCGGACAAAAAATAAGATTTATCCGAACATTCGGACGAGTGCAGATGGATGCGGATAAAAAAATACAATAAGTCTGGACGTCCAGATGAGCGCGGAAGGACGAGGTTCAAGACCGCGAATATCAGAAATTAAAAATATATATCTTGATGGACGGATACTACGGAAGGACGGGACCTTTGACCGCCGCATATATGAAAAATTTATATATATACCCGGACAGACGTGTGGAGTATAGATAATTGCAAACAATGACTAAATTTTTTTCTTTGTAAAGCAAAACCTAAAGTAGGGACTTTTTTTTTAAAGATTATTTCTTTAATAAGAAATAATCCCTTGATTTATTCCTTTTGCGATCTAATTATTTTAATTGAAAACATTAAATATTTCTTGATTTAGGAAAAAAAGTAAAAAATTCGTTTCGAAATATTTGATTAGGAAAAAACGTACATAAAAGTATATGTGTCAAAAGCTAAAAGAAAAAAACCTTAGGTGGTGTTTGTTTCATTAAGATGTTTTAGGTCTGAATCTGACTATCACATCTTACTGGTAAGAGGCGGTAATAATGTCTGAGTCTGAATGAAATTATGTTGTTTGTTTTTAAAAATTATCTGAATGATTTTAGTTGTCCAATTATTAAATATATATTTTCACAAATACACGGTCTCGGTTCAACTTGCAACAGTTTCTAATCATTTTAATTACTCGATTCACGAAAATTAGCTCGATTTTTTAACCAACTAACTAGAACATTTCGGCTCAATTTCTCAATGTTGTTTGTAAACAAAATTATCATACCAATATTTATACAATTACTTTAGCGCATAAAACAAATTTGTGACTATTATAATAATCTCACCTTTTGAATAGTGTTGTATGTTTAGGCTCAATCAACAACAACATTACTTATAAGAGTGGCCCAAAAAATAAATAACCTAATATAACCCTATCACACTTTCATCTAACACACTTTCAGCTACCACCAAAAGCATATCACGTACAAAAATTTATGTTGTTAATTCTCCAAAACAAATCTGCAAATCTATCTGAAAACTACCCAAAACCCATGAATCTTTTGGTAGTATCTACTAGCCTTTCATAACCGCGATTTTTTTGGTCGTTTTTCTTTCGTTTCATAGAAGAACAATACACAAGTCCTCATCTAAATAGATTATGGTTTAATAAATATGAAATGGGTATTTGCACTTGTTCTAATTCCAACCCAGGTAGGTTTGAAGGTTGTCTTAGAAGGGTGCTATGTACCAGTCAGATCTGATCTCCAGGTCTGACCGAGTCAGAGGTAAGGCATCTTACCGCGTTTGACTCTCGAAGAAAAAACAAATACCCAAAATGTCTGACCGCGTCTGACTGGTCAGATTCAGACGCGGTTCAGATTTTTTTGCAAAAACAAACACAACCTTAGTTTTTCAATTGACGATCGGCTAATAACAACGATCAAATAACCTGGTGAGATTCATATGTACTTTAGTTTTTCAATTACAAAGATTTGATATTCTATTTCATTATGATTCTTAACCAATTTGATTGTTTCTACAACAATCAAAAGAAGAAAAATAAAAAAAAAAGACGACTCATCATCAACCACAAATCCATCATCAAGATATTCTCATGCAAGCTTCTGATTTAATATTGTAACACCGATCTGATTTAGCAATAAGGGTTTTCAACCATCAATTACCTATTTTTTTACTATATTCATTCAACAATTGAGAATATAACTGAATCCTTGTTATAATTGATTATTTTATAGGCTTTTTATTGCTTTGGTAATGTTGAGTGAATTTGTTGACTTGATGTTGGTTTGGATGATGGCCTTTGCGTTTGTCCGTTTGTGATTGCGCTTACTTTAGCTTGCGTAATAAATCCTTCCATATAATATATGCATCTTTGATATGTAATATGTGATTTTAATAAATGGAATATGTGGCACGTGAATAGGTGATGCATGATGTGATTGGCATAAGATTACATTTTGGGCGTCAAATTGGTCTCTTTTTAAGAAATTATGTAACATTGTAAGTGAGTTTTTAGTTGATTAAATGATTACGAATTTTGGCAAATAGTTAGGTTACCCGTGTTTCAAATATCTTAATTTTCAAGTCCCGAACAAGATCACATTTGAGCTTTCTTCACATGAACCTTTTGGCCACACCCACCCTTCACATGTATGTTATTTAGTTATTTATTTGGGCCAGTCTCAACTTTAGAGCCTTTTTTAAAATTGTGGAGGTGTCAATTTTGACCATTAATAAAAGATAGGCCGATTTGCGTGATGTATTTTTGAAAAAAGGTCAAATGGGTTAAAAGTTGACCGAAGTCTATCTTTTAACGCATAAGAAATCAGAAGTTGCACCTTTTAATATTTTTTTTAAACGACAAATTGATTAACACACTAGCAAGATACTAGGAGAAAAAGAGATTACATGGTATTTTTACATGAAATTTTAGGATCCAATATCCATTAAAACCAATCGATACTAGACTTCCTACTCCTATTAACTATCCAACGATATCATACGTGAAGGCACTTAGAGCATTCTCCAAACAACATCTAAAGATGTTAAAGCGGCGTATAAGCATGTAAAAACTTGTCCAGTTTAACAACCATATTTTTTTTGTCTATACAACATGTAGAAACTGTAAAAAAAACATATAAAGTATTAGTGGGTAAATCAGTTGTTATTTATAAATTAGTCGATGTAATAATTAAGTGGTGGTGATTTAGTTGATGTGAATATGGCACTTGCAAGTTTAATGGATAGTAATAGGGATCTGAGATTCGGTTAGTCATAATTAGATTTATGCTAAGATACGCAAGTGAGTTTGAGATATTATTTCTCATTGTTGTGAATTATGAGAGTTATATAAAGATTGTATTGCTGGAAATTAATCAGGGAAATAAAAAAACCATTAAATGCATGGTGGTCGAGATCTTAATTCTCTAATGAAAAGGGAGACATTTTGTTAAGAGTTAATTGCTATGAGAAGGTACGTGAAAGAATTTAATACATAATTTCCATCTCCTAATCCTATGTTTTTTATTTTAAGTTCAATCGAAATGTTCATTTATTTATTATAATGCAATGTATGTCTGGGAAAGCTTAAAAATAAAGTAAAGAGTAAGCATGCATATTAAATGTGATGATAGATGTCGAAATACTGATGGATCGTCTCTATAAGAGAAATGAGTAATATACAAAATTTATTATAAAGGGTAAAAATGTGTAGGTCGGTGGATGGGTCGAAATATGTGAGTTCAAAAAATCGTTTAAAGGGGTTGGGTTGAATAAGGTTTATAAATTGGTGCCATTAGTTCCTTTAAATTATTATGACTGTTTTTTTGTATTGCATGTATATTTGATTACATTGCTTAATAATTCGTAGCCATTTTTTTCTTTGGAAAGATGTTAGTTACATAGCAGCGTCCATAACGTAGTCTTCGTAGTAGAAAGGTATATCATGTAGCAACAAAAATTATGGTTTGCTTCTTAGTGAGAAATTAGGGCTCGAAATAAGTGTGGTTGTGGAGATACTATGCAATTTACTTTGTTTAGCATATGCTTTCTCTTTTTTTTCTTAATCAAATACCGTATGCAATACATGTAATGACAGATAGTAGAAGGGTTATGTTAACACACATATGTAAATATGTGTTGTAATTTATTCATAAATGTTTTGATGCATATAATATCAAAGCTGGCTAGAAAGAAAAAGGTTCATTTGGGCTCGATGGTTTGAAAATACTAATGAGGGAAGATCAAGTCAATTTATAACTTATTAGACTTTTCCCTGTTTGTGGCATGTTATTACATCTATGCTCGATCCAACTCTATTGTTATTCTTTTAACGTAATTAAAGCAACCATCTTTAATTTGATAATGCATTTCAGGCCTTTTTTTAGGTAATCTCGCAGGGTGACTTATTTTAACCACTCCCTTTTGGCCTTAAGTTTATTTGGATTCTCATTGCAGGATATGAGATATGCAGTACGTCTACTCGAGGCTCTGCAAACGAGGTTTACATGCGGCTAAGGTGGTGTTTGTTATTTAAGAAATGTCTCTTTATAACATCTTAACCTGACTCGGTCAAGTGCAGTCAAACATTTGAGTCACTAAGACTGTTTGTTTTTTTCATTTCATTCAAAGGTAATAAGAGGCAATCAGTGTTCAGAGCGTTTATTTTTTTTTGGTCATTAAGATGTAGTAAAAGGCATAAACGTATGATTGAACTAGATGTAGAAGGGTTGTCTTAACACCTCTTAATGTCAGTTTTCTTGTTCTTAATTTTTGTTACTTTTTTGTTTTTATTTATTTTATTTTGTTATAATTTTCTATTTTGCTGTTATTTTTCATTATTTTCTTGTTTCAACTTTGTTTTTTATAATGGTTGCATGTATTTTGCTAGATAAAGAGTTTATAAAATAATTTGTGACGATTCATATTTTGCTCTTGAAGGATCGATTCAGTTTATCGTTTTAAAAATAGATAGATTTAAACTCCGAAACATTTATTTTAGTCAAATACACATGAGATGGTATGTTTTGTTTAAAAGACTTTTAGCTTTAAATAAATCGTATTATAAGTTTTGTTATCTTATATCTAATAAATTTTATTTCTTATGTAAATGCACTCGTATTATATTTAAATTGTGAAACCTATAGTTGATTCAGATTCAGATTTCTCTACCACTTATTCAGATTCAGATGGAAATTAGATTCAGACATTTCTATCGTATATTCAGATTCAGATATACGAATCAGATTCAGAGCCTTTTAATAAACAAACAGCACCTAAGTATCATTGTTTAAGTGACAATGGGTATAAGGTCAAATTAAAAGATTAGATAGTAAAGCTACATGCAGATTTTGGCTTCTATCAAGAAGTCATCCTTACGCTTCTTAGATTTAGTATGCATTATTCATGTATGTTTAATGCATTATTTTATATTAAAAGTAAAAGATCTTATGATCACTTTGAATTTACCCCTTACAACATATGAGTTGTGCCATTGTGAACTTTATTTCAATAATATGAATAAAGAAATATAAATTTATTATTTTAGTACACACTCAATAGAAAAATTAATATAAATATATTATTAAAACTTTAGAAAAAAAAATCGTGTGTCCATGAGTATTATAACTAGTACGCCAATAAGAGATAAATATCTTATATAAATCACGTAATTTTTTGCAAACAAAGGATAATATTCACCAAATATGTGAAAGTTATTTCATACGATTTACCATTGACAAAAGTTCAAATGTAACTTTGTTTTTTCTCATAAGCCGGGGGAAAATCTCCCCATCTATTTTGGAGTGATCTAAAGATGGAGATTAACCTAATATTTAAGAAAAAACGCGGAGGGACCAATTTTACCAAAAAATCCAAAAGTTTCAAAAATTGGGCTGAGGGACTAAAGTTAAAAAATTTCCGAACTGATTTTTTATATATAGTGATATTTTACTAGCAAAAAAAGCAATGAAATATCACAATTGATATAATAATTTATCACCATTGATAAATTATTTTATCAATTCTGGTATTTCATTGTTTTTTCGCTAGTGAAATATCACCATAGATAAAAATCAGTTCGGAAAATTTTCAATTTTGGTCCCTCCGTCGATTTTTAGCATTTTTTGACATTTTGGCTAAAAAGGCCCCTCTGTGTTTTTTAATAAGATTTAATCTTAGATAATGAGTAGTTAGGACTAGTCACCTTGCTTGCAAGTAAAAACAAAGTTGCAAAATAACTCAACTCTTGACTCTGTAATCCGTTATTCTTGCAAAACATATGTGTGGTATATTCTAACCTCAACCCAATGTATATTAGTATTCGGGTGCGTTATCTATTCAAGTGATATATGTGAATATCTGTTTACAGGTATATGCAAACATACAATATTAAACGGTGAAAACATCGTGGTATAAATATTCACTACCACATTCCAGAATATTTTTTTTCTAAATTTACAGAATATATGTTACCACAAGAATAATCTACATCAATGATCTAAGGTGGTGAGTCAATGCATAATTTACGCATGGTAGAAACAAAAATAAGATGGTATTAAAGTTACCGATTTTCATAATAAACTTTTGCGTTTTGGTAATATGAGAACACGAAACATATTTTATTCGTGTTCTTTCGGATGGCGTCAACTTGTTAAACCATTGTTTGGTTGAGTCGGTCTTGATGACTCTCATTGACCGTTCGTCATCTTTCCGAGTCCAGAATAGTGCTACAAACAATGGAGAACCGGTTAGGAGTGGACCCGAGGTCGGAGCCTCGGGGTCCACCTCTGACGATCAAGTTAGTATCGCTTCAATACATGATAAAAGAGGTGTAAATGTGAGAGATAACATGTGGAGTAGGAGACCCTACCCTTGTATATATAGGCATGGATTAAGGTTTCTTGTAGGATCGGTAAGGTGTGGGCCGCGGACCTGTTGAGTCGTGCCCATTCCAGATTACGCCGACAGGTCCCCCAGTTTAGTATGACGTGGTTCATGATCAAGTTATGCTAGACTCATTCACGTATCACGCTTGCTGATAGGACATCCTCGTGGGCCGTCCATAACATATGGCCCCATTCGTAATAGGCTACCTTTAGCAAAAAATGTTGAGTCGTGTTGGGGTTTACTTCGTTCCAACAGGGTGAAGATAATCAATAGCCTAACTACGTACCAATGAATGGTTACCGGATATCTCTTGAAGTCGTGTAATCACTTTCCAAAGAAGATTATTCGACCTTATGCCTGGGTTAACACGAATACCTCCTTGGGATAAAACCAAGAGTTAGTTCTTGTTTTAGGCATAAATCAAGAACTATGTGCGTGTAAGTGTTTCTTGTTTCTGTGTCTCTCATCATGCAAATATGATCACTTTTTATAGTGATCCTAGTCCTAGAAGGATGTAACTCATAGTCAAAGGTATTAAGAGCATTAATCGGCCAATTAAGCTCATAATTACCTACATGAAAGCATAGTGGTTACATGACCATAAACCTGGTCATCAAGTAAATATTAAACCCTCATTGATTGGTCAAAGAGGTTACAAATACTTTTAGCATGTGGTTCATCACCAGGAGCAACTTCCTAACCAGGAGCAACTTCCTAACCAGGATCAACTTCCTACTGATGAACTTTCAACCACTATATTGAGTCCAGGGAGGTCAGGGACTTAATGGGTGTACACTCCGTACCTCCAAACCCATTTACAAGTATGAGTCGATCCCACAATTGCACTAAATTTCCAACAATCCTCCCTAATTTAGTACAATTCCTTTTTGCATGAAAATCAACTTTAACAAAACCAGTGCATAAATGAAAATATCCTGAGGATTGAATTTCCATCTTAGTATATCACTTCAAATATTCTAGAATCAGGGTGTTTTAAGAATTGAACCCTTCAACTACTTTGAATGCCTGAAGATAAAATACACACAAGTTTTCAAACACTTAAAAATGCTCCTAACACCATACAAGCCATGTGTCCATATCCAATTCATAAATGTTGTAAGAGCCAAAGTCCATGCTCCTGGACGCGACGAAACCTCAACATTTACATAGGTGGTTCCTCTTTAGGTCATGATCCTGCTTAAGCAATTTTTCAAAGAAATTAACCATTAAGAAGTTTATAACTTCATCCTCCTTTCAACAGGTACAAGCACATCCTTGGGATGATATGAAAAACATGTGCTTCAGTCACTTGAATGTTTAGCTTTCCACATTGAACTCAACTCCCAAGTTTCCTTAGGATGGAGCTGGGTGTCCTAGCATTCAGTGACTAGTTTGGACTTTAAACCCATCCCTTTAGCAAACTTTATAACCAAGTCTCTAGCCAATCCCTTCATCAAGTGATCAGCTAAGTTTTGTTGAGACCTCACAAATTCTATTGATATCACCTCATTCATGATTA